>CM062804.1:459612640-460821390 GCA_031772625.1 Pinus tabuliformis | reverse complement strand
TTTGTTTTTTTGGTCTATTTTCAATTCCAATTACATTAATCTTAATTTTTTTTGTTTACACATAGTTTTTTATAATTAATAACTATTATGATAATTAGTATAGATACTAATTTTTATGACCTTGTTAGAATTTTTTTCTTGTTCAATTTGTTTTATTGAAGCATAAAACATTCAAGAAATTGAATTAAAAAATTCAAGAATTGATCTTATAACAAGAAATTGAATTCAAGAATTCAATAAATTATTGTTTTGAATTCAAGAAGTTTTATTTTTTATTTATTTTATTAATGTCTATTATTCTCATAGGTCAAAGGATTTGAAACTCAGGATCTCACTTTGAAGTTTCATATTTTGTTTCTAGTAGTTGGAGATTGTTCTGCATTTATTGGGAGGTTAGTCTTCAATTTCTCATATGTTTCAATTGGTTTGTTAAAGTTGTTTTTATCTTATTTCCTCTAATCAAACACAGAAGATTGGCCTCAATTACCATGCAAAAAGTTAATGTGTGAATTTTGTTAGAGCCCTTTAATTTACTACAACTTTGTTCCTGGTTTTATTCAAAGTGACTCTCAAATTCAATCAATTTAGTACTAAATCAAAAATCATAAAAAAATGTATAATATTTAGAAAATATTTGAAATGGGCTAATGATATATTTTATTTATTTAAATATTTAAATTTTTTAAATGATTTTTTTTTTTTCACTTTAAGAAATATTTTAGGAACTAAGTATTTTGATTAGAAACTAAGTGTTTTGATATCCATCTACAATTACTCCTGATTTAATTTGTATAACCATGCTAGTTATAATTTAGTTGTTAAATTAATAGTAAAACAATTGTTATTGAGAATTATTCATAAATATTAATTAATATGTCTTTGCAATTCAATTTAAAAATAAATTTAATACTAAATCATAGATTATATCATCTCAACTCAATTTTTCATATAAGTTCCATTTCATATTCTCATGCCTTCACTACCACAAACACAATTGCATTCAACTCTATATCAATAAAAAACAACAATTTAGCACGACATTTTCAATTAGTTATATTTAAACTAAGTTGCAGTTAGTGGTTACTAGGTAACACTTGTTATTTTTAGGTTATTATTTTGTTTTCAATGATATTAATAAAATCATGTTTTAAATTTTATAATGTTTAGAAAATATATAAATTAAATTATTTAAGCTCAAAATTGTTATTTGAAAATGTTTATTTTGAAAATATTTTAAAATTTTATTTAACTTTTATAAATATAATTCGAATTATATTATATATATATATAGATATATATACTAAAAATTGGTTTTGATAAATATGTTATTTAAAATGTTTTCTATTTAAAATATGGAAAAATAGAATAAATATTTAATAGAGTAAATATTACTTTAAATAGTATTATTGTTTGTTTTGTAGCTTACATTTAATTGATGAGGATAATAATATGACGTGATATAAACTTGAAAATTTGAATAATGTTTATGTCAATTTTTTTTTATGGAGATAGATGAATTGGAAGAAGTTGTGAAAATGAAATGATGTACCATGAAATTCAATGTGAAAATGAAATCTTATGTATAATAAGATTTAAGATTGAAATCCCATAATTTATTAATATCTTAATAAAAAATAACTTATTAATATTTAAAAAAAAATACTTAAATATCTGAAGACTATAATACCAAAAGTCAGAATATAATACCAAAAGTCAGAATGACGTGAGTTCAAATCCGATCTAACTGTGTCTCTATAAAGATATACTTAAATACTTAAAGATTATAGTCATCGTTTCCTCTAATCATATATATATATATATATATTCACTTTTACAAAAAATGATCAATTAAAATTAAATGTATATATACTCACTAGCATAGAAAAATAATTCGTTGCTTTTTAATGTTTTAATATATAAAAATAATGTTAATATTGGTATTTTGATATCTGTATGTTATCAATTTTCTAATTTAAGTGTTGATATTATATTTCAATAAGTTATGCCGTTTTAATCTTTAGTTTAATTTCTTCATAAAAGAATCAAGTCATCCCAATGATATTTCACATTATTTTATTCATTAGTAGGTTAATAATTTCATTCGTAATGAATGATGGAACCTCAACAATTATTGAATATGTCGATGTTGACATGTCCATTTTTCTATTAAACTTAATTTCTAGATGTTTTTTCACTAATAAATTTTTATTAATATTAACATTTTGATTTTTAGTCCTCTTAATTTATTTGAGGTATTTTAATTTATATTTTCAAATTTTTAATTTTTTTTGATTTAACTAAATTAATTGAAATATTTTTATTTGTAATTTCAACTTCTACAAATTCTCTTTACTTATTTTCATTTATTTATTTTAAAAATTACTATATATTTTTTTCTTTTTAATTTTTCTATTTTCTAAATAAATTTTAAATTATTATTTTTAATTAATAAAATATTTCTTAATATTTATATTTTTTTTGTTATATTGAAGAATATTTTCTAATGTAATATGGAAAAATATTGTAATTTCATATTTTGATTTCGTCAAATTACATTAAAAAAAAATTAAATTTAAAAACATAAAATAAACTAAAATAAATTATTATATTTATTAGGTATTAATAGTTAATTATAGAAAAATAAAAGTAAAATAAAATTAAAAAATAAAATTATTCATTAAAACAATTTTTTGAAATAACATAAAGATTTTATGTTAATTCTGTGCTTGTTTACAACAAGATACTTGGGGAATTTACTTTTCTTTTAGAGATACAAAATATTCAAAAAGAGTTGAAAGGAGAAGCTCAAAATTTTCAGCTAGACTCTTGTCACATTCTTTCTCAAAATTTTCTCTTAGACTCTTGCTACAATTTTTTTGGGAAGAAAAATAAAACTTCTACCACTATATACTCAACAATATTCAGTTCTTAATTCCAACATAGATCCATCTGAAACAGTGATCTAATATAAGCAGAGAGATCAAAATTGTTAAATTGCAAACTTATTTTAAAGTGGAAGAAACAATGTGTAAATTTTCATTGTATAAATTGTATTTTTGAATGCTATAGAGATTACATAGAGATTACAATGGACGAATAACAAGGGTTGTCAAAACCTCGAATTCAAAAATTGCTAATGGTAAAACTTCATTTATATTTATATATAAAAAATAATGTTAAAATAACATATTTTTATGTTGTATATAATAAATAACCAATGTAAATTGTGAAGAAAATATTTTAATATTTTAATGTGTGTTGATCTATGTTGGTTATAATTGATATTGCTTTTATATTTACAAAATATTTTAAAATATTTAATTTTAATTTTAAAAGCTAAAGTGTAAACTCTAAATTAAAAACAGACATACTTACAGATAGCAGTGGCCATATAGAATGAGCCTCTCAGCTTACTTACAGATAACCATAGCCATATAGAATGAGCCTCTCCACTTAAAAATACATTTAAGTAAAAAAAACATGTAGACTTACTACAGAGAGTCTATAGAAATCTCTTCCACATGGAGAAAACATGGCTTAGTACAGAGAGTCTATAGAAATCTCTTCCACGGGACTATCCGAGGCACGGCTCAATGTGCTTCTATTGTCCTCAGTGTTTCATTGTTCCTGCAGATCTGCAAATCAGTGGATCACCCGGTCCTTCTCATCTTCTAGCTGTCTTATTCAAGCTTGTTGACTCTGCACTTCTTCATGATAGGATCGTGTTTGACTGTTAAAGGAGATGATTGATTTCCCCTTGCCAATCCACTGGGAAGTGCGGACAGAGGTTGCACTGAGGAGGTCTATCGATGGCAGAAAAAGAAGAGGAAGTTCTCTGGTTGTCCATTGTAACCTTGAAGCACAGGCTTGTAAAAGGTCTCCGGGTGCTCAAATGCAAAGAAGAAAGGTGCCAGATGAGGGCTTGTTGATCAGCGAAACTCGTAGAAGCACCGTTCTTGCCAAGGAAGCAATAGAATAGAGGAAGGAACCTTAGAGAAGAAGACCCAATTGTGAACGATGATTAAAGAACCCAAAAGCCTTGCCTCCATCCTTTCCTTTTTTTCTGCAGCTATTTCACTAGGCGCACAAGACGACAAATAGCACAAGCGAGCTGAATTAGTAACTGTGAAAAGTGATGTAGGGGCCGGCCAAATTTCAGACCTGAAAGAGTTGAGATCCGCCGACATGTTCTTAGTCGAATTGAGCCTACAATTTGGAAAAATGGAGAAGGGCTTCAAGCTTGTGGATAACGAGGGAACCCAGAGCCTGATCTGAAGGAGAGAGCATGACCAGTGAGGTTTGCAAATAGTTGTTATAATGAGCGTAGAACCGTAATTAAAGAAATAATAAATCCACTCGACATAGCTCTGGTGATAGGGCTTCACGTATGATTAATTACGTTCTAAATTGTGCAACTTAATCTTGAGGTCAGCCTCCATGAATGCATATTGTAATTCAAGAGGTTTCCATTCTTCAAAAGATGTTGCCGATGCTAAATTCATATGCTTAGACCATATGTTTTCCATCTTTCCTGGTAAGAAGAGGAAAGATTAGGAGTCTAGATTGAACCTGAGGCACATGTTTCAAATAAATGCTTCCCTTGCCTCCATTCATGAAGCCTGCCACCTCTTGTGATAGGACGTGCGAATGACGCCACCTGGAGATCATTGTGTTACCATCCAAAAGTTTCAATGTCGGAGGCACGATGAGGGGCCTCTATGATTGCCCCATAGTTTGTTCCATGCCATATTCCATTCCTCTTTTCTAATGTTAGGTGGGGACTAGATACCTTATTTGGAGTATTCATGGAATAACTTGCCATGTGAGGGAGCCTTCCGGGCGATATTGGATTGAGCATCAATTTTTTTTTGTGTTTTGGTTGTGGAGGATATGGTAATAAAATTTATGTGTGAATGATTTAAGGATAGATTATATTCTTCTAAGTAGAACAGAGAAGATTGTTTTTCACGAGAGAGCTCGAATGAAGGAGCTGAATTATGATGAGAGAATCTTTAAAGATGATAATAGAAGATATCACTTTTGAGCTAATTAGAGGTCTAGGAAGATACCATACGTCTTTTTGACCCATTCCCCAAACAAACTTTATTTCATGTTCTCCATTGGGGTTTAAGAGAATCCCTCCTCCTCCTACCACCCATGGATTCTTTTGAGTGGCTCCATCAAAGAAAAGGGTCCCACTCTTTTGTCGCAATTGTGAGGCATTGACTTGTGTTCTTAAGCCTAAGCTTCCAATTTGGAGTAGGATGATTTTGGAGAAGAAATGCAGGGAGGTGAGCCATTTCGTCCACAAGCCCCTTCGTCCCTTGTATTTTCTAGTAATCCAAAAGAGTGTCACGATCTTTTAATTTAATTCTAGTTGTTTCCACACATAAAGAGGGAGCTTTAGCAGCAGTAATCTTGGGTGGGATCAATGCATTTTAAAAATCACACTGTTTCTTGAAAGCCAAATTTTCCAAGAGACGAACTTTGGAAGGGAGGTCCAAATCCATTTAAAACTGGACTTTTCTGAAAAAGATCGAGCATAATTTTTTTGCCAACTTGTAAAGAAAATGGAGATATCTTTAGGCATATTCAATGCGATAGATAGGGACCCACAATGACTTCCCAAACTTGAATAGAGAAGGGACAAGACAAAAACAAATTCTTTATGTTAGTTGTAGATCCCTCTCCTTTTCAAGTTTTCAGAGGTTAGAATTTTCTTATGGAGAATAATCCCAAAAAGGAATTGACTTTAGGTATGTCATTATTTAACCAAAGATTTTTCCAAATAGAATATTTTGGAGGGATTTGCTCAAAAAATCGTAATTCTTCATATGCTACTTTGATAGTGTACACATTGGATTTCCATCTGAGCTTATCTTCTTAATGTCGATATGTTGGAGCACAACCAAACAATCTAGATTTGAGAATATTATGAAGGTTGGATAGGTTTGAAGGGACATCATCCATACTCTATCTAGACCAAATGCTCTCTCTATTCCAATTGATTATTTGGGCTAAATTTGAGATGCCAAGATTGGATAGATGACGTTGCAGCGACCTGAGGGCTTCACAATCATGTGGAGGGGAGCGATTCAAGATTGAATTAAACCATAGGTAGGTGTTCGAAGTATTCCTTGGGGTCTAGCTGAGGTGGTTATTAATCAATTTGAAAGAGGTTGAGATGAGTATCCATACAGGTGAACATGTTCTCAGCTAGGAGTGAGGCTCAATTTTGTTTTCAGAGTTGGATCACAATTATTTATTAGAGAGAACTTGAATCCACCAAGAACCTTTGTTAGTTTTCATTTACCTAGATATTTTTTCTCCCATTCCTAGATCTATTAAGGCATGGTTCCTTATCCCCAAACCTCGATGATCTCGAGGGGCTCCAATGGTGTTCCAATTGATCAAGTCGAATTTTTCAGAAGAAAATTTTCTTCTGTCCAATATAAATTTTTGGATAACCTTCCAAAAAACCTACAAGATGTATTTGGGCACCCACAAAGAAGAGAATTGGAAAAGGGGGATGACCAAAAAAATTGGATTAGTGAGAACTATGTAGCCTACTCAAGTGAGCCAATGGGAACCCAAGATTCAAGCTTGTATTTTTTATTATCTTTGCGATAATAGAGAGGCATGCCTAATGAGAGAGAGACATTAGGCATATTTGGATCCCGAGGTATTTGAAATCCTTCCAACGTTCAACTATGTTGAAGTCAAAAATCGCACCAATTTGGAGACACTTGGAAATTGAAATATTCCACGAGTAAATCTACAACTAGGTAAAATGGAAGACCTCCTATGGCTACAAGGAAATGATCAAGGACTATCTTGAATCTCCGAGCTATGTACGTTGAGGATCCTTTGAGGAGAATAGTATCATCAAAAAACTAGGAATGGTTGGCACTTTTAACGATTGGAGTGAATCTGAGACGAGGAAGGTGGCCCATGTTGTGTTCATATTCAAGTCTTTTACTGAAGGTGTCAACTACCAAGATGTAGAGAAAGGGGGATAAAGGATAACCTTGAGAAAGACCACGAGAAGAAAGGAAGAATCTGGTGATTCTACTATTAACCAAGGGGGCTATCCAAGGAGAGATGATGCAATTGGAGATCCACGAAATGAAAGTGTTGTCAAATCCAAGTCTGCTCAAGAATTTGAAGAGAAAATTGTGGCATACTTTGTCAAAGGAATTAACCATGTCAATTTTAAAGGCCACTCCCTTGTCCCCTCTCTTTTTGCTGAAGAAGATCACTTCTTGAACTAGAATAATATTATCAAAGATTTGACACCTAGGAACGAAGCCTCCTTGATTGTTAGAAATAACAGTTGGGAATAGTTCTTTTAGTGTTTCAACCTTAAGTTTGGAGATAATTTTCAAGAGACATTGCATAAGGATATGTGCCAAAATATATGGAAGGAGGAAGATTGGATTCTTTAGCGATCAAAGCGAGAAAATATGAATTGATACCTCCTCCCATACAATCATTCTTCAAAGAGTAAATTATCATTTTGCATAAGTACCGCTTAATAAAATCCCATAAATGTTGATAGAAGTAGGCTGAGGACCCATCTGGACCAAAATATTTTTCTAGAATGAAGGAAAAAACTATTCGATGGATCTCTTCTTTTATTGGAGGGAGGGTCAATTTTCTATTCATGTCTTCAATAATGAGGTGTGGGGCGTGCTCTATCATATAGTTTTCAGATTCCTTGGACAAGGTCTCTCGTTGAGAGTAGAGATTGTTGAAGAAAGAAACTACTTCTTCCTTGATTTCTCGAAAGTTGTTGACCTTAACACTGTTGATCATGATATTTTGAATGGTATTTTTCCTTTCCGTGTTTTTTATTGTTTATGGAAATATTTATTATTTTTGTCCCCTCCTTGGTGCCACACACTTTGGGATTTCAATATCCAACACTCCTCTTCCTCATTCAACATCACGTTATATTTTTCAAATAAAATCTTATCCAATCTTGTCATTTCCTCCATTACCAAATATTTTTCCATGGTGGTATGGAGGTGACTTATAGTAATATCTTGAATAACTTTCTATGTATATGTTTTAAGGATCAAGCCCAAGTTTTTAAACAACTCTTCAACCTTTTAATATTTTTCTCCCAAATTGCTATTGGACTGCCTTCCACCCAAGCACACCAAGCCTAAGAAACCACCTCATGGAAATTTGTGTGATGAATCCAAAGAGGACTGAATATGAAAGGGATGGGCCCATAGTTCACAGGGGAAGGGAGATCGTCTGATTAGGCAATGGTCAAAACCATTCCAAGGGAGGATGAACTATTTTATGGAGATACTTACATAGAGAAATTCATTAGAGATGAGGAATCTATCTAATTTGGCATGATATGTTTGTGGCCTCCATGCCTATTGGTTGAGGTGTATTTGAATCCAATAGGTTTAATTTAGTTAATTTAGCCTATGACATGAAATCTTCCATTTTTTCTAAAAATGGGTCTCGGATAGGTGATCCTCCCTTTTTTCTCCCAACTATTTAGAGTAGTATTGATTTCCCCCCAAAAAGACTCAAAGCTCCAAATTCAGAACTAACAAAGCTACAGAGAGAGGCCCAAAACTCATGCTTTTATCTAAAATGTACTTGCATATAAACATTGACCATTGTGCATACCTGATTTGAAGTGAGATCAAGGAATGGTGAGGCAAGCTAGTGAAAATTTAATAATGGATTGATAAGGTGAATTTGAGATGGTTCCCACAAGGTACAAAGGCCTCCTAAGGGCCCTCTTGAATTGACTGAAGAGATTCCACTACCATACCACATTTGAAGTTTCTATGTTAATACTTCTCGTTCCTCTAATTTGGTCTCCTAGCAAAGGATAATAGAGGGCCTTTGTTGGAACAACATATGAGGAAAATGCGGCCAATTTCAAACAAGAGTGAAGAGATAGAATACGAGCTTGTCCATGCATGCCTTTAAGTTTGGCCACTAGGGTTTCATGTTTTCTGCACACTACAGCTCATGACAGAGGCCCGGAGGGGGATGATGCCCCCTCCTTTCGTGGTTTGGTAACCAGTAAGAATAAAGAACTAGAAACCTCCTTCTTCACTAAGCTAATGGATTACAATACATTTCATTCTTCATGAATAAGCCAATAGAAGAGAGAAAATTGACAGGGAATAAGAAAAGAAATAGAGAACCAAGCTACAAAAGAATCTATGCAAGAAAAAGCTTCGACCTCTACGGAATAAAAAGAAACAAAGGAAAAACAATCTCACTCGGCCCAGCCCCAAAGGGAAAAAGAAAAAACTAAAAACAACTGCAATATGAAAGCAAAGAAAATTCTGATCTTGGAAATACAAGACCCTAATGTAGCAACATATAGAGACTATATGTAGGAGCATGCAGTCATATGCAAGTTCATGGGCATTTGGCCCACGGAAAAAGCCTTGAACTGGTGGATACAAACAAAATGGAAACCAAAAGGAGAAATTAGGCTACAACTGGGCTCAAAAGGATTCTTCATAGTCATCTTCGACCTCCTAGAAGACAAAGACAATTTTTTTTAAGGAGGCCCCTATTTCTTCAACTCAGTAGGGCTCTATATGAGATTCTGGAAGGAAAATTTTACCCCAGAAAAAGAAGATTTCACAAGGGTCCCAATCTAGGTTAGGCTATGCTCTCTACCTACAGACTACTGGGAAACATTAGTTCTTAACGGGATAAGAGATGAACTAGGAGAATATATAAAAATGTCAGAAGGCACTAAAAATGGCCACTATGTTTCCTATGCAAGAATATGCGTATACATAGATGTCTCAGGAGCCCTACCTGAGGCAATAAATCTAGTATTCAGAGATGAGGTCTAGCTCCAGAGCATCGGCTACGAACATATACCATTCAGGTGTAGGAAATGCCACAAACATGGACATCTATTCCGAGACTATCCCCAAAACAAAGCTCCACAAAGAAATGAGCAAGCTCATAAGAAAAAATATGAGCAAGGCTTCACAAAGGTTGGTCCAAGAAACAAGCATAACAAGAAGGCATAGGTGAAACAAGACCAATATCAAGAAATAAGCCCAAAAAAATATGAAGCACTACATAAAATGCAAGAAGACCCTCTCTCAAACAACAAGAATGAAGAAGAAACTAATGGAAAACTCCAAAACATAGAAAAACAAGAATAAGGGGAGAAGCACTTAGAGCACATTCAAATAGAAGAGGACTACACACAAGAATATATTGAAATGGAACTAGTAGCGATGGAAACAACCCTAGAAGATAATGCAATAGAGGAGGCCCTGGAGGGAGTCGACCTCATATCCATAGCAGAGGAATGGTCGAAGAATGGTTTGGTAGCGATACCAGAGGAGAAAATACAGAAAATAGAAGGATATTATCTCTTACAGGAAGAACTAACATTGATTATACTCCAAAACCACCCGAGGATTAAAAAAAACAAGGTAATATTGGCAAATATGACAGCAGAAAGATACAACCCAAAAGGGCCAAGCAAGAAAAGAGGAAGAAAAACAATGGGACATCTCCTTCAAGAACTTGGTGCAAGACTCCTAAATGAAGGAAAGGTAAAAGATCTAACCCTTACCCCTCTTCATTATCAATGAATTGCATTTCATGGAACATAAGAGGCCTCAATGGTCATGGGAAGAAGAGATTCTTAAAAAATAGACTCATCATAGACAAACCTGATATGATACTCATTAAAGAAACTAAACTTGACATGGAGAACCTCAACCTCCTCCAAAAAACTGCTTCAAAAATTACAGTTACATAGCAAACTCAACAATCTGTTTGGTTGGAGGACTTATAATCCTTTAGAAAATCTCACAGTATGAGCTATCTTCCTCTGTAGCTACAAGAAACTCCATTACAATGGTTCTAAAAATCATTGGAACCAATGAAATTATATGTATCACGAACATCTACGCTCCCCATAGGGCTATAGAAAGAATCAAAATGCTTCAAAATGTCAACAATCTCTTGGAATCCATTCCCCAGCCTTTCAAAATCATAGCAGGAGATTTCAATATGGTTTTAAACCTTGGGGGAAAAAAGGAGGGATCTATAAACTGGAAAAAGACTCAGAAGCCTTTCAATCAACTATAGATGGGCTAAGTCTAATAGACATCCCCACAAATAATGGTATCTTCACCTGGAACAATAGAAGAGGAGGAGACCATCAAATAACATCTAGACTCAATCGCTTCCTTCTCTCTGAAGCTACTTACATGACCTCCTGGGAAATAGAGGCCCAGATCCTCCCCCAATCAGGTTCAGACCACTGGCCTATCTCCTTGAAAATTCAAATATCCTCAGGACTAGAAAACAAGCCTTTTAGATTTAAATAATTGTGGCTTGAGCACCCAGAATTCATGGAAAATATGAAAGAATGGTGGAGAATCCCAATGTCTCAATCATGAAATGAAATGTATCAGTTCCAACAAATATTTAAACTCATAACAACAAAATCAAAATTTGGAAGAAAGATACCTTAGCAACATTTTTACTAACAAAAATGACCTGGAACAAAGAATGGAAAGACTCCAATAGAAAATCATCAGCAGTGGAATCACTGATCAAATGAAGAAAGAAGAGCTAAGTCTCCAAAAGAACTAGGAAGAAAGAGTTTCTCAAGAGGAAAAATTATGGCAACAAAAATCCCGTATCAATTGGCTTAAATGTGGAGAAAGAAATTCAACCTTCTTTCACCGCTCAATGATACAACATAGAAGACATAACAGAATCCTGGGCCTAAAAACCACAGAGGGGAACATGATCCATAATCATGAGGACATTGCTAATGAATTAAATCTCTACTTCAACAATCTTCTTGAAGAACCTATGATGTATAGGGCCAAAGCTATAAAAGAAATCACTAAGAAAATTTCGGTCATGCTTAACTAGGGCCACAACAAAATGATCCTAAGGAAAGTATCTATGAAAGAGGTAGATTAAGAAGTTTTGTCTATGCCAAATGGAAAACCTCCAGGACTAGATGGTTTCACTACTGACATATTCAAAGCCTGTTGGACCCTAATTAAAGAAGAGGTTCATGCTTTGATGGAGGAATGCAGAGTCCACAAATTTGTTCTAAAATCCCTAAATGCAACTTTCCTTACCCTAATTCCCAAGGAGGAAGGAACCGATTCCCTAGAAAGGTTCAGACCAATCGCACTCTGCAATGTAATCTATAAAAGCATTCAAAGGTCCTAGACAATATGATCAAAATTATCTTGCCTCTCCTAATATGCCCAAATAAATTAAGTTTTGTGGAAGACAAACAAATTTTAGACAACACCATCCTCTCCCATGAACTGATACACTCTCTAAAAGTTAAAAAAAAACTAGGCATGATGATGTAGCTAGATATGTCAAAATCCTTTGACAAAATAAGCTGGGAATATATGAAAGGTGTTTTAGAAGCTTTTGGCTTCAACAAGGACTACATAAAGTGGATCATGGAAATGGTCTTAGGGGATTTCTTTTCAATTCTCCTAAATGGATCCCCATATAAGCCTTTCTACCCCTCGAAAGGCATTAGAAAGGGTGACCCCCTATCGCCTTTCATTTCATTATCATGGCAGAAGGTCTAAGCAGATCTATCGTGGCAGCCTCTTCAAGCAACTCTCTAACTGGCCTCAAGCTCCATGTCAATGCCCCTCCCTCCACTCATCAAAAATTCGTCAATGACACTTTGTTAATGGGCCTTCCCACTATAAAAGAAGCCATCTCCTTCAAAGAAATCCTATCAGAATTTTTAGAAGCTTCAGGCACTTCCATAAACTTAGAGAAATCCAAACTGTTCTTTTTCAATACCCCCTTAGCTATTCAAAGGAACATTGCTAGAACGATGGGATTCCAAAGATGTTGTCTCCCCTCCAAATACTTGGGGGTACCTCTAACTGATAAACCCCTTGTCTGTTCCATTTGGGAAGACCTCATAACCAAGGTAGAAAAAAGACTGGCTAACTAGACTTTTTGTGCCCTCAACTTGGCTGGTCGGTTGGTCTTGGTAAAATTTGTTTTGCAAGCCATACCCCAATACATGTTCTCAACTCTTTCTGCTCCTAAATCAATCACCAATATCATAAGGAATATCCAAAGAAACTTTCTCTTGAGGGTACTGAAAATAAAAAAAATGGACATTGGTTGCCTGGGAGTTGTGTAGACCAAAACATGTAGGAGGTCTTGGCTTGAGGGACCCAGAAATCTTGGGGAAAACCCTTGGGGCCAAAACTTGGTGGCATTGGCTTGAAAATCCAAACTCTCCCTAGGGCAATATCTGGAAAGCCAAATATGTCCCAAATCACTCAATTGAGAACCTCATCAGGCTCAATGGGAACATCAAAGGCTCGGCAATATGGAATCAAGCATGGGAAAACAAGGCTGTCATCCAAAATCACAGCTTTTGGGAAATAGGAAACATAGAAAATGCTCTCATTTGGGAGGAAGCATGGCAGAAAATGCTCAACCTAAACAAGGAATAGTTTAGCCATCTACGGACCACAATGAAATACAAAGGAAAAGTAGAGTAGCTCATTACTAGAAGTCTCACAATGGCTAGGATAAACGGAGGGAATGGATGGATGAAAGAAATTGGGAACCTCTGCCCAATGATTTTGACTGGATAGCATTCGCCGCAACAATCCAAGAAAGAAAAATAAAATTTGACAAAGGGGAAGACAAGATTAGAGGGGTGAAGAATGTAGCAGGACACTTGAATATCGAGGAAGTGTATAATTACATGGAAAACCATGACCAAATTCAACCGGAGAAAAAGTGGAAAATTTGTGGGGAAGAATACAGTTGCCTAAAATCACCCTCTTCATGTGGCTAACACTGTAGAAGAAAATATTAACCTGGGACAATTTAAGGAAAAAAGGCTTCATAGGACCCTCAAGATGTAATCTTTGTGAAAAAAGTGAAGAGACATCAAACCACCTTCTGAATGATTGCATTTACTCTAACAATCTCTGGGAATAGGCGAAAATGGTCTTCAAAGAATCGTAAAGAAAGGAACTCCAAAATTTTTAGGGGAAAAAACAAGCTTAAAGAAAAAATCTTGACCTTTATTAAGAAGATGATCAGAGAAATGATCTCCACTTCCAATCTCCAAATTTCCAATGATACTCCTAGTCAAGCCGGTCAACGAATCCTTATCCTCCTTGATCTGAATTCCCCCTATGAAAATAGCATATCCATGGATTCAATCATTCAAGAAGCTCCAAGCCAATAGTCTCCTCCAGAGAAAGGAATACTAAAGTTGGACTATGATGGAGTAGCCAAGGGTAACCTGGGGGCGACTAGCTTTAGAGGTGCTTTCAGGAACTCGTAGGGAAAGATAATCTTGGTTTATGTGGGAAATTTAGGTAATTCCATAAACAATACATCCGAGCTATAGGCTTTGGAGCATGGTATAGAAATTTCCAAAGCTCAAAGGTTTTGGTTGTTGATCAAGGAAGGAGATTCCATGCTTGCCACTCAAGCTTGTTGAAAGTTATGGTAGGGAACAATGGTCATCAGAGTTTCAGATAATTGGCGACTCAACAAAATCCTTCACAGGATCAAATAGCATGTTGAAGAAGTAAATGAGCTCCACTTCCAGGAAGTAAGAAGAAAATTGAACACCCTGGCAGACATGTTGGCAAATAAAGGTATAATTGGCAACCTCAAATTACATTCCCTCGCTTGGAGGGACCTGGAACAAACTACGCTCAGATTGGATTGTGGTACTATAAATGGTATGGAAAATAGGGCAACGAGGCCTCACATTAAGGATATCACTTGTCATGCTCCTGATTAGATTTGGTACATGCATCACAAAAATTCATTATGAACTTCTCCATGAGCAGCTTCCCTAATTATTAGCACAAAGTGCGAACAAACCGGTTCACTGCATCCCTTCTATGGTGCCACCTATCGAACCTTTCAACCAATAACAATACCCTATCCCTCATTATAATGATGTACCTCCTTCTGGCTACATTCAATGGCCACCCCATGCCATCCCTCTCCTCCTTGATCGCTCACCCCTATAAATACCCCATCCCCATAGCCCTTCCCCTCCACCATTTATGCCCCTTCGCCATTGCTTTCACTCCCTCTGTTCAATTTTCCCTCTGTGAATTTCACTCCCTCCCCACCATAGCCTCTCATGCAAGGTTCAAGCTCGGCTCACTGATGCAGTCACAGTCTAGGAAATAATTCTTCCAGGTGGGACAATACCAGTATGTTTCCAAGCACCAAAGCAGAGATCTCGGTGAGACGTGTTGCACTCAATTATGCCATCTAAGTTAAGCTAGAGACCCAGGAGAGATAAAAAACCTGGAAACTCAAGCGTGCAACATCAGGAATAGAGTGACCTCGAAAGCTATGCTGTTGAATTCAAATGGATTCCCAACCCGGGCCTTACTAGGGCCAGGGGAAATCTTTACAATCACACAATTGAATTGTCATGGCAGCTGAAAACTATCCTTGGGCTTTCTCTTTAGGAATATATTGAGAACACCAAGGCTCTAGAGGAGAATATTAATATGCTCAATGATAGGTTTATGGTGTATGTGGAGTGTGTACACCATCACCATTTCATCACTTGGGACTCGCCTCACTATGCCTTGCTCAAGAAATGCATGGCCAATGGAGGGGGTTCTCCAAGAATTAAAAAAGAAACAGTTGGAGCCTCCTCAAGCCACCAGGAAACAACTGAGACTCAGGCTGGAAGCACGCAGGAGAAGCCTATCAGCCTGGACGAAGACCCTGTGGAGGTAACAACTTAAATATCTCTGGTACAAAATCTATTTTTGGTATGCCACTTACACTACTTATTCCAGATCTCTGGAAGTCTACTGCTCTCAATGGATCACATGATATCAAATTCACCCTAGGCAATATGGTGTTTCACAAGTCTCTCAATTCTCGCATCATTAGCTTGAGGGACGTTTTTGGTATTTTCAAAAGCTCTCCTTCTTCCACCAACATATCATATCCATCATCATAACTTAAGGGAAGAAGTCTTTTTGTTTACTGTTGCAAATGTAAAATAAAAAAACCCACTCAGTCAAGGAGAATGATTTTTGTAAAAATCATTGTAAAAAACACTTTAGCAGAGGCAAGAGAGGCCTATTTTGTAAAATCTGTGAAAATAAAGCTTGGCTCTAGTGCTGGAGCACTCAACTCGTGCCATCCATTTCAGATTCTAAATATCCCACTTGAAAGTAATATAATCTATCTTATTTACCAAAGAAAAAAGAGGGACTTTCTTTTTCAATTATATGTTTCACGTATGATCTCCTTTTTTCTGACCCCAATCCTCTACAATTATAGGAGAGAACTATCATTATTTATGTTTGGATAGGGTCCCCCTTTAGATGGGGCAGTGAATGGGCTTCTGTTAGGTAAAATTGACTTGGGGTTTGAGTCAAGGTTGACTTGGTTAAATAGTAGTGGTTTTGGGCACATGGTATAGTGTACCCATGGTATTATGGTCAATTGTATTGCATGCAAGTGAGCCTATAAAAGGTAGGGAACACTTCATTTTAATGCAGGTCTAGAGGTGAGTGGTGAAGGTTCACTTGGCTAGACTAGCTGGGGTTTTGGCCAATGCTAATGAGATCACATTGGGTTGTGTTTTTCCTGAGATTTGGGGTTTTCCTGGATAAATAGTATGTGTATTGTTGCTGGTTATTTTATTATTCTTCTTTGTCAATCTCCATAAATCTCAGTAATAATTTATCTCTCTGCCATAAATTTCTTAACAACTAGTATCAGAGCTAAGTTGGCTTCATAAGGAAATTTTTTGTTGCCAAGGGTTTGTATTAGCCTGGTAGATAGAGAGATAATTGAGTATTCCTTACAGGTCTGGATCAAAAGCCATATAGTGTGAAGTAAAGCTGCACACTATTGGGTCATGAGAGATTCAGTGGATGAGGAGGATATGTGCATGTGGATTAATTAATTGATGAACCATGTACCTGAAAAGAATGCCTAGATAACTGGCGGTTATAATGGCTGGTGACCCATGTAATTCGGTAGATGGGTTCTTTTTATATGGACATTGATGTCATATGTACAAAGACAACAACCAGGGGAAAAAATATATATTATTATTATGGAGTGAAATTTTTAATTTTCATGTAAATGGGCATACTGCTGTAAGACCTGGTAAGGCATGCGTACCCCTCGGTAATTACCGGTAAACTCTAGGTTAGACCTAGGTAATAGGGGGATGTCGGGTTAACAAATCCTGGGTAAAAAATTTGAAGGAGGTAAGGGCTAGAGTGGGCGTGATTGTCTCACGTAGCAGGTTTTGGCTGGATTTAGTCAAGGAACCCCAAGTCAAGTTTAAGGGGGGAATTGTTAGGTAAAATTGACTCAGGGTTTGAGTCAAGGTTGACCTGGTTAAATAGTAGTGGTTTTGGGAAAATGGTATAGTGTACCCATGGTATTATGGTCCGTGGTATTGCATGTAATTGAGCCTATAAAAGGTAGGGAATACATCATTGTAGTGGAAGCCTAGAGTTGAGTGGTCAAGGCTCACTTGGCTGGATTGGCCAGGGTTTTGGTCAATGCTAATGAGATCTCATTGGGTTGGGTTTTTCCCTGGATTTGGGGTTTTCTTGGATAAATATTATGTGTATAATATTTATGTGTATTGTTGCTGGTTATTTTATTATTCCTCTCTGTAAATCTCGGTAAATATCAGTAATAATTTATCTCTTTGCTGTAAATTTCTTAACAACTTCTTCTACTTCCTTTGCTTCATGTTTCTCTCATCTATATATGATTAAGAGTGGTCTAATACTCCAACTCTTTTTCAATTACATTTTTCTCAATCCTTACTGGTTTGTTATCTTTCATTCCAAACCTACAAGTACAATGCTCATTTTCCATGGCTTTTTCTACTTCAAATTTTTCATTGGCTGAGCTTGCAAAAGGTGCTCAAATTTTTTCATCTCTTGTTGAAAGAAATTCACCCTCTTCTTATGAAGAGTATTCTTGAAGAGGCTCAATATCTTCCTTCAATTTTGGCATAGATATCGCCTTTATCAAGCCTTGGGGAAGGTTTTGATTGGAGGGGGGATCTGCAATTGGTAGATTTGAATGCGAGATCTCTCCTTATTCCATTACATTGGCTAAAACCTAAAATGGATTACTAATATTCTCTTAAGAGACCAATTTTCGAGAACCTTTCCCAATCTCAATGAAATTTCGTTTGGGGGAGGATGGCCTAGGATCCTTTGAGGGAGCTTCCTTCTAATGCTATGTTTAAGGGGGTTGCTTCTTTTGAGGACCTTTCCTTCTTTTTCTTATTTCCATTAATTACCTAATTCACCTTGATTTTCAGTTTCTTCTAGTTTCTTAGGGAAATTTATGGTGAAGTGACCATAATCATGGAAGATCTTGCATCTAAAGGGAAGTTGATCATATCCACCTCTTGAATGTGCATTGAGCTATCCAACCTTAAATTGATCAGAGCAGGCAAACCCTTCTCCATATATACCTCTACACATATTGTAGCACAAGAGAAAATACCATCACACGATTCGATACAGTCAACATATTTCCATAGGGCATTGCCAATCTTTCTAAAGGTTACGTCATTCCAACAATGAAGAGGAAGAAAGGGAATCTTCACCCAAACTGGTATTGGTGAGGGTAAACTGATATTTAGATGGAAATTATATGGATTGAAATTAGGGTTCCATTAATCTAGGTAAATCCATTGTGCACCCATAGAATATCGACCACTCCAAAATATTTTGTCCCGATCTATTTTTTTCTCAAAGAAGAAGGTGAAGAAGCCCTTGCCACAAAAGGACAAGATGACTTCTCCATCAATCAAGGGCTTCCAATTGTATAAAGCCCATTCATGCATAGCCTTTAGGGAGGGCCAAAGTCCCATGAACTAATCTACAAGGCCTTGATCTACCAACGGTAGAGTGCAATTTTAGTCTTACGGAGAAGGGATCTTGAACTTGGGGATGTCATTGAAAATTTGATGAAACGAGAAGACAAAGGCTTCTAAAACTTCGGCCCATTTGTGACCACTGAGTTAAAAGTCATGATCTCCTAGTAGCGCAACGAAGGGGAGGTGGGATTGCTCATGGATGCTCACCCATCTAGATCAAGGCCCAATGGGTCAAATTCATAAGACAAGAATCACATAGGAAGAGAAAAATAAAAGGGAAGAGCTAAGCATAGGAAGAGGGAAGAGGAGTCATCGAACCAACTAGTAGAGCTAGGCTTGCGGTCACCAGCGGGGAAGATAAGAGGAATCAGAGGGGAGCTCAAAGAATAAGGGTTACAAATATGCTTCCTCCTTCCACATGTTGACTCAATCAATTTACATTAAAATAAAATGAAAGTTAAATTAAAAAAAATAAAAATAAAAATAAATAAAAAATAAAATCAATAATTATAATTATTAAGTATTAATAATTCTTAATAATTGAACCATCCTAGGTCCATCTTAACTGAAGAGGAAAAAAATATTTTGAGGTGAAAACCTCTTTCACATTGAAGACATATTTGATCCCCCTTGGGGTTTGGTAGATCCAAAGTTTAAATGGATCTAGGCTAGTTCTAGGTGACATTCATGTACAATGTTTTATAAAATGGATACTTAACACTTCCCTTCTACTCACAAGTTTTTCCTTTAATGATCATAATTGTTTTTTATTTATTTATTATCATTAATATCTTCTTTATATTTAATGAAGTTATTACTTTAAGGTTTTCAAGTTATCCTTTTTAAATAGTTTCATAGTTATTTCAAATCATAACATCATGATTTTTAAATTTTAAATCATGAAATTATTTTTAATTTGATAAGTCAAAATAAAATATTTCGATCAAAAATATATGGACATGTTTATATAAATACTTATCAATTATAGCTAAAACATTAACATGTTTATAATAGCTAAGTATATTTATACCATCCCCTAGTTATGTATGTGTGTGCGCACGATGCCTTATTGGGCATGGCCCAACTTCGTCCAAGTTTTGGGTAAAAGACCTCAAAAAAGAAGGAGCAGACTGTGTAGAGCTAGCAAACATATATTCATCACACAGTATTTTAGGGCTTTGCGGATGGGACAAAGCCCTTATTTTTTGATAGGTATCAGATATTAGTCCCTTTTTTGTGGATCTATGGTTTTTGTAAATATGAAATGTATTTGAGGATGTGTAATACCTTAGCGAAGAGGAAATAGAACATAATAGAAGATATCATTCAAATATTGTATCCTTCTTTCTATATTTTGGAGAAAGATCCACATCTGAGTGTGTAGAGACATTGAAGAGTTTGTAGCAGAGTGCACATACCACTTGCAACTGGGTGTGTAGGTCAGAGAAGTGCATGTAATTGAAGATCCTTTTAATAAAGAAGAAATTTTTGGTGAAGTGTTTCATCTTTTTATGTGTTTATTGTCTATTGTTATGTATCTCGTTATGCATTCTTTTCATTGAATTATGCAAAGAACTGTAAGATATATTGTTATTTGTTAGAGTTTACGGGTTTAATGTGAATATGTTAAATTAAATATCTGCACTAAGTTCTTATGCATGTGAAGTTATAAGATTAATATAAATTAGAAGTAAATACACTACGCCACATGTCGATATCCCTTCAACTATAGAAATATGGTTCTGCAACCTCCCATAACTGCTTCGAGTAAGACTGTGATCTGCTTGCAGGTTGTTGCCGAAAGGGCTAGTAGTTGAGGGTTTGGTTGGTGTGCAACACATTTTGAACTTGGGTCAAGCCCCCTCAAACCAACAAATGGTTCTGTTGCTGGGATCAGGATCTGCTTAAAGGGATATGATTTAGCGTCCATTGAAGAAAGAAGTCCAGGAGTGGTTCGAACAAAAAGAAAGAGATTTTGTAGAAAAAGAGAACAAAAACCCACGTTTATCAACTGAAGCTTGGTTGCAATGATATATCTTCAAAGATCAATATGAGATTTTCTTTGGTTCATTCCACATTGAATTTCTTGAATGGATATCTAAGTTAGCTAAAAATAAGACTTGTTTCAAAGGCAATGAGCCTAAGGAGTGGAATCCTGATTTGATACGTTGGCTAAAGAGAATTGATAATCGTATCTTAAGGGCTGTTGATTTCTGGATCGATAGCATTGTGGGAGGATTTATCATTGAGATCGCAATCGACGAGATTGCGTGCTATAGCAAAACTAAATGAACATTCTTTAGAGGACCATGACGTAAGTTCTTAAATTCATTGAAGCTCTAGTTTAAGATGTTATTGTGTGAAAAGGGAATTTTGTGGATGCAGTCAGATTAATGTTTGGCAAAGAAGAAATAAGTCAGAACCAAGAGCTACACGAAGTGGAAAGTGATATAGAACAGAGCTGAAGAACTATATTGAGTCTGACTATGGACCTATGTTAGGATTTGAGAGCAAAGAAGAAAGAAGTAACCCTATAACCTCGCAACGTTCCCATCCCCATCCTGAAGGCACGTCAAAGTTAGGAGTTGAGAAGAATCGGGGCATATTTGGGATCCCCCATCCATTTACCCCCTTCACACCCCATCCCCCTCCCCACACTTACCCTACACCTCCACTTCCACCTCCACTTAGCCCGTTGAGAAGCAGAAGAATGGTTGATGACATTAAGCTACCTATCTTTAAAGGATTGGGATCAGATAACCCTCACCAATTTTGGTTCATAGCTGATGCAGTATGGACAATAAGATAGATTAATAATGATGATGTAAAGAAGGCACAAATCATTATGTCGATGAGGGAGAGAGAGTTGACATGGTATATGAAATAATTCACGACTAAGACGAATGCTATGTTTAATGAAATTAGGGAAGCATTGGTAGCAGAGTTCAAGAAGCTAAAATCAAAATCACAATGTATCATGGAGCTAAAAGAGATCAAGAAAGCACTGAATGAATTTGTGTGGGAGTTAGATCAACGATTTAAGGTGTTGATGGGTCAAATAAGCTTTGATATACCCCCACTGTCACATAAATAATGGTTCATGGCCATGCTACTGCCACATATGAGGTTACCATTGACATAATAGAAGATCGTGACTCAAGCTGAAGCATTGGATATTGCAATGAAGATGTAAGCTTTTCTGATTGGGGATATTCATGCAGGAGTACAACAGATAGAGACTCAGCTAACTAAATTGACCTCGGAATTTCAGGATCTTAAGAAAGGTGAAGATGTTAGATAAGAAGTCTGGTGTACAAAATGCGAAGAAGAGGGTCATTATAAGGATCAATGCCCCGTTTTCAGAGATTATATTGCAAGTGGAGCACCTAATCTAGTAAATCCAGGTCCGTGGTGTGATATTTTTTGAACGAGAGGTCAACATTGCTCTAAGGACTACTACCTATTACAAAGGTATGTATAGACCCCGAAGCATATGTTTTGTAACCTTTTTAGATCAGTAGACCATGATGAGAAAAATTGCTGAAGTTATGACTTAATGATGGAGTGCACTGCTCATAGTTATAGACTATAAGTTGAAGGAAATACACATGAGGAGAAAGGTCAACACATTGGTCGAGGAAGATTTCAAGGATGAGGATGAGGAAGAGGAGGAGGAGATGGTCGAGGATATGGCCAGATTATCTATTACAACTGTGGATGGCTGACCACTTTGCAAGAGACTATCAAAACCCTACAACAACCTACATTTACTCTAAGTCTTTTTATCATGTGATAGAAGAATGCCCTGTCCTTATTGCAAAGATGCGGGAAAAAAGAAACCAATAGCCTACAAAAAATATCCAAATGATGATAGCTGAGCCACGAGAAGATCAACTGCGCATCGACATTGTAACGAGAAGTGAAGCTGCGACTGAGAATGATAACGCCAATGGGAAAAAGGAAGTTGAAGCTACATGGCTTGGGAAGACCGTTGAAAAGGCTCCAACCTTTGATATTGAGAAAGAAAAGCAAGTATTTATGGAGGTGAAGTATAATTTCATGGATAATGGGGCTTCGACCTCTACCGCAGAGAAAAATTAGAAGAAGAACTACGACATAATATTAGTTGCAACCCAAGATGTAGATATAGATATTTTGAAGTTTTTTCTTTAGAATTGAATGAAGTTACTAAGAAATTAGAAGGATGTGGAGGTATTATAGGAATTGATAGACTCTTTTGTTTCTAAGGAGGTACTGTACAGTGAGATTCGTGTAGTGAATAGTCTGCATAGACACAAGAAAAGAATGGGAAAGAAATGAGGCTTACAACTTAGATTGGGGAATACGACATGGATCATGTTATCCTAGATCTAGGATTTGATGCCAATGCCTTGCCAAGGTAGACTTGGGAATTGATGGGTAAGTCAAAGCTACAATGGTTTGCTATTCAGCTGAAGATGGAAAATCAACAAAAGATTTTAGCTTTAGGAAGATTTCCTAACGTCACACTGGACATCGACGAAGTGTGCACTACCATTGACTTCAAAGAAATTGAGATAGTGGATGATAGTAATCCTTACCCTGCGTTGCTTGGATTCGATTGGGCATTTGTGAACATGGCTATAATTAATCTTAAGAAAAGGAAAATTATATTCGAAGGCAATAATATGAGGGCTATTGTTCCATTAGGTCCATCAGAAGGTGTGAGGTATACAAAGCATGTCAAGGAGGAATATAGCACGAATGATGTTGATAATATCTATCAGATCACAGTGAAGGAAGAAGAGTGGATCAATCCTATTATAGATGGAACACTGATTTGGGAGAAAGATAGTTCTTGCACTTTAGATTTAGAAGAGGAATTTGAGAACAAGCAGAAGGGATTGCATGAATTATCGACAAGGTGATGTGCAAGAATCACCAAGATAGTGCATTGTATGAAAACTGAGGTATGTGAATTACCTTTATATGATGGTTTGGGTGATGCAAATAATTTCTTTAGAGATTATGAAATACAGGTACCAGAATGTGGCAAAAATGTAGGAGGTTTATGTGGGTAAGATTTGGATGAGTAGAAACAGATCTCGAAGACAAGTATGATGGCCAGAATGACTCTAGAGATCACATATAGATCTGTATGGAATATTGGGAGGAAATTCCACGAGAATATTGGGTACATGGATTTATACATATCTTGGAGACAATTCCTCATAATTTGTATTTGGAAACTGAACTTCGACATGGCACTAGTAGCTGGGCGAAGATGGTTGATGGATTCATAATGACATTCAGATTTGAAGATGATTTTCCACATATAGATGTAGCCTTGAATATAGTTAAGAAGAAGATTTTTGAGAACAAAGTTCTAGTTATCTGGAAACCTAATTTGGTTGTCCGGGTATGCAATGTAATAGAATGCTATAATATTACTATGAAGGAGGATGAGAATCCTCACAATATTGACATCAAAGAATTAGAAGGTCATCGTGAATTACATGGGCCTGAGATAGAGATGTTTGTCATAACAAAGTCGTTGAAGACAAAGAAGGTGAATATAGGGTTAGAGGCTGAACTGAAGTATGCAACAATAGGGGATTACTGGGATGAAGACATAGCCAACAAAATAACAAATCTCTTGCATGAATATTAGGAATTGTTCCCCACTAAGTTCTTAGAAATGAAGGAACTAATGTCGCAAATACTAGCTTTAGAAGAAGACATATTCATAGCAAGATTCCATCAGTAAGTGCAGAAAGAAAGGGAGAAAGCCT
The DNA here is from genome assembly GCA_031772625.1 of Pinus tabuliformis. Classification (NCBI taxonomy): domain Eukaryota; kingdom Viridiplantae; phylum Streptophyta; class Pinopsida; order Pinales; family Pinaceae; genus Pinus; species Pinus tabuliformis. Next base: position 460,796,706 of record CM062804.1, on the reverse strand, counting down.
GGCATGATAGGAATATCAAGAAGAAGATATTTTGGGAAGGGGGTCTTGTGTTATTATATGACAGTAAGTTCAGGAAGTTCTTGAGGAAATTCAAAACACATTGGTTGGGGCCATACATCGTCAAGAAAATTTTAGATGGTGGTGTTGTTTAGCTCACAAAGTTGAATGGTCAACTGATTCCAGGATGAGTGAATGATAGTAAATTGAAGATATATAGGGACGATTATGTCCTTGGAGCTTCACACTGAAAAATGAAAGGGAGGAAGTCTTAGTGCCACCTGCAATTTAAAGTGGGAACGAGACTATAAAATACTGTGTAGGAAGGGACTTCACTGAAGGAAGATTACTACGTGATACTCATGATTATGATGAAGTTTGAGGGAGCTGCAATGAAGAAGAGGTGATTGCGCAAAGGGGGAAATCTGATGAAGTTATCTAGAAATATGACAGTTGGAAGGGAAAAGGGCATCATTAAAAGGAAATTACCATTTATGGGCGCATGAGAAAAGCATTTATGAAGCAGAACTAGCTATATCTAGCCCAAGCCTACATTAAATGAGCCAAATCTAGAGCCAATCATGAGGCTGGGAATTCAAAATTGTTATAAAAATGGCATCTCGTGTCACATTTTACACTTTGCTACTTCAATAGATCAGAAATTGCACCTAAGTGTAGAAGAGATATTGCATGTTTGAGAGGAGCTCAGAAGAATTGGTTAGAATATTTACAAAGAAAGGGTTAGGTGGTATCATTGAGTCACAAATAGGAAAGACCGTATCGACGAATGTGCCTATGACCCTGATGTGCTTAAGGTCATCAAGAAAGCAAGTGTCAGTATAGCCACAAGCACAGGCACAACCACAACCATAACCCCGATCATAGCCAATTATGCCACTAGAGGTTGGGGAGCAGAGACAAAGGGACCTCAGTGCAACATTGAAAGGCATATCTAATATGGTGGCAGATTGTGGAAAATTTCTCGACGATATGATGGAGATTTGGACCTCATTGCAGGAGGATCGAAATGTCTTGAAGATTGAGGAGGAACTGTAGGCTAACTGGAAGTGATGCGATGAGATCATAGCAGCTATTGTGACCTTACCAGTCTTGTAGAGGCTTGCCAACATTACTGAAAGGAAGAACCTCCAGGTCCAAATAGATGATCTTCAGAGGAGAGCACAAATCTTACAAGAGAGTACGTAGCTGTGGCAGGAGGAAGCCCTACATCTTTCATAGGTAGTGGACAAGAGGATGAAGGAATTGAAGAGAATGGAAGCAGAAATACTAGAAAAAACTCTTGGCCCTACTACAAAAGATTTGATGAAAGAGGTGTGCTAGGAATAAAAATTGATTGTAGAAATGGTCCAGTAGTACAACACAATGTACAATGGGATTAGAGAAAAAATCAAGGGCATTGAAGATGAGTGGCTCGGGATGAGTCACGAGGGAGTTTTGGGGGCCTGTTGGGCATGACTCAACTTGGTACAAGTTTTGGGTAAAAGACCCAACAGAAGGAGTGGACCACGTAGACTTGGTGAAGATATGTTCATCATCCGGTCTTTTAGGGCTTTTAGGATGGGACAAAGCCCTTTTTTTGTAATTAGTATCAATTATTAGTCCTTGTTTTGTGGATCCATGGTATGTGGACCATGGTGTTTGTAAATATGAAATGTATTTAAGGATGTGTAGTACCTTAGCGAAGAGGAATCAAAACATAATACAAGATATAATTCGACCATTGTATCTTTATATCTTCTGTATTTTGGAGAAGGCTTCATAGCTGAGTGCGCGAAGACCTTGAAGAGTTTGCAGTTGAGTGCACATTCCACTTGTAACTCTGTGCGTAGGCTAGAGAAGTGCATGTAATTAAAGATCATTTTCATGAAGAAGAAAGTTTTCGAAAAGTGCTGTAGATATTTATGTGTTTATTGCCCATTGTTATATATTTGGTTATGCATGCTTTTCCCTTAAACATGCGAAAAATATCAGATATACTGTTATTTGTTAGTCTTTATGGGTTTAATGTGAAGCTATTAAATTATTCATTTGTGCGAATTTCTTATGCATGTGAATTTATAATATCAATATAAAATATAGGTAAATACATGGCGCCACTGTGCAGATACCCCTTCGCCTGAAGAAACCTAGTTCTGCAACCTCCCATAACTGCTTCGAGTGAGGCTGCGATTTGCTTGCATATCGTTGTTGAAAGGGCCAGTAGTTGAGGGTTTTTGCTGGTGCACAACACACTTTGAACTTGGGTCAAGCCCCATCAAACCAACATGCCCATTATATACATTACGATATTTTAAAAAATTGTCAACAAAATAACTAGTTTTTAAGATAAAAACAATTAGAAAAACATCAAAATAGTTACTTCATAATACATCTCACATTCTTAAAATTAGAAAAATAAAAAATAAAAAGATAATTAATGTATAATTTATTATTATTATTATTATTATTATACAAGTTAAACATATATAGATTAAAAAAAACATAGAACAATATTCTTAATCATAGAGATTTATCCATTATTATGGAAATTCTTAATTTGAAAATAACCTTTGTTACAATACCATGGCTTATAAATACCACATGTGCAAAAAACCATAACTCACGTCATATGACACTAGTCCATATGAAGTGTTTTTATATTAATCATTTTAATTAAAAGGGAAAAAATTGCGTATCTACATTGGAGATAAATCTCAACCTTTGATTTGTGTATACTACTATGAATATTATAAAATATTTTATGGAGGTTAGATACCTATCATCCACCTAATAATTATTGATAACCAACCTAGATCCATCTTAACTCTGGATCTACCAAGCATGGAGAGGGATCAATCTCTTTTAACTCTAAAAGAGGTTTTTGTCTAAAGAGATTTGATCCTCTTGGCGCTTAGTAGTGGAGAGGGATCAAATCTCTTTTCACTCTAAAAGAGGTTTTTATCTCAAGAGATTTGATCCCTCTTGGAACTTGGTAGTTTCAGAGTTAATATGGGTCTAGGTTGGTTTAATTTCCACCTTTAAATAGATTATATTCCACAAGAATATCATTCATAAACCTGGAGCTCAAAAATCACCAGTGACTTGACCAAGTCAAGTTTATCTTACTGTTTTAGTTTAAAGATATTTTTATTTTAAGGTAGGGTTATTTTCATTTTATTTCACCTTGTAAATATGTTTAAGGGTTATTTTTGTGTATTTTGACCAAGTAAAAATGTTTACATTACAACATCTCTACAATATTAGGATGGGAGCGCCTCTAGATGCAAACCCTATTTCGAAATCGATAGGAAGAAGATGTAATTAATTTTTCCACTTCAAATATGAATTTATTAGTTCTTGCCAAATCAAGAGTGTAGCAATAGATTTTTCTATTGACCACTATTGGTATAAAATTGATAATGTTTAACTTTGTAAAATAAACAAATAATACAATTTGTCAAAAACTCGTGCGGTCTTGATTAATACATACCCACATATACCAATTTTAGATTTCTAATTTTCCCTTGATGTTTAATTCCCCTAACTCTACCAAAATATTATCAATTAAAAGTCAAACTCAAGTTTTGTGGATCCATTAAATCACTGAATTAATTTGAACATTAACGATATTATTTTTCGGAGTATAATTTCTAACTTGAATGGTATGGACTAAACTTCCCTTCGGTACTTTTTAAACTAAATTGGCCTGCAACAATTATTAATTAACAAGGTGGGTTTTCCAAGTTTTATAATAATACCAAATACATTTATTGGACTAAACTGCCCTACAACAACTGTTAATAAACAAATCGGCTTTTTGAAGTCTTATAACCATGACCAAATGTTGAAGCTTCAAAATACTTTGATTACTCTCCAAAAGATTGGAATTTATCATTTTTGTGGTGATGGGGTGATTTTGGAATAGGATTCTTAATGTGAATTTACAGTCTAAGGCTTTGCACTATAAAAATATTTCTATTTTTTCTTGCTTCCTACTATGTCTCACGTTTTTTAACCATGCAATATTTTAAATAGTTGGAATTACTACTGATGTGCTCTATAAATGGCAATGACCAGAACACTAGTTTCTCCCAGTGATGTGCCCTGTAAATGGTGATGACTATAACATTAGTTTCTCCCTTGTCATTTCTCTTCTATAATTAACCTTCTCTCATGGATAGTAATATTATCTTCCTACCATTTAAATTAGAGAGTAGTCTAAGGAGACCATATTTTTGTTTAGAAAATAGTCGAAATTCCAACACAATTTTGATAAAAATCTCACAAAGTTTTTGATAAATATGGGTTACCATTGTCAAGCTTTAGGACTCTGGATTCCCAAGAGTTTTTGATGGTGTTGAATCAATTTTCACCAAAAAAATGATTAAAAAACTTCCATGATTAGTTTTTTTCATTAAAAAAAAAAAAACTAGATTCCAACAAGAAATGGTCATTTGAGAATTTGTGGCCTTAGTAGACAATGCCACTAGATTAGTTGGAAAAGGCAAATTTTATTGAAGTCTTCCATTTTGCAAAATTAGTTTTTAGAAGGATATTTTTAAGAGGCTTCATTTGTTTTTTTGATGTTTTTCTTTTAAATATTTAGTTAATATGGTGAGAAAAATTATAGCAAAATTGTTAGAATGGTAATGTTTTTTAAACAATATGAAAGTTTTAAGGATTTTCTTAAGTTATTAGATTTATTTATACATTGAATAACCAAATTGAAATAACAAAAGAATGCAATTTTGTCAAAAATGATATCACTTACAACAAAAAAATAAATAAATTATATTATCATTTCTAAAATATTTGCATTGATGCTGCCACTTTAAAGGTATCTTTTCATGTCATAATTACTGCGATCAACATGTTTTCATAGTCTCTAAAAACGATGGATTAGATGCATTTTTTGTTCTCCTGTTAGAAACAAATGTGGATAATTCCTTGCACAAATGGCTTGTATTGGAGGTTTCATCTCCTGTTAGAACCAAATGTTGATAATTCCTCATACAAATGGCTTGTACTGGAATTTCGCAACAACTAGGAGATCTACTAGAATTTCCCCACAATTATAATTTTTTAATAATAGAGCATTCAAATAATAAAATGACGATTCAGATAATATTTGATCACATATATGTACTTACACAGTCCATGAACATGAATTTTGGTTATGTAATAGAATTGCATCAAATTATGGTGTTGTTGGTAGGCCAACAACTCCCATCTCATTCACTACTGATGATATGGCCCCCACTCTTTCACGATTTTCAAATTTTCAATTCGATTTTTGTGTTGTGCTTTTAATACCTTATGGTTGCTTGAGAATTGCTTTCACTACACATTTGGATTAGATTCAGTTTGATAATATCTTACAAAACATAGATAATGGTAATCCCAAGGTGATAATCACACATATATTTAAGATTGCACATGATAATTATACCAAATAAATAAAGATTATTATAAAATTTTAGAAATGTGTAACAATTCTTTATATATCGTTGTTTATGTCTTTTTGTTTTTTTATCCCATTGTCTGCTCGAATGCATATACGATTTTATTTGTTATAACCTTTTGGAACCTATCTACCTAATCCTAACCTATGTATTTCAGACCTATTACGATGGTGGTATGATTATTATCTAAACCTATACCTAACACCTATCGGAGTATGATCCAAAATTTATTTCCAAGACCTTGAACCTTAACATCATAATTATGTTTCAAACCCTCTCGAATTAGGTTTTGTTCACAAGGATTTGGAAATGGGATTATCAAGGAAATTAAAAGTGGTGTTAATACAATGGAGATCAGCCTATACACTTGTTGGTTTCTAATGGTCAAGATTTCAAGCCCTGTCATGACTATACCTCGTTATTCATTGCTCAAAGTAACTAGAGTTTTCAAAGCCCATTACATTTGTTGTCTCTGTTAATCTCTTCTGGGTTTTGACTCTCCCGGTAATGAGTTAGGGTTTTGAGGGTTTGTTGATTTTACAGTCATCTTGTAATGCAGAAAGCTAGTATTGTCTCACCATGTCACGAGTAGTCTAATTTGAGACCCGGGGAATTGATATGTTAGAAACCTATAAGGATTGTACTCAATTTTTTTGGATTGCTTGCTAGTTCGAATTCTTGAAAATTTTACAAGAATATAACTAGATAGTCACTGAGGCTTTCACAACCTCCTTTAATGGATGTAAGGTTAGAATTGGGGACATTTAGTTCATAGTGGATCCTGGGTTTATTGATGAAGCAATCGGTCTCTCTCTCGAAGGTGAAAAATGGTCAAAGACCAAGAGAATTAAGAAAGTTCCCTAGAAGAAATTGTTGGCCAAAAGAGGATATACCTACAACATTAAAGGTATGTTGGTTACCCATTTAAAACCCAAATGGAAAAACATGTTACTATTTCTCAGAATGTACATAATGTGTGAAGGCCACTATAGTTTGGTGTTTTTGTATCATATTAGAGTGTTAATGGTTTTGTAATATTCCTCATTACCTTAACAACAATTTTTTTTTTATAAGTAATATTAACATTATAAATGTACTTAAGAACTTTTACCATATTCTGATTATTTGTGTATGCCATCATTTCAACCATTGATAAATATCTGAATTTGTCTTTATAACATCATGTTATTGAGTTCACCTTACTATGGTTTATTTAAAATTTAACCTGGTTTTTGGTCAACTATGATTATAACCCTTACCCCTTATCGCGCCCCAATTAGAAATTTTGGTTAACAATGATTGGATTGAGGAGGTCCTTCAATATGATGCATGGATATATGCCACCTGGTTGTTTATACTACCCTAGGGATCTGGGATGTGATCCATGGTTCAGAAGGAGTAGGGATTGATCAAATAGTTATTAGGAAGGTTATTGGTTACTGGTAACTACCCAATGACCTCTGGTATTCTTATGGTCATTCTTTCGATGCTCCGCAATGCACCCACCTTCTGAAACCTCTATCGAATTCCACTGTCGACAACTTTTGGAATATTTCCATGACTACAGCTACACCAAGTAAGACACTTGCGACCTCCCTATACCATAAGTGTTTTTGGTTAGCTACACTCTTTTTCGCCACTTATCTTAAATACCATGGCTCTCCTTTTCCAGGCTCACATAGCTTCGCCAGAGTTAGAATAGTTACAGTCCATCTCTTTTATCATGTAAGGAAGAAAAATCTATAAAGTTTATTGTTCAAGGATTTATTTTCTTTTATTTAACCCATCAAATTAAATTCTTGTGTAGCCGACAGATAGTGCACAAACAAAGCTATACAAATCATCCTCAGGTAAATGACTTCCTTATCCATCCATTTTAGAATATTTTCCTCTTGCAGAATGTAATTTATCTGACTCCTAGGGTTTCATGGTGGATTGTTGTAGGTACCGAATTTATGTCTCCCTTGCTAAAATTTACAGTTCTGGCATTGAATAATTTCTAGGTTTCTTTCTAATAGCCTGCTTGCATGTATCCTTTCCTGTTACAGGTCCAAATAGGTTTGTTGTTATGCAAATATGTTGATCCACATTTCGATGTTCCTCTTAATTTTATTTCTTGGGTGTATCTTAAAGGAGTGAAACCCTGGGGCCTTAGACACAACCTCAGCCGATAAATTTTTTGGGTGATACATATACTCTTGAAATTTGCAACATGGACTTTAATCCTTCTTTGTTGTAAGAACAATTATAGTTTAAGAGATTCACTAACAATATTCTCATAAGTACTATCATGGCCAACTACATTCGATTTTGGTGTAAAGAGTTAAATTATATTGATGGATTCCTTCTTCTTCTTCTTTCTAACTGTAGTGAATGTTTCGAGGTTGAATCCAAATTTATATGTGAAGAGTTGAACATGAGTATACTCTGGATTTTATTATAATCATTTATTGCATCTTAGTTAGGCTTATCTCTGAAATTCTTGGCAGATTTCACATGAGAGACACTTCGTCCTCTCCATTGCCACAATTGTTGTTTTTCTTTCTTCTATTGAAATGTTCAATTACTGGAACTGTTAAGCAATAAAGATTTAAGTTTTCTTTCTTATTCTCATTGACTATTATGTTGATAAAGTGTATAATGCATACCATATGTATTTTTAAAACAAAAAGGGTTTAGGAGTAAATAATCTCAATCATAGTTTTTATTGTAATTGGTCTCTTTTGTTTTACAATGGAACATATGGCATAGGTTGTGTTAAGTAATGTTTTCTTACTTTCTTACATACTACAAATTTTATGCTCAATTTTCCTAGTGTTTCTACCTCATATTTATATTATAACCCATCCCATATTAAGAATGTGGAAGATTTATTGTACAATTTAATTTTCATTAGTTTTCCTAACTTGTTTCTAGGTTTTCATATGTTCTTTCTGTATTTATATATTATTACTTCTGAGTGGGAGATCAACCCCCACACTTTTAATTCAATTTACTCATATCTCATTTCTAGGGAAATAGGGACTCCACCCAAGCTGCTGACGCACTCGACTCGGCCTTGGAACTAACCCTAACCCTTTGAAAAAAACAAAACCCCAACCATGTTTTAGTACCTCACATACTAATACCATTACTAAAATGTTATTCAAGAAATACAACAAGTTATGAATTATTTTATTTGATAACAAAAGTTGCATAGTCATGAAAAAGATGACACTTTTAAAAAAAAAAAATTACTTTTTTTCTCAGTTCAAACCTAGTTGTTCACTATCTACAAAAGCGCTAGGGAAACACAACGCTCCTCCCAGCCAATGAGACTAGTCTTGTCACTACGTATCCCCCCAATCCTACTTCACACTTAGAATGGTTCCAGAATATCAATTATCCTATATTGGTTCTTTAAATAACCATCTAAGCCCAACCAGACTCTGTCATTATCTATCAGTTTCTAAGCACTCAAATCTCAAAAAGATGCCACTGGCCAACCAACTCTGGAATATTCAATTTTTCTAGCCTTTTCTCCTTTTGTTACCTCAGGTTCCTAACACCCTTTTGGATTTCTTTTCTAAGTTATATTTCCAAAAAGATACTTTGGGTTGGTAACTACCTAGACCCTAATTGTCTAACCACATGGGTGTGAGCCTCTCTAGCGTTGTGTTCCATTGTGATTTCATGGCCATCGTAAAATAATTTTAAATATAAACAAGACAATTAAAAATATTTATCCATGTCAAATGTTATTTTGGTCTTATCCCAAGTCCACAAAATGCATAAAATAAAACTTAGTCTTCAACTATAGTAAATTAATATTTATTGGATTTACCAAGTTGTATTACATCTCCCCCACCTTGAGTGAAGCACTGTCCTGACGCTTTCCAAGTTCTCATAATAGGCCAAGATATGATTCTTTCATGAATTTCTCATCCTTCCATGTAGCCTCTTCTAGGATAAAGTGGCTTCATTGCACTTTAGCCTAGATGATAACTTGATTCCACAACATTACTTCTCTCAGATCAAGTATACGTAGGGGCTCGACCAGCAACTCATCATTTGGTTCGACCTACAATTGCAGTCAACGAGTTATCATTAATTATGCGCATGAACAATTTTATAGTATACGTACATATAAACATTATCTTATTAATGACGTCACCTGAATATCATGCTAATTAATAATATGTTTGAGGTTATACATATATTTTTTTAATAATGAAACAAGAAAAACATTATGTACACATATGTGGTTGGGAAAGGCTAGCTAATAGGCCATTGGTCCAATCCAAGCCAAAATTTGGAATGATGCGCAAAAATGGGGAGATAATTTAGCACAACCCCCCCAATGTAAAGTGCTTATTTTGGGTTTCACTCATATGTACACATGATATGCAACTTGAAACTCACGATAGCTTCGCTTCTTGTCTACGTAAGCCTTGTGTTTGTCTCGCGTCGCCTTCAAATTCATTCTTGCCTTATTTACCATACCCTCCATTTATTTTAACATTTCCTGCCATAACATCAACTTATCTTTAGGAATGTTCCAATTAATAGGTATCCTATAGTTATGTCCATATAATACCTCTAATGGGATAATTTTTAAGGACATATGATAATTTTTATTGTTGACAAACTCCACTAAGTGGAGGTAGTTTTCCCACTTACTCAACTGCTGCATCACATACATTCTCAACATATCTTCCGAAACTTGGTTTACGCGTTCAATCTACCCATCCATTTGAGGATGATATGCATTGCCGAACTGTATCTATGTACCCAATCTAGTAAACAGGGCTTTCCAAAAAAGAATATGTGAATTTCAAATCCTTGTCTGAGATTTCTACCTTAGGTATCCCATGCAATCTAAAAATTTGTTTCATAAAAATGCAAGAAATCTGCACTTTCTTAAAGGTGGATTATACTGGTATAAAGTGTGCAACCTTACTTAATTTATCAACCACTACCATTGTGTAATGATTTTGTTTTTGTTTTTTTTTATTTAGGTAGACTAGTAATAAAATTGTGTGATAAACTCCCACTTCTATTTAGGCACAAATAGTGGGTGAAGTTACCCAGTTGAGTGTTGATTCTCAAATTTTACCAGTTGACATTTGATACACATGGTTAAATATCCTGCTACCTCCTTTTTCATTCGTCACCAAAAATAGTTTTTCCTTAAAGCAGTTAGTACTTTTTGGTAACCCGAGTGAGCAGTGTAAGAGATTCTATGACATTCATCTAGAATTAATTACTTTAATTCTTACTGATTTAGGACTTAAAATATGCCTCTATACATCAGTACATTATCCTTTCTAATATCATAGCCTGACCTTTTTTCATTGTTGTCTTGTAATCTTACTTGTTGCCATAGAAATTGATACTCTTGCTCTCCTAAGCCAACATCCTTAATTTCCTTTATGAAGTATATCTTGACCAAACTAAATGAAATCTCATACAAGAAGTTTAGTTTCCTGCTCAAGACATCTTCCACACAATTCTCCTTGCCCTTGAGATGCTTAATATCGAAATCAAAGTCATTTAAGAAGGTGACCCAGCATGCTTGTCATGCATTTAATGTGGGTTGTTTAAAATATCTAGTTAAACTACTAAATCTATCATTAATATAAATTTCTTCTCAAGAAAGTGGTGTCACCATACTTTCAATGTGTGAACCACTACTATCAACTCTAAATAATAAGCCAAATACTTTTTTTCATGTTCTTTTAGCTTCTAAGACTCATAGGCAACAACTCTACCCTATCGCATCAAGAATCCTCTAACCCCTTCTTTACATGCGTATGTACAAACCATGAATTCCTCCTCTGAATAAGCAATCCTAAAAATAGGAGTTGTGGTTTCATGTTCTTTTAGCTTCTGAGACTCATAGTCAACAATTCTACATTATTGCATCAAGACTCCTCTAACCCCTTCTTTACATGCGTATGTACAAACCATGAATTCCTCCTCTGAATAAGAAATCCTAAAAATAGGATTTGTGGTAAGTAATTGTTTTAGATGATCAAAACTATGTTGACATTCAACTATCCATAAAAAATCTTTCCCCTTTTTTCTATAAATAAGTAATGGGATAAGCCACCCTTAAAAACCTCTTGACAACGCGTCGCTAATATCTAGTTAACCCCGTGAAAGATCTAATTTCAGCCATGTTCTTGGGAACATGCCACTCCATTATAATATTGATCTTTCCTGGATCAACTATTATTCCTTCTTGTTCTATGACATACCCCAAGTATTGAATTTGGTCCTTATAGAACTCACACTTAGTGTAATTTGTGTACAGTTGATGTTCCCTTAGAATTTGTAGAATTATCTACAAATGTTTCTTATGCTCCTCTAAATTTTTCGAATAGATAAGAATATCATCAATAAAAATCAATACAAATTTATCCAGATATTGATGAAATGTACTATTCATGAGACACATAAATGTCGCTGGAGAATTAGTGAGTTCGAAGGGTAAGACTACGAACTCATAATTCCCATAGCGAATTATGAATGTTGTTTTATATATGTCTTCTTCCTTTATTCTGATCTGATGATACCCATAACGTAATTCAATCTTTGAGAATATGATAGCACCTTTCACTTGATCAAATAGATCTTTAATTATGGGCAGTGGGCATGTATTCTTAATGGTTAATTTATTTAACTGTCTATAATCAATACATATCCACAAAGTACCATATTTATTTCTAACAAATAACACATGGCCTCCCCGAGATGACACATTGGGGCGAATATATTTCTTGTCCAACAATTCTTGTAATTGCATTTTTAATTCGGTCAACTCTGGGAAGCTCATACGATATGGAACTCTAGATACTGGAGTGGCTCCCATAAAAAAAATGATTTTCAAATCTATATCTTGCTTAGGGGGAAATCTAAGAATTTCCTAAGGGAAAATATCAGCAAAATCTTGCACAACAGGTAAATTTTCCAATGTTTCTGTCTTTTCCTTAGAATTTTGTTGATGGAAAAAAATGACCTCATCAACATCATGGAAGGCCACCCGGTTAGAGGCCCAAATCAGAATCCTATCCATTTGTATAATGGCTCCAACTGGTTCAATTAGGTCAAGTTACCCCTTCACTTTCCCTTTTAGCTTGTGATTTATCTACTACTCATCAACAAAAAAGAGTAATCAGATCTACCCTCTTACTGTGTACATGCAAGCAAGCGAATCCTTAAGTTGACTTAAGGGTTTAGCCAAGCCACACTAAGGTCTTCCCCTATGTAAGGGCACTTCTAGGATGTAGACTTAAATCTAAATTTAGATTTTCTCTAATATGCAAGTAAAAACTAATCACATGTCAAATTGGAAAATGATAGCCCTCAATTCCGGAGGAGATGAATTAACTAACCAGGGGAAGAGGATTGTTTATATAATCATTGAATTCATTATATGTTTTTTATTAATTAAATAAGTTGTTCATTTAATTAATGAAAGAGAAAAACAAAATGACAATGTATTTAAACAATAAATAATTACCGCTAAGTACATTTCTATTTTAATGAATTGTTATTAATTCTAATTTTGTTATGCTCCGCAGAGATAACACTTATAGAAATTCAATAGCATAAAACAAATCATATGACAATAGTCCTCAATGTGAATGTAATCCACGATTTAAAACAAAATTTAAAATCAATTAGAGAAATTTTGGAAATAATAGATTAACTTACAATGCAAAGAATAGAGAATTGGAATGAAAATTTATTAAAATCATACCAGAACTTCATTAAACATTTTGTAGTCCATGAGAAAAATCAACTCCTTAAAAAAATTACTTATAGTAGTGCAAAATAATCTTCTCTTTCAGAACTTAAAATTCTTCGTCTCTCTATAACTCAACTTACAGTTCACTACAAAAGTGCAAATGCACAGCAAGAAAAGTCATAAAAAATTCTCCAAATCTCAGATTTGAAGTTTTCCCCTCACCTACAACTATCATCTCCTATAAAATAGTGCTTTAAGAGAATCTAGTTGCAGATAAGAGGAACCCCTTCCTCATTCTCAAAAATGACATTTAATACTTACAAGAATCTCCAACAATGGAGAATTGTTGAGAAGTAGTTTTCTAGATCCTAAAATAGAGCTGTAAATTCCCCATTTTTCTCTTTCTTGGTCCCTTTCCATTTCTCCAAAATTACTTATATTTGAACTTCTCCAACTGATCTCCTTCTTTACACCAATAAAAACCCGAAAGAAAATAAATTAAATTGCATATTAGAAATCAGAAAGAACAAACTCACATGAAATTGCTAAATTAAAATAAATAAATTACAAAGAAATTCTATGCTATGATTGCTTCAAATGGATCTGATTAGTCTTTGAGTATTTATAGGGAATGAATTAGTTGTAGCAGTTTTCCCAATCCAACGAAATTTGCCCAAATCAAATTAGGAAAACCAATTGTTGTTTCAAATTTGTCTCTTTGTCTTCTACTGAATCTTTGGGTCATTAAATGATTAAATCTACTAAACTGATCATTTCCAGATTATTCTCCTCAGTATTAGCTTTCCAACAAGCTATTATGAGCTTCATTTGGCTAAGTAAATATTGAGATATGTCTTTCCAATATTGAAGTGTCAAACCTTCCAAAATTATAGAAAAATGGATGCCTCGACCAAATTTAGGCAAATTTAATTTAAAAACTAATCCTAAATTGCCTATACAATTAAAGTTAGATAATTATTAATTAATTACAACCATTAATTATATATCAATTAATTAAAATTAAATTAATTACAAAATAATTAAATTACCAAATTAAAATGCATCACATAAACTAATTAATATTTAAATTAATTTAAATAAAAATATTAAATAAATAAATTAAAAAATATTATTAAAAAAATCCATAGTGGATTTTGGTTCCATTGAATGGACCATAGTGGGAGGCATAAGGAGGGATTTTTAATGTGAGGTTTTGAGTTATAAGGAGGAGAAATCTTGGGAGGAGGATTTCACGAGGAAGATTTTAGGAGTCATAAGGAATATGTTATGAAATGAATGAGTTCTGAAATGAGGTGGGACCAAGATAAGGAAGAGGGAAGAGGGGAGGGGAGAGGAGAGGAGAGGAGAGGAGAGGAGAGGAGGTGTAACGACCTGCAGTTCGGTTGACACGCGCCCATGGGTGAAGACTGAACGAGCACGCGGGTAGGCTGGGCGAACTGCGGTTCGGTGCGAAGTGCGAGCTCTTTTGAAGATGCGATGTGTTATGCGCATGTGTAAAGAGGGCGAGCGTGTTATATAGGCGTTGGTAGCATGTGCGAACATGTATGGAGGCCGACCTTTGGAAGTAGGCAAGCCGACTTACATTTGTAGACTTTGCGATGGCGTTGGGGCGTTGGGCGAGTTGGCTGGGCAGCCAGACTTCGCCCTACGCATGGGTATATATTATATGAGCGTGGAGCTCATTCGATCATCATCCAACATCGCTCATCGCTCAACAAGAAGTGCGTAGGAAGGTGTAGGCGCAGCAAAAGAGAGGCGCAGATTGGTGATGTGTCTGTTCTTGGGTGAAGCCACACGGAGGAACACACATCTTGGACTTGGGTGAAGGGCGTGGGCAGGGTCGCCCGCCGGTTGGAGAAGGGCGTGCACAAGTGTGTGGCGCCCACATTGTGCGACGACTTGGCGTGGGTGTCTTGGCGACTCGGGAGAGCGCCCGCCCACCGTGCAAGTGTGCATGAAGGTGGGACGAAGGTTGGAACCAGAGGTCGTAGAGTTGGGCAGGCGGTACTACGTGCTGTTCACACGATTTTGGCATTTGTCAAGAGTTGGCAAGTGGGACCGTGTGTGGGCAGGTGTACATGGTTTGGGCGTTTGCGACCAAACGAAGAGTGAACCGGTGAAGACGTGCGACGAGGTGAACGACGGGTTCGTGAGTCGTGCGGCAACCGTGCGGAGGTGTCAACGAGCTGGGCAACCGAGTTTGCCGAAGTTGTGAAAATCGACTAAGTGTAAATTTGGGTTTTCCCAAGATTTAGCTTGTACATTGTAAAAGTGAAGATTATATAATATATTGATTCGAGCAGACTCATATTACAGGGAGTTGCCCCTCCCCTTTATACTGTGCAATTGTCTTTTTGTTTATAATTGTTGTTGATAATGAATGAGTATGGGTGTTCATTGGTATAAAGGATAAACATAATAAGACTTGGTTGTGAAACACAAACTAAGTAGGAAAAAGTGAATTAGGCGTAGTCCATGAACATAAGTATTGGTGAAAAGAAAGTGTTCGGTGGTGCCACACCTCGCTATAAGCGGTTGAAAGACTACCGCAGGTGTAGGGGCGTGACAGGAGGGATAAGGAGTCTCGGTGTTTCGGGAGAATGATTTCGGGATCAATTAAAATTAAGTTATGATAGTGGATGACCCTGAGGTCCAAAGGATTGAAGGTGATATAAGGTGTGGGAAATCAGAGTGATAAGGAGGTTTCGGGGTATGGATTTCATAAGATTAAAAAAAAAATTACGAAATTTCAGGACTTATGGATTTCATGAGATTTAAAAAAAAATTTACAAAATTTTGAAGTTCCCAAATGGGAAGGCCACGAATTGGGATGAGGTGAGGTGAGGAGAGGAGGGTCACTTGGAGTGGGTCTCTCTCTCTTAATAAAAACTACAACCACTTATGAAATAAGTCTTGATCACATGAAAATAACTACAATCATTTATGAAATATTAATCTTCGGATTTTTGGATCCATTTAAATTGGAATTAAAATAAACTGTCGAGATTTGAGAAAGTTTTAATTTTATAGTTTTAATTGTTATAAAATCTCAGTTGTGGTGGTTTTGTTGGATCGTTAATAAAATAAAAATTAATTAAAAATTATTAAAAATAAATATTTATAATTAATACTACTTAATTTACAAAAAATATAATAATATACATTTTGTACATTACTAGCCTAGGCGGTAAAGATCACCGAACTTCAGATAAATGCCGTTTGAAAACCATGCATCCAAATGAGATCAAACAAGAACTGAGGGAAATCTAGCAAAAAATTGAATGCAATGAAGCAATCGAAATGGAAATATGATGAAAACAAAAATCTTGAAAAATTGTCACATACTTAACCAAAAGGAAAATACTAAAAGGATATTTAGCCAAAATTTAAGACAAGGGTCCCCATTATTATTATAAAGATACGTTAAAAATGGTGGGTTGTGATTTCACCACAATAAGTTCATATACCCCACCTATAAAACATAGATCTAACATCCTTTTCTAAGACATTTCACTAAGTGAGAGGTTGTAATGGGTCTTAATTTTACAGGTCTCTTAATTCCTTGAACTTATTGTGTAATTCCCTCCTGACTAAGGAAACCAATTGTTTTGTCCCTAAAATTTACGACAGACAAATGTTTCACTAACCAATCCATCCCAATAAAAATTTCATATGAACCAAAGTGTAGTATATTTAAATTTGTTGTGTTTGGATGATCTGCCAATATCACAGGGCAATTATCTACCTTAGTTGTAACCCTCCTCTTGGCTCCTATGGTCAACTAAACCAACCATGAATTTTTAGACTTTGTTACTTGTAAATGACATTTTTACATAATTCTAGGACTTACATAACTCAGACTGGATCCGGGGTCAATTAAAATAAACACATTTTAGTCAAAACCTTACTTTCAATTTCCACCATAGTCATTTGATACTCTGCTTTGTGGTCTTCTAAAGCTACATTGATTTTTGATAGACTCCTCACTACCTCCACCATTGTGGATGCTTCTTGAATATGGGTTATTGAATCGGCTCCCTTTCGATATAGACAATTTTTAACGTAATGAGGTCCTCCACAACCCCAACATTGTAAAGGAGGCTTTGCTGCTTGGTCGAATTCGGATTTTTTCAGTTGTTCAATAGGATTTGATTCACCTTGTACTTTAGGATTCTGCGACAGCCTCCCTGATCCTTTATTCTATTGGTTTTTGTATGGACTATTAATTTTGCAGTCTTCATACCCTTGGTATTCTATGAAGTCTTCTACCCCTTTTTATCTAACAACCTTTTCTTTTATCTCCTTTTTTCTTCATTTGTTGGTAGTAAATTCTGGCTTTTCGAATGGCTTCATCCATATTATTGGGGTTGTCAAACTCTAACCACTCCTTCATGTATACAGTTAGACTGTTGTTAAACCATTGCATGTTCTCTTTTTCCTCCTATATGTAAGGAACATACCTTAGTAGGGATGTAAACTTTGTTATGAACTCAACCATGGTAAGTTGTCCTAGCTTAAGATAATGAAACTCCTTCGCTTTTTCACCATAAAATCATTCTATTAGGTATTTGTCCATAAAATGCCCATGCAAATTTTCCCGAGTTACATATCGTTCATTAATAGCTCAGACTGCTTTAACCTCCTCCCACCACATGGTGGCTTTACCTTGTAGCTGATAAATCACCAATTGAGCCTTTAAGTTATTATCATATTCATAAATCTGAAAATATTTTTTTCAACTAATTCCTCTACCTCACTATCGAATGTAGGGGGTTTAATTTTCTTAAACTCTTCCTGTAATTCAGTTTTTTTGTCTCTTGGTTCCTTTGTGAGTGGACACATCACCAAATTCCATCTCGTTATCTTCTTGATCACCTTCAAATTTTGTATTGTCTCCTCTTTGCCTATGCACCCCATCCCCATAGCAATGATGAGGGCTTGGGATGGGATGCCTGTGATTTTGTCGATACGACAAAATTTTCATAATTCTTTCTTGTTCTTACATCAACCTTTTATTATTTGCCCTCAATATTTCCATTTCATCCTTCAATTGTTGGATTATTTCGAATAAAAAAACATTCATGTTTTCGAGTTTCCTCCCATACCTATACCCACATTTCTAGGTTTTTAGTGAATGGCACTGGTCTTGCTCCTATTGATAGTCAAATGGTTGACATACCCCTCTTCATCGCGCCTTCTCTATGTTGACATAAGCAAATTATGTTATTCCCTTGGTTGCTCATTCAAGCCACAACATTAGAGATTGGCTCTGGTACTACCTATAATGTTCCTCATTACCTTAACAATAATTTTTTATATTTTTTAAGTAATATTAACGTTATAAATGTACTTAAGAACTTTTACCATAATATTATTATTTTTATATGCCATCATTTCAACCATTAATCAATATCTAAACCTGCCTTTATAACATCATGTTATTTAGTCCATGTTACTACGTTTTATTCAGATTTTAACTTGGTTTTCACTAGACTCTGATTATAACCCTTTCCCCTTATAGCAGCCTAGTTAGAAAATTTGGTTAACAATGATTGGATAGAGGATATCCTTCAGGATGATGCATGGATCTATGCCACATAGTGGCCTGTCCTACCCTAGGAATCTGGGAGGTGATCCATGGTTGAGGAGTAGGGTTTGATCGAACAATGAGTAGGGTTTGGTCATTATTTCGCCCCTCTACGATGCACCGAGTTTCTGCAACCTCTATCGAATTCTAATGTCAATAGCATCTGGAATTTTTCCTTGACTGCAGTTCGAGTAGGTAAAACACTTGAGGCTTCCCTATAATAGAAGTGTTATTAGATAGTTACACTCTTTTCTGTCACTTATAATTACATAGCCTAGACCTTCTTTTCTAGGTTCATGCATCTTTGTTAGAGTTAGAATAGTTACAATCTAAGCCTCCTATTAGATAATGAATTGATGTCTATAAATTTTATTATTCAATGGTTTATTTTTTTATTTAACTCATCAAATTTAATTTTTGTGTAGATGACATATAGTGCATGACCAGAGTTATACAACTCATCCTCAGGTAAATGACTTCCTTACCCATCCCTTTTAGAATATTTTCCTCTTGTAGAATGCAATTTATGTGACTCCTAGAGTTTCATGGTGGGTTGTTGTAGGTATTGAATTCAAGACTCCCTTTTTGAGGTTTAGAGTTCCAGCATATAATAATTTCTAGGTTCCTTTATAATACCCCACTTGCATGTCCACTTTCGTATCACAAGTCCAAATGGGTTTGTTGTTCTACAAAGATGTTGACCCATTGTTGGTGTTACTCACACTGTTTCTTTCTTGGGTGTATCTTAAAGGGGTGAAACCTTGAGGTCATATACACGACCTCGACTGATAAAAGTTTTAGGTGATACATATACTCTTAAAATTTGCAATATGGATATCAAGCCTTCTGTGTTGCTATAACATTTAATATTTAAGAGATTCACCAATAGTATTCTCAGATGTACTATCACAGTCCGCTATAGTTAGTTTTGGCATAAAGAGTTAAATTATATGGGTGGATTCCTTTTTTTTACCTGTAATAAATGTTTCGGGGTTGAATTTGAATTTATATGTGAAGATTTGTACATGAGTATATTTTGGATTTCATTATAAGCATTTATTGTAGCTTAGTTACACTTATCTATGAAATTCTTGGCAGATTTCACTTGAGAGATACCTCGCCCTCTCCACTACCACAGTTGATTTTCTTTCTTCTATTGAAATGTATAGTTATTAGAAGTGTTAAGTAATACTAATTCATTTTTTTTTTTTTATTCTCATTGAATGTTATGTTGATAAATTGTATAATGCATACCATATCTCTTTTTAAAAAAGTCTGAGGTTTAGGAGTAAGTACTCTCAATCACAGGTTTTATTGTAACCGATTGCTTTTTTCTTACAATGGAACATATGGCATAAGTTGTGTTAATTAATGTTTGCTTACTTTCTTACATACTGCAAATTGTATGCTTAATGTTTCTGGTGTTTCTACCTCATATTTATATGATAACCCTTCCCATGTTCATAATGTGGAAGATTTACTATATAGTTTAATTATCATTAGTTTTCTAAACTTGTTTCTAGGTTTTCATCTACTCTCCACGTATTTAAAAATTGTTACTTTTGAATGGGAGATCACCGCCCCACTTTTATTTCAATTTACTCATCTCTAGTTTCTGGGAAAATAAGGATTATACCCGAGTTGTCGACATAGTTGACTTGGTCTGGGAACTAACTCTAGCCTTATGAAAGAAAAATAAGCCTCATCTATGCTTAATACTTCCCGTACTAATACAATTACTAAAATGTTATTCAAGAAATACATCTAATTCTGAACGATTTTACGTGATAACAAAACCAGCGCAGTAAAGAAAAACATGGCACTTTTTTTCAAAAAAAACACACAATTGTTTTCTCAATTCAAACCTGGTTGTTCACTATCCACAAAATCATTGGGGAAATGCAACGGGCCTCCCAGCCAATGAGACCAGTATTTTCACTGCGTCTCCCCTTGAGCCTGCTTCACACCCAAAATGGTTCCAGAATAGAAATTAACCTATATTGGTTCCGTAAATAACCATCTAATCCCAAACAAGCTATGTTAATATCTATCAGTTTCTGAGCACTCAAATATCAAACAGATTCCACTATCCAACTAGCTCTGGAATCTTAAGTTTTTCTGGTCTTTTATCCTTCTATTGCCTCAGGTTCCCAATACCCTTTATATTTCTTTTGGAAGTTTTATTTCCAAGGAGATACTTGTGGTAAGTAACCTCTTGACCCCTAACTGTCTAACCACCTGGGTGTGAGCCTCTCTAGCGTTGTGTTCCATTTTGATTTCATGGCCGTCGTAAAACCATTTTAAATTAATAAAAAAACAATTAAAAATATTTATGCATGTCAAATATTACTTTGGCCTTGTCCCAGGTCCACAAAATGAAATAAAATAAAATTGAGTCTTTATCTGTAGTAAATTAATATTTACCAGATTTACCAGGGGGCGTTAAAGCTTTTCTTGGGATACCCTTTGAATCTTATTCATTTCTTGTTTGTATTGCTGGTTAAGATCTTTTTGACATACCAGAAGTGACATAATCATTGCTGTTTGATTCATCATGGTTTGATTGCGATTTTGGTAAAGTTTTATTTGAATAAATTAGGGATCAACTGGGAACTGTTCTTGCTAAAGAATGGTTTTGACATACCCCAACCCGAGCAATTTTATCCTCAAGTGTCTTCAAACCCTGATATAGAAATTGACGATGAACCTGTTGAGCCTTTTGGAAATGACAAACACGTCAGTGACCTTGAGTTTGTTTAAGAACCCGTGTCTTCAGGGAAAAAAGAAAATGAAGGTTCGACACCCTGATACCCCAGAAGTATGCTGTAGTTAGAAAATTAATTGTATTGTTGAAGTGGATGTGATTCGAAAGGTCTCTAGCAGGCAATTTAAACTTGAAACTAATAATGATAAGCCCCAGGTTGACTATTTCGATCCCGACCTTGCAACACAATGCACATATAGTCAGTCTTATCAAGATATAAATACACATTTAAAGGACAAGTTATTAAATAGGAAAATTTCCACGCTACTGCGTAACAAAAGAAAAACCCCCTATGACCAGAATGTTGTAGATATCTAGGAAACTCATCCAAATAAGGTTAAACTAGAAGTGATCCACGATGAAGGTTCTCCATGTAATGCTAATAATTCACTGAAATTGAAGGATAAATCTCAGAAGGTTGCTTTTGAGACAATGTTAGATCTCTATTGGCACCAAAAACACTGAGTGACTGTTCCAAAACTCACATGTTGAATTGAATAGTTTACCTAGAAGAACAAGAAATTAAGGGTTACCTATGTCTCAAAATCTCCCAAGGACATTATAGTAATTCTACCAGAGCCAAGTTAGTTATTTCTCAGGAACCAGAAAGTACTAAATAAAGTTTTTAATTGATTTCTCTTTCAGGTTAATCTCGAGGTAAGATTTTATTGTTATTTTAAGTGTTTGTTTTCTTTAATAAATTAAAATAAATAAATAAATAAAAAATAGAAAAGGATGTTACATACTTTCTAATTCTGTAACATTCTTATTTTCCTGGTACTATTTTTTTTTTTACATTTTGTTATGTATATCATAGGTGAAATCTTTGAAGAAAATTGTTGTCACTCTACTTATGGGACACACCTACTTGAATCAGACATATTCCCGAATGTTCTCATGTTATTTGGTTTTAATATAGTTCTATTATGAGAGACATCAAAAAAATTACCTTCTCATACATCTCACATTTTCAATATTTAAAAAGTCAAAAAAATATTCTAAATTATAATTTATGTTAAATTATTATTATTATTATAATAAAAAGAATTAATATATGAGTTAAATATTATAGAATTTCATCTTTTTATATTTTAATTTATAAAAATATTAAATATTTTTTTATTAAAATAACCAAAATTAAAATTATTTATTTATTAAAAGCCCGATTCTTTGAAAAACGGGTTGGAAGGGAAACTGGCATGTTTCCAAGGCAAGGACGAGAGTTTGCATTAAGCCTCGCCAGGTGCAGAGACCACATCGTGGCCACTACTCAAAGAGCCCAATTTTCGTTGTAAGAGGGGATTACACAAAAACCTAAATGCTTCACCTCTTGCCTCAACATAGGGTAATGCCAACTAGAGACCATCCTTCAAGCCATGATGACGTAGCTTGATATTAGCCAGAATAATGTGGTTGTTGATAGAGACATGGGAGTTTCTTGGAAGTATTATGAAATAGTAGAAGTGCTTATTAACAACACTGGCTAGAGGTACGCATGTCCATTTGTTTCATCTGGCTCAGTTCTCATGGGGATTGTTTTATTTTTGGAATAAAAGTCCATCTGGTAAATTGTATTGGTAAGCTAGCTCATTGTTAATTATTGATTAAATATGGAAAATGATAGTAATAAAATAGTATGTTAGTTTTATGGATGTTGTCAAGGTTATTTTCTTGAGAAATCACATATGAATAGTATTGCATCGGTGACGATGGGAGTGAAATCAATCACTATGGATTATTTACCAGAATTATTCTCCAATCTCATTATAAAAAATTTATATTCCCAGATGAATATAAATCTATGATGATGAAATAAATATATGAGAAAATATTTAATGTGAAGAGATAATAAGTTGGGATTTTTTTTTGGAGGTGAAATATGTAATTGTGTTAAATATAATAGCTTATGGAATTACCTTCTAAAAATTTATATATAGATTTCATGCACAAAGATAACATGAGTCATAGGATTTTCTTTGGAAAGAATATCTTTTTATTGTGCATGAAAAATAAGTCAATTGTGTTAATTCCTTTGCAAGAGTTTTCAAAAGTTACATGTTCTTGAGGGTAAATAAATAAGTTATTTGTGTGTTGTATCTTGGATAGTTTGATTTAATTGCATGGTTTAGTGCATAAAATGTTAACTTTCTTATTATTTTAAAAAGGCTTTCCTAGTTCTTATGTACAAAATAAGGGTTAATTATGACACTTTCTAAAAACGAAATACATGAGAACTTTATACATAAAAGATATAGAAACCATGTTGGGTTCTTGAAAATAAGTATGTGTTATTTTCATAAAGAAACAATCATTTTATTTGAAACGAACACAAATGTAGAAGCATAGAAACAATAGATAAATGTATATTCTTATATATAAATAGCTAGACGCTCTTAAAGGAGGGATATGTGTTCCATGCATTAAAAAGGAATATTATGATAAATTCTTGCATACACAAAAAATGAATATTGTAGGGATGTATGTGTTCTTGATAAGATTCGCTTAAGTTTATGCACATGACAAGATAAGTTAGGGACATTATTATGTCAAAAAGAGAAAGCACATGAATCCTGCCCACAAAAAGATTTAAGAAGTCATGCTATTTTTCATAAAGAATGCATGTGAACTTTGTTTGGGCTTCTTTTCTTAGATTTTTTTGATAATAAATATGTACAAATATAACTATTTCTTTGAGAGGAAATGAGTTTATTTGCATGCATAAAATTGAAATACTATGCTTAAAAAGAAGTATGTTATTTTCTTGCACCAAAAAATAGAAATATTGTGTCTGATACCTTGAAAAAAGATATAATATTTGCACCCATGAGAAATACACCTATATTGTTGGATTTTTTGAAAATAAATATGCATGAAAAGTGTATACTTATTATGTTATACTTTGGAAGAGAAAAAAGTAATTGCATGCAATAAGTGCACTAGCTTTCTTTTGGAAAAAGGGAACTTGCATTTGCATGCATGATAATAGTATCTATTATGTTAGATTTCCCTTAGAAGGGGACATTCATTTGCATGCATATTAGTAATAATTAATAATAAATATTCTATTCAAAAAATTACTTAGTTACATGCACAAAGAAGAAGCTAAGGGGATAACTTTCTTTGAGTAACTTTTTTATAATTACATGCGTGGAAAACAAAGCTAAGTTGCTAGTATCCTAAATGAAAATGGATGGTTACAATGGCTTTCCTTTGGAGAAGAACATGTGTTTGTGTGAGAAAGATCATAGTAATGTGGTATATATTTTTGACATGCTTTTGCTTATACTTAATGCATGAGAAGTATTGTTAGAAAAGACATGTTGGGATATTTTATTTACATTTCATGTATGCACATGAATAGATGTTGAAGAATCACTATTAAAGATTGATTATTGGCTGATAAATACTCTATGTAATCATGATATCAAATTTGTTGACGACAATAGTGGCAGGAAATGATGGCGACTTGTGAAATGATAGATTATGGTTAACATTGTGGTAGGTAAAGAACTAATGGTCCATTAAGATGATTACGAGCTACAGGATGGTCCACTGATAGAACCACCAGGACACAAAGACATAAAGATTGAATATTTGTGGGTAAATGATGTCATGATGATTATAAAGATTCTAGCTAGATATGTTGTATTTAAATGATATTTCCTTGTAATGTTTTATGACAATGGTTAAGGAATGGACTCCCTTATGCGCCATTGAGTGAGGGGTGAACACCCTCACGAGCATTTAATAATAAAATTAATTGTTTACTAGTTTTTACCCTGCGAGGTCTCCAATGTGTATCAATGTTCAATGATGTTATTACTTTTTGTGTCATCTTTTGTGTCAGTTTGATGATGATGATTCCTTGTATAATTTTATGTTTATGATATCAAATATGTGATTAACTAATCTAGTTAAAGGAATCATGAAAATGATCCAAGATTATGTGAGCGAGTTTATGTTAATATGCTACAATATTGGTTGTTAATGGTTATGTAACTCACCATTCCGTACTAAGGTTACTTTATGTAATGATGAAGATTATTTTTAATGGTTAATGAGGACTCTGTAATAGTAACTTGGATAGTTACCCGTAGGTAAATTGTGTAAATTTTTTCTAACTCCATGCATTTTCATGCGATGTTACGAAAGGATGTTACATTTGGATAGACTATGATTGGGTGCCTTGTTAAGGAACTCCTACATGTTATGTTAGTGGTTCAATTCCTTTCCATATTCCCATGTTATTCTTGGACATGACCATGATATAGTCTCACCAACCAAAATTGTTAAAAAATGTGAAAGTTTAGAATTGTAATTTAAAAAGAAAAATTATATTATGCATTTTGCATTTAATTTTTTATGTTTAAAAATAAAATATATCATAAATAAAAATTATGTTTTATTAATGATAATTTTGATTAATTAAGAGTGAAAATAAAGAGAATGAAATTTATAAATATTGTAATTTACATACTTTTGTTGAATACATTCTTCTGCAGTGATTCAACGGTTGGATACTTTGTGGTTTGTCGTTGATTATACACTGGTGGTTCGTCGTCGTTGATTTTTAGAACGACGCAAAGAGAGGTGCGGTGAATTGAACTATGCAGTGCGGTGCAATATTGTGGCTTGTCCTTCACAAGGATAATTGAACTCTAGAGCGTTGTGCAATATTGGGGTTCCTCTTTTGCCAGGAAAATTGAACTCTACCGTGATTCTACGGTTGAATACATACTTTTGCGGTAACTCGGTGGTTGGATACATTTGTGGTTTGTCGTTGAGTATACACGTATGACCTTTTTTGTAAATGTTGAAGGCAAACCCCCAGCCTCAGAAAGAAAGGAAATCAAGGTCTTGCGTGAAATAAAACTTTGCCACTTTGGTGAATATCTCAGCAAGTACCTCTACACCTTTACGATGGTTATCCATATTTTCTTGGTCTCCTTCCAGCAAAGGGAGACCAAGAAAATTTACGTTAGAGAATCTTTAAGTACATTGAATCTTTAGAAAAAGAAACAAAAGAAGGAAGAGAAGAAAGTGTTTACCAACACATTGATTCTATAGAAAATAAAATTTTCATAAAATAAATTTTTTAAGTTTTTAGATGTTCATCAATCATTTGAATTTAAGGAAATGGAAGGAGGCAGTCACGTCTAAAATGGAGTGAAATTTGAAGTATGGTAGAGGATCTTGGGTATCATTTGTGACAATATTAGATATTTATTAATTGAGAAAATATGTTAGGCATTTGCCATGCATATATTGATGGATGGAAAACAATACACTGGGTATCATCTATACAAAAGTAGTAGTATAATAACTATTCATATTTAATAAAAAATTTAATACTTCCCTTAAATCAAATAATTTTGATTTAAATTTTAATAGATAGATAATTTTATTTTTTGTTATTTTAATTAAAAATATTTAATATTTTTATAAATTAAAATATAAAAATGAAATTCTTAATATTCAATATTATTTAACCTATATAAACATCAATCATCACATAATTTTAAATATAAATATTTTATATTCTAAAAAATTATAACTTAAATACGACTCATAACATTATTTTTAAGTATTTAAAATTTTATATCATAATTTTAATTTATTTTGGAGTATTAAAATATTATATTATAATTTCAATTTAATTTTTATAAATATTTATGTAAATTATTTAAATGAACTTTTTTCCAATTTTTTACTCAAATTTAAATGAATATTTCAAAAAAATGACATGGTTATAAATTAAAAAAATTAGAAAAAACCAAACCACTGAATTAAAAACTTCAATAACATATAATTAAAAATTATACTTAGAAAAATGTACACTTGTGCATCAAATTTTCCCTTTCGAAAGCTTTCTTTTTTTCTTTTCATTTCAGTAAGAAGAAAACTTGATGATATATTATAGGCAAATCAGTATGATAGTACATAAAATTATCCATCTACAGATTAATCATTTCCCTTTCCAAAGCTTCTTCAAACATGAATTGAGGATTAAGTTACTCACAGGAAAACGGAGTTTGCTACGAATTACTTTGATAACTATTTACCGTCAAGAATATTTTTTTATTATTTTTAGATTTTTTTTATTTGTATTAAGAGTTATATATATTAATATTAATGTTTTGTATATTTTATATGTTTTAATGAATATTAATTATTTTTATATTATATATAAAAAATAAATATTTCATATATAAGTTAATATTTACACATATAAAATAAACTAATTAATTTTTAATATTTAACTTAAAATAAAAATGAAATATTATAAAAATACATATCTTTTTTTAATTTATAAAATATATTAAATTGTATTTTAAAACGTTTGAATTAAAAATATATAAGAATAATTACAACCAAAGGCATCACTTCATACCAGAAGTGATGACCTTTTACTTTTTAGTTTTAATGAAGAAAGCCAATTATAATAGGTTATAGTTTAGTACACTAATTTAAAAAAAATATTCTATAGTGTTTTCAATTTCATTTTCATTTTTATTTTTGTTTAAAAATAACTATATTAAAAATATTTTTTTTTAATAAATTTTAAATTGAATATAAAATTTGAAAAAAAATAAAATGTTATAAAATTACAATCATAAAATATAATAATTTGTTTCTTAAATGTTCAAATTAAAAATGTTATTAAAATTACATATATGTTTTTTCAAATCATAAAATATAATAATTTGTTTTTTAAATGTTCAAATTAAAAATATATAAGATTAGTTATAACAAATATAAAAAAATCACTCCATGAAAAAGTGATGATGATTTTTTATTTTTATTTTTAATAAATAAAGTTAATAATAATATGTTAAAATTTAGTGTCACAAGTAATATTTTTCTAGTTGATATATTACGTTGGTATTTATGGTTTTTTTGAAAGATCATTATTATTTACTATGTTTAACAAATCAAGAATTTCCAAGTTTAGACTTATGTGATCCATAATTATGATTGTTGGGACATTTTCACTACTAATCATATCCAGAGGTTTTTGTCGACGTGTTTGGAACCATCTAGTGTGGTTTATCATTAGGAAAAGATTCATAGTTAGATCATGGCAATAAATTAAATAGTGATAGCGACGAAAGAGTTAAATTTTTCGATCGATAGTGTTTAACAACTAGCCTTGACCCAAAATTAAAATAATATTATAATCAAGAATTTGCTAGGGTTTTGAAATAGTTAGGAACTACCCTACGATCTGTTCCAAGAAAACTGTGGAGGAAGTGTGTATTTTCTTTTCACATTGATACTATGATTTCTACATTCACTTAGGGGAAATGAAAAAGGTTAACGGTATGCCCATGAAAACAAAGATGGGACAAGCCCGATTCCCTGAAATATAGGTTGGAAGGGAGACCAAAGCATTGCCAAGGCAAGGATGAGAGTTTGCATTGAACTTCACCAGGCATAGATCCCACATTGTGGCCACTGCTCAAAGAACCCAGTTTTTGTTGTATGAGGGGATTAAACAAAAACATCAATGCTTCACCTCCTCCCTCAACATAGGGGAATGCCAACAACAAACCATCCTTCAAGCCATGGTGATGTAGCTTGATATTAGCCAGACCAATGTGGTTGATGAATACATTCATGGGATTTTCTTCGAAGTATTATGGCATAATAGAAGTTCTTATTAACAGTGTTTGCTAGAGGTATACATGTCCATTCGGTTTCATGTGGCTCAGTTCACATGGGCCTTGTTTTCGTTTTGGAATAGTAAAGGTATACATGTCCATTCGGTTTCATGTGGCTCAGTTCACATGGGTCTTGTTTTCTTTTTGGAATAGTAAGTCATCATGTAATTTGTCTTGGTAAGCTAGCTCATTGCTAATTATTGATTAAATATGGAAAATAAAAGAAAAAAATACTATGTTAGGTTTATAAATGTTGTCAAGGTTATTTTCTTGAGAAATCACATATGAATTCTCGTGAAATCACATATGGATAATATTGCATCAATGTATCACGATGGGAGGGAAATCATTCACTATTGATTATTTACCAACTTATTTTCCAATCTCATTATAAAAAAGTTCTATTCCCATATGAAAATAAGTATATCAAGATCAAATAAATATATGAGCAAATATTTCATGTGCAGAGATAATAAGTTGGGATTTCCTTTTTGTGGTGAAATATATAGTTGTGGTTAAAGATAGTAGCTTGTGCAATTACCTTCTAAAACATTATATGTAAATTTCATGCACAAAGATAACATAAGTCATATGGATAACATAAATCATATGGTCCTCTTTTGAAAGAATGCGTTTTTCTTGTGCGTAAAACATAAGTCAATTGTGTTAATTCCTTTGCAAGGGTTTGCAAAAGTTACATGTTTTGGTGGGTAAAAAAATAAGCTATGTGTGTGTTGTATCTTGGATAGTTTGATTTAATTGCACGGTTTAGTGTATAAAAGCTTAACTTTGTTATTATTTTAAAAAGGTTTTCTTAGTTCTTATGCACAAAAGAAGGGTTAATTATGACACTTTCTTGAAAAAAATGCATGAGAACTTTGTACATAAAAGATAGAGAAACTATGTTGGGTTCTTGAAAATAAGTATGTGTTATTTGCACAAAGAAAAAATCATTTTATTTGAAAATAACACATATAAAGAAGCATAGAAATATTAGTTAATTTCTCCCTTTTTTTTCAAAAAGGGAAAGAATTCCTATATATAAATAGCTAGACCCTCTTAAAGGAGGGATATGTGTTGCATGCATTAAAGAAGGGATATTATGATAAATTATTGCATGCACACAGAATACATATTGTAGGGATGTATGTGTTCTTGATAAGGATCACTTAAGTTTATGCACATGACAAGATAAGTTAGGGATGTTATTCTATTGCAAAAAGAATGCATACAAATCTTGCACACAAAAATATTTAAGAAGGCGTGTTATTTTTCATTAAGAATGCATGTGAACTTTGCTTGAGCTTATTTTATTACATTTTATTGATACAAAATATGCACAATTAGAATTATTTCTTTGAGAGGAAATGAGTTTATTTTCATGCATAAAATAGAAATAATATGTTTGATATTTCTTTAAAAGAAATATGTTATTTGCTTACAAGAAAAAATAGAAATATTGTGGTTGATTTCTTCAAAGGAGATATTCTCTTTGCACCCATGAGAAATAAACCTGTAATGCTAGATTATTTTAAAGGAAATATGCATGGAAAGTGTATAATTATTGTGTTAGACCTTGGAAGAGAAACAAGTAATCACATGCAATAAATTCATTATCTTTCTTTTAGAAAAAGGGAACTTGCATTTACATGCATGATAATAATACCTATTATGTTAGCTTTCCCTTAGAAGGGAACATGTATTTTCATGCATAATAGTAATAATTAATAATATCTATTGTATTGGAAAGATTACTTAGTTACATGCACAAAGAAGAAGCTGAGGGGATAACTTTCTTTGAATAAGGTCTTATCTAATTAACGCATGGAAAACAAAGCTAAGTTGCTAGTATCCTTTAAATGAAAATGGATGGTTACAATGGTTCTCCTTTGGAGAAGAACGTGTGCTTGTGCGATAAGGATCATGGTAATGTGGTATTTATTTTGACTTGATTTTGCTTATAATTAATGCATGAATAATATTGTTAGAAGAAGCATGTTGTGATATTTTACTTACGTTTCATTTATGCACATGAATATATGTTAAAAAATCATTATTAAAGATTTATTATTGGTTGATAAATATTCTCTGTAATCATGATATCAAGTTTTTTGACGACAACAATGGTAGGAAAGGATGGTGACTTATGCAAGGACAAATTATGGTTAACATTGTGGCAGATAAAGAACTAATGGTCCATGCAGATGAATGCAAGCTGTAGGATGGTCCATTGATGGAACCACCATGCCACAAAGACATAAAGATTAAAGTTTTTCGGGTAAATGATACCATGCTGACTGTAATAGATTTTAGCTAGATATGATGTATTTAAATAATATTTCCTTGTAATACTTTATGAGGATGGTTAAGGGATGGA
The DNA here is from genome assembly GCA_031772625.1 of Pinus tabuliformis. Taxonomy (NCBI): domain Eukaryota; kingdom Viridiplantae; phylum Streptophyta; class Pinopsida; order Pinales; family Pinaceae; genus Pinus; species Pinus tabuliformis. The sequence goes on along the minus strand of CM062804.1, from coordinate 460,765,105 downwards.
CTCCCTTATGAGTCATCAAGTGAGGGGTTAACACCCTAACAAGTGTTTAATAATAAAATTAAATGTTTGTTGGTTTTAACCTTATGAGGTTTCCATGGTATATTAGTATTCAATTATGTGGTTACTTATTTTGTTAGTTTGATAATGATTATTCCTTGCATAATGCGATGTTTATAATATCAAATATGTGATTAACTAATCTAGTTAAAGGAACCATAAAAATGATGCAAGATTATGTTAGAAAGTTTATGATAATATGCTAGAACAATGGCTGCTAATGGTTATGTAAATCACTTTTCTTACTAAAGTTACTATATGTAACGATGAATATTCTATCTAATGGTTAATGAGAAATATGGAATAGTAACTTGGATAGTTACTCGTGGGTAAATTGTGTAATATTTTTCTAGCTCCATACATTTTCATGCGAGGTTACTGGGGGATGTCACAAGTGGTATAAGAGATGAAGGTTGCAGCACTAATGCCTTTGGTAATTTTTAAGGAAAAAAGAAATCAAGGTATGCTACTAGTGGGCATCAACTCAAGTATGAGTCTAATAATCTAGATATTGATATATGGAGTAGACTAATTTTGACTTAAGATGCATGATGCATGTTTATAACCACATTGAAGAGTAATAAGTAATAAAGTATGCTACATAATTGTGTCTATGGCATTTGAATCTTGCTGAGGATAAAAGACAATAAAACCTTTGTTGCACCTATGAACAACCTGAGGATTCACTAGTGAAAGTGAGAATCAACTACCAACCTTTGCAAATATGAAAATATTAATAATACCTTTAATGAACATGACTAAAGCTATAATGCACTACTCACGAATAATAAATGCATGAATGAAAAGGATGGGGAATTTCCTTGAAGAGGATGATAGAGTGTTTTAAAAGGACATTGAAAGAACCCCTCTTGATGTTAAAAATAAAGCATGAGTGAAGTAGTGAGACTTGACTGTAATAACTAGTTGTTGATTGAGTTTTGTCATGGTTAACTAGTTTTGTCTAGTTACTACTATAATGACTTGACAACTTGTAATAACTTGCAATAATTACTATAATAATTAGTTGTTTATTGAGAGTTGGCCAAGATAGTGAAGAGGGAAAAAAGCCTTAGGAAACTTTGTTGATTTTGGATCATGTTGGAGGAGGCCCAAAAATTCTTCATAGGCAGGATGTGGTCAGAGGAATAGGAAAGATGCTGCCAAGAAGAATCCTGTATTGGAACTTGTGTGGTCATTGGAATTCTTGAGTTGGATGGCCAGTGGAATTCTAGAATGGACCTTGTATGGTCTCTGTTAGAGAACTATCTAGATGTGTAAATAGCACAATCGGGTTGTGGAAACCAGTTTCTACTTGTTGAGACGAGAATTCTTTTTCTACTGTAGTTTTCATAGCTGAAAAATTAACTAATAATTTATGTGTTATGAAGTTTTTGTATGTTAGTTTTAAAACAATTTCGTGTACATCTTGATGAGAAAGACCCTAGTTCTCAGAAAGCAATTACTAGAAGTGTAAGTTCCTTAATTGTATTACCAATCTTTTAAATATCTTAGCATGGGCTAAGATAATATGCACTTGGCATATTTATTTATCATTTCGATCATTAGAGAGTTAGTTGCTTTCTGAGTACTTTATAAGTACTGTGTGGATGTCTTTAGTGGGAGCTAAGATAGTGTGCACATGGTGCAGTGATTTATCATTTTGATGACTAAAAGTTTCATGCTCTTCAAATATGAGGAAGAGTATTGTGGTTAAAATATTACTTGACATTTTATAAATCAATGATAGTTATAAGTACTTAATTTGATTGAAAATGTTGTGACTAATGTGATTATGTTTGATTTGTTGATCATAGATTACAAGGTGCTTAAACCATTGAAGCACTTGTGTAAAAGTGAAAATAACTTCCAAGAGTAATTGGTAAGTAATGATAAGTTGGTATAGAGATTTTGTTTTGTTTCTATAAAATTGAATAATGGTTTGAGTGATACAAGTAGACATTACTTAATTTTGCAGCTATAAATGCTTATGATTATTGATAAAACATTATTATTTTTGTTTATTGATATTTCCTAGAAACAATATCCTTCATTTCAAAACGGAATGATCCCCTCTTGGCTGTTTAGGTCGTTATATCAGAAGTAAAAGTTAATTATAAACACCGAGGATGGCGTTTACTTCAGTCGACATATTTTGTTGGCATTTATGATTATTTTTGGAAAGATCATTATTATTTAACATGTTTGACAAATAAAGAATTCATTAGGGTTTTGGATTAGTTAGAAAGTACCCTATGATTTGTTCCAAGAAAAATGTGGATGAAGTGCATATTTTCTTTTCACGTTGATACTATCATTTCTGCATTCACTTGGGGGAAAGGAAAAAGGTTAACTATATTCCCATGAAAACAAATATGGGTACAAGCCTAATTATTTGAAATAGGGGTTGGAAGGGAGACTAACACGTTCCTAAGGCAAGAACGAGAGTTTACTTTGAGCATCTCTAGGCGTGGATCTCACATCATGGCCACTGCTCAAAGAACCCAATTTTCGTTGTACGAGGGGATTAAACAAAAACCTCAATACTTCACCTCCTAACTCAAAATAGGGGAATGCCAAAAGTAGACCATCGTTCAAGCCATGACGATGTAGCTTGATATTAGCTAGAGCAATGGGGACGTTGATACAAATGTGGGAGTTTCATAGCAATATTATTGCATAATAGAAGTGATTATTAACAAAATTGGCTACAAGTACGCATGTCCATTCTGTTTCATCTAGCTCAATTCTTATGGAGCTTGTTTTCTTTTTGGAATTGTAATCCATCTTGTAAATTGTGTTGATAATATAGTTCATTGCTATTATTGATTAAATATGTAAAATGATAGTAAACAAATAGTATGTTAGTTTTATAGATGTTGTCAAGGTTATTTTCTTGAGAAATAACATATGAATTCTCATGAAATCACATAAGAATAGTATTGCATCAATTTATTACGATGGGAGTGAAATAATTCACTATTGATTATTTAACTAACTTATTTCCTATTCTCATTATAAACAATTTCTATTCCCATATGAATATAAGCCTATCAAGATGAAATAAATATATGAGAAAATATTTCATGTGGAGAGATAATAAGTTGGGATTTCCTTTTTGAGGTGAAATATGTAGTTGTGGTTAAAGATAATAGCTTATGGAATTACCTTCTTAAAAATTATATATAGATTTCATGCACATAGATAACATAAGTCATATGATCCTCTTTGGAAATAATATGTTTTTCTTGTGCGTGAAAGATAAGTTGATTATGCTAATTCTTTTGGAAGAGTTTACAAAAGTTACATGTTTGGTGGGTAAAAAGATAAGTTATTTGTGTGTTCTATTTGGGATAGTTTGATTTAATTGCATGCTTTAGTGCATAAAAGGTTAACTTTGTTATTATTTTAAAAAGGCTTTCCTAGTTCTTATGCACAAAAGAAGGGTTAATTATGATACTTTCTTGAAAAAACAATGCATGAGAACTTTGTACATAAAAGATAGAGAAACTATGTTGGGTTCTTCAAAATAAGTTTGTGTTATTTGCACAAAGAAACAATCATTTTATTTGAAAATAACACATATGCAAAGCATAGAAACAATAGTTAATTGCATCATTTTTTTTCAAAAAGGGGAAGTATTCCTATATATAAATATCTAGACCCTCTTAAAGGAGGGATATGTGTTGCATGCATTAAAGAAGGGATATTATGATAAATTCTTGCATGTACAAACAATACATATTGTAGGGATGCATGTGCTCTTGATAAGGTTCAATTAAGTTTACACAAATGACAAGATAAGTTAGGGATGTTATTAACTTATTCTCTTGAAAAGAGTGCACATGAATCTTGCACACAAAAATATTTAAGAAGTCATGCGATTTTTCATAAAGAATGCATGTGAAGTTTGCTTGAGCTTATTTTATTATATTTTCTTGATAAAAGATATGCACAAATAGAATTATTTCTTTGAGAGGAAATAAGTTTATCTGCATGCATAAATATAAATATTATTCTTGATATTTCTTGAAAAAAAATATATTATTTGCTTGCATGAAAAAATAGAAATATTGTGCTTGATCTCTTGAAAGGAGATATAATATTCGCACCCATAAGAAATACACCTATAATATTGGATTCTTTGCAAAGAAATATGCATGTAAAGTGTATAATTATTATGGTAGACCTTGGAAGAGAAACAAGTAATCACATGCAATAAGTGCATTAGCCTTCTTTTGGAAAAGGGGAACTTACATTTGCATGCATGATAATAGTATCTTTTATGTTAGATTTCCCTTAGAAGGGGACATGCATTTGCATACATAATGGTAATAATTAATAATATTTGTTCTATTGGAAGATTACTTCATTACATGCATAAAGAAGGAGCTGATGGGATAACTTTCTTTGAATATGTTTTTGTCTAATTACATGCATGGAAAACAAAGCTAAGTTGCCGGTATCCTTTAAATGGAAATGGGTGGTTACAATGGTTTTCCTTTGAAGAAGAATGTGTGCTTGTGCGAGAAGGATCATAGTAATATGGTATTTATTTTGACATGCTTTTTCTTGTAAGTAATGCATGCTCAATGTTGTTAGAAGAAACATGTTGTGATATGATACTTACATTTGATGTATGCACATGAATAGATGTTGAAGAATCACTATTAAAGATTGATTATTGGTTGATAAATATTCTATGTAATCATGATATCACATTTTTTGAGTACGAAAATGGCAAGAAAGGATGGTGACTTGTGAAAGGATAGATTATGGTTAACATTGTGGCAGGTAAATAACTAATGGTCCATGGAGAAGAGTGCGAGTTGTAATATAGTGCAATGATGGAACCACCAGGGCAAAAAGATATAAAGGTTGAAGATTTGTGGGTAAAGGATATCATGATAATTGTAAGAGCTTTTAGCTAGATATGTTGTATTTAAATGATAGTTCTTGTAAGATTTTATGACAATGGTTAAGGGATGGACTCCATTTTGAGCCCTTGAGTAATGGGTGAACACCCTCATGAATGTTTGATAATAAAATTAAATGTGCGTTGGTTTTCACCCTACAGGGCTTCCAAGGTATATCGTTGTTCAATGATGTGATTACTTATTGTGTTAGTTTGATGAAAATGTTTCCTTTCATAATGTGATGTTTATAATATCAAATATGTGATTAAATAATCTAGTTAAATCAATTATGAAAATGATGCAAGATTATGTCAGAAAATTTATGTTAATATGCTATAACAGTGGTTGTTAATGGTTATGTAGCTCACTATTTCTTACTAAAGTTACTTTATGTAACGATGAAGATTCTATCTAATGGTTAATGAGGAATCTGTAATAGTAACTTGGATAGTTACTCATGGGTAAACTTTGTAAAAAATTTCTAACTCCATGCATTTTCATGCGAGGTTACCAGGGGATGTTACATTTGGATAGAGTCTCATTGGGTGCTTTGTTAAGGCACTCGTACATGTTATGTTATTGGTTCAATTCCTTTCTATATTCCCATGTTATTCTTGGACATGATCATGATGTTGTCTCACCAACCAAAATATTATAAAAATGTTAAAGTCTAGTATTGTAATTTAAAAAAAAAATTATATTAATATTTTGTATTTAATTTTTTAATTTTAAAAATAAATTATATCACAAATATAGATTATGTTTTATTAAAAATAATTTTGATTAATTAAAATAGAAAATAAAATAAAATGAAATTTATAAATATTTAGATTTACATATTGTTGTTGAATACATACTTCTGCAGTGATTCGACAATTGGATACATTTGTGGTTTGTTGTTGAGTATACACTTGCAGCCTATTTGCATACACACTTGCAGGTTCATTGTTGATGTTTACAATGACTCAAAGAGTGGTGCGGTGAATTAAACTCTATAGTGCGGTACAATACTGTGGCTCATCCTTAACAAGGATAATTAAACTTTGTAGTGTGGTGAAATACTGGGGCTCATCCTTCGCAAGGATAATTGAAATCTACGGTGATTATTTGATTGAATACATACTTATGCAGTGACTCGGTGGTTCAATACATTTGGTTTTTCGTTGAGTATACACTTATGGCCTGTTTTTGTAAATCTTGAAGGAAAATCACTTACCTCATAAAGAAGCCAAATCAAGGTCTTGGAGGAAATAAGCCTTTGTAGCTTCGGTGAATATCTGGGGTATGGACCTCTACAGCTTTGCAGCAGTCATCCATAAACACTAGGTGCTCATGTTTCCCTCTTACCTTCTTTTTATTAAAATTATTGTGAAAATTATGAGTTTTTCCCCTCATATTTCTAAGCCTCCCTCTAGCAAAGGGAGGCCAAGAAAATTTACCGTAGAGAATATTTACGAGTACATTGAATCTTTAGAAAAAGGAAGAGAAGGGAGTGTTTACTAGCACATTGATTCTATATAAAATAAAATGTTCATCAATTAAATTTATTAAGTTTTTATATGTTTATTATGTCACTGCTTGCACAGTGACATCTATGATTGGTGGAGTTGTGTTAGTTTTTCGTATTGTAGATTTTTTTCAATTTTATATAATTAACATTATGCTTTTGTTGTAAACTTTCAGGTGATTTCAGCCCAAGTGTGGATGTCATCCTAACATATAGGATACAGGGGCTGATCACAATGTATATCTTTCTTGTGACGAAATCGTCACCGATGTTAAAAATACCATGTTTGGGAAACTTGAGTTGAGAAACTAAATTGAAAATGTCACAACCTATCGCGACAACGCCGACGTAGAGGCCAAAGCTTAAAACATCGACATTAGCTATTGACAAAAAACATAGTTTTTCTAATAGGCATGGTTTCCGGGCTAAATTGTGGCATTGCTAGACTACTCCATTTTTGAATGGCATAGGACTTAAATTATTGGGCATCTAGTAACGTAAATAGGGATTCTGTGTACATACGCTACTGGATCCAGTTTGGATAGTAGTTAAACACCACTTTCTTTAAGCTCTGGTGCCATAAACTTGGATTTAAGAGTATTGGTAGACAATATATTAAGGAATTATATATAAGCGCATTCCTAATCAGTCAGAACCTCAATATATTTTATTAGACTTTCTTTGTACAATGTGGGTGTTGTGCAAACTGAACTAATTTTTTGTAGTTTCGAGCTCTCTTTCGTGTTCAAAGCCTCTCCGCTATTTTATTCGCATTGTTGCCTCACTGAAGTTGGAATTTCCATGTCTGTACCTGCAGCCAGGAGCATAGTTTTTAGAGTGTGTTAATATAGAGTTTGGGGGAAGAAGATTTCTAGATTCTATAAAAAAAAAATTGTGACTTTCTGATGTCTCCAGGACTATGAGAATTCATGTTAAATTTGAAAAATTCTAGGTTATGGTTTTGGAATATTTCGAGAGAATTGTTGATGATGACTCAAGTTAACTTTTCAATGAGCATGCTATCTATGTGTTGGGTTTGTTAAATGTGGATATTAATATCGATACACCTTTTAATTTGGATCTGAAGCTCATGTTTGATGAGGTTTTTTGAGATCTCCCCACGAGAAAACTCTCGTTTAATTCGTGATTTCATTTCTTAATAAACAATTATGCAGTTTGTGGGTAAATATAATCATAATTCCAAAGTTTTAGTGTTAAATCGAGGTGAACATGTAATTAAGTCAAATGGGAGAAAACATAAATAATGTCAATGATGCAATGTTGTGGGGTCGAGTTTTGATGCTTCGAATACAATCATTTAGAAGTAGACTAGTAGAAACTAAAAACAACTAAGTCAGAATTCGGCACATCTTTCCATTTCCACAAGTCTTGTGAGCAAAGTCCCGACCTCGACTCCATATCATCAACTTTTAAATAGCCAAGGGATTGGAGTTTTATTGGCATAAACATCTAGCTAGCAAAGAAAACAAGTTGACCTCAGTTGGGCCTGAGGAATAGACACAAGCATGTGTTAATTATTACAAAATAAATAAAAAATTAGTTGTTCAGACTGGATTGCAATGGCTTTTAAATGGATTATTTCATGCAAAGTGAATACTATTGGTTAAATTTAGAGGAATCAGACAAAGAAATAGAGTATATTCAACTATTTATGGATTGAGGAATCACGAGAAGCAAAGAAGCATACATGCATGTGAAAATGTAAAACATATATATAGTGGAATTACAATTTGCATGTTTTCTTCTAAATGTTTCAACATATAGAAAACAAGTTAAAAAATGAAGTTTTATGAAATTGCAAGTTAGAAACTAACCATAGCTAATACAAATTTATTCAAAATGCAATCCTTTAGGGAATTTTGTTTAATAATCAATATATAAAATCCATGTTTTTAGTAATGTTTACGACGATAGTTTTCAGGAATTTAACTTTCTAAAATTTGCAAAATTAGAAGTAGACCCATATTTTAATTTTCAAAAGACTCGTGAGCAAGGCGCATGCTCCAACTCCCTATCGTGGTGTTTTATATAGTTGAGGGGTTGGAGTTCTATTGGCATAAACATCTAGATAGTGAAGAAAATAACTTTGAGCTCAGCCACGCATGATGCATAGACACAAGCACATGTTAATTATTAAAAATAAATAAACATAAAAACAACTATTCACACACAACTAATAGAAATTTATTCAAAATGAAATCTTGTATAGTAATTTTTTTATTAATCAATATAAAAATCCATGTTTTCCTATAACGTTTACAACAAAAAATTTCAGCGTTTTAACTTTCTAAAATTTTGGATGTCAGAAGTCGACCAATCTTTCCATTTTCAGAAGACCCATGAGCAAGGTATCAACCTCGAATCCATATCGTGGTATTTAAAATAGTCAGAGGGTCAGATTTTTATTGGCATAAATATCTAGTTGGAAAATAAAATAAACCCGAACTCAGTCAGGCCCGACGCATAGACACAAGCATGTGTTAATTATTAAAAAAAACAAAAAGATAATTATTCACACAAGTAATAGGAATTTATTCAAAATGAAATCTTGTAGGTTATTTTGTTTAATAATTAATATAAAAAATTCATGTTTTTCCTATAACATTTACAACTATTTTTTTTAGCATTTTTAACTTTCTAAAATTTGTGAAGACAAAGGTTGGCCCTTATTTCAATGTCCATAAGACCCATGAGCAAGGTTCCGACCCCGACTCCATATCGTGGTCTCCTAAATATTTGGGGGGGGGGGGGGGGGTTGGTGGGTAGAGTTCTATTGGTATAAACATCTAGCTAACGAAGAAAATAACCCCGATCCTAGTCGGGCTCGACGCATAGACACAAGCATGTGTTAATTATTGAAAAAACAAAAATTGTTTACACTGGATTGCAATGACTTTTAAATCCATTATTTCATGCAAAGTGAAAACTATTAGTCAAATTTAGATGAAGAAAATAAAGAAACAGAGTATATTTGACTATTTATGGATTGAGGAATCACGTGAAGTAAATAAGCATGCTTGCATGTGAAAATATATAAATATTTATAGTGGAATTAGAACTGGCAAGTCTGGTTATAAATGTTTCCACATGCAGAAGGAAAGTTAAAATATGAAATTGTATGAAATTGCAAGGTAGAAATTGACCACAACCAATAGAAATTTATTCAAAATGCAATATTGTAGGAAATGTTGTTTAATAATCAATATAAGAACTCCATGTTTTCCTATAACATTTACGAGGAATTTTTTAATTATTTTAGCTTTCTAAATTTACAAAGTTGGAAGTGGGACCATCTTTCCATTTCCACAAGCCCCATGGGCAAGGTCCTGACCTCGACTTCATATCACGGTCCTTTAAATAGTCGGGGTGTCGAAGTTCTATTGGCATAAACATCTAGCTAATAAAGAAAGCAACCCCAACCTCAATCGGGTTTGATGCATAAACACAAGTATATGTTAATTATTAAAAATAAATTAAAAAAACAACTATTCACACTGGGTTGCAATGACTTTTAAATCCATTGTTTCGTGAAAAGTGAAAAATATTGATCAAATTAGAGGAATCAAACAAAGAAATAGAGTATATTGAACTATTTGTGGTTTGAGGAATCATGAGAAGTAAAGGAGAATGCTTGCATGTGGAAATATAAAAATATTTATAACAAAATTACAACTGGCATGTCTACTTATAAATGTCCCCGCAAGCATAAAACAAGTTAAAGTATGAAGTTATATGGAATTGCAAGGTAGAAGCTAACCATAACTAATAGAAATTTATTCAAAATGCAATCTTATAGCGAATTTTCTTTAATAATCAATATAAAAAATCCATGTTTTCCTATAATGTTTACACTTAAATTTTTTGAGCATTTTAGCTTTCTAAAATTTGCGAAGTCAGAAGTCGACACATCTTTCCATTTCCATAAGACCTGTGAGCAAGGTACTGACCCCGACTCCATGTCGTGGTATTTTAAATAGTTGAGGAGTGGGAGTTCTATTGCCATCAACATCTAGCTGGAAAAGAATATAAGCCCGACTTTAGACGGGCTCAATGCATAGACACAAGCATCTGTGAATTATTAGAAATAATAAAAAAGCAACTGATCACACAAATTAATGGAAATTTATTAAAAATGAAATGTTCTAGAGAATTTTGTTTAATAAGCAATATAAAAACTCCATGTTTTTCTATAATGTTTATGATGAATTTTTTCAGCATTTTAACTTTATAAAATCTGCAAAGTCAGAAGTCAACCATCTTTCCATTTCCACAAGACCCATGAGGAAGGTCTTGATGCTGACTCCATATCATGGTCTTTTATAAAGTAAAGGAGTTGGAGATATATCAACATAAACATTTAGTTGGTGAATAAAATTACCTCCTCCTCAATCGAGCTCAACGCATATACACAAGCATGCATTAATTATTAAAAAAAAACGTTCACACTGGATTGCAATGAATCTTAAATCCATTATTTCATGCAAAGTGAGAACTATTAGTCAAATTTAGAGAAATGAGACAAATAAATATAGTATATTCAACTATTTATAGATTGAGGAGTCACGAGAAGCAAAGAAGCAGGCTTGCATGTGAAAATATATAAATATTTATAGGAGAATTAGAACTAGCATGTATGCTTATAAATGTCCCCACACTCATGAAACAAGTTAAAATATGAAGTTATATGAAATTGTAAGGTAGAGGCTGGCCAAACTAATACAAATTTATTCAAAATGCAATCTTGTAGGAAACTTTGTTTATTAGTCAATATAAAGTTGCAATTTTTCCTATAATGTTTACGACAAAATATTTCAGCATTTTAACTTTCTAAAATATGTGAAGTTGGAAGTTGGCTCATCTTTCCATTTCCACAAGATCCATGGGAAAGGTCCCGACTTTGACTCGATATCGTGGTTTTTTAAATAGTCGAGATGTCAGAGTTCTATTGGAATAAACATCTAGCTGGAGAATAAAATTACCCCGACCTCAGTCGGGACCGACACATATACACAAGGATGTGTTAATTATTAAAATAAAATATAAAAACAATTGTTCACACTCGATTACAATGACTTTCAAATACATTATTTCATGCAAAGTGAAAACTATTAGTCAAATTTAAAGGAATCAAACAAAGAAATTGAGTATATTCAACTATTTATGGATTTAGGAATCACGAGAAGAAAAGAAACATGCTTGCATGTGGAAATATAAAACTATTTATGGTGGATTTACCACTAGAATGTTTGCTTATAAATACCTGCACTAGAAGAAAACAAGTTAAAATATGAGGTTATATGAAATTGCAAGGAGCATGCTTGCTTGTATTTATAACATTATACAATGACAACATAGGTGGCAACAATGGTTGTCTTGGAAGCATTTGTATTTGAGGATATATTTATTGAAAAGGGTTTTGAAATAAAATTTTCAATATGTCGATTTAATTCTTTTGTGTTTGGATTTTTCTGGGAATGTGTTTTGGCCTTTTAGGAAGTTTCAATTTTATTTGAAATTATATTTTTATGTTTGAGTTATTTTTTTATATTTTTATTTTATGTTTGGGATTTTCTAACACATCTTGATCGGTTTTATTTGAAACTATACTTTTATGTTTGAGTTATTTTGGTACATTTTTCTATGAGTGTTTTTGGAAATTATTCTTTTTTTTAATCATTTTTGTTTTAAATTTGAAAAATATTTATTTAAATTATAGTTTTAGATAGTGTACTCTAAAATATTAAATTTATTTACATACTTAAAAATACTCTCTCTCTCTCTCTCTCTCTCTCTCTCTCCAAAATAATTAAAAATTTTATTTAAAATAATTAAACTATTTTATGCTTTTTAACTATTTTACCAATATATATTTAAAACACACCTTTCTAATATATTTAACCTTTTTTTTGTAATATGATTTATATGAAGGTCTTTTTTACTTTGTGTTGGCATTATGATTCAAGTGTTGTCCTTGATGGCAACTCACTCAGAGGTTGGTACAGGTGCTCAGAGACTGGTACAGGTGATGGCAACTTAACTAGTGGACAGATCTCAGTACAGCAGGACAAGAAAGAGATATACGCTGGTTCAGCAAGGAGAATCAGCGTGTACACGCAGGTTGGCTTCAGTAAAAGCGCGTACATGTGAAAACGTACCTTTGGTCAGTGGCAGTTAGTCCTTGGAAGTTGTGCCTATGGTTTTGGACCATGGTGTCTCGACGGACGTGTCGATCCCTAGTTTCGAGGTTGATGGTATTGTGTTACTATGGTTTTGGCTCTTGGTATTGAGCAAGGCCTAAGGCTATATAAGGAGAAGATCACTAGGCCAAAGAATGCAAGTGTGAGTGATGAAGATCTGAGAAAGTATGTGATCCAAGTGCTGGTTATGGGTTGGTGATCTGAACCAAGGTTTCACCCATGTGGAGGATGATGAATGATGGAACGAGATCTCAAGGCTTGGAATGATTATCTTCATATGGTTTGACTCTGGATAGACTAGATCTACTGACGCATGTTTATTATTATGATCTGGGTATGTTTTGATGTCTGATATAGCTGCAGAGTTTTAAGGTTGAATTTATAGATCTGTACGCGGGTTGGTTTTGGTAAAAGAGCGTATACACGCAGGTTGGGTTCATCCAAGTAGTGTATACAATGTGAAGTATGATATTTGAATATGGAGCTGGATCTGGTTGTTGCTATGATTGTCTGGTTATTGTTGACAGGGTTACAGTGATTCAGAATTGGATGTTTCAGTGATTGATGATGCAGGTTGTACTACAATGATGATTGTCTTATGGATCCAGTATGAAAATGTATGAAACGTGGTCCCGGGTAGATCGTAGGCCGGCACCTACGTACTGGTAAACATATCAGCCAGTACAAGAGCCAGGGGGTTGTAGCTCCCTTCCACTAGCAGCTGGAAAACGAGTAAAGAAGCATTCTGTAGGTAGGCACCTACGTACTAGTAAATGGATCGGCTAGTACAAGAGCTAAGAGGGTTGTAGCCCTCTGCAGGTTGTAGCCTGCGTGCTGGTAAAGGACTGCACCAGTACATTGTAAAAGAAGTTCTCATTAAAGAAGAAAGAGACAAATTGCAGCAGGTGGTTTTCACCCACATTGGGTTTCCACCTTATATCATGGTGTTCATGTGTGTGGCTTTTGTGTGATGATCTGTTCTGTTATACTGCACCTGTTTACTGTTAATATGCTTAATAATGTTCTGATGCATTTACTGAAGATAAGATTAACTGAATCATAAGATCTCTGGATATACGCTAGTTGCATTAGACACAGTCGCGTGTACACGCGGGTTCACTTAACTGAAGTCGCGTATATGTTTTTGAGTATGAAATTGAAAAGTTTTATCTGATCTGATAATACTGATTCACCCCCCTCTCAGTATTATTTCCAACAATTGGTATCAGAGCAGGTCCTTCAGAGAAGCTTGATCGCTTGAAGGAGATTCGTAGAACAATGGGGAAGAAAGCACGTCAGAAGAAGAAGACAGCTCAAAGGAAAAATGACAACCTGCCGTTGAGTGGAAGCAAGTGTTCAGATCCTGAAGCATCTCAGATTGAAGATGGACAAGCAAATGAAGCATCAGATCAAATCATAGATCAACAAGATCTACCTAGCAAAAGGGAGAATGCCCTCAAGGAAGAAATCATCAGATTAGAAGATCAGTTAGAATGTGCCTCCAGAATTCGAGAAATGCTGCTAGCACTGAATAAAGAGCAAGAAAACGAGATCCTCAAACTAAGGCATCAGTTGGATGAAGGAAGGAAAGCTGAAGAGACCTTGGAGAAGCAATGTCTTGAAAAGGAAGAACAACATCAAGTTGAGGTAAATATCTTGAAAGGTAAAATAGAAGAAAAGGATAAGCTTTTACGATTTCAAGATAGTACTAAAGTCTTGGATGATATTCTTAATAGTCAAAGATCTCCTGCTATCAAGACTGGTCTTGGTTTTCATGGATATGTTGAAGGTGAATCTAGTTCACAAGGTGAGGCAAGAAACTCTAATGAGAAATCTGAAATGCCCAACAAGGAACAACCAAGGAAAGAAATTCCTCAAGGAAGATTCTTTACTCCTAACTATGGACGTGATAGACGATTATTTCCTCCACTGAATAATGTTGAATGTTATGTATGTCATAATCTTGGACATGTTGCAGCCATATGTAGAAGAAGAAGGTTTCAAGACCATCATGCAGAAAGATCATCACATTCGAGGTACTTTAATGGATATTGCTTTTCTTGCAATATGTTTGGCCACAAAGCTGCTGATTGCTACAGGAGGAATATGAAACATGTAAGATGCTATGCATGTAACAAGTTTGGACATAAAGCAAAAGATTGCAGGAACAAAGCTCATGATAAAAGGAAATCATCAACATGCTTGAAGATATGGAAGAAGAAGGAAGTTCAGTCAGAAAGATGTGGCACAGCACAGGGTACTCAGCACAACACAGACATAACAGACTCAGGGGGAGCTGAAGGTGTAAAACTTCAGTGTTCTAATTCTCATACGCAAGTTTCATGAAGGAAAGCCACGTATATACGCGAGTTTCGCACTGCAAAGTCGCGTATATGTCAGTTTGTGAAAAAGCAGTGGGGACAGACTCAGAAAAGGGGTCTGATATGATCCAGTCCAGTATATGCTCTATTGGTTAACAGTTACAGTCTGCTGAGGATGTTTGGAAATGTTTTGATACTTGTAAGATGCTAGAAGTGTTTAATCCTAACTTGATGATGAGATCTTGATGCTTATTACTGATGTATGCATGATCAGATCTAACTACAGATGGCACAGGCTCAGGGGGAGCATATACTTCAAATAATGCATTGTTGGCATTATGGTTAGAAGTTGTTTATAAAGTCTATGAAGCTAAATGATACATCTTGTTGTTTGATCAAAGGAATGGCATTGCAGGCTGATGGTACAGATCATATATGATGAATGATAGTCATGGTCTTGAATGAATTGCTGGTCCTAGAACTTGCATCTACTTAGGGGGAGCATGGATGGATTGATACAACTTGGAGCCCATTCAGAATCTTCAGCATGTATCTCTGTTGTGATATCTCTTTTATGGTGTCAAGGTCATGTAACGGCCTATGTTGGTTTCCCCACTATGCCTGGGATGAATGATGTAATGTTCATGTCTTATCATGAGTAAACTCTTAATGTATCTCCACATGGTTAGGTGGATGAGTCAATATTGGTATATCCCCACCAGTTTGGGTGATGAATGTATGTATTGAGTCTTTTGGTGATAGGAAGGTCTTCTATAATGTATAAGTCTTTGTTCTTCTTGAAGAACATCTTTTGCAGATCTTGCCTACAGTCAAGGGGAGCATGAACAGCACAATTCAGCAAGAGCAGGATGGATAGATTGGTACACTTTGGCATACACAAAGGGGGAGCACATTTGGAGATTTCAGCATGTACTCAGGGGGAGTATGGACAGCAGTATGGACAGCAGAAGGTATACCAAAGAAGAGAATATCTTGGTCCACCCTTTGCCCTTGATGTCAAAGGGGGAGAGTGACTTGGTGTGGTGGTTGCCATCAAGTCCAAAGGGGGAGATTGTTGGCATTATGATTCAAGTGTTGTCCTTGATGGCAACTCACTCAGAGGTTGGTACAGGTG
Organism: Pinus tabuliformis; assembly: GCA_031772625.1. Taxonomy (NCBI): domain Eukaryota; kingdom Viridiplantae; phylum Streptophyta; class Pinopsida; order Pinales; family Pinaceae; genus Pinus; species Pinus tabuliformis. The sequence continues at coordinate 460,748,954 of CM062804.1, read as the reverse complement.
CTCAGAGACTGGTACAGGTGATGGCAACTTAACTAGTGGACAGATCTCAGTACAGCAGGACAAGAAAGAGATATACGCTGGTTCAACAAGGAGAATCAGCGTGTACACGCAGGTTGGCTTCAGTAAAAGCGCGTACATGTGAAAACGTACCTTTGGTCAGTGGCAGTTAGTCCTTGGAAGTTGTGCCTATGGTTTTGGACCATGGTGTCTCGACGGACGTGTCGATCCCTAGTTTCAAGGTTGATGGTATTGTGTTACTATGGTTTTGGCTCTTGGTATTGAGCAAGGCCTAAGGCTATATAAGGAGAAGATCACTAGGCCAAAGAATGCAAGTGTGAGTGATGAAGATCTGAGAAAGTATGTGATCCAAGTGCTGGTTATGGGTTGGTGATCTGAACCAAGGTTTCACCCATGTGGAGGATGATGAATGATGGAACGAGATCTCAAGGCTTGGAATGATTATCTTCATATGGTTTGACTCTGGATAGACTAGATCTACTGACGCATGTTTATTATTATGATCTGGGTATGTTTTGATGTCTGATATAGCTGCAGAGTTTTAAGGTTGAATTTATAGATCTGTACGCGGGTTGGTTTTGGTAAAAGAGCGTATACACGCAGGTTGGGTTCATCCAAGTAGCGTATACAATGTGAAGTATGATATTTGAATATGGAGCTGGATCTGGTTGTTGCTATGATTGTCTGGTTATTGTTGACAGGGTTACAGTGATTCAGAATTGGATGTTTCAGTGATTGATGATGCAGGTTGTACTACAATGATGATTGTCTTATGGATCCAGTATGAAAATGTATGAAACGTGGTCCCGGGTAGATCGTAGGCCGGCACCTACGTACTAGTAAACATATCAGCCAGTACAAGAGCCAGGGGGTTGTAGCTCCCTTCCACTAGCAGCTGGAAAACGAGTAAAGAAGCATTCTGTAGGTAGGCACCTACGTACTAGTAAATGGATCGGCTAGTACAAGAGCTAAGAGGGTTGTAGCCCTCTGCAGGTTGTAGCCTGCGTGCTGGTAAAGGACTACACCAGTACATTGTAAAAGAAGTTCTCATTAAAGAAGAAAGAGACAAATTGCAGCAGGTGGTTTTCACCCACATTGGGTTTCCACCTTATATCATGGTGTTCATGTGTGTGGCTTTTGTGTGATGATCTGTTCTGTTATACTGCACCTGTTTACTGTTAATATGCTTAATAATGTTCTGATGCATTTACTGAAGATAAGATTAACTGAATCATAAGATCTCTGGATATACGCTAGTTGCATTAGACACAGTCGCGTGTACACGCGGGTTCACTTAACTGAAGTCGCGTATATGTTTTTGAGTATGAAATTGAAAAGTTTTATCTGATCTGATAATACTGATTCACCCCCCTCTCAGTATTATTTCCAACACTTTGTTCGTTGAATATTTCTTGTATTTTTTTTGCCCCAATTTTTTTTATTATATAAGGAAATTAAATTATTAAGTTTTATTATTTTTACCTAAAATTTTGGATGATCCATTTACGGGTTTTTAGATAGACAGTGAGCGAGTTCTCAGCTAAGGCACTCGTTGATGTGAAGTCACCTGTTCAATTCCCTGCCCCATCGAGGTGAAATATTAGCCATGATAAAGATGTAGTCCTGCCAACCTTCCAACAAAAAAATAAAATTTGAGGATGATTCCAAAATCAATTAAAATTTTAATTATTTTGACTAAACTTTATAAGAGTAAGAGAGACTTAGTTTTAACCGATGTGGATGCGAATTTAAATTTTATTTCACTTTAAATTTAATTTTACTAAGAAATTGTGTAAATTAATTATTTGAAATATTAAATAATTAGTTAAATTTATAGTTATTTCCATATTATATATATATATATATATATATATATATATATATATATATATATATGAACATTTTCATATAAAAGATCACATATATTAAAATTTCAATAATATGAACATTTTCATATAAAAGATTACATATATTAAAATTTCAATAATATTATATTCTTTATATTGTTTAGATAATGTTAAAATGTTTCATTATCAAATTATAGAGTAGGTATTGTTTTCATATTTGGTTATTTTTCAACTAGTATTCTTGGAATTCATCGTGATGTGATCTCACTTATATTGAATTTAATATATATATATATAAACATCCAAAATTACAATAATGTTATACTTAATAAATATATTGGCTTATATTATTTTTTAGTACTTTAAAGATATTTTGAACATTAATTATATATATATATATGATGTTATTAATATTTTTTTTGTTACTTATAATTTATTATTATTTTTATTATTTAATGGTGTATAGTTAGAAACATTTTACTGTCTCTATTAGTGGTTTTTGTAAATTATGATGCATTTTTTGATATTTAGTTGGGATATCTATATATATATATCTATATATATATATATATATATATATATATATATATATATATATATAGATACGAATCATTAATATAAATTATTTTATCTAAGTATTTTATGTAAATAGATGATGCACACATTTATTGCCTCCATAATATTTATCCTGGGTCTTTCAAAAATATATATTTGTAGGATTCCATGAAGTGATCACTGTATTTGCTGAGAAATAATTGATTATGCATGTGATTCTTATATTATAAAATTGGGATCCTAATGATTAATATTTTGTAGACATCTCTACAAGTTTGAAATTTCTTTGAATTTTAAATTGCTAAATACTTTTATCTAGACCAGACAATATCCAAAAGTTGACACATTTTTTAGAATTTTAAATGAACTTTATTCTTGTCCATCAATTTGGGGTTAAATTACATGTTATTTATGCCTAGGTGGTAATTTAAACTTTTTGAAAATTTTTAAGTTATGAAATAATATTAATGTTTTTATGTAGAAATTATGTCCATTTTCTTTTCAAAGCAAGTGAAAAGAAATAAAAGACATATGGGAACTAGAAGGAATTAAATAACCTTACAACCTTTGTTATTGGCAATGGTGTTAATTAATAGTATTTAATATCTAAACAATTAAATACAATTATAATATTTTTCAAATATTTTTAGATACTTACATTTGAATTTTCGGTCAATTGACGTTCGGTATGATTGGAATCATAATGTCTAATCTGTTTAAATTTGAGCAACTTCAACTAACAGAATTAGTTTTTTAGAGCACTTTTTCCTGGTATTATCTATTGTTGTTGATAATGAAAAGCCTTTAAAGAGCATAATTATTTAGATTTTTAAATCATTCTTTGACTTGATGATATACTGGATTGAGGTAATGTCTACTAGTTTGGGTGGAATCTGTTAAAAAGCAGTGTTATGCAACCATGAATAATATTGACTCATGGAATGTGTAGTTGTGCAATTATCAAAATTGTTGCAACAACTTATAGAAGAGGAAGAGACCAATAATCTCAAATTGGATTATGTGAATAAAGCAGAGAAGAAGAAAAAAATGAGCACTTTAGATGCAATTTCCATGGCAGGTGGATTAGTTGCTACTTAAATTGGTGCAAATGTTGGTGTTATTGCATGCAATATATTTGTTCAAATCCAGAGAACACTGAATGAGTGTTAAAGGCCAACATGCAACAATTTTATTTGTGTGATTTAAACGATAAATTTTTTGATTCACTAGGCCTCATGTGAGAGAGAATTTTCACAAATTATAATTATAAAACCAACAAATAATACGTTCACCTCTAAATCCCATAGCCATTTCTCTTGTATATGTCAATGCGGAATCTTTATTCCAAGATGAGCAGCTACAAAAGCTTAAACTATTGCATTTTTAGTCAATTTTGGTGCAATATCTTTCGCTTAAATTGACACATTTACTAAAGTACATATGCAATTTAATGTAGTTATAGTACTATGATTACATTTGAATGATGGTTTTTATTTACAACTTCTTTAGTCATGTGTGACTAGAATGTTATTTTTTATTTATGACATAGTAGATAATGCTTTCAATGGCTAGGAAACAATATGATACAAAGCCACATTGGCCACCTTTGGTCGTTGTTATTTGCACAAAATAGATTAAAAAAAAATTACTCCACTAGCACTGAATCCAATGTTACTTTGTCTTTGTACACAAGCCCTGTGTACCTTGCATAAATTGATGGTTGTAGTGCTATAAATGCTACTATTAATAATACAAATAATGCTACTTTTGAAACCATTATGGTTCTCATGTACTCTCATTCTAAGTATGTCAATCTCTTAATGATCGGTGACCGATCACAAATACAACTGAACTATGTATAAGAAATGCATCAAGGCAAAGTATATAGAACTGATGTGATTAATTTTATTATATCATAAATCATAAAGAGGCAATTTACCTAAAAGAATTCTAAAATAACAAAAATACTAGATTTTTTATGGAAAAAAATTCCATAGGTGTTTGTGCCAAAGACAACAATGTGTAGTGTGTTTTTAATGTAGGTGCTCTAGGCCAAGCACATAAAAATGATAAGTTATTAAAGTTAGAACAAGAGCCTAACAATGTGATGGATTGATCACATGTCAAGGCTAGAACATTTAGAGTTTATTTGTGAAAGGTTTTTGATATTTAGTTAAGATTAGTTAGGAATATTTAGTTAAAATAAATGATTTTATAGCTAGTAGGTAGTTAGGGCTAAGGGAAATTGGTTCACATCGAGGAACTCATTTCTTGGACAATTTATTTAGTTTTTGGGGAGAGATGAGGAACATTTTTGGGTGCTGGAAGTTTGGTGTGGGATTGAAGTTAATTGAACAGCATATCTTAGACCAATGGCTTTTTGTATCAGCAAATCGAATGCATAAGTGTGTGTGAGACATTTATTTTCATATGTGTTTAGGAGGTTTGTGAACCATAATATTAATAGCTGGAGATTAAAAATGATTTGGTCTTTAAATTTCTATGTTGAATGAGGAATTAATGCACTATATTTTCTCTATTATTTACATTTAAATGAGCACATAGAGAATCATATTTCAGTTAATATTCTAATCCAATACTTTTGCATCCAATATTGTGTATTGGAAAGATTCATTTTACATTATAGATTCGATATTACAGAGCACTCTGTATCAAGCCAACAGAGGAAAGAAAATTCGTAAAGGAAAACCGTCATCAAATTTGTGGGTCAATTTCTGATCAAAGGAAGACGAAATCCGAAATTATGGCATCTGGGTTTTGTGTAGAGCAGGGATTAATTGGTAGCATGTGAGCGATTTTCCAAAAAGAATCCTTAGCTGGGGAGCTACGAAGGGATCTTTAAACTGTGTTTTTACAAAATACTTGGCTTGAAAAAAATGATTTGTTGTTCCTCCTGTAACAACACCGTAGTTTGTTGTGAGAGAAATGATTTTTTATTAATCATGTTACATCAATGTAGTTTGCTGTGAGAGAAATTATTTCTTGTTCCTCCTGTAACCACACTATAGTTTTTTGTGAGAGAAATGATTTATTGTTCCTCCTGTAACAACATTATAGTTTGCTGAGAGAGTAATGAATGTTGTTCCTCCTCTAACAACACTGTAAACTGCTGAGATAGCAACCATCAATTTGTAGTATCAGAGCCTTAACGTTGTTGGTCTCTATAGTATAGAGAGATGAATAGGTGAGTAGGAAGGGAACGAGGTCACGGAGGTAGACCCACGGGTAATGCAGAACTCCAGGAAGAGATAAGGAGAGTGCAAATTTGGTTAGAATCCATGAAAGTAGGGAGACAACACAATCCTAAAGGTAAATATGTTAGTGAGGCTGAAGAGGAACTTGAAGAAGAAGGAGTAGCACCTGTTGAAGAAGCTGTTGAGATTAAGCTTTTGAGAGAAGTATTGGGCTCAAGTTCAAGGCCAAAGACTAAAATCTCTATTTATGATGGCGGTTTGAAAGATGAGAATCTACTAGATTGGATCAGTGAGATGGACAAGTATTTTGAGTACGAGGAAATTAACGAGGATAAGAGAGTCAAGTTTGTGACAAGGTTGAAAGGCCATGCTACACTATGGTGGGACAATGTACAGGTTGAAAGAAGGAAGAACAAAAAACCATTGATCAAGAACTGAGATAGAATGGTGGGAAAGATGAAGCGTAAGTTCTTTCCAAAGGATTACCAGCTAGCTCTTTACAAACAGATGAAAAATCTTAAGCAAAAGATAATGACTGTGAGATAATAAACTGAAGATTTTTACAAGGTGAATTCGAGAGCAGGCTATGTAGAAGATACCCTAGAAAATACAGCAAGGTATATCAATGGTTTGAGGCTAGATATTCAAGATGAAATCAAGATACCTTCTCCAAGGATAATAGAGGAAGCATACTAGTGCTTTTTTAAGGCAGAAGAAAAGATAGCTATGAAGCAAAGTTCTGGGAGAGGACGTGGTTTTTCCAAAGGGAAAGGAAAAACAAATGGAAGAGGAAAGTTTCTTGTGCAAAATAATGGTGAAGGCAAGTCAAATCAGCAAGGGCAATCAGAGAAAGAAGGTGGCAGCAGAGGAGGAAGACCTTACCAGAGAGGTAGAGGTAGAGGAAGAAGTAGGGAGGCTATCTACCAGTGTTACAGATTTAACAAATTGGGTCACCGTTCTTTTGAATGTCCTAAGAATGAAAGTACAGTACAACAAGGTGCATACATAGCTCAAACCGAAGCAGTAGAGGAACAAGTACCTGAGGTAGAGAATGTGCCAGAGACTGGAGAGGTGTTGATGATGCAAAAATTCCTGTTAAAACCAACAAAGGAGATTGTTGAGCCAGTCCAAAGGAAATCCTTATTCAAGACAATGTGGAAGGAAAAAGGAAAATGTTGCAAAATGGTGATTGACAACAGAAGTACAGACAATCTAGTTTCCCAAGAAATGGTGCAAAAATTGGGATTGAAAAAGATTAAGCACCCCACACCTTATAAGGTATCATGGTTGCCAGAAGGATACCAATTCTTGGTGCATGAACAATGTGAAGTTGAGTTTTAGATAGGCAGGTACAAAGGCAAGGTGCTCTGTGACGTAATGCTAATGGATGCTTGTCACATTATTTTGGGTCACCCATGGCAGTTTGGTAGGAAGGTGACACATGATGGAGAGAGAAATTGTTATAAGTGCGAAAAGGATGGCATCAAGAAAACTCTTGTACCATTGAAAGAGGAAGGTACAACTGAAACAAGAAGCCCAAAAGCACTAGGAAAGGAATTTCTACAATAGATGGAAGACTAGGAGGTAAGCTATGCAATGATTTGCAAGCCAAAGGTAGTACTTCTGCACACTGAAATTGTAGATTTACCTATTGAATTTCATCATTTGTTGCATGAGTTTCATGATATTGTAGTTGATGATTTTCCAAGTGAGTTTCCATCCAAAAGAAGCACCAGTCATCACATAGACTTGATATTGGGATTAAGTCTTCTGAACATGGTTGACTATGAGATGATACCCAAAGAGAATGAGGAAGTGAGGAAGCACGTCCAAGAATTGTTGGACAAAGGATTAATAAGATAAAGTTTGAGTCTATGTTCCGTACCTATAGTATTAACTCCAAAGAAGGGTGTAGAATGGATAATGTGCATTGACCCTAGAGAAATCAATAAGATCACCATTCATTACAGGTTTCCATTGCCATAGATGGATGATATCATGGATTGCTTGGGTGGAGCAGCTTAATTATCAAAGATTGACCGGAAAAGTAGTTATCATCAAATTTGGATTAGAGAAGGAGATGAGTGGGAGACAACTTTCAAGACCAATGAAGGCTTGTACGAGTGGATGGTCACACCATTTGGCTTATCAAATGCACCCAGTACCTTTATGCGGTTGATGAATGAAGTCTTGAAGGAATTCATTGGTAAGTTTGTCATTGTTTACTTGGATAAAAATTTAATTTTCAGTCAAACTAAAGAAGAGCACTTAATACATTTGAATAATGTTTTAGAGAGATTACAACAAGAAAATCTATTGATTAACATCAAGAAATGTTCTTTTATGAAGACTAAGCTTTCATACTTGGGTTTTGTCATTTCTAAGGATGGCTTGAAAATGGATCTGGAAAATATAGAGGAAATTGTAAATTGGCCCTCAACTAAGAATTTTTTTGAGATGATAAGTTTTCATGGCTTAGCCAACTTCTACAAAAAAATTATTAGGAATTTTAGTGGCATTTGTGCACCTATCATTGACACCATCAACAAGAATAGGTAGCCATTTTATTGGACAACAACAACAAACAAACAAAAAAATCAACTATTGAAGAAGAAGATCACTTGGAAGTCAATTTTGAAGTTTCGAGGTTTCAATCAGCCCTTTGAAGTGAGATGTGATGCTAGTGGGACAAGAATTGGAGCTGTACTAAGCCCAAAAGATAAGCTTGTTTCATATTTCAGTGAGAAGTTAAATGAGTCAAAACAAAAATAGTCTTCCTACGAAAAATAATTTTATGTGGTGTTTCAAGATTTGAAGAATTAGAGGCATTACTTGATGCCTAACGAGTTTTTTCTATACACGGATAATTCTTCCTTACAACACATTATGCAACAACATAAGTTAAATCATAAACATGCAAATTGGGTGGAGTTCCTTCAAAATTTCACTTTTGTTTTGAAGCACATTAATGGGAAGGAAAATAAGGTTGTCGATGCCTTTAGTAGGAGATGCTTAATCATGCAGGAAAGTCAAATACAAATTTTAGGATTTGATTATTTGAAGGACTTATATGACATTGATGTTGATTTTAAAGAAGCTTTTACAGCATGTAAAAATCCAGTCAATAGGGACAACAGCCCATGGAAAGAGTTTATGTTGCAGGATGGGCTATTGTTCAAGAATAATCGACTATGTATTCCCAATTGCTCAATGAGGGAAAAATTGGTCCAAGAAAAGCATAATGGTGGGTTGGCTGGAAACTTTGGTATTGAGAAAACACTTGGGCAGCTGATTCACTTCTATTTTTGCCCTAAGATTAAGGCATATGTATAAAGGTATGTGAGTAAGAACAGGGTATGTCAACATGTGAAAGGGAGAAGTCAGAATGTTGAACTATACATGCCATTACCCATTCCCAACAGACGTTGGGATTCAGTGAGTATGGACTTTGTTATGGGTTTACCGAGAACTCAATGAGGTAATGATTCAATGTTATGAGACCATCTCACAAAAAGATAGAAAAGATAGATCAACGACTTCGAAATTAGCCTCTTTGAGGGGGAAAGCTCCTTTACATTACACAAATGAACAATTCTTGGATGATGCAAATGACGAAACCTCCTTTCTATATATAGGAGTCTAAGGGGTCACAATATAACCAAAATTGACCTAACAATAATAATACAAGGGCACAAAAATAACACTAGTGGGCTTCTATGGGGCACAATAATAACAATATGGGGATAATAGTGGCACAAAAATAACAATAAGGGATACAATGACAATAGTAATGGGGGAATTACTAGTATTATAGGGACCTAACATGCCCCTCTATTTCAAAAAAGTGTTTTCCTCAATGCTTGAGTAGTTTTGGATGCTTCTGTATAAAATTCTCATCCTCCCATGTGGAACCTTCAGTGGGTAAGTTCTTCCACTTGATGAGATACTTTGAAATTGATCGATTTCATAGTTGTCGAGTTCTTGTTTCTTTGACTGCTTCAGGTTCCAATATGATTTTTCCTTCCTCATCAAGTTCTAGCAGTATTGTTTGAACTGGGATCTTGTCATATATAACCTTCTGGAAGCATGGAACATAAAAAACTTTGTGCACTCGGGAAGCTACAGGAAGCTCCAATTTGTATGCCATAGTACTTATCTTTTGCAAAACCTTGTATGAACCATAATACTTTGGTGATAATTTATTATCCTTCTTAGCTTGCTTGAGGGACATTTGTTTATATGGTTGTAGCCGTAGGAATACCCAATCACCTACATCAAAACTTCTTTCACTGTGATGTTGATCTGCCTACTGTTTCATTCTATTCTCAACCAAGGTAAGGTTATCCTTTAAGAGTTGTAGAACTTGTTGTTGATGCTCGATGTGATCTTCCACTGCTTGAGCCTTGGAATTTTCTCTTAAATATGATGTGATGGATGGTGGATGATATCCATAAAGTGCCATAAATGGGGCCATTTTTGTTGAAATATGGAGGTAAGTGTTATACCACCATTTAGCCAGAGGCAACCATTTGACCTATTGTGTTTATTTATCAGATATAAAGCAATGAAGATATCCTTCCAAACATTTGTTTACTATCTCAGTTTCTCCATTAGATTAAGGATGATAAGATGAGCTATGATCTAATTAAGTACCAAGACAAGAAAACAATTCTCTCGAAAAATTTCTAGTGAAAATGGGATCTCTGTCACTTACAATAATCTTTTGGTTTCCATGTAGATTTTGAATTGTTTCCATAAATGCAGTAGAAACTATACTCTCTTTAAATGGATGCGATAATGCACAAAAGTGTGCATAATTGGTAATTCTGTCAACTACCACCATGATAACACTCTTTCCTTCAGACTTGGGTAAACCTGTGAAACCTCCTCCCAACGTTGGCTTGGAATAGATAAAGGTTGTAATAGACATGGGGTCTTAATCGTTTCAACTTTATTTTGTTGGAAAAACAAACATTCCACCACAAACTTTTGAATATCTGATTTAAGGCGATCCTCCTGTGGTAAGTTTTTACAAATTCTGAGTGCCCTCCTAAGGGAGAGGTGTGCAATTCCCTAGGAATCATTTGTTTGAGTTGGGAATTCTTACATAGGTATAACCGATCTTTGTACCATAACGAATTGTTTTTCCATCTAAATGTATGAGATGTACTGGGATATTGTTGTAACTTTTGAATGAGTGCCCACACTTCTTCGTCATTCTTCCATTCATCCATTGCTTCGTTTATCCAATTTGGTTGGATAATAGAAATGGTACAAAGAAATGCTTCCATATCCTCATCCTTTCTTGAGAGTGCATCTGCCACAACATTTTTCTTCCCTTTTTTGTAGATGATTTCAAAGTCATAACCCAACATCTTTGTGACCCATTTTTGCTGCTCTTCTAAAGATAATATTTATTCTAAAAAGTATTTAAGACTATCATGATCTGTTTTTACCTTGAAGTGTCTTCCCATTAGGTAGGGTCGCCATTTCTTAAGTGCATGTAGTATTTCCAACATTTCCCTCTCATAAATAGCTTTGTGTAAATACTTTCCTTTGATTGGACGACTTTCAAAAGCAATGGGTCTTTCTTCTTGGATTAAAACAATACCAATTCGATTTCCTGAGGCATCACATTCCACAATAAAGGTTTTTGCAAAGTTTGGTGTAGCTAAGACGGTGCTTGGCACATTGCCTCTTTAAGATGTTCAAAGACCTTCGTTTCTTCTAGATTCCATGAAAATGCATCTTTCTTCAATAATGTTGTTAGATGTGCTGTTATTCTCCCATAATTCTTAAAAAACTTGTGATAATACCCCGTCAACCCAAGAAATCCTCGAAGATGATTTATGGATGTGGGGATTTTCCATTCCTTAATGGTTTTAATTTTGCTAGGGTCTACCTTAACACCCTCATGAGATAAAATATGACCCAGATATTCCACCTCTTGTACTCCAAAGAAACATTTGGAGCTTTTTTCATATAATTGTTTCTCCTCCAATAGTTTGAGCAGCCCGTCACCATGTTGAACACAATCCTTCCAAGACTTGTTGTAGATTAGTATGTCATCAAAAAATACTAACACAAATTTTCTAAGGAAGGGTCTGAAAATGGAATTCATCAAAACTTGAAATGTAGAAGGTACATTTGTAAGGCCAAAAGCCATGACCAAAAATTCATAATGGCCCACATGAGTTCTAAATGTTGTTTTCAGAATGTCTTGAGTCTTCATTCTGATTTGATGATATCCTGAATGAAGATCCAACTTGGTGAAATAAATTGATCCATGCAATTCATCCAATAATTCATCAATGACATGAATGGAAATTTATCTTTAATAGTGAACTAGTTGAGCTCCCTATAATCTCGACACATAAGCCATGATCCATCCTTCTTGTGAACCAATACTACTGGAGCAGAGAAAGAACTTTGACTAGGTTGAATTATACCAGCCTCTAACATTTCTTGTAGAAACTTTGTCAAATCTGTCTTCAAATCTTCCATCTTAGCTTCCATGCCTTTCTTTAAATAATCCATCTTAGGTTCTGCTACTTTTTATGCGAGTGAATTTTGTTGCACCTGGTCTCGTAATTTTGATATATCATGCTGCATTTCTTCTTATTGTTCATGAGTCATGCTAGAGCTTTCAGGTTGCTTACTAGGTGTTTCCATTTTCTTTCTTCGGGGCATCAATTAATGATAATAATGATTCACTATTCCCTTTGAATTCCTTCCAACTATTTTTTCAAACCAAACTTACGAAAAAATTTAAAAAAACTACACACCTTTTTTCACTTTGTAGGAGCTCAATATTGAATTTGTTGTATCTTTGTAATTTCTGATTTCCAAGGTCTGAAATTGCTTCATACAGTAACCCTCTGAGTCCTATTTCCAATGCCACCAGTCTGATCAAAATTCGGTTCTCCAAGAAAGTGTTATACACAACCTCCAACAATTACCTGATTATATAATTGTTTAGTAGAGCGAACTTGTATGACATACCACATGTCACTATTTTGACCTTCAGATCTGAAAATGATATAAAAAACTACAGTCCATTCTATTTTTGTAACTTCTTACGAAATTTCAATCTGATGCTTAGAGAGCAAGTTATGACAATTTTCCCCAGGTCACCTATTTCGAATGCAATTCTGTTAGGATATTCCGAGACATAGGAAATAGTTAAGTATAACTTGGTCTAGTATAGAGTTAGGTAAAGTGTGTTTCTTTACTATGTACATTTTGTAACTTACAATCCAATGGTCACGATATGTAGTGATCCGACGGTTCATTCTCTCCTTGGTATTACCGACACTTGATCCGTGGCTTAACACCCGATTGGTCCATGATCTCTATTTAAAGAGCATGGAGGGTCATTTGTAGGTTAACCATCCATGAGAGAAGCTTATGTAAATTTTCATTCTTTTATTAATAAATTGCCTGAAGTGGCCACGTTGGCTCAGGCCGTGGACTGTTTCCCTCTTTGAGGGTTTTAACCATGTCAAAAGTACTGGTGTATTGATCTGTGATCTGTTTGTGAGCAGTTTCCTTTGGTGTTCTATCTGAGGAACTTACCCAGTAAATTCCTACATGGTATCAAAGCTATTTGAGGGCCGCGTCCGTTGGTGATCCAAATATGAAGCCGGTAGAATTGCATCCGACAACCGTTTCCTATATCTACTGTTTCTGACTGCTTTCGGGCCGAGAGGACTGCTCTGTTGTGTTGGGAGCATCTTTTCCAGTGAGTAACCCCTTTCGTTTCACGCGAAAAGGTTTCCGGTAGCCCTAGCTGCGTCATTTTTAAGATTTGGAGGTATACAGTGTTTATTTGCAGTTTACAGTCATTTTCTCTCTGTTTATTTCGGTTTCGGTTTATTTAGCCTTTTTTATTACCAGATATATACCTTTCATTTCTGTGTATGCTCTTTGCCCTACGAATCTGTGCGATCTGGGCAAATCAGAAACAGAAAGGAAGGATTTTTCTCATGCGTATGCTCTTTTCCGCTGCGCCTTAGTGTGATCTCAGAAAATCAGAAACATTGAGGAAAATCTTTAGTTTCCGGCTAAAGCTAACTTCGAGCCGCAAGGTTCATTTTTTTTTGTATGTCTGTGTTGGGTTTTGTGTTTTTTGTTTTGTAGGGAAAAAGAACTTTCTCAAAGAAAGCACGCAACCCAAAGCATCAACCCCCCCCCCGTCTCTCTCTCAAAATTTTTGTATAGCTCACTTGGTGCAAAGCTAATTTATGAGAGTAGAGGTCTTAGGTTCAAGTCTTCATTTTGTGGGGGCGGATTTTTCATTTCCGCACATTCCCACACTTTGTCAGCGACTTCATCAAATTTTCTTCAAAAAACCATAACTTCTTCATTCGGAAGCCGTTTTCAGAACCGTTTTTTTTGAAACAGCCTAATTTTTCCAGATCTTTCCATTGAAACACTTAGTTTCAGCATCTATAGCTTCAGTTTTTTTTTAAAAATGGAAAGTCCATGCCAAGTTAATCTTGACAGCACCAACTACTTCGAATGGTGGTCCTACATTGTGGATTTACTTAGAAGTAAAGGTATTTATAGAATAGCCACAGGTCAAGAGACCAAACCGAAAGATGAAGACAAGGTAGCTATATGGGAAAATAGGCAAGACCAAGCACGTGGGTTGATAGGGATGTCTATTTCTCCAGATCTTAGATTCCATATTGCAGAACTTGATACTCCTGATGAAGCAATGAAACAGATTACTAAAGTCTTTGAAATTAAAATGAACTTAAAGCCCATCAACTTGAAAATGAATTGCTTACATTGGACCCTAATAATTTTTCTTGCATTGAAGATTTTTTGTCCAAGTTCAAGACCCTTAGACTTCTCTTGGAAGGTGTTAAGGTTAAGAAAGAAGATAGTAGCCTTATCTACTCCATTCTTACTAAGTTGGGACCAACCTATTCTGTGTTTGTTTCCACCTTCCATTCTACAAGAGAAGCCTTCATTTCTCAAGGACAAACTTACAAGTCCCCTTCCTTTGATTCCTTTTGTGATTCTTTAATAAGAGAACAAGAAAAACTCTTACACCTTGGTCTTCTTCATCTTGGAAACTCTTCTAAGAAAGCGTTAGCCGCCCAACAACAAACAAATCCAAAGAATCCTAAGAAGTTGTATCCTAAAAAGAATGGTCCTAAACCAAACAAGGGTCCTAAGCAATTTCAACCTCAAAATGAAAAATCATTTCAACAAAATGATAAGACAAATAAAAACAAAGGGAAGAAGACTGATAGACATTGCAACTTTTGTAATCGAGATGGCCACTTAGAATCCAAATGCTTTAAGAAGATGGAAGCCTTGGAAGCAACAATGAAGAAGCATAACATCCATTTGGAGCAATCTTCAACTTCAACTTCATCTTCAGGAATGGCACTTTCTGCATGTGGTTGTCAAGCATCTCGGTCTGGCTATGCACTAAATGTATCTTCTTCTTCTTCTCATTCTCATGAGTGGATCATTGATTCTGGAGCTTCTTATCACATGGCCAAAAACAAAGCCATGTTTTCATCTTTAAATGATTGTAACACCAAAAATATATATGTTGGTGATGATAGATCTCTTAGTGTTGTAGGGACTGGAACTGTTCATCTAGACAATGGTCAGTTTAATGATGTATTATGTGTTCCAACCTTATCCTACAACCTTCTATCTGTATATCAGATAACCCATTCAGGTGAAGGTAAAATCGTTGAATTTTCACCTCATGATGTTGTAATTCAGGACCTAAGAGATCCTAGACAGATTTTAGCTACTAGCATTGCTGATGATTCTACAAGGTTGTATAAGTTTCACAACTTTGGGTCATCAAATATTCCCTCAGTATTTGTTGATCATAATGATGAAGTGAGCAAACTTTGGCATGAGCGATTTGGTCACTTAAACTATCGCTTCTTCAGAATCTATGTAAAGAAAATATGGTGATAGGTCTTCCAATGGTATCTTGCAGAGATGGTGTTTGTTCCAGATGTGTACTCGGAAAACATCATCGGGATAGTTTTGAAAAACGTGCCTCTTGGCACCCCTCAGCCCCTTTACAGCTCGTGCATAGTGATTTATGTGGTCCACTTCGAGTTGCTTCATTCTCTGGCTACAAGTATTTCTTAACTTTTATTGATGATTTCTCCAGACGCACTTGGGTATACTTCTTAAAACTTAAGAGTGAAGTATTTAACATGTTCTTGGCCTTTGAAACCTTTGTTGAAAAACAATCTGGACATCAAATTCTTAAGCTAAGATTTGATAATGGTGAAGAATATGTTAAAAACACATTCATCAACTTTTGCACTGAGAATGGAATTCAAATGCAACATACTGTTCCATATACTCCACAACAAAATGGTGTAGCTGAAAGGAAGAATCGCACCTTAAAGGAAATGGCTAATTGTATGCTTCAATCTAAAGGACTTAGTCTTAATTATTGGGCAGAAGCAATTAACTGTGCAAATTACATAATAAATCGCACTCCTACTAAGGTTTTAAAGAATATCACTCCAGAAGAAGCATGGAGCTCAATCAAACCAGATGTAAGTCACTTTCGTGTTTTTGGAAGTGAAGCATGGGCCCATATTCCAGATGAGAAACATAAAGCTTTAGAACCTAAGAGTGAAAAATGTATTTTTGTTGGATATTCTGAAGATGTCAAAGGATATAGACTTATTCCACTTAAGTCCAAAAATGTTATCATTAGAAGAGATGTAAAGTTTGCTGAAAATATATCGGCCTGCGAGCCTAGTTCGGCGGATGTGCCACCTCTCTCTATCTCTTCTACTTTTGAAAATATTTCTTCTTCAGATGATGAAAGCGAGGATGGAAATCCTCCCCCACCTTCTTAGGATCCTCCTTCAACTCCTCAGCTTCAAAAATGGTTCCGTGCTACTCGGGATGCAGCAGGTGATCTTGTCGGTGATCCTACAGATCAGCGACGTACACATTCTCAGTTCGAGAGAGCCTCTTCTTTACTGGCTCAAGCTTCAGTGAATTATGATCCTGACACCTTTGCATAAGCTTCAGGCCATCCAGATTGGGAAGCAGCTATGAATGAAGAATATCATTCATTATTGGCAAATGATACATGGGATCTTGTCCCTTTACCAAAGGGATGAAAACTTGTTAGATGCAAATGGGTTTACAGAACCAAGTATGGACCAGATGGGAAAGTTGATAAACATAAAGCTCGTCTTGTTGCTAAGGGTTTTTCACAAGTTGAAGGCATTGACTACACTGAAACCTTCTCCCTTGTTGCCAAAATGAACTCTATCCACCTTGTTCTTTCCCTTGCTGCCTCTTTCAAATGGGAAGTCCATCAGATGGATGTTAAATCTGCCTTCTTGCATGGGGACTTGCATGAAGAAATCTATATGGAACAACCTATTGGCTTTATACAAACAGACTCCAGCCTTGTATGTCGACTTAAGAAATCCCTTTATGGTCTCAAGCAAGCTCCTCGAGCTTGGTATGCCAAAATGGATAACTTTCTTTTAGAAAATGGCTTTTCTAGGTGTCATTATGACAATACTGTCTACACCAAGAAAGTGGGAAAGTCTCTTATCATTTTTGTTCTTTATGTTGATGATCTTATCCTGAATGGTAGTGATCCCAACCTTATAAACCATGTGAAGACTAGCCTTAAAAGGAAGTTTGAAATGACAGACTTAGGACACTTACATTATTTTCTTGGTCTTCAAGTCTTGCAATCCAAGGAAGGTATTTCCCTTTCCCAGTCCAAGTATGTCTATGATATTCTACGCCATTTTCACATGGAATACTGTAAGCCAACCCCTTCTCCCTTTCAGTCTGGAGTCAAACTTTCAGTCACTTGTACTTCTCCTGAAGTTGATGCTACCTTATACAATCAACTTGTAGGAAAACTTTTGTATCTAACCCATACTTGTCCTGACCTTTCCTTTGCTGTTGGCCTTGTTGCTCGGTTTATGCAAAACCCACGTGAAAGTCATTGGAAAGTAGCTAAAAGAATACTTTGTTATGTTTGAGGTACAGTTCAGTTTGGGATTCATTACAGTGCCGAAAGCATCTCCTCTATTGGTTGGTTTCACTGATTCCGATTGGGCTGGTGACCCTGATGATCGGAAGTCTACTACAGGTTATGTGTTCACTCTTGGTTCAGGACCTATTACATGGGCTTGCAATAAACAAGGTGCCATTTCTATTTCTTCAACAGAAGTAGAGTATCGTGGTGCCGTAGAAGCTAGTAAGGAAGCCTTGTGGCTTCGTCAGATCCTGTCAGAGTTTGGCTTTCAGCAGCAACATTCGACTACACTTTGGTGTGATAATCAAAGTGCCATTCAACTATTGAAAGATCCAGTCCAACATCAGCGCAGAAAACACATTGAACTGCACATGCACTTCATTAGAAAGCTCATTCACGACCATGTCCTTGAAGTGCAATATTTTTCAACAGATGATCAAGTTGCATACATCTTTACAAAGGCTATCACAGAGGCGAAGTTCACTAAACTTCGATTTATGGTTGGAGTTTAGGAAGTTGTCACTAAGGGGGGATAGGCTCCAGTGCCTCCTTCCTTTTCCTATTGTGTCATATTTGTAAATCCTTCAATCCTACCCAAGTTATTCTTAAGGGGGGATGTTAGGATATTCCGAGACATAGGAAATAGTTAAGTATAACTTGGTCTAGTATAGAGTTAGGTAAAGTGTGTTTCTTTACTATGTACATTTTGTAACTTACAATCCGACGGTCACGATATGTAGTGATCCGATGGTTCATTCTCTCCACGTTATTACCGACACTTGATTCGTGGCTTAACACCCGATTGGTCCATGATCTCTATTTAAAGAGCATGGAGGGTCATTTGTAGGTTAACCGTCCATGAGAGAAGCTTATGTAAATTTTCATTCTTTTATTAATAAATTGCCTGAAGTGGCCGCGTCGGCTCAGGTCGTGGACTGTTTCCCTCTTTGAGGGCTTTAACCACGTCAAAAGTACTGGTGTATTGATCTGTGATCTATTTGTGAGAGGTGTCCTTTGGTGTTCTGTCTGAGGAACTTACCCTGTAAATTCCTACAAATTCGGGAGCCTGAAGAAACCCTAAATATCTTGGCTTGTATCTCTGGAAATATAGCGAAATAAGATCTGAAATTTGGTCCTGAGCTTCCATATAATTTCAGCTCAAATGGGTTTTAATTTCAGAGTCTGAACCGTCGTAGAAAATAAATTATAGCGAAAATTCCACGATGACCTGTTTGAGATTGAATTTTGGAGCTTAAAAAAACCCTAACTTCCTTAGATCATATCTCTGAAAATATAGCGAGACAAAATCTGAACTTTGGACCCGAGGTGTAGAATGATTTCATCTCAATTGGGTTTTGTTTTATCTTCTGAAACATCACAGAAAAAGTTATAGAGAAAATGCCACGAAGACCTGTTTGGAGCAGCAAAACCCTAGAATCCAAAGTTCTAATACTAAATGTTATGAAACTAGCTCACAAAAATATAAAAAAGATAGATCAATGACTTATAATTCAGCCTCTTCGAGGGGGAAACCTCCTTTACATTACACAAATGAAAAATTCTTTGATGATGCAAATGACAAAACCTCCTTTCTATATATAGGAGTCTAAGGGATCACAATATAACCAAAGTCAACGTAACAATAATAATATAAGGGCACAAAAATAACAATAGTGGGCTTCTATGGGGCACAATAATAACAATATGGATACAATAGGGGCACAAGAATAACAATAAGGGATACAATGACAATAGTAATGGGGGAATCACTAGTATTATAGGGACCTAACATTCAATCCTTGTAGTTGTGGATAGATTTACTAAGATGTCTCATTTCATTTTGTGTTTCAAAACTAGTGATGCCAACCATGTGGCTAATTTTTTTTTGATAAGATTGTTCGGTTGCATGGTTTTCCAAAAAGTATAATCTCTGATAAGGACACAATATTCACCGGACATTTCTAGAGGATCATGTGGAAGAAACTTGGCAATAGAGGTTGTAAATAGGAGTTTGGGTAATTTGTTGGAGAGTTTAGTAGGTGACCGACAAAAGCAGTGGGATCGTGTGCTAGCCCAAAATGAGTTTGCATGTTATGACTCACCAAATAGGAGCACAGAAAAAGTCAAGTTCATATTTTTTATGCCATTCATCCAAGGGGAATTTGTGAGCTAAGAGACTTGGGAAAGCTTGAGCACAGAAGTGTTGATGGAGAGGATTTTGCAACAACCATGAGTGAGCTGCACGAGCAAGTAAAACAAAGATTACAAGATACATGCAACAACTACAAGCAATGAGAAAATGTACACAAGAAAGAGGTAAAATTTGAAGTGGGAGATGTGGTCCTAGCTCACCTAATAAAGGAGATGTTTCCAAGGGGAGAATATAACAAATTGAAAGTGAAGAAGATAGAACCTTGTAAGATTCTCTGCAACTTTTCAGCAAATTCTTATGAGCTCGAGTTACCTCCAGGAAATAGCATTTCAACCATTTTTTATGTAGTAGATTTGTATCCCTACACATTTGGTGATGCAGATTGAGCTCCTAGGAATCTTGAACAGGTTGAATGAACAACAGTGGCTGAAGCAAATGTTGTGGAAAAGAGTTTAGAGGTCGAACAAATTTTGCATATAGGTTGCCAAGAAGACTAGAAGGAAGAATACCTGGAATATCTTGTGAAGTGGGAAGACCATCCGATGGAGGATTCTACTTGTATGGATGAAGTAACACTACAGAAAGTAGGTCATTCTATAGAATATCTTATGAGCAGGAGCTCATAAATTTTTCTTTCTTGGGGAGTCTGATGCAGGTGCATTAGGCCGAGTACATAAAAATGATAAGTTATTAAAGTCAGACCAAGAGCCTAGCATTGTGATGGATTGATCACATGTCAAGGCTAGAACGTTTAAAGTTTATTTGTGAAATTTTTTTGATATTGGTTAAGATTAATTAGGAATATCTAGTTAAAAGAAATGATTTTATAGATAGTAGGTAGTTACGGCTAAGGGAAATTGGTTCACATCCATGAAGTCATTTCTTGGACAATTTTTTTAGGT
Organism: Pinus tabuliformis; assembly: GCA_031772625.1. Taxonomy (NCBI): domain Eukaryota; kingdom Viridiplantae; phylum Streptophyta; class Pinopsida; order Pinales; family Pinaceae; genus Pinus; species Pinus tabuliformis. Next base: position 460,728,249 of record CM062804.1, on the reverse strand, counting down.
TTTGGGGAGAGAGGAGGAACATTTTTGGGTGCTGGAAGTTTGGTGTGGGATTGAAGTTAATTGAACAAAATTTCTTAGACCAGTGGATTTTTGTATCAGAAAATCAAATTTTTAAGTGTGTGTGAGATAGTTATTTGCCTATGTCTTTGTGAGGTTTGTGAACCATAATATTAATATCTGGAGATTGAAATTGATTTGGTCTTTAAATTGTTGTGTTGAATGAGGAATTCCTGCACTGTATTTCCTCTGTTATTTACATTTAAATGAGAACTTGGAGAATCATATTTCAGTTAATCTTCTAATCCAGTACTTTTGCATCCAAGATTGTGTATTGGAAAGAGTCATTTTACATTAAATATTTGAAAATACAAAGCACTATGTATCAAGGCAACAGAAGAAAGAAAATTTGTAAAGGAAACTTGTCGTCAAATTTGCGGGTCAATTTCTGTTCAAAGGAAGACAAAATTCGAAATTCTGGTTTCTGGGTTTTGTGCAGAGTAGGGTTTATTTGGTAACTGGTGAGCTATTTTCCAAAAATATCCTTGGTTGGGGAGTTACGAAGGGATCTTTAAATTGTATTTTATAGACTATGTGGCTGGAAAAAAATGATTTGTTGTTCCTCTTGTAATAGCATTGTAGTTTGCTGTGAGAGCAATGATTTGTTGTTCCTCCTGTAACAGGATTGTAGTTTGCTGTGCGAGCAATGATTTTTTGTTCCTCCTATAACAACACTGTAGTTTGTTGTGACAGTAATGATTTGTTGTTCCTCCTGTAACATCACTGGAGTTTTTTGTGAGAGCAATGATTTGTTGTTCCTCCTATAACAGGACTGTAGTTTGTTGTGAGAGCAATGATTTTCTATTGCTGAGAGAGAAATGATTGTTGTTCCTCTTGTAACAACACTGTAAGATGCTGAGATAACAACCATGAATTTGCGGGCCATCAGTTTTACTAATCAAAACATGTACAATGTGTCTTTGGTGGTTTCTGCTACATAGAGATATCAATTACTAGTTTTTCTAGTTGTCATTTTTTACATTAATTTTTGTCCACCCATTATGTCTGGGCCTTTCCCCCCATATGCACACACTAGCTATGACAATCACTCCAAATGCTTTGATGTGCATATGTTAAGAGACTACAATGTTCATGTGTTAACCATAGGTATGCTCGATCAATTGGAAGTGCATTGATTTACACCAAGTATTAAAGAACAAATACTACATTATGCTAAGAATCTAAATATTTTACATTTTATTTGATACCATAATGTCTTTCTAATGCAGCATTAAGTAAGTAACTTGGACATGGCACAATTGATAGGTTTAAAGTAATAAACTTTTGAATATGTTTATTACTTCAATAAATTTTTGAATATGATTACTATTTTAAATTAAAGTTGTTTATTATACAAGGTTATATTGTAATTGGTTTTTGAAACTAATGTTTGGATTCTATTTGATTTATACATTTTGAAAATAATTTACAGAATTTGTCAAAGTTTTGTAAAAAATTTACAAATTAAATATAGTGTTTTGAAATTTGTTAAAATGTTAATAACAACTTTATTGTTATTATTTTAATTTTTTTTATATAAATATCTTCAGTTTTAAATTATATTTAGATTACAAACAATGAAATATTCAAATTTCCTTATAACTACTTCCTCTACTTCTTTATCATAGTGCTAAGTATTGATTTTTAGACTATTGCCAAACAAAAACCAATAAAAAAAGATAGTGAAAAAGACAACAAATACAACATAATATATATGAGATATACAAATGTTCTACTATGATACCTGGATTGAATATTTTGATGTGATCCATGCTCTTAATGCTATTACTCATTTTCACATTTGGACAATTTGTCATATTGTCTCAATAGACTTCATGGCAATGAAAAATAGTTTTGTATTGAATAGATCAAAATTGTAAGAAATTGATCACAAATTATCTAGATTCAATTTACATAGATTAAAGAATGTTGTCTATATTATCCTAGTGACTGTTTATTTGTTTCTTTTGTTTTTCTTTTTCACTTTCACTATACTTCAGCTGAAATAGGATATGGAACTGTAAACCACTTCCGACATTGCCTATCTCATGGACATGATGTTGCTTTGCATTCACTGCATAGAGAATTGACTCTTGAATATGTTCAAGATCTTCACCATGTTAATGATCTTGAAATGTACTTGCAAGTATTGTCTACACCTTCTTCTATTTATACTTCATCTACAATTAGATAATGGGGGAATGCATTATGTATCAAATGGTTCTCCAAATTGTTGTCAGTTCCAGTTGATGTTTGGATATTTACAAATGGTTGAGAATATCTACAGTTCAATCTAGACATTCATGGCTATCAATATAATATTTTACTACTTAACCAAAACCCTACATGTGGACACTTTGAACGACTCTTGTTATATAACACAGTAGATATTGTAGCTCCAATAGATAAAGCAATTGACTCATGCATTTGTCCATACAAATTCTCACTTGGAAACTTTGACATATCGTTAATTGAGAAAATATTATTTGAGCACAACTTCTTGATCTATGGAAAATGTTTTGACAATGACTTCCATGACTCTTTGTTTGATTCTATTTGTACACATGCACCATGGCTTGATATGTCTAATATGAGAAAAAAATTGCACAAACCTTTTACAATTGTTTCATTTGCAATGACATTAGAGCTAACAATTGCTTAAAAGAACACTTGAATGCTAGAAACATTGAGCAAGAGAAATGTATCAATGATTGGCAAGCTTATATTATAAACTTATCAATGCCATATGCATATGGACATATAGAAGGAAAAGGTTTTGCAATACAATGGATATGTGAACTACTTGATGTTAACATATATATCTGGAATACAAAAATGAAAGATATTTCCTTGAGATTCTATTCATCAAACACTTGCTCCAAAGTCTTATACCTTATGCATCTACCAATATCCACATCACATGCACATTTCCATGCACTTCTGCAAATTCAAAATGTTGAAAATATTAGCCATAATGACAAGATATCACAAATGATCCAAAGAATATTGGAAAATGAAACCTGCAACTCAATTTTAGGTGTACCTTGTAGATATTGTTTTAGCAAATAATCTAGTTTTACTAGACTTGTACTCAACTAAACTATTTGTCACTTGAAAATACAATATAAAAAACAAATATTGTTGAAGTATTGAAGGATTTCACATCATCAAATCAGGACAATAATCCTTTTTTAATGGAGACAGAAAATAACAAAGAAGTCTCTACATCTTTTTCCAATGGATATAGCAAGAAATACACTCACTTACATCAGCTGAAATCTGCAATGCGAACACAAGGTGCTCTAATACAAGAAGCACAAAAGGGACATGTAAATTCAAATAAAGTAATCAAGGCATATTTGGAAATGTAAATTCCTACATATGCATGTTTATTTTGTGATAGATTATCATTTGGAAAGGACATGCAACCTATTGACAAACTCACATTTTCGACTATTTGCTATCTGATTCCTGCATTGAACTTCAAAGCTATCAAACTCAATGAAGAAATATGAAAATATTGTAATAACGCAATACTCAATGAAAAAGTGCCTGCATTTGCATCACCTGTTCATATTCAATGAAACGAAAAATTAATCTTTGTTGCACAATTGACACATTTGGAAGAGAGATTAGTGGCACCAAGAATGGATTTTTCACAAATACGACAACTTGGTTACAAAATATCACAAATTGGATTAACAGGAACAATCATAAATTTTCCTTCCAGTCTAGATATAATTCAAACAACACTACCTAGATATATTGATGACGACATGGCAATGACAATTATGCTAAAAAGAGAAATGGAATACAAGAATGTTTATTTGTTTGGAAATATTCGACCCAAAAAAGTGATGTCTACATTAAATGACTTGTGCAACACATCTCTATACAAGAGTGAACAAATAGTAATCAACAATGAATGGAAAAAACATTTTGATCAAAGTAAGAAAAATCATCAGAACAATAGTCTAAAAATGGAACTAGACTCACCAAAGGCAGATAATGATCTAGAGCCAGAAATGGAAACACTTGTACATGGTTATTCAGATGCACACCTCATCCATGATCTTGATAAGAGAATAATAGAGATTTAAACTTCTGGAGGGTTTTGTACACTAGGCATTTTTCAAGCCAAATTCTCTGAAGAAATGAACTTCCTGAGATTGTTCTTTAGATCAAGTTTCTCTACGGATGTTATCAATCACTTTTCCTATAAAAAAATTGCACAATGGGAATTGTTGCATATGACTGGTGACATTTCAACAAATATTACAAACATATTTTTTAAAGAAATCCACATATTGATAAACCATGTGTTATCACTCAGGTTGTTCCCCAAAAGATCTTGAGAAAAGGGAATACGGCCGAGGTAACCACTAGCCAGTCTTTAAGCTGCAGATTCTAGCCAATCTGCAACCAGAGAGGGCTCTCTCTTTATGATTTAGATTTGTTTTGTTATATGTTAGTCTAGTTATGAAACAGAGGTGTTTTTTTGGTGTTTGGAAGGTGACATTCAGTAGAACAAGACTGCAAGATGAGAGAAGTTCATACCATTGGGTTAATGGAGTCAATTGAAAATGAACCTTTGGTATGGTTTCTTTGGCACTAGGAGGAATACAGAGCAAGATAATTAAACACATAACAATTTTCAAGCTGGAATAAGATGAAATGAGGTCAGGGAATGAAAGGCAATCAAGAATCTTTCATTATGCTAACAGAGGGAAATTGAATAAACATTACCAAGGAGTAGTTAAGAATTCCTTGATGATGTTCAGAGTGAAAGAACCAGGGAGACAAGAGCAGTCAAGAATTCTTGCCTATGCTAGTCCTAAAGAAAACATAATAATTGACAGGAATTGAACACAGAGTATAGTCAAGCAATTTCTGGGTTATCCTTTTTTCCTGCAATTCAGAATATGATATATAGATGATATGTAAAACATAAGGACAGTAAAGCAAGGGTAAAAAGACTTATTGTTCCATGAAGTAACATGAGAATTCTGCAATATATTCTTTTGCCATTAATCCCACAACAGAAATTTCACCAGCAAAGCATTCCAACAATCTTTATTCAGAAAGTTTCTCAACATTACAGTGCAGGTCCAGAATGATATTCACTATCCAACAATAATACATATCTTGAGGGGGTATTTATACAAAGAGAATTACAAAATATCCCATAGGGAAAATATCAAGCAATAAATTTATCCATCTACTTCTTCAAAGGCAATAAATGATGTTGGAAACAATGCGTAATGAATGCAGAAGTAACTACGCTGTACTGGCTGCCTTAGGTGGTCTATTATATTTGACTTTTTGACTTATTAAGTCGACTGGCCACTGTCTCCTTGATTTGCGTTTCTAAGTTGCTGTCACGGCCCTGTCACCTGTGCCTGATTCTGCCTTAATGCATTCTTTGCGTGAATTCTTTTCTTTGTTACCCGTATATTGAAATTTTCTTTAATGCAGATGATCAAAGAAAGAGAACCAAAATTACCTTGGTAAAACCTCAAGCATGCTCTGCCACCATTGATCTGTTGGCAACTGGTGTTTTTGTAATTTTATTAATGTCTCATCAGCTTCAATGTACCTATAGTAATTGGGTTGGACTTCAAAAAGATGTGTTATCTCATGTTCAATGTAGAACAAATTTTCTAATTTGTCATATAAACTCTGTCCGGAGGGAGGCACTGTCTCTTTTGAGCTGCTTGATGATGCTGCAATTTGATTGGTAAAATAGGTATTTACCCTGTGAGCATACTGTTGATGTGTCAATAGCCTTCCATTGCTGTTCAATAAGCTGGGTAACCCTTTGCTTTGCAACACTGCAAACTTTTGTCTGAAGGCATTTATTTCTGTTTGCATCTCTTGGCACTTTCTTTCCAAAGTTTGTACAAAATTCCTCATGGTCAGCACCTTTTTTACTGTCAAAATTGTATCTATTCTGTCCTGAATGTCTAGTGCTACTAGCTACTCTTTGGTATGAGTATTCAAAAAATGAATTAGTTTATTGGCTTGTTTGGGCTTGTTTGCCAATAATGCTCTGGCTTTTTGAGTCTCAAATTGAGCTATCGCTATTAATTCAATCTGGTCATGAATAGTCTGGATTGATGTCCATTGATTAGTGATGGACTGGCCAATTTTAGCCCACAAAATAGTTTTGATTTCTGCCAGAGTTTTGTGAAGAGTAAGGTCCTTCTCCAAGGCTTTTACCTTATTTTCCAGGGCCTTTACTTCTCTTGTTTTCTCAGCCACAGTTATTTTGGACTTATCATAATTTACCTCAATCTTGGCCAGTTTTTCTTTGGCTTCCTTCAGCTCTACCATTTGGAGTTCCAAAGCCTTTATTTCTTTCATCATATCTTCCATGCTCAGGCTGGCATCTTGTCCTGTTGCTATTGTTGCTGTAACTGTTGCTGTAGTTGAGGTACCTGCTGTTGATTCTGGGACAACGGGGGGGACCTTTGTTGTAGTTGTAGGAGGAGCAGTTGTAAGAATTGGAGTTGTTTGAGCTGGCTGAGAGGCCGACTCTCCCTGTTTTCCTTGCAGTGCTGCCTCCAAGACTTTCTCTGTTTTTGCTAGCCTTTTATTAATCCTCATTAGCAAACTTACCACATCCTCCTCTTCTTTCTACTGTGCAACTTCTGTGGTCTGAGGAGGCATTCTAATTGGCAGCCTGAGCTTCTTTCTGAGGGCTGCTATATCTTCTTCTTTCTTTTTAATTAAGGCCTGTATGCCCTTGGGATCCTTAGGATCATGTCCCAGCTCCATAATAATTTCCTCCAAGGATTTAATTCTGTTATCCTTGGCTAATGAGGAGGCCTTCTCCAATTCCAATTGGGCAGAAGTATTGTGCAATGAATTCTGCAGTCTGTGAGCCAATAATGCTTTGTCTGCCAAGGTAGAGTATACCATTTCTCCAGTTTGTTTATGTAACTCAATATGGTCCATTGGGTGGATGTCTTTAGCGAGGACTTCCAGATTGGTCTTGATATAATCAGCAGCTAACTGTGGCTGCTGCGTTGCAGGCCTGAAGTGACTAAGGGTCATTTTCCCTTCTTGGATATCATAGGATACCATTAGCCTTTATTGATTGGTGGGAGCCATTCTTAGCAATTGATTATAAAGTTGGAACCTCACTGGCTCATTTCTGGCCCTTATTTTAGTGAATGCTTTCTTGATATCCAAGCCTTGTTTGCTCTGTTGCTTGGTGCATGTAACCTCCACACCATGTTGCCTCTCTTGCTCTTGCTGAAAGGAGCTATTTGATATTTCCAGAATTAGAGGAGCTTGATGTTCAGTTGTTCCCTCACCCCTAAGTTTCCTGTTGTTTCTTTTGTCAATTCTTCCTCAGAGTAAGGGTTCAACCTTTGCCTCTTTTCTCCTTGTTGTTCTGTGGATCCCCCTGTGGGTGTCTCTTCCTGCCTGTCCCTTTTCTTGGCTCTTTCCTCATTGAGAGGAGTTTGTAACACAGGAATTTCAGGTGCCTTTGTTTGTGTTGAAAGACCTTGCCCTTGACTTTTCTCTTTTACTGTATCTGGCCGGTTTGCCATCGTATCTTGTTGCTCTAAATGTTGTACTTCCTTGCCTTTTGATGTCCCTGCAGGTGGAGTAGTCTCTTGGGCAGGTTGTTGTGAAGTTGTGGTATATGATGTGCCCGCTCCATGTTGTTGAGGCAATGTGAAAGGCACCTGTCCAAAAGAGTCCAGGTCAAGTGTCTTTTCAAGCTCTTTCATTTATTTTTCTAATTTCTCTTCTTTAGTAAGATTTTCAACTAGTGTGCCTTCTACCCATTCCTATTGATTAGCATATTTTTCAATCTAAGGGATTTTATGGTGCACATATCCTGTAAGCTTGTTTTTGACTCTTCTAAAACTTATGAAATGTTCAGGTTCATATGGTGACCAATGAAATCTTTGTTTCAGCATAAGTTGATCTTTTAATATCTTATCTGCTGCTTCCCAGGCTTCTTCCCTTTTATTGAAGATAAAAGGGCCCAATTGATGTCTTATCTTGAGCTATGCTTTTTTCCTAGCAGCATAGAAATGAGTTAAATTTGAACTGCTAAATTGCTGGTAGTATTCCAGGGAAAAGAGTCTCATAGGGACATACTTTGGCAGTTTGTAGGGAGTTAATTGACAGCCATAAATCCTGATCACTGTGTGGTTTTGGTAAAAATACCAGTCACCAATACTATATTCCTTTGAGAGATGTAAGATTTTCTGCATTTCAGTAGAGAGCCTGGCAGGAGGAGTTGTTATCAACAAACAGGTGGCTGGATATATGAACAGGTCAATGAACTCACAGTATGTATATGGGGAGTTGTGGACTTCATGGAATATTGAGGTCCAGAAGATCACAAACCTCCTTTCACCTTTGAGGTCCAATTTTTTAAGAGGAACTTGGAAACTATCAGGTTGATAGTACAACAACAAATGATATATGTAGGAGGTGTATTTGAACACTCTTTCTCTTTCCATATTCATGAATTGCTCATGGATTTTATTTGCTATGAAGGTAGTATAATCATACTTCACAGTAGGGGGCTGTCCTGGAGTGAATATGGACATTAATACCAAAACAGTTTCATCAACATACTCACTAGTTTTGAATCCTAAAATGTAGGATATCATGTCTATAATGAGTCTCCCTGCCTCATTGAACTAGACTTGGAGATAAGGAGGAGGCTAATCAGGCTGGCAATTTGGTTTCATAAACAACTGAGCAATTCTTGTTATCTCTAAGCTAGGCAGTTTGGCACCTTGGTCAAGCAAGGATTTCATGGTGAGAGGAGCCAGAGGCTGAGTTGGCTTGAAGTTTAACATCTCATTTATGGATTGAGGAGTAATATAGAAGAGCACAGACCCAGATGGAGCCATAACTGCTCGTTGTGTAGGTTCATAATTTTCACAGCATAAATGGATGAAATCAGGGAGTACATTCATTGAAGGGAGGTAATAAATAGGCATGTTGGATTCCCAAATTCCCAAGACATCAGTGCTGCTTCTGTAGCTATTTCTAATTTCACAAAAGGCTTGCACGTGAGATTTGTAACCCATCATATCCTTAATTTGGTAGTCCCTATCAGTAAGGGGTATCCATTCCAATTCTTTATGTGGGGCATTCAAAGTGGCAATATTCAAGGCCACTGGAGCCTCCATTGTCAGTTTGTTAAATGACCTTTTAACTTGGAGTTAGAGATTTTGTAGCAATAGAAAATAGAATATTGGTTGTGGTTTTTCCTCAGGAAATTGCAGACTAGTTCTCTTCAGGAAGTTGCCTTGCTAGGTGAAATTCACAGTAAAAACATAGTTTGCAGAGTTTAATTGGGAAGCTAAAAAAAAAAAATAGTGGAAAGCGCGCTCCTTTTGCAGGCGGGAATTAGCTCCACTTTCAGTTTAGTGGGAAATTCACAGAGGAGAACAGGATTTGCAGGTTTTTCTTTGGAATCAATGGTCAAACAGTGATTTTAGGTGCAGAGGTTTGCAGGAAACAACATATTTAACTTGAGTTTAGCTCTTCAGGTGTTTGCAACAGAGAAATTTCGTAAAAACAGGGTTTATGGGTGACTATCGAGTAAATACCTATTTTACAGGTGTCTGGCACGAAATGTGGTTGCAGACTGAGCTGAGGGGGTCAGGTTTGCAGCGTGAACTCACCTGGGTGGCAGACTGGAGCGTTGGTGGCGAATTGAACATAATTCACATGCACAGTCTCCGCAATACGACAAATAGAAAATAAACAAAACCATCACTTTCACGCTTTTTTAACAAATTTGGGCTTTTTTCGGGCTTTTTGGCGCTTTTTGTGCTGACGTCATCATGATGTAATTTTGTCCTGTAGCGGAGTACGGAAGGTGATGTGGCAAATGACGTGGTCGATGACATGGGCAGATGACATGGCAGACACGGTGAACGAAATAGTGACGCGGGCATTGACGTGGGCAGGTGACATGGTCAGCGGGAGGCGGGAGCGGCTTGTGGTTTCTATCATACTGCCTTATGTACGGGGGCGGTTTCTGGTAGAACAGGCCCAATGCAATGGGTGATGACACGCGTCCCGGGGTACGGCGGGAAAACCACTTTCTATCAGGCGCTAATGTTCGGACGTCGGAGCGGCTCCGATATTAATGAGAGTCGTTAGATGGGGAGGGCCCGATCCAACGGTTGACGGAATGTGGAGGTGGTGGGCAGTTATGGCGCGGGAGCCCACCAAATATTAATGTTTTATATGCATTGCGGGGGTTTAAAACTTTGGTTAGCGGGGTATGCGGGTATGGTTATTTAATTAACCGAATGTTAATTAAATCCCAGTGCTATTGCGTGGTGAACTATGGTTATTTGTTTAACCAAAGGTCAAACAAATCCTGGTGGAACACGTGGTGGGTTGTTATTGGCCCCAGGTGGATCAATGACTCCCGAGGAAATTAAAATATAGCCATATTAGGCTGGGGTGGGATATTTATAATGTTTTTTGGGTTTTTTTGTTATTTATATGTAGTAGGGGCAGGGAAACTTCATATAGGAGTTATATAATAAAGTTAGGGTGTTAATATGACAAATGATAGGAGAATGCTAAGTTTAGAAGGTAGAAACTTAGGTTTTTAGGGAAATGAAAGGAAAATGAAGTAATTATTTTACATAAGAAATGTGGCTTGTTATGAACAAGTGAACTCAAAGTTTCACTTAGTATTTCTCATAAAATGGAATGAGCTAGGACCATTGAGCAGATCCCAATGTCCTTGAGGGGATGTTAGTAAATGTTCTTGGGGAAATGAGAGGGGAAATCAGTCATGCTTCACTGAACTGTAGCTACTTTGCCATGATGTTTGGGATACCCATGAGATAGATCACTTTAAAGCTGATCACCAGGCTTCTACAACACCAGAATTACCTACCCATTCTGCTACACCTAGCATTTTTTCTTCATCTTGTTTGGGTGCATTTGAACTAGCAAACCCTTTCTTCCTTTTTCTTTTGCCTGTCATCCTGTCTAAGTCTACCCTTATCTCTTCCAGGGGCTCAGATTCAACTGTTGAGCACCCTTGTTTCTCTACCTAGCTAGTGATCTGCCAAGCTTGAACTATTTGGACAGACCTTTATTCTCTATTCTAAAACAAGAAATTTAAACATGGACTGGCCAAGATTGAGCTGTTGGGCCACCCATCAAGTGTGACAAATTCACTGATTGCATGATTTGAATTTCTTTGCCACAAGTAGTACAGTAGTGGCATTTTGACTAGCCACTTTCCTGGTCTTTCTTTGGGGTTCATTTTCTTTTTTCTTGACCAATTCATTTTTCTTGCCCTTTGATTTTTCTTTTAGGGCATACCCTCTTTACATTTTTTACATTTTTCTGTTTTTTTTTTTGGGAAAATATGGAACCTTTGCAGCATGGAAAGGATGATCATATTTGGCATTTCCACAGTCAATCATGAAATATGACACCTATTGGTATAGGAACCTAACACCATGTTTCTAACTCATACTGGATTTCTATTCACAAAGGAAACTGAAAGGACAAAAACTAGTTGCTGAAGATGTCAATAATAAAAGCAGTCTTCAAAAATTATTAAAATCACTAATTTCATCTCAATGTTTAAGGAGCATTCACACACCCCCTTCCTATTTTTAACATGTATGAAAATATATCTTTGCAATGATACAACAAATTAGCTCACCTAATTTCTTTGTTACATTCACTAATGTTGAGTATCTTTGGTAACTATTGGTAAATGCACTAAAAATACAAAGAATTGACTATAACAAATTAGTAAAACAAATTTGATGATGAATTTATTGACACATTTATCAAATTTCAACCAGTCATCTGTAGTCGATAATGTAGGAATATAATATCGTCACTAAGTTCCTTGATAGAAAAAAACAAATAATTATTTGGTCAAGTGCAAGGTTAAGTTTTTATCACAGAGTTCCAAAGTAGAGGAACAAAGAATCAACATGGATTTCTTTAGATTCAAGATGTGCCAATAGATTAGCATTCCCAAAATGTCAATGTCATAGATTTCAATGATTAGTATTTGACTTCTAATTCAGCAATCTTGTCTAATCAAATGATTCAATTTCAAACTCATCACCACACAAAAACTTGTAAAAAACATTAAAAAAATCTACTTGTAGATTTGGTTTCCCTATTTCACCAATTAATGAAACTTGTATCTTACACCCTTTGTGCAATGAAAACAATTATATCCAAGAAATGCAAAAGAAACTTTAATTTCTTCTACATAACAAATCCTATTAGGAAAACATAACATTTGACATGTTTTTAGTCGATCTTGGAATTACAAAACAAGAATACATCATGCTCCTATGATTTTGTATTACTCAGCCAATTGTACTACTCAAAATAAATTCTTGCGATGTGTGGATAAATGTATTTGCAAAAAAGTACCTTCATTGTGGCAAGAAAACACAGATGCTCAATCTATTTAATATGCCTATGCTACAACAACATATTGCAGCTCTTATATGACAAAAATGAATCACTTCATGACAAATCATTGAGTAATGTGTTGACTGAATTCTTTCTCCTGTATGCTTCATGATTTTGTGATTGTTTAATTGTTTTTGTTGATGAGTAAAGTAGATTCAAGTCTATTGTTTTAGTAAATTACAATCAACAGTTTGAATCGACAAGGAATTTCTAAAATTATGACTATGATCCTAGTGGAATCATTGGAATTCATTATATAACAGTCAGTTATATATTAAAAAATTATTCATTAGAAACCCCCTTTCAATGATATTTTTATAAACATTGATGATTTTCAGCGGGTTGTTGAAAGAGGAAAACTCTTAAATAATGAAACAAGACAACAATTGCAAGAATTTAGGAAAATATGTTCAGAAATTTACCAAAGGAAAAGGCTCTCATTCTCAACATTTCATTCGAACAGTTAAAGTCTACTGAATTTTTCCAATTTAATTTCAACCAACTCTATTCATATCCTTCTATTGTTTCTAGAAAGGAAAAAAGGGTAGAAATTGAAAAAACATAAGATTTTGATGTCACGGGTAAAGAAGTTGAAGTCACAATAATAAAATGTTTGAAAGAGAAGATGGAAAGTACAGGAACAACAAAGACTCTAGAAAAATAAACAAAAACTGAACAAAAGATTATTGTGATTTATTCTCCCTAGGAAATAGAGAAAAAGAAACCAAAAACTATAGAAGTCAAAGAAATGGAAGTAGATAAGGAGAAATAAAAATAGGTATCTAGTGAAACCACCACCAAGGAAAATGAGGAAAAAAATGGAATCATAGAAAAAAATGGATACTATATCAAAGACATTTTCTCAAGCATCAGTAACACCCATTTATACTAAAATTCCTTGGGAATCATTTTTATTTAAACGAATTTATACGTTAGAGGCAGTTCAAGATACAATCCCTTCTTTGACGGATTATTATTTTAATACTCGAAAAAAATTAGATGTTAGATGAACAAAGAAAAGGAAACATGATACTCTGGAGACTGTATCTGAATTCAATTAGCAGACTCATAGAGAGGTAAAAGAAAAACCTCAAGGATCCTCTCAATATTTAGGAGATTTTGTTAATTACAATCAATATCATTTGAATGAGCTTGCAACTTCATATAATAACAATTTGCAGAAAATTAAAGTTTTGGAGGAAAAATTGAAGAAAAATGAATTGTTCAATGAAGAAAAGTGGTAGAGAATTTTTTCCACCTTTGTTCAAGGATTTCTTGTAAAAGGGGAAAATATGCATAAACTTTTTCAGAAGGAATTGAAAGAAACAAATCCAAAACATGAACGAGAAATTCAGGAATTGAGAAAAATATATGAAGATCAAACCTGCATCTCGAAGCAAGAAGCAGAAAACAATTATGAGATTATGGTCATATCCTTGAAAGAGCAAATTGAATCTCTTAAGAATCAACTCAATTAGAATCAGGAAGCAACACAATGTCTGGAAGTTTTTAAGGATCAAGATTTACAAATTTGTCTAATTTTAAGAAAGAAAACAATCAAACTTCTATAGAAGGATGGGTAAAATATCAAGATTTTATCTAGAAATTACAAATTTAAATGAAAGAATTGATTCATTGGTAGAATAAGACAACTCAATTAAAAATGATTTTTTTTTTTTTATTCTTGACTCAAAATTCGAATTTCAATCTAATGAAATTCCAAAAAATTTCTAAGACAGATAAAAGATTGATACTTGCATCCTAAAGTCGTAGGGAGAAAGAGGAAAAAGAAATCAGAGCATGGATACAAACATCATATGAGCAATGTTTAACAATTTGGGAAAAATGAACGAAATTTATAGAAGAATTTGACCTATCAGGTGCCAAGTCATTAAAGGAAGTAGTTTGAGGAGAATTAAAACAATCTACAAAAGATCTTGTTGCCAAGGACCAGGTAGAAGTAAAAACAATAAAGTTTTCAAACGACAAACTTTCCAAAAATTTCTGCAAATTTCATTTGAACAAATCAACCTTATTGCCAAAGTTGAGGTCAAATATCAGAATACAAAAAAAAATGTCCAAGGATTGATTGCCAGCTACCATATCAACATCAATCAGTTTCCTTCCATTTATTTCTCTGCAGTGTAATAGATATATTCACAATGGGCAACTCATATCGAAGTACATTCACCTCGCCTCCTACTTTGATCTGAATATTTTCATTTCATTGATGCATTTGAAATCACATATAAAAGAGCATGTAACCATAAAATGCATACACATAACATAAATGAAAATGAAAAGAAATCATGAGAAACAAATCACAACATGTTGATAATGAAGTTCACCTAATGTGGGCTACGTATCTAGGCTCTGCTCAAAGTGGGGAGGTCGCTTTCATTAATCTTCAGCAAAAATCAAAATACATGCATGTATAAAAGGCACCTTATACCTCCATTTCCAAGGATTGCCAGAAAATTCACACCTTTGCTGAAGAAATGGACTGCATCGTTTAATTCCTAGCATGTAATAGTGTCAAATGACTGTAAACGTGACCCCTTTCTGCTACTATCAAAATCTGGACCCTCAAGAATATCAAAGATTCCCCAAAGATTCTTTCTCGCTGATTGACTCGATTTTTTTTTCTCAGATGACAAATATGAATTCACCACTACTCCTCACGAAAAACTGAGTAAAATGAGTATAAAGTCAGTTTGGTTCTGAAACTGTCTTTTTTGGGCCTCCAAGGAATCAGAAAGATTGTTGAAGATTCCACAAAGATTCCTCTCTACAAGTTGACTGAAATTATGTTACTTAGACTAAAAAACTAATCATGCCATTTGTCTCCTGGCAAAATTTTGGCTTGTTTAAGTATAAAGTTGGCATGATTATGTCACTCTAAAAATTTAGTCTAAAGGAAATCTTTTAGATTCCTCATGATTCTACAAAGATTTCCCTTTGCAAGTTGACTGAATGTTTGTAGCTCAAATGAGGAAACTAATTATAGCATTACATTCCTTGCGGAAAATTGAGGAAAATGAGTACAAAATTGATATACTTATGCCTATATAAAAAATAGCTTCCAAGGGAATCTTTCAGATTCCTCATTGTTTCCGGGAAAACTAGTGTCTTTTCGATCTACTAGTCCCACTAGGATTGACAACTATCCTAGAAACAAACAATCAAAGCAATTTGTGATTTGATTTATGTATGATAGATAAGAGAGAAGCAAAGGGACCAACCTGGATCTTCCACTTGACTCCTTGCTTGATTTCTCTCCCCCTTGGTAGAGGTTGCAACTCCTCTCCTACTTGTCCCGCTTAGAGAATACCTATAGAAACAAAGTAACAAAACACCATCAAAGCATCTCGATCTATTAAATCATAAACAATGCAGAATTAGAAATACATTGAACATACAATAGCATTCACAAATAGCAAGATTCACAAATACACGATTGTATGGAGAAAACTCAAAGAAATTTATTAAAATAGAAGGGAGAATTACAACCCAGCTATCTGATCCAGCATCATCCTCCCAGCATGAAAGCCCTTTTCACCTCATGAAAAGTGAAATTACCCAACAATACAATGCTCCTTCTCAAAGACAAACTATCAGCACCTCCTTACAAATTACAAAATTCCAGCCTTTAGATCTCTCAGATGAGGGATCCATTTATAGATGTCTGCAACGGTGTGAGTCATGTCTAGGTTTTTGATTAGTGTCATTCCAATTTTTGTTCTTGGTTCCACTTGGAGATTTCTTAGATCTCTTACTCATCCCTGGGCGAATTCAGAGAGGCAAGTGTCATAGGAGAAGTTTTTGGAAGATTCCATGAGCATCCACTTAGCAAACAGTGTCAGACATTTGTCCATCCTTGCTCATCGCACCCCACAGAAGGCCTCTTCAGTATGCATCACACCTGGCTAGTGTAGAAGTCAGTATGCATCGCACTCTGACAATGGAGTAGTCAGTACGGTCCAATTTTGGCCAGTTCTGAGTGGTTTTTCAGGTGGAAATTTTGGGGAATGATGTAATAAGTTGACCATGATCCTTTAGGGTATGAAACAAAACTTTTAGGGGTTAAATATCCCTTGCTTTATCGACATATAAGATTGGGGTTTTAGTGCCCAAATATGTCTATAACAGTTGCCCCCTAAAGCATGAAGTCGTAAATCTTTTGATGTCGAGTGAAATGCTTTATCATGAGGATCTGAGGTATTCGAACTGGAAGATGACCTGTATAAGATACAATACAATACATCATCATCATATTATTTTCATGATCTAGCTTAGGTAGGCATTCCCATGCTCAGCTTTATAAATTCATTTTCATGTACATAGGACAGATAATCATCTGCAGTTGCAAACTGGTGATTCTTCATAAGAAGAGTCATCTTCCCTGGCATAGATGACTATCTGTGTAGCTTTTGTGTACATTTGATGTCTTTATATCCCTGAATATATCGCAACTCGGATGGATGAAACTACATCTAGGGTCTTCAAACTCATTCAATCTTCGACCAATGTACAAGTCAATCCATGTGAAAAGATGTCCTGAAGTCGAACATGGAAAGACATCGCCTGATTACCAGCCAATAATGTAAGTTGTTAACAGGTGCAAGAGGAATCACCGATAATGATAATGACCCTCAAGGTACTACAGTACAATTCACATGGTGTGAATATATGATACAATGTTGAACACCATGCAAAATCTTTTGGTCGAATGCCATTGATGTAAACTTGTTGCCAGAAGCGAGAAACTTGCCATTGAGGCATGCAAGCTTCAAAGTACTGAAAGGGTTGTTTCTAAATCAACCTCTTGGATAATGAGCTGATGTCGACAAGAAGTGACCCGTCGTAGGAGGGCCTTAATGTATCCCACATCTATGACACAAAACAAAGCAAATGATTTTCTGGAGGTGAAAACGATCTGATGATACAAGGTTCAGGAATGGCAGTCATGAAAAATGGAGGGTGAAGGTATTTCAGTGGATGAGGCATTAACTGGATGGTGAATTATCTGAATGACTTCTCTTGAAGATATCAACAACACTGAGATGGAATGGTAGCATTAACCCCAAAATATGGATGGTATGGAGGACCAATGGTGATATGACCGGTGAATGGAATAACCCAACCCAACTCAATCATGGTGATGGAGTGAAAGTGTCATGTTCAAGAGCGACTTGCTACCAATAAAATTCTTCAAGTTTTCTTCCCTTTTCCGCAGTCATTGCTGACTAGTACCTCTTTATTTTTGTCAAGCTTGAGGAGGATAACATATGCTTGTTCTATAATTTTCCCTTCGGGCAAACCTGTCGCTATGTTTTAGTGAGCCCAGCGACAGTGAAACTCATTCTTGTCTGGGTGGACAAGTTTTTCGCTATTGTTTTAGTGAGTTTAACGACAAGGATAACTCATTCTTTTCATGTTTAGAGAGTTTGAAAAGGTACAAAAAGTAAACTCCATCTGTTCTTTTTCGTAGCATAATCCCTTATGTCCGAAAAATAATAAAATAATACGAAAGGGATGACTTTTTTGATCACTTTAGCGAGCTGAAAAAGACAAGCGCTCGAACTTTTTCATGAGATAATCACTCAGGTCTGAAAATTATAAAATATACAAGAGGGATGGCACTTCCAATCACTTTAGTGAGCTGGAGAAGCCAATATCTTGACAATCTTTTCATATTTAGCGAGTTTGAAAAGAGTTTAAAGGAGTCTCATTTTTGAGGAATGAGTGGCGTTTAGGGTAGCAACTGGTTCTGGGTAATCTTGGAACTTCTCAAAACATGGTGATGTGAAGAGGGTGGCTAATAGGACCACCTATTGCAGTTGTTCCTCAAAATGGTAAACAATCAAGTGGAAGTGTATGATCGGCCAAAAGGATGGAGGTGACGAAAGGAACATGACCAAGGTTCAAAAGGTTGATATAATGGCAATCACAAAGGTTATTTACCGAAGGTGGGTTCATTTTTTAATGAGCTTGAACTCTGGGGGAACATATGATCAGTTGGAAAGTTTATTTTTTAACGAGTTTGAACCTTGCGGAAAAATTGCTCATTGCCTTTGTATGTAGGCTAGAAATGACAAAACTACAAAGCTAAAAAACATTAAATATCTAAGAAACTACTGAGGTTAGGTAGGATGGTTTCATCAGCAGCTTAGACAAAACCCTTCCTTTGCTTCATCTATGGCGCAGATAAAGGTGAATGGTGGATCAAACCAATCACCTAACCTAAGAAGTTAAAACTAAAAAGCTAAAAAGCTAAAAAATGAAATTGGTCATTTTTAGTTCGCATAAAAAGGTTTGCATGCCCCTAGGCATCGAGAAAAGGAGAGTCTCCAGGTAACCATATGGAAGTCACTATAGTTCAGCAGGATTGTCTTGTCAACAAAGCCAACGAAACACTCCCTTGGCTTTGTCTATCAAATAGACAAAGGTGAATGGTGTGAGATAACACTTCCAATCACATAACCTATAGGGAAACCTATCTTTTTAGCTGGGTTCGTCTCAAAATAGATAAGGGTGCATTCCCCCTAAACTTCGTTACATTCACCAGACTACTCACGGTAATTAGGTGGATGGAATGAAGGTTGAAGAGACACTCTTGACACAAAAGGACCATTTAGAGATGATAATTGACTTGAAGCTGTGTTTGAACTGGGAAATGAAAGATGGTCAACAGTGACAATTTTTCCTTCATGTGGGAAACATATCACTCGAAAGAGTGTGGAAACAATAGCTTCCATGCTATAAACATAGTCACGTCCAAGGAGTAGATTGTAATCTAACGATCCTTGGACTACCATCACATTCAAGTGAACGGTTTTCCTTCCCAAAGTTATCGGTAACTTAGGAAGGATCCCTAACATTGAATAATGTTAAAGCCTGACAAATTCTATGTAACAGGCATAAGTGATGGCGAACCAAGTACTTTCCAAGCAGTTGAGGAAAGGATACTCACTGAAGCCCCTTCATCTATGATAGTGCCAGACATGATCATTATGTAAACTTGTACTATGATCCGGAATGGTACATTAGAAGGAAGTCACGATCTTGCTAGTCGATTCCAATCAAAGGAAGTAACTAGACTGCTTGGAGGGGGTACCAAATAAACATTTGAAGTAATCCCTTGAGTCATGGGAATTGGGGGATTTTCTTCCTGTTGTGAAGGAATGGGTAGATTTCCCCCAAGTTCATCGGACTCTCAAGTGATAAAAAGAATTTGAACAGTAACGTTCTCACTCTCTTTGGGAATGATATCAACTGAAGGTGGACCTTCTGAAGGCAATATTGGGTCGACTGCCATCTTGGTCTGTTGACCTTGGTCCGGTATGGACTCAGAAGATTCACTTTCAATGACAGGTGTTTTGACCGACGATTGAGTCATGTCAGTCAGATTTTAAACTAGTAAAGGACTTGAGGTGAGTTTCTTGTATCCAAATGGAAGTCGCTGCGGTGAAGCAGGACGGTTACGCAAGACTCTTTTGGCCTCATCCAAAAAATGAAAATGGGGAAGGTGATGGTCCCCTTCACATAATCCACATGGAATTTTGACCTTTCCTTTCTGTTCAGGAACTTCATTCTCACTAGTTGATGGTGTACTGTCAACATGATCGCTAGAGGTTGATGAGACCGGATGGTGTGAACGGGGAGGCCACTCTCTCAAGATCCATGGAAGGCAAGGACAATCTCGATGAAAATGGTTTCCTCTGCAAATTACACAAGGATTTCTAGGAGATTTAATGTGTGGATTTTCCCCAGATGATTCATTGTTGCTCCCTTGCTTAGCTGACTTCTTCTTCTTCTTCTCCTTCCCTTTGTTCTTCTTCTCAGCTACTTGGTTACTAGTATCATTATTTTCACCAAGCGAAGAGGAAGAAGGAGAGGGAGAAACAAACAAAGTCAAAGGTGAAGGGTCAACTTCAGTATCAAATGGTTGTTGATTCGATTGCTGAGGAATCACGTTGTTTTGAATGACAGAGGTTGAGAATAGCCATACTGGCGGGCCAATGGTAAGTCCCAGTAGGGACTAAGTGGTCATATTAGGAGCACCAATATTTCGCCAAGATGTAAAGGGACTAGGATTCCCCTCAAGAGGGATTCCTTGATTGGTGGACTCCATTATCTCAACCTAAGATCAATGAAGGGATAGGGATGTTATTCCAAATTTAATAAATTTTAATGACGCTTTGACACAACTTTGCTTTTTCAATTTTTAAGAGCTGAGAAAAAGCTAAAAATGACTCTAGTCCCCTTCGATTTTTAATGAGCCTGAAGTGAAAAGTGCTCAGATGGACCTTTTCTTTTAAGGAGTTGAAAAGGAACAAAAGTGACTACTTTGGAAATCTAGACAGAGGGATTACCAAACCAATCACAAAACTGCAAGATACACCTTGGTGATAAATTAAGGAGAAATTACCAAGGACTTATGTACGACAGTCAGTCTTCCCGAATGTTGTGTTCAATACATTGCAAACGATAGGGCGGCAGACATGACTTCCTATGGATAAAGGATATAAGCCTATTGTGGTCTCCCAATATATACTCGACGGTACGAGGAGCACAATTCCATGCTAGCACTTGTCATATCAAAGAGGAGGAATCACCCAACCTTCAATGAAAACGATAGTTACTAGATTTTACGATGCCGGAACACGTCTCTAGCCTATACCTCTAGATATGTTGCATTAGGTTCCAAAGCATTGTTAAGTTCATTGAAATTTATTTTAGAGTTGATCTTGCTTATCTAAGATGCAATCAAAATTGATAAAAAATCGCTGTTTATTTTTAGCAATGTAAATCCTAGCTGCTAAGGAAAGAAGATTATGATTCTTTCAAACAAAGAGAAAAGAGCACACACTAAATGCACTTTCCTAAATCATTTTTTGCACACAGTCTAAATGAAAATGCAAATGCATGTATTTTTTTTCATTCCCTTAATGTGAGAAATGCAAAAAAGGAAAACTAAGTATAGATCTGAAATATTTTCTTCAAAGCGAAATTTCAACAATTTCTTTTTCAAAATGAAAGGAAGACTTAAACGACACTTTTCAATTTCGAATAGAAGATTCTTTCGACACTTCAAATATCAACAAATCAAATCAAAAACATGACAAAATGTTTAATCGGCTGTCTGGAGAAGGAAGACTTTACGACACTCTTCTTTTTGACACAAAACGACAGTTACAACACTTTTTGCACCAAAATGACAGATCGATTTAAACAACTTTTCAACAAAGGATTGTAAATGATGGAAAAGTACATAAAATAATTTATTAATCCTAATCAATGGAGGCTGAACTATGTAAAGCAAGGAGGCTTCCGCAATGAGATATTGTTCATAAGCAGCAAAACTACTAAACAGAGCTGAAAACAAGGACAAAAAACCCAAATTTCAAAGACAGAAATAGAATTACTCAGTCAACGCACCTATGCTTCATAGAAACATGGATGCATCTCACTTGCCACACTTGGTAAGTGCGATGCATACTAGCTTCCAGTGAAAGACAGTGTGATGGGTCAGGGAGCGCAACTGAGATGGGTTTTGGCTCAAATTTGTAGTTTATTTTAGTGAGTTAAGCTGAGCTATGATGGACAGTAAAGGAAAAATTACAGGGGTATGATCTTGAGAGGTTATTTAGCTACCAAAAGGGCATCTAGAATTCTTGTAAGTCAGATGTTCAAATCATAAACTAAATCGGAGATTGACTGAAGCAGCATTCATCTACTTTGCAATTGCAGAGCAAGAGCAGTTCAAAGGCTATCTGGCTAACTTCAGGCTTTGTCTATAGTTTATAAAACAAACAATCATAACAAACAAACATCTATTCGCTCCCCAGTGGAGTCGCCATTTTGTTTCTGGGAAAACTAGTGTCTTTTCGATCTGCTAGTCCCACTAGGATTGGCAGCTATCCTAGAAACAAACAATCAAAACAATTTGTGATTTCCTTTATGTATGATAGATAAGAGAGAAGCAAAGGGACCAACCTGGATCTTCCGCTTGACTCCTTGCTTGATCTCCCCCCTGGTAGAGCTTGCAACTCCTCTCCTACTTGTCCCACTTAGAGAATACATGTAGAAACAAAGTAACGAAACACCATCAAAGCATCTCAATCTATTATATCATAAACAATGCAGAATCAGAAATACATTGAACATACAATAGCATTCACAAATAGCAAGATTCACAAATACACGATTGTATGGAGAAAACTCAAAGAAATTTATTAAAATAGAAGGGAGAATTATAACCCAGCTATCTGATCCAGCATCATCCTCCCAGCATGAAAGCCCTCTTCACCTCATGAAAAGTGAAATTACCCAACAATACAATGCTCCTTCTCAAAGACAAACTATCAGCACCTCCTTACAAATTACAAAATTCCAGCCTTTAGATCTCTCAGATGAGGGATCCATTTATAGATGTCTGCAAGGGTGTGAGTCATGTCTGGGTTTTTGATTAGTGTCATTCCACTTTTTGTTCTTGGTTCCACTTGGAGATTTCTTAGATCTCTTACTCATCCCTGGGCAAATTCAGAGAGGCAAGTGTCATAGGAGAAGTTTTTGGAAGATTCCATGAGCATCCACTTAGCAAACAGTGTCGGACATTTGTCCATCCTTGCTCATCGCACCCCATAGAAGGCCTCTTCAGTATGCATCACACCTGGCTAGTGTAGAAGTCAGTATGCATCGCACTCTGACAATGGAGTAGTCAGTACAATCCAATTTTGGCCAGTTCTGAGTGGTTTTTCAGGTGGAAATTTTGGGGAATGATGTAATAAGTTGACCATGATCCTTTAGGGTATGAAACAAAACTTTTAGGGGTTAAATATCCCTTGCTTTATCGACATATAAGATTGGGGTTTTAGTGCCCAAATATGTCTATAACACTCATGACTCCCCTGCGTCAGGGTTCCACCTCAGTTTGTGTGCTATATCTAGGTTCTGTGTGTTCTATACCCCTGGGAAAATGGCATATCTAATTTTAAATATACAGTCATGGGTGGAAATATCAAGGTGTGTCCCATTAGGTTGTTGGCTGGGAAGCTAAGTTTGGAGGGGGCAGGCCTGGGTTCCAACCTCATGGCCTCCCCGAAAATAGTCGACGGTTTAAGTTTTTGGCACATTGTTTTTTCTATGGCTGAAATTTTATATTGCAGTGACCCATGGGAGGGCTGGTCAGCAGACCAAGCGAGTTCAGATCTCGTTGACCCATCCACACTCATTATATATATGGTATATGATTGGTGGGCCTGGCAGCCCGCCAACCCTCATTTCTTTTGTTTATTTTATCATACAATGTGGGGGTTGGGGGCCCCGCTAACTGGATTTGACCTTCAATCAATTGGCCACCTTTTTTTAATATTTTTTATTTTTTAAAACAATTTAGTTAAAAAAACTGTTGGCCAAATTTTGGGTCACCGAAAATATTAAAGTGGCAACAAATTTTCCCTCTCCGGCCACCAGAATCCATTGTCGATAAGTGCCAAATTGTTTCCTCGTTAGTGGCCACCAAATTTAGTAGCTTTCACCAAATTTAGTCGAACCTCCAATTTTAGCAAACCTGCAAACTTAGTTGGTGCTCTGTCAAATTTAGCGAGGGGGCCTATTTTGACCAAAACTTTCACTGTCCATAACTTTCACATACAATATCGGATTGAGGTTTCATTTGCACCATTGGAAATCTTGTGATGATATCTTCGACGTGACCTAAAATTCATTTCAATCTAAGAAATTTTATTTTTGAGCCTTTTCTTAGCCCTCTTTGGTTTATGAGTGTCTCTAGAGCCACCCAGATCATTCCTCCCCACTGAGGAGATTTTGGTCCTCCAAAAGCATGAACATAATATGCAATCTGTTGTGTTCCTTTGTCTGCATAACAAGTGCCCTGACAACCACATTTCCTTCTCCTTCACCTTTGTCCTTTGGAGCCATAAGTGACAAGCTAACACCTGCATCCTCTGCAAACCTGTAGTACAATATTTGAAAGCTATATGTTTAATTACATGACCAATCATTTCCCAATAATACCCATACTTGCCAAGAGTTTATAGCACACACACTTTCGCTAAATTTACATCATAATAGAAACCAATACCCCCGCTATCAACAAAAGGCCAAAAACATCATCTTTGGTTTAATAAGTGATGGAAAACACATCATCACTTTTACAATTATATCGAAAAAACCTATTTACAAAATGTGGCCATGTCAAGCTACTATATCTAGTAAAACCACCTCTTTCTTAATAAAGTCAATGAGTCATCATCCTAGAGCTGATTCGCTTGTTGAAAAAAAAATTCAACTGCTTTCTACACATGAACTTTGTTCTTGAGACGCTGCTCCTAATGGAGCCTCCAACATGTGTCTCTTTGATGTTTATCTCTGTTGTAGTGACTACAGTGACACTTTCTCCTCCCAACCTACCTAACCTTCTTCATTTCCTAATGTGGAGAAGGCCTTTCTCATCTTGTCCTCTTTCCTACTACCATTCTCTTCTAACACTCGACAACCACATGGTTAAACAAGCCAAAAAACTACATGGATTTCTACACCATGATTTCCGCTCATCATTAACAATATACTTATAATCAAAATGAACTTTAGAAAACTGAAACTTTTTATACCTTTCTTTTCCTTTCTCTTTGGAATGCTCACTCCCATTTTTAAATGACCTAAAATCATGATCATTGGAGGCTTGTGAGGTACCCTCAACATCCTTCATTGTCTCCAACTTGTCGTATGAAGATTCTCTTGTCTCTTCCTTTTTAGCATGGCCCAATCCTGTATGTCATGGTAATTCCACCACTTTGATGGGATTCACAATGCCTTTCTTGCTAGATCATAGGCCTTTGCCTTCATATCCCATCTTTTTCAATAATATTGAACCAATTCCTGTAGTGTGCCTTTCAAAAGCACCCAAATCATCATCATCGTGTGAAAATTAAACTAAAGAAATACCAATAATTTTTACCTCAGTTGTCGATTCTGAATCAGGTGATGATGGCGTCATTAAGCCTTCGTTGCGCTTCAACTTTTCCAAGGCCTCTCCATGGCTCATAACTGAAGCTGCAATCTATGTTTCTCCTCCTTTTCTTCTTATAGAAGTCTCTACAACTCAACATTCTATGTTTGAAGGCTCTGATTGATCTCCTCATTTGAATGATGAGAAGATGATGAAGAACAAGAATGTACACTCGAGGAGGTATATGGAGCATCGCCCTCTACTATTTCTTTCTCCTATTCCTCTCTTGCCATTTTACCCTCATAATCTACATACATTATATCTACCATGTTGGTCATCATGTGGAAGGCCTCGTAGAGATCTCTATCATCCTCCATTTTCTTTCTAGTTGCACACTCAATCACTCACATTCGCAATTTGCATCAACAAAAAGACCGCTCTGATACCAAACTTGATCCATATCTTTTTACTTCATTGATGCATTCAAAATCACATATAAAAGAGCATGTAACCATAAAATGGATACATATAACATAAATGGAAATGAAATGCAATCATGAGAAACAAAGCACAATAGATTGATAACGGGGTTCACATAGTGTGGCTAGATCTCTGGGCTCTGCATAATGTGGGGAGGCTGCTTTCATTAATATTTAGCAAAAAATCAAATTACATGCATGTCGAAAATACACCTTATGCCTCCATTTCCGGGGATGGCCTCAAAATGCACATATATGCTGAAGAAGTGGACTGCAATGTTGAATCCCTGACGTGAAATCACGTCAAATGATTGTAAACACGACCCCTTTCTGCCACCATCAAAATATGCAACCTCTGGAATCTCAAAGATTCTACAAAGGTTCATTCTCGGTGGTTTAATAGAATTCTATTGCTTATATGAATAATATGACTTCACCACTATGCTCCTCATGAAAAATTGAGTAAAATGAGTATAAATTCAGCCTGGTTCTAAAACTGTCATTTTTGGGTCTCTAGGGAATCTCAAAGATTTCTCAAGATTCCACAAGGATTCCTATATGCAAGTTGACTAAACTTCTGCTGCTCAGATCATAAAACCAATCATGCCATTAGTCTCTTGGCGAAATTCAACTTCGTTTGAGTATAAAGTTGGCACGATTCTGTCACTGTGAAAATTTGGCCCCAAGGGAATCTTTTAGATTCCTCATGATTCCAAAAATATTCCTCTCTATAAATTGACTAAAGATCTATGGCTCAGATGAGTAAAATGATTACACCATCAGATTCCTTGCAGAATACTAAGAAAAATTAGTATAAAGTTCATATACTTTTGTCTTTATAAAAAATTAGACTCCAAGGGAATCTTTCAAATTCCTCATGATTCCTGTGCATCATGGTTCCACCTTGGTTTGCATGTTGGCTCTAGGTTCTCTTCACTCTCTCCCCTTGGGTGAATGGCGGATCTGAGTTTAAATATACAATCATGGGAAAAAAATATCAAGGTGTGGCCCATTGGGTCGTTTGCTGGGTAGCTAAGTTTGGAGGGGTCAGGCCAAGGTTCTAGCCCCATGACCTTCCCCAAAATACTCAGTGGTTTAAGTTCTTGGCGTGTTGTTTTTTTTTTACAGATGACTATTTATATTGGTGTCTCCCATGGGTGAGCCGGTCAGCTGGCCGGGTAGGTGGAAATCCCATTGGCCCCTCCACACATATTGTATATATGATATATGGTTGGCGAAGGTGGCGGCCTGCTAAACCATATTTATTTTGTTTATTATAATATAATGTGGGGGTTTGGGGCCTGACTGGCTGGATTGGGTGAGCTGGTCGGCAGGACGGGTAGGTTTAAATCCCATCGTCCCCTCTACACATATTATATATATATGATATATGGTTGGCGAGGGTGGCAGCCTGCTAACCCACATTCATTTTGTTTATTATGTAATACAATGTGGGGGTTTGGGGCCTGACTGGCCGGATTTGACCTCCGGTCAACTAGCCCCCTTTTATTTATTTATTTTGTTTTTAAAACAATTTGGTTAAAAAAACCATCAGCCAAATTTGGGTTCACCATAAATTTTAAAGAGATGAAAAATTCACCTATTCCGGCCAGCAAAATACGTCCCCAAAACATGCCAAATTGTTGCCTCATTAGTCGTCGCCAAATTTAGTTGAACCTCCAATTTTATCAGAACTCCAAACTTAGTTGGCACTCTGCGAAATTTACGAAGGGGGCCTAGTTTGTCCAAAACTTTGATTGGCCATAACTTTCACATATGATATTGGATTGAGGTGATGTTTTTGCAATTATAATTCTTCCGGCGAGATATTCGATCTGAACTTAGTTTCATTTTAATCCAAGAACTTTTATTTTTGAACCTTTCCTAAGCCCTCTTTGATTTCTAAGTGTCTCTAGAGCCACCTGGATCATACTTAGTCTCAATTATGAATATTCTGAAGATGAGGAAAGGATGTATGCTTGTCTTCCAGATATCAATTGAATAAATATAGAATTTTTATTTTTAGAATTAAGTATTTATTTTTTGAAAATTTGTTGATTTTCTTGTTTCAAGACTTATTTTATTATTTTTTAGTATTTATAGATCCTTATGAATTGGTGCAGGGAATTGAGAATCAGTGAAGACCACAAACTTGAATGTTTTTAATCAATTTTGAATTACCATCTTTTTTTAAGACGATTTCCAGTGTTAACGTGTGATGAGCTATGAGATTTATGTTAGCACATAATTTTAATTACTTAATAAATGCCTCTGATGCTACTCTATGACATGTTGTTTGATTCTAAATGAATATGTGGTAGTTCTGTTGAAGATTTCTTATGACAATGTTGCTATCTACATGCTTTTATCATTAGGAATTAAAAAATTGTTAATTTATTTAGTACTCGGTTATCATTGCATTCTAGTATTCAAATATAGACATATTTTCTCTTGTCTACAAGATGGAAATTGTTATTTATTTTCTTTATATTTTGCATGCATACATATTTCAAGAAAATACCAAAAAATTATTTGAATAGAATGAAAACCTGAAAATATTTTCGAAATTTCTATTTAAATCTTCAGCCAAAACTTATTTGTTTGGTTTTCTAGATTCAATTCCAATTATGATTTTAAATCTCATGATATTTCACGTGGTATTATGCTCATTTAAATCCTTTAATCACTATTGTTTAGATTGGTTAAATCATTGTAGCACATTTTGTTGATATTATGTAAATTAAAAAATATATTACATTTTTTTTCTTAAATTAATTATATTTTTTCTTAGTTTAATTTTAGTTTTAGATAAGAAACTCAACCTTTGTTACAAATAGTATACGGTCATACAAAACGAAAAAAATTCTAATTGGAACTTTGATTGGCCAAATACTCACTTGTTGCAATAGGATTTTTTCTACATGCCGATAATTCCTTATGTAAATTCGATGCAAGGATAGCGGTCGTTGGAGTCATGATTGTCACTTGATACTTGTTGACATTGGTAATGCTTATAATATAGAAAACTCATCTATTTCTTGTTATAATTTTTATCATTGTATATGGCGCGATGGAGTTACTATTAGTTTCAACAGTGTTATATAATATTCCCCAGGAGGGTACATACCATTAGTTTTCAATGCAATATTGTTACTTGTAATGTATGTGTATCATTATGTCCATGCAAAAAGTTATGCCTATGATATGGAGCAAAATTTGACACTTGATTTGATGTTGAACCTGGGTTCGACATTGGGTGTGCCCAAAGTTCCAGGAAAAGAGTTCTGATACACAAAACTAGCACAAGGAGTTGTGGAAATATTTGCACATTTTTTCAAAAACTTCCCTGCCATTCACTATGTCCTTGTATTCATCTGTGTCAAGTATTTAGCTGTGAATACAACTACAACTAGAGAAATCTTCTTATTTAGCTGCATTGATACCAAAGGAAAAAAATGTAGAAATGGATTGCTAGGTATGGGTGTAGAGACAAACAGACATGAAACGTGGGTTTTGATAATCAATTACTAAACTTCCATAAATATTGTAAACTGTCAGATAACATATACACTCATGATATCAATAAATGAATTGAGATTGAAGAAAATGATTACGATCATGCACACAGTATCATATTTCGATAGCCTCTTTTACAAAGCCAAATATAGTCTTCTTTATATGTTCTTTATATTGAGTCACTTCAGTATCAAGTTTCTTAATCTTCTCATTACTTATATCAAAATTCTTTTTAATATACATGTATAGGAAACACAAATAAAATAATTAAACTCATATGAATTTCCTATGAATTATCATCTAAAAGAGACTTGTCAAGATATATTTATGTAACAACCTGTTTAATAGGGTATGATTCGATTCTGATCTTAAAATACACATATATTGGTTTCAAATAAGTTAAATATGTAACAATAATTGCAACAAGCAATTAATTAAGCTTATTCTTCAACTATTTTCCAAAACAATTATAAAAAAAATAACATCTAGTCTTCACAACAACCTTGAACTATTCGCCAAATCAATTAAAAAGAAACTTACACTCTAGGTAGCAACTTGAAGCATTAGAGGAGTGGGCTCCTGGTCTATATTTTTATTAAAGGAAAACACGGTCAATATCTTCTCTAATACATAAAATTCCATGAAAAATGGGAAGCACATGGATGAATAGATTGTAACAAACCCCCTTACCTCAATAAGGAAGGGGAGTCATTATTGGCAAACATAGTTCCCATTATTTTATCATGTAAACAAGATTAGCAGGGTCGCACTCTCGGTTTTCTTTTTTTTTTCTTTTCTATCCACTTCTATTCATTTCCATCCTTACCTTTCTCAATCCCATAGGATGACGATCACCAATTGCATGTTGCCATGTGACGATTCACCACAGGCCTGCCAATTCAATGGATGGACGAATGGTCTAGGTATATGCAACTCTTTCTTCACGATGTCATCTTTCTCCTGACTCCCGACTTCCCAACCTAGTCACGGTTGGTTCATCCTAAAGATTGTAACTTGGTCTCCCTCTAACCACCTGACCCCTAACCTTCAATCCAATCGGTTTAACATATCACCCGCATGTCCTTCCACTGCGCATACAACCTAACCTCTCAACCTCTGACTAAGTCGTGATTAGTACCACTTTTCTTATGTTATTATCCAAGTATTACTCTATCCTCCAATCTTTAGGTTATCCTCTTGGATGTGTGGTCCTCACAGATAATCCATGTCCGATGTCTAATCAAGAAAGAGGAGAATCTGACTCCTCTAATCAGAAGCTTTCCCATGTACAGTCCTAACTGCAAGAGGATAAGTCTTGTCCAATCCTTTCTTTAATTTCTAGGTTCTACCCCTTTACTCGACTATAAATTCCTTTCCTTATTATTCGAGAATGGCTTGGTCATGGGTCTTTAGCTCTGCACCATGCAAAGGCTTCACTGGAGATTTATGCACTCTCCCTAGAGACCGAGTCTTATACTGCACGAACTACCTCGAGTTAACCCCCTTGACTGCAGCCTGATCTCAAGGATCCATTCAGCTTCTAGATCTACATCAGGACCTCGCCACTCTATCGATGTTAGGCAAATACATTCCATGGCATTACCCCTTCTAAGCTTGAGTGATAGCTACATTGATGGGTTACTATCCCGTGGGCCTTCCCTGCATTTGACTAGGGAATTCCTCACATGGAAACATAGGTGCTTCTACATCTCTTATATATTAGAAGCCTGGTATGGCCTTACGGAGGGCTTCCACCTCACCTGCCACATGCCAACTATTCCAAAATCCTCACGAACTCTCTCAACATCTCTTCGAGACTACTCATGGGTAGCCAGAGAATTTTTCTATTGGAGGGGGCTTGTGGCCCTCATTGCCAAATTCCCTATGGCGAGAATGGAGGCTTATGCACAAGAAAGGCTAAAGCCTATGGAAGTATGACAACAGGTCATGATCGACTCCCAGACGCTCCCTTGATCTTTGGCATATTTTTTTCCTATCGACACAACACTTCGTAAACAGATACGCTAATGTAAACATTTACCAACTCTGGCGAATAGAGGGTTTCTCTTGTAAATTTTTACATTAATACAAAGGGTCTCACAACCCATGTATTCTAACAGATCATGGTTTGCAACTAGAATATACCATTGAGCTCCTTAACTTCAGCTATTGAATTATTTATAATATCGTTAAGCATTTAGACAACATTGTTATGGAACTCTTCTCCACTCTGAACTTTAGACACTCCATGATTACTATTGTTTAGGATGTTAACTTATTTACATTTTCATGTAAGCATAGCACACATGTACTCATGCATAATCATATCCATAATCAATATACAAATCAAGGAAATATCCCTTCACAATTGCATCACAGATATATACACAGCAACACATATTGTAGTCCCTGTTTATCCATATCTATTACAATGACAAAATAGCATAACCCATTAATTGCAAACAGTGATCATACAATATTTGTCTTTTCATATGTAGAGAAAGTGAGTCTTACACTATGACTCTCTACTTAATCATAAATTGTTACAACCACTGTTACTTGTAGCTATCAACCCCTAAGCCAAATTCCAAGCTTTGAGGGGGATTTTTTGCTCTTCGCACCATAATCCAGCTACCAGATGTGCCAGGGATTCTAGAGGACCTCCTTCCTCAATACCCACAATTGTTTTTCTTTATTATTTCCTACATGGGGAGTCTAGAGGTGCCCAATCTCACCCCCTTTTGTACATATGGTGTTTCATCCCATCCTAAGGAGACTAGAAACCTCTGTACTCATCTGAGAAGTAACGAGGAACTGTGATCAAACTTTTCTTTGTCTCAGCTTAAACATGGAATTCTCCCAAGATTTTACAAGGCCCCAGAGTAACTAGCTAAACCCACAACCTCCAGGGAATCCAAAGCTCTTACTGGGCTCCGGATATTTGATTCCACCCATAGGCTCCAGGGACCCAAGCTGTTACAGGGATCCAGAGATCTCTTATCTCAACCGATAGCCTCCAAGGACCCAAGTTGTTACAGGGTTCTAGGAATCGTATCTCAACACATAGCCTCCAGGGAACCCGAGCTATTATAGGACTCTAGAGATTAACACTCAACCCACAAAATCCAGGCATAGAGAAATGATTCCCTTCTCTTCCCTTCTCTTCACTGCTACTTGTTGGAATTTGTTGTTGTTGATTCGCCTCTCTTCCTTCTTCGGTATGATTCTCTAGCAGGAGTGAAGCTTCTGCTTCTTCCCACTATGTAATCCTCTTCCAGGTTGTGAATGCTCTTTTTCTTCTTTCCCATGTTCATGAATCCCCCATCTCCCTCTATCCATGTCCTCTTTTCTGAATGCCTCCCTTTCTTTTGGGGAAACCTTCCTTCCCCTCCATTATTGTTGTGTCCTTGTTGTTGTAGTCCCTCCATAAATTTTGTCCTCTTTTTCTTCTTATATTATATCAAGCAAGCATGGGCTTGAGTACTTTCCTCGAGCCATTTAATTTCAGGAGCCAGTCTCTTTACTTCATTCATTCGTGAGCCTTTAATGTTGGTCCTTAAGTTCAATTATTTTCTTTGCACAATAAACTATATCATCCCTAATAATAATTCTCCATCCCCAACACTAGAATCCATGTCCTAAGACTGAGTCCCCTTTTTTTGTTATTTTAAATATTGAAAAATATTTACATCCTTTTTACAATGTGGCTCATACCAGAACCTTGGGTGGGACTGTCACATAGATAATAAAATTTTATTCAAATTCTAAAAACTGACAATCACCACAACCCCTTTTGTGTTTTTTATCCTTATTCCCTAATCTGATGTAAAGTGGAGCAAATGTGAAAGTGTTCCAATTGTTTTCTTATTTGTTATAAGAAATAAAATTTCTATTAAAATAATAACTGGAAATATCAATAAACAACCAAGGAAAATAGTGCAATGTTTTTGCCTATTTAAATAAAATAAAAACAAAGACACAAATGTCATTTTGGAAAAGGCTAGGTAAAAGTAATTTTTGCAAAAAAAAGTGTTTTTCCATCCCATGTAAATAAATACCAATAAAAATAGGTTTAGCTAGAAAAAAATGATATTATCAAAAACTAATGTTTTTCCTGGATTAAGAATAATCTATAAAATTACACTTAGAAATTAAAATTGAATATTTTGAAATTAAAAATTAAAATTGAATATTTTGGAATTAGTTTCAAAATACTTACGTTGATCTTATCTCTATTTTTAGGAGTTTATTAGCCCTAAATTTTCCATATATTGTAATTGGTTTCTTATTAAATTTAGTTGTATGTTTTTGTGTATGGGATTAATGGTTTTTCAATTTTTATTCTAGATTTGACATCAAAGGGATAGGTGAAAGAAAGTTGTGTAACTTGTGTGTGAGAGTTTGAGTTATATCTGATGTGTTAAAGAGTTGTGTTGTAATGATTTCATCTTCATACAAATCATTTTAACTAAATAAACTAAAAACTATATGCACACAATTCCTGTATACAAATAAGTAGTGACATGCCACCACATGGCTTTTTTTATTATATGTTTTGAAATACTATAATTAATAATATGAATCATTATTATTTAAATTTATTTTAATGCAACATGCATATTATGTATTTTATTGAAAAAATTGTTAATTCAGCCTACATTATGTTTATCATTCTTATTTTCTATTTAATGCTAACATATCCTCATTATTGCTAATTTTTTTTTCCCTTTTTATCTAGATTACATTTTTTTGTTGTTTAAAATGCATTTTTGAATCCATAAACGAATTCAATACCATTAAAACCCCTTCAGAATCTTTAACCTTATAAATTAGACAACTTAAACTTCTAATTCTTAAAATCTCTAATGGATTTTTGGGCATAATTGAGAGAGAAAAATGCCCAAAAAGGGCCATTTCATCTTGGTGAAGATCAATAAGCATATAAACACTTCATGATACATCTCACATTCCCTAGATTAAAAAAATCATAAAAATAAACTAAATTATAATTTTATATTAAATTATCATTAGTTATAACAAGAATTAATATCTAAATTAAATATATATACATTCAAAAACAAATTTAATAATATTCTTAATTGTTTAGGTTCATTCCCACTTTACCGTGGAGATTAATAACTTATAAATACGTTTTGTTACAATACTATGACGTACTAATACCCCATATCCAATGAACCATAATTCATGTTCATATTCAATTTTGTTTAACTAATCAATTTAATCAAAAAGGTAGAAATGACTTAATTACTTTTGATATAAATCTCAACGTTTGATATATCAATACTATTAAGAAGATTCTATAATATTTCATAGAGGTTAAATTTTTACCATCCACCTAATAATTATTGACAATTAAATTAAAATTCTAGAGGCCCTATACACAAACTCCTCAATTTGGTAGTGAAGCACGACTTCCCTAAACCTTGTCTGCAAAGCTTTATTGTGCCTGTATTTAAAAGTGAGGATACAAACATTCCGTCTAACTATAGGACCATTATGATGAATCACATTTTAGCCTAATTTTATGGGCTTATTTTAGAAAATAATATTAGCCTCTAGCTTGAAATCCAGAGTAAAAGAGTTAAAGGGAAAGATAGTTTTAGGAGACATCACTCAAATATTGACATGTCTCGTTTATTTTTTTGTTGACTTTATAAAAAATTTCAACACAATTCCTCGGGATAAGCTTTGGTAGGGACATGAAGAGAAAATGGTTCCTCAAGAATCGAGGGTTGTTGTGTGTAGGTTATACAAGAATGTTACTTCCAAGCTTAATACAACCAAGGGTTGGTCTAAAGAAATTAAATGCGATATTAAAGTTAAGCAAGGGATCCCCTATCCCCTACCATTTTTGGAATTCGCATTAGTAAGCTATAAGGGTTTTTGGAAGTTGTAGGATGCAATGGCCCCAAGCTTGCTAGTATGGTCATTAATATTCTATTTTCTATTGAAGATGTTGTTCTTCTAGCCATAATCCGTGATGATCTTGACAAGCATCTTAGAATCCTCCATGATTATTGTTCCAATATAGGTATGAATGTTAATACTGACAATATAAAAGTCATGATAATCAAATTCAAAAATATTAACTATGACAATTTCATTTATGATAACAAACACTTGGATAAGGCTTCCTCATACAAATATTTAGGTATTGAGATTCACATTCGCTCAAATGGATTATATCATTGAGAAAAGGATAATAGGAGGTTATAAAAATTATTATCAACTTGAAAGCAATTGTAAGTCAACAAATCTTTATTATGGAGTAAAAAAAGTTCTTCTTTGAGGCTCTTGTCACCCATGTTATATTATATCGATGTGAGGTTTGGGGTTAAAATATATCTAGAGAATCATGGAGGAATATCAAGCTAATCTAGAAGAAATTTATAACCTACAACCTCAAGATTAAAGGAAATATTCCATACCCTATCCTATTGATTAAAGTTAGCCTTTCCCTCATTGAAAACATGATTATGTTTAGGTATATAATGTATAAGACTTGAGGCTTTACAACATGGAAGCAAAGAGGTTCCCCAAAATTTCCTCAAACTCTAGCCAAAACCCCCACCTCTAGCCCAAGTGATCTTGGCATAAGGATACCTAGTCTTGGATTGACCATTAGGGGATAAAGGAGGATGATCATCTTGAAGAATAAAGATAGTATTAAAAATACTATTACTTCCAAATATAAAGATAAGTTGTGGGATGATAATGAGTTAAAAGGAAAAATGAAGCTAAGGTATTATAAGGAGGTGATCAACCACAATCCTGCTAACCATAATTATGTTTTTGTCTTGACTGGTGCTAAAAATAAAATGAACACTGTGAAGAGAAGAACTAATTCTGATGAGCTTCAAAGTGAAATTCGGTGTTGGTTAATTCACAAAACACCTTGGGATGAAAGGCAATGTCACCTTTATGACACTAAGAGGGTTGAAGATGAAAAACACTTTCTCTTGGATTGCGTGGATCTTACTCACATCTATTCTCATTTCCAAAACCTTTGCCACACCACCTACACTTGTGAATTTTTAAGTCAGCAAAACTATAGTGATCTTAGAATGCTTCTCTCCCTTCTTTTTGATCATAGAAATAAAATATTAAAGAGTTGCAATTGATATCTTACTTTCTTAACGTTTGATAGACCATATGGGTTTTAGTGGATGTTAATCATCATTATCATCACCATCATCATCAATTAAATAATGGGTAAAAGTTGAGATATATCAAAGAACTTACCTTATTTTAAATTGTTTTTATTAATGCTAATTATAAAAATAACTATATATGAGTTAAATATGTATACATTTAAAAAAACATGTAACAAGACTTTAAATTCTGCAGATTGAGCCCCTTTCTTCATCAATATTATTAAGTTTTAAACAATCTTTGTTACAGTATCCTTGACCAATATCATGGCTTATCAATACCACATATTCAAAAAAATATAACTCATTTAATAGTCAAAATATTTTATATAAATTTTATTTTAATTTAATTTAATAACATTTTTTAAATTAAAATGAAAAGAAAAAACTGGCACAACTACTTTTGAGATAAATTTCAACCCTCTATATCCACTATTATTAAAAATATTTCATGAATATTTTGTAAAGTTTAAATCCATACCATTAATTTATTAATTACAAAAAATCTTAAAAGCCAAATATCAAAATAGACATCCATATGAGTGTAATTAAGATTTTAAAATCCCTATTCCAAAATAGAAATGTGTATCCACGTGTAATAAAACATAGTAAAAGGTAATAATGGTAATAATAAAAATAATAAGTTTCCTTAATTGAATTTATTATATTGCAATTTTTTTTTAATAATTTTTCTTTCCAAAAAGAATTTGTAATAAGCTTGTTACATTAAAGAATTTAAACCAGTATATATCGATTTTAAGCATGGATCTAACGTGTGCTTAGGTGCAAACCTTTTTTAAAGTGAAAAATTTGGAAAAAAAGAATGCATCCATCTTATCCCTTGATAGATGTCAATGATATTATATTGGTTCTGGGTCTATAAAGATATACAATGTTTTATCCTTTCATTGTTTAAATTGTATTTTTGAAAGTTATGTAGGGTACAAGCCTTAAACTTGTAAGTCCAAAAAATCTTTGTGATATTTTAAGGAAAATTGACCCCAACAAAATATACCTCCAAAATTATCAAAATGTAAAACATTTTAACCTATGGAATTTATTGTCCACATTAAAAAAAAATAAAAAATAATAATAATGTTATTAATATATTTTTAAATATACTTCAATATTACTTAATAGGAAGTACTTGATACTTATTATTTTATTTTTAATCTTTCAATTACATTTTTTATTTTAATATTTTCTTTCTATATATAAATATATATGAAGTTGATATAGACATAAATAGTTTATTTAAACCATGTTTTGAAATACTTTTGAAAAGTATAAGGTTTAAATATCTTATTCACACATTTTTTTTACTTCAAATTACTTTATCTCTTTGTAAAGTTACTAGAATGAGTGAAATATTTTTACCATCAGGAGATTATTGATGTTTTATAATGTTTTTAATTAAAACTAACCAAACATGAATATTCATTTTTGTTTTTATTATAGTAGATATTGCTTTTGTATTTAGAGAATATTTTTTTTTTAAGAGAGACACTTGTCAACTACATGTTATGCATGGTCAGAGTCACACATTTCCATCATATTCGGCTAAGCGTCTTTTAAAGCAATTAAATATCATATATTGATTTTATATTAAAAATTAAATGACTTGTGGATCTCCTTCTTATTACTCTTATTAAAAAGTAATTGAATTTCTAAATTTTCAATCCCTTTTTCTTCTAGAGCATTTAAATATTTTTATAGTGATATATATATATATATATATATATATATATATATATATATATATATATATATAAGATTAAATTAATTAACATGGTGTGATGACCCCGGGAAAAGTGTAAATATTTAAATCTTACTGCGGTAAAAGACAGAATTAAGTTAACGATGGAAGATTGTTTGTTTTTTTTCTAAAAAAAACCTTAGTAGTATTTCTTGCTATTGTATATGTGCACTAAAAGAATAATTATTCCAATAAAGAAAGAAAGTCAGTTATCAAAACTGCAAATAACCACCTTCCCTAACTAGAAGGGTCTCCAGGGAAAAGGGAAGGGGGTTGGCAAAACTCTTGGCGGTAGAGACAGGGAGAGGGAGAAAAGAGGGAAAATAAAACCCGAATAGACTAAGTCTGGTAAGGATTAGATAGTCGAGCACAAAGTGCAGCCTTGCTGAGGATAGGGATCCGGCAAGAGGAAGCTTGGGGGGAGACTCCGGTCCCGGAGGACAGGTCTCATGGATGGGCGGTTAAACAAGCTATGCATAGAATCTGCAGGTGATTTACTAAGGGATTAAAGTACTGGCGGTGACCAGGTAAGTAAACTAAACCTTAAAG
Source organism: Pinus tabuliformis (assembly GCA_031772625.1). Taxonomy (NCBI): domain Eukaryota; kingdom Viridiplantae; phylum Streptophyta; class Pinopsida; order Pinales; family Pinaceae; genus Pinus; species Pinus tabuliformis. The sequence continues at coordinate 460,689,282 of CM062804.1, read as the reverse complement.
CATCTGAAGTTATCTGTGTTATATAAGACATTCTTTCTCTGAAAATGCAAATGTTATTATTGCTGCAATAAGAGGTTTGCAATGATTGTGACCTGGGTACGATAAACTGTAGCACTTGTACCCGGAACAGGAAAAGTAAGAGCAGTGCGGAACAGAAACCTGGCTGTAGAGGTAACTGCCATGATTATTAACGCATTCAAAAAACAGAGATAAGATTAAAACCCCGACTGTGAACAGGATGGTAGAAAACCATTTTTCATGGGTAGTTTTCTTAAGATAGAAGGGTTTGACAATATTAAGAGAAGCTATCAATACTAGAATAGCGGAGTGGAATGACGACAATAACCATGACCCAAACCTATTATATGAAAATAGTATCTTCCCGAGATTTGTACCGAGCTCAGGAAATAAGAGAGGTCAAGAAAGAAGAATAAAACATAACCCTCAGAGCCGGGTAAGCTCCTGTGGTATGAAATGAGTGCCGCAATCATTTTGTGCATGGCGAATACTCGAATGGGTGGTGTATACCTGCAAATAGGACCGCACACCCGGAAAACCAAAAAAAAACTCAAGAGCACGAATCGAAGCTTAACGAGTTATCTTTCAAGTAGTTTAAAAGGGAACCGAACAGTAGCTAAACTGTTACACAAGGAACTAACTCTTTTTTAAGCGAAACTGATACACAAGAGCTTTCTCTTTTAAAGAAACAGTGATATAAAATAACGAGTTCAGTGATATATATAAAACGAGTTACAGTGAAATATATATATAACGAGTTGCAATGAAATATATATATATATATATATATATATATATATATATATATATATATATATATATATATATATATATATATATATATATATATATATATATATATATTTTTTTTTTTTTTTATATATTTACCAAGTTAGGAAACCGATTTAAACACCCAGACTTGCTGGTATAAACATATATGACCAATCATTCACTTGCATACAGAAGGCATAGGGTCGAAACGACCGAAACAACTATTATACCGAGATGCATGCGTAAATACTTATAAACATGTAATAAAAGACCTACTAAACAAGCGATACAGAACATAGGTAAACCCCTACCGAAACACCAGAAGAACAATTAATACATTTCCAGAACGGAGATCTATATTGCGAATCTGGGCGGTGTTCGAGCGACAACATCCATACAAACCCTTTTAAAACAAAGTAAGATACTCGCAACTGATATGAAAATATAAACACAGAGTTTAAGTCAAATAGAAATGGCCGCAAGGCTGTAACAGTCCAGTTCCAGAAACAAATGGGCCTAGAATCCCAACATATGTAACCAGAAGAGTCACGTGTGAAGTTTAATTCAAAAATTATATACAATACACAGTTTTAAACTACAATAAATCAAAGATGGAACTACAATCTCATAAACTGAAAGCTTTCCAACCCAGAACCGTTGGAAGCGTTAGGGTTACTCCAGAACCCATATCACGAAACCAAGACAAATTGGAACAAGACAATGTAGAACCTCCCGTCACCATCTGCATCCAACCATGGAAGAGTAAGGTTGGGCTTCGACCAGGCGCAGGGGTAACCCTCTGCCGACAGATAGAAGAACAAAACGAAGGCACATCTAACCGAATTAAAATACATACAACAAAGCAGAAAGCTGAAGGGTCGTACCTGTTGTCATTGTCGGCATTCCATCACCTTGAGGAAGACCTCCTTGCCCGAGTCAATCTCAGAGGCGGATATCTACATTAAGCAATAAAATGGCAGAGGAAATCATTAGTCCTTATTTCTTAAGGGGAAAGCCAAAGAACCAAAAAAACGATAAACTTTATGGAACTAAAACCATATACTGGCGACTGCAACACTCACCAGAAGTCATTTCGGAAATTTATAAACTCAGGACAGAAGCTCGGCGATGAGGATGCGCGCTGGTGGAGAGGGTAGGAGTTCACTCGGCGCAAAATCGTTGAACAATCCCACCAACTGTGGCGGGGTGGAGCAGAGAGCCGCAGAGTCGCCGAGTTATGCCGAAAAGCTCGAAGAGTCGGGAAGGGGTAGACTTATATAGCATCAACTTCCAGAAGTGAAGTCAAGGGGGCATCTCCACCCTCCGATTCAATCCCAAGCATCCTTACTGTCGATTGAGGTGGCAACACAGAAGAAATCAGCGGGAGTTCTCTAACCTTGAACCACACCCGTTCACGTGATCAGGCCGGCGGAATTTATTGCCACATCCATATGTCCACTGCGGATGGTGCCAGCGAAGCTGACAGTCAGAGTTGTCTCGATATGCCCAATGCTGCAGCACTTAGGTTATGCGATATGTGTTTCACATATGGAGAGGGGCGATACATAAAGTTTAACCAATATAACATATATAAACAATATCAGCCGCAAATGTAATTTAATACCAAGAGCTATAACGATAATGGAGTTGTAGCCTTACCATAAATTTTTTTATCTATATATGTTTAATATATGGGTTGGGTATGTGACAATTGGTATCAGAGCAGAGGTTTTCATACTGTGACCTCTGGGACGAGCTTTAACATGTTAAATTGTGGAAGGAAACACAACGATTTGTTTTTTTTCTTTCTTCCCTTTTGGTTACTAAGATGTACAAATAACTAATAGTGTTGAATATTTACTGACTCTATTTTAGGCAAAAAAAAGAAAAGAAAAGAACAACAGCGAGACGCTAGACAAGTGGCAGTAATTATGCAGAGAGCTAGCAGTGCTCCGCACAGAACGATAGCAGGCCAGGAACCTGCAACAAATCCTAGGAGTAATCTAGAGCTGTGGGTACAGCTTGGCGAAGAGACACGGAGCACAAATTTAGCCATATTAGAAACAGTTCAAGAACTGAAAAATGAGATGGCTCGGTTGCGAGAGGATAATGCACGATTGACTATGGAGCAAGAAAGAATCTTAAAAAGTTTGTCTGAAAAGCAGAACCCGCCATTAGTCAATCCCAGTGCCGAACAGCAGAGAATGACGGAGGAGCAACATTACCAAGCAGAACCTGAAAAATCGGAAGAAAGAGAGGATCAATCTGATAATGCATCTGAACAGCAGACCTCAAAACGTCAAAGAGTGGAGTTACAGGGAGAATTTCGGAAGATTAAGCCCCCACACTTTGATGGGGAACAAGAGGAAGCGGCAGAAGCATGGCTAATTAACATGAACAAATATTTCCAGCTGTATGAATACGACCATAACCTGAAGGCACGATTGGCCATCTTTCAATTACAAGGGAAAGCAACTCTGTGGTGGGAGGAGGTCAAAATCGTTAAGGGGGTAAGCGAACGAACCATCACATGGGAAAAGTTTCAGAAATACTTCAAAGAAAGATATTTGACCGAGCGCTTTTATGATGAGAAGGCAAAGGAGTTCCATGATTTGCGGCTGGGACAGCAGACTATGGACGAGTTTATTAATCGTTTCACCTCCCTGCTTCGTTATGTGCCCTACCTTAAGGAAGAAAAAGCCAAGGTGCAAAGATTTGTTAGTAGTTTACCCATGTATATACGAGAAAGGATTGAGTTTGACAATCCTAGGACGATGGATGAAGCGATTCGCAAGGCCAGAATTTGTTATCAACAGAACAAACAGAAAGGGGACGCTTCAAATAGGAAATGGAATGAGAAAAGGAGTAATAAAACTGTTGGAAACAGTAAAGGAAGTCGCAGCGGTGGAGTTCAGGGTGGAAGTAAAGGGCAGAGCAGCCGGACTGTACAAAGAGGATCGTTCAGGTCCAAGACAACTGGCGAATCCAGAATGAGCGAACAGCCTGTCAAGTTGGAAAGCAAAGGAATAACCAGACCTCCAGTACAGTGCTGGGGTTGTGTAGGACCGCACTACGTCAAAAACTGCCCGCAACGGAAGGGAACTGATCAAATTCATGAGGCATCAACCGTTGGTGATGTGGGACGCAGCGTGCCTAGGATTAACGCAGCTCTGGACGACCGTCAAGCGGAATACCAGCCCACCATGGTGGAATTTGAAGGTAAAATTTCAGACCTTTCTATAGCTATTCTAATTGATCCAGGAGCTACTTTAAGTTATATTAGCCCAAAAATAGTAGAACAATGTAAGCTACAGCCTGAAAAATTCAAGAATTCATGGCTGGTACAGCTAGCTACAGGGGCTAAAAGACGAGTGTTGGCAAAGATTAATAGCTGTCCTCTAACGTTAGCAGGACAGCCAGTGGTAGCAGATCTAAATGTGCTTCCACTTGGCTCATACGATGTTCTGATTGGCATGGACTGGTTGGAGAAGCACTAGGCATTAGTAAACTACAAGACGAAAACCATTTGCTACAAAGATGACCATGGGAGGGAACAGGTGATGGAAGGGATAAAAAGACCCGTGCAGGTCCGGCCAATCACTGCATCACAGCTAGCTAGGTGTATCAGAAGAGGATGCCAGATTTATGCCATTCAGGTAGGATATGCAGATTCCAAGGATAAAACGGTTACACTGGGCAACCTTCCAGTGATAAAGAAATTTGTAGATGTATTTCCAGAAGAGATACCTGGGCTACCCCCAAAAAGGGATATAGACTTCACTATTGAATTGGTTCCAGGGGCAGCACTAGTATCGCGGGCACCTTACAGAATGAGTGTACCCGAGTTGACTGAGTTAAAGATGCAACTACAGGAATTACTAGACAAAAATTATATCCGACCCAGTGTATCTCCATGGGGAGCCCCGGTGTTATTTGTCAGGAAGAAAGACGGAACCCTTCGAATGTGTATAGATTACCGACAGCTAAACAAGCTCACGATCAAAAACAAATATCCCCTACCTCGGATTGATGAACTTTTTGATCAAGTCAAGGGTGCCACAGTGTTTTCTAAGATCGACTTGCGATCAGGTTACCATCAGATTAGAATCAAGGAGGAGGACATTGCAAAAACAACTTTCAGAACACGATATGGACACTACGAGTTTGTAGTGCTACCTTTCAGACTGACTAATGCACCTGCCACTTTCATGTGTTTAATGAATAGTGTATTCCATAAATTTCTGGATAAATTTGTACTGATATTTATCGATGATATTCTGATTTACTCCCGTACTAAGGAGGAGCACGAGGAACATCTCAGGTCGGTACTGCAAACTCTACGAGAGCACCAACTGTATGCTAAATTCAGCAAGTGTGATTTCTTCAAAGAGGAGATACAGTACTTAGGTCATGTAATCACAAAGGAAGGGATTGCAGTAGACCCTGAAAAAATAAGGACCATAATGGAATGGCCCGTACCTAAGGATGTGGCAGATATCAGGTCTTTCATGGGATTGGCCGGTTATTATAGAAGATTTGTGGAGGGCTTCTCAAGAGTAGCCTATCCTATTACCTCCTTGCAAAAGAAAGGAAGGGCTTTCAAATGGACTTCAGAATGTCAGCAAAGCTTTGAGCAACTTAAGCGTTTGCTCACCTCTGCTCCCATTTTGAGTATAGCAGATCCTAATAAGGATTACGTGGTATGTACCGATGCAAGCCGAGAAGGCGTGGGTGGTGTGTTAATGCAGGAGGGGAAAGTGATCGCCTATGAATCAAGAAAGTTAAAGGAGCATGAGCAGAAATATTCTGCCTACGACTTAGAATTAGCAGTTGTCATACATGCACTGAAAATGTGGCGGCATTACCTTCTGGGAAGAAAATTTTTGTTGTTAACAGATCATCACAGTTTGACAAACTACTTCAGTCAGCCCACCCTGAATTCAAGGCAAGCCCGTTGGGCAGACTTCTTAAGTGGATTTGACTTTGATATTAAGCATTTGAAAGGAAAGGAAAACCACGTGGCTGACGCACTGAGTCGGAAGGTGCAATGTTTATACAAAATTTCATCCCAGAAATGGAAGGATCCCTTGCAAGAAATGATAAAAAAAACCGCAGATCAAGATGCTGAATACCAGCAAATAAAACAGCAGCTACAACTTTCTAGCAAAGAAAATCAGCAGGGGTATCAGATAGATGAGGATGGGATGCTGCTCTATAAAAAGAGGTTGTATGTACCTAATGAAGACAGTCTTAAAAATCTGGTTTTAGATGAGTTTCATATCAGCCACTACGCGGGTCATCCCGGATACCAGAAGATGCTTACTGCACTTCGGAAAGAATACTATTGGCATGGAATGAAAAAGAATGTAGCTGAATATTTAACGCAGTGTTTGGAGTGTCAGCAGATCAAAGCAGAACATTTACACCCGGCAGGGTTATTACAACCTATGCCCATTCCAGAATGGAAATGGGAAATCATATCCATGGATTTCATAACCGGGCTACCTAGGACAAAGAAGCATAATGATTCTATCATGGTTGTAGTAGACAAATTAAGTAAGGCAGCGCACTTTATACCAGTGCAATCTACCTATAGAGCTGTGCAAATTGCACACATTTTTATTCAGAATGTGTTCAAACTGCATGGGCTTCCGAGGACAATAATTTCCGATCGAGATGTAAAATTCACATCAACATTCTGGAAAGCATTATTTATCGAACTGGGTACACAGCTGAATTTCAGTACAGCCTATCATCCCCAGACCGATGGGCAGACTGAACGAGTAAACCAAATAGTGGAAGACATGTTAAGAGCATGCGTGATGCAGAAACCGACTCAATGGGAAGAATATTTACATTTGGTTGAATTCGCTTATAACAACGGATATCACACATCATTGAAAATGACTCCCTTTGAGGTCTTGTACGGACGGAAATGCCGTACACCCTCAAGTTGGAGTGGGCCAGAGGACAAATTGAGATTGGGGCCAGAAATGCTCAAAGAAATGGAGGACATGGTAAAAAGAGTGCGGACTAATTTAAAGGCTGCCCAAGACCGCCAAAAGAGCTTCGCAGATCGGAAAAGAAGGTTTAAAGAGTACCAGGTCGGCGACCATGTTTACGTAAGAATTCAAGCCAGGAAAAGTACCCTGCAATGGAGCGGTTGCGCCAAACTTGCACCCCGCTATTTTGGACCTTTCCAGGTCTTGGCAAGAGTCGGGCCGGTAGCCTACCAGCTCGCCCTGCCAAGCCACATTAGAATTCATAATGTCTTCCATGTTTCCATGCTTAAAAAATACATTTACGACCCTAAGCATGTGATCAAATGGCAAGACATACGGGTAAGAACTGATTTCAGATTTACTAGTTGGAAATGTGTTTTGAAGGTAAATGACTGGTACTGTTGATGGTTGCAGGTCGAACCGGAAGGAGAGGTCCTGGTCGAGCCGCTGAGCATTCTCGACCGGAGAGAAGTACAGCTGCGGAAGCGAGTTATTACCCAAGTTAAAGTGCAGTGGCAGCACTATAGGCCTGACGAGGCCACTTGGGAAGATGAGGAATTTCTTAAGCAAGCGTATCCGAGGCTGTTTGAGAACATCAGACATCGGGACGATGTCCAATCTCAGGCGGGGGAGATGTGATGACCCCGGGAAAAGTGTAAATATTTAAATCTTACTGCGGTAAAAGACAGAATTAAGTTAACGATGGAAGATTGTTTGTTTTTTTTTTTTTTAAACCTTAGTAGTATTTCTTGCTATTTTATATGTGCACTAAAAGAATAATTATTCCAATAAAGAAATACTTATGATAGTATTGGCAACTCCCGGGAGGGAATTGGAAAAAGAAAGTCAGTTATCAAAACTGCAAATAACCACCTTCCCTAACTGGAAGGGTCTCCAGGGAAAAGGGAAGGGGGTTGGCAAAACTCTGGGCTGTAGAGACAGGCAGAGAGAGAAAAGAGGGAAAAGAAAACCCGAATAGACTAAGTCTGGTAAGGATCAAATAGTCGAGCACAAAGTGCAGCCTTGTTGAGGATAGGGATCCGGAAAGAGGAAGCTTGGGGGGAGACTCCGGTCCCGGAGGACAGGTCTCATGGATGGGCGATTAAACAAGCTATGCATAGAATCTGCAAGTGATTTACTAAGGGATTAAAGTACTGGTGATGACCAGGTAAGTAAACTAAACCTTAAAGCATCTGAAGTTATCTGTGTTATATAAGACATTGTTTCTCTGAAAATGCAAATGTTATTATTGCTGCACTAAGAGGTCTGCAATGATTGTGACCTGGGTACGATAAACTGTAGCACTTGTACCCGGAACAGGAAAAGTAAGAACAGTGCGGAACAGAAACCTGGCTGTAGAGGTAACTGCCACGATTATTAACGCATTCAGAAAACAGAGATAAGATTAAAACCCCGACTGTGAACAGGATGGTAGAAAACCATTTTTCATGGGTAGTTTTTTTAAGAAAGAAGGGTTTGTCAATATTAAGAGAAGCTATCAATACTAGAATAGCGGAGTGGAATGACGACAATAACCATGACCCAAACTTATTATACGAAAATAGTATCTTCCCGAGATTTGTACCGAGCTCAGGAAATAAGAGAGGTCAAGAAAGAAGAATAAAACATAACCCTCAGAGCCGGGTAAGCTCCTGCGGTATGGAATGAGCGCCGCAATCATTTTGTGCATGGCGAATACCCGAATGGGTGGTGTATACCTGCAAATAGGACCGCACACCCGGAAAACCAAAAAAAAACTCAAGAGCAGGAATCGAAGCTTAACGAGTTATCTTTCAAGTAATTTAAAAGAGAACCGAACAGCAGCTAAACTGTTACACAAGGAACTAACTCTTTTTAAAGCGAAACTGATACACAAGAGCTATCTCTTTTAAAGAAACAGTGATATAAAACAACGAGTTCAGTGATATATATAAAACGAGTTACAGTGAAATATATATATATAAAACGAGTTGCAGTGAAATATATATATATATATATATATATATATATATATATATATATATATATATATATATATATATAGATATATATATATATATATATATATTTACCAAGTTAGGAAACTGATTTAAACACCCAGACTTGTTGGTATAAACATAAAAGACCAATCATTCTCTTGCATACATAAGGCATAGGGTCGAAACGACCAAAACATCTGTTATACCGAGATGCATGCGTAAATACTCATAAGCATGTCACAAAAGACCTACTAAATAAGCGATACAGAACATAGGTAAACCCCTACCTAAACACCAGAAGAACAGTTATTACATTTCCAGAACGAAGATCTACATTGCAAATCTGGGCAGTGTTCGAACGACAACATCCATACAAACCCTTTTAAAACAAAGTAAGATACTCGCAATTGATATGGGAATATAAACACAGAGTTTAAGTCAAATAGAAACGGCCGCAAGGCTGTAACAGTCCAATTCTAGAAGCAAATGGGCCTAGAATCCCAACATATGTAACCAGAAGAGTCACGTGTGAAGTTTAATTCAAAGATTATATACAATACACAGTTTTAACTACAATAAATCAAAGATGGAACTACAGTCTCATAAACTGAAAGCTTTCCAACCCAGAACCGTTGGAAGCGTTAGGGTTACTCTAGAACCCATATCACGAAACCAAGACAAATTGGAACAAGACAATGTAGAACCTCCCGTCGCCATCTGCGTCCAACCATGGAAGAGTAAGGTTGGGGCTTCGATCAGGCGCAGGGGTAACCCTCTGCCGACAGATAGAAGAACAAAACGAAGGGACATTTAACCCGATTAAAATACATACAACAAAGCAGAAAGCTGAAGGGTCGTACCTGTTGTAATTGTCGGCATTCCATAACCTTGAGGAAGACCTCCTTGCCCGAGTCAATCTCAGAGGCGGATATCTACATTAAGCAATAAAATGGCAGAGGAAATCGTTAGTCCTGATTTCTTAAGGGGAAAACCAAAGAACCGAAAAAACGATAAACTTTATGGAACTAAACCCATATACTGGCGACTGCAACACTCACCAGAAGTCATTTCGGAAATTTATAAACGCAGGACGGAAGCTCGGCGATGAGGATGCGCGCTGGCGGAGAGGGTAGGAGTTCACTCGGCGCAAAATCGTCGAACAATCCCACCAACTGTGGCGGGGTGGAGCAGAGAGCCGCAGAGTCACCGAGTTATGCCGAAAAGCTCGAAGAGTCGGGAAGGGGTAGACTTATATAGCATCAACTTCCAGAAGTGAAGTCGAGGGGGCATCTCCACCCTCCGATTCAATCCGGAGCATCCTTACCATCGATTGAGGCGGCAACACAAAAGAAAACAAGCGGGAGTTCTCTAACCTTGAACCACACCCCTTCACGTGAACAGGCCGGCGGAATTTATTGCCGCGTCCATATGTCCACTGCGGATGGTGCCAGCGAAGCTGACAGTCAGAGCTGTCTCGATATGCCCAATGTCGCAGCACTTAGGTTATGCGATATGTGTTTCACATATGGAGAGGGGTGATACATAAAGTTTAACCAATATAACATATATAAACAATATCAGCCGCAAATGTAATTTAATACCAAGAGCTATAATGATAATGGAGTTGTAGCCTTACCATAAAAAATATTATCTATATATGTTTAATATATGGGTTGGGTATGTGACACGTGGATATTTAAATAATTTGTTTAAATTATGTATTGAAAAAGTTTTAAAAATATAGGTATTATAACATTTTTTTAAAATCATTTTATCTATTTTAAAATTTGATAGTTTTATATTTTTTTAAAATTGACATGAAATTATGTTATTTCACATGGATATAGAAATATTTTATTTATGGTTAAAAATCAAAGCCTCATCTCTTTCGGATTGAGTTGTAGTATTAATAATGAAAACATATAATGAGAGTGAAATATTGATGTTTTAGATTGCTTTTAATTAAAATTTGTACTAAATATGTATGTTCATTTTTTTATTATAGTCAAAATTGCTTCTTGATTTAGAGAAAATTTTATTTTTAATTTAAAATAGATGCTTAATGATGATTGATATTTGTTTGGTGTAAAGCTCATAAAAATGTAGTGTAAGTTTTAAGTTTTTATAGGATTATTAAATAAATTTAAATTTAATCTTTTGAAATATTATGGTGAAGAATATGAATGAATATCGATTTATCTTAACCATGGATGTAGCAAGTTTGAGGTACAAATTAATTTAGAATGTAAAATGTGGATAAAAGGGTTTGCATCATGAAAGATTTGATCTTTCTAGGTAATTGCTAGATGTATGGTTAAAATGCATCTAGACTTAAATTGCATTTTTTAATGCATAAATAAACTTCAAACATTTTAACCTATGGACTCTATTGTCCACATTAAAATGTTTTTTTTTGTTATTAATATATTTTTAAGTATACTTTAATATTACTTAATAGGAAGTACTTGATACTTATTATTTTATTTTTAAACTTTCAATTGCATTTTTTCTTTTAATATTTTCGTTCTATATATAAATACATATGAAGTTGATATAGACATAAATAGTTTATTTAAATCATGTTTTGAAATACTTTTGAAAAGTATAAGGTTTAAATATCTTATTCACGCGTTTTTTTTACTTCTAATTACTTTATCTCTTTGTAAAGTTAATAGAATGAGTGAAATATTTTTACCATCTTGACTAGTAATGTCAACAACAAATCAATTGACCATAGTGAGGAGGAGATTATTGATGTTTTATAATGCTTTTAATTAAAACTAACCAAACATGAATATTCATTTTTGTTTTTATTATAGCAAGACAATGCTTTTGTATTTAGAGGAATATTTTTATTTTTATTTTAAGAGGGACACTTGTCAAATCCATGTTATGCATGGACATAATCGCACGTTACCATCATATATAGCTACACGCCTTTTAAGGCAATTAAATATCATATATTAATTTTATATTAAAAATTAAATGAATGTGGATCTCCTTATTACTCTTATTAAAAAGTAATTGAATTTTTTTTAATCACTTTTTATTCAAGGGCATTTAAATATTATATATATGATTAAGTTAATTAACATGGATATTTAAATAATTTATTTAAATTGTGTATTGAATAAGTTTTAAAAATATAGGTATTATAATATTTTTTTAAATGATTTTATCTATTTTAATATTTGATTGTTTTTTTTTTTTTTAAATTGACATAAAATTATGTTATTTCATATGGATATAGAAATATTTTATTTATGGTTAAAAATCGAAGCCTCATCTCTTTGGGATTGAGTTGTAGTATTAATAATGAAAGCAATATAATGAGAGTGAACTATTGATGTTTTAGATTGCTTTTAATTAAAATTTGTACCAAATATGTATGTTCATTTTTTAATTATAGTCAAAATTTCTTCTTGATTTAGAGAATATTTTATTTTTAATTTAAAACAGATACTTAATGATGATTGATATTTGTTTGGTGTAAAGCTCATAAAAATGTAGTGTAAGTTTTAAGTTTTTATGGGATTATTAAATAAATTTAAATTTATTCTTTTGAAATATTATGGTGAGGAATATGAATGAATATCGATTTATCTTAACCAAGGATCTAGCAAGTTTGAGATGCAAATTAATTTAGAAGGTAAAATGTGGATAAAAGGGTTTGCATCTTGAAAGATTTGATCTCTCTAGGAAATTGCTAGATCTGTGGTTAAAATGCATCTAGACTTAAATTGCATTTTTGAATGGATAAATAAACTTAATTCCTTGAAATTTTATTTTAGCTCTTGGATTGGGATACTTCACAGCTTAAATTTACATTTCCATAAAATCTTTGCTAAATTTGAAGCAAAATTGACCCAAAAAAATACATGAAAAACATCCAAAAGGTAAAATAATGAGACAAATTGATATGTTTTAACTCTAACAGTTATATTTTCAATTTCTCTGTATATAACTTAATAGGAGCACTAAACTATTTTACTTTTGAATTACATTTTTCATTTAAATACTTTACTTTTTTTTTCTTTAATATTTTTTTAAATACACATCAATATTACCTATTTTTAATATTAAGATATTTTATTTGTAACTCATATTAATTTTTTTTTTAATTAATAATTTTTTTTAAATAAAATTATTACTTTCATCATATTAAGAATTAAATGAATTACAAATCTTCTTCTTATTCAACGTTATTGAATTTTTTATTAGTTTCAATTACTCTTTTTATTTAAACATTGAGATGTTTTATTATAATCAACACACACACACACATATATATAACATGGATATTGAAATAGTTTATTTAAGAGCTTACTGAAATACTTTTAAAAAAGTATAAGAATTATACAACTTCTTCATATTCAAAAGTTATAAAATTATGTTACTTGATTATTTATGGTTGAGATTGAGACTGAAATATTTTTACGTTGTATTTGTGTCTTTCATACTAGGTTGTAATATCAACAATGAAATTATGTTACTTGACTATAGGTAAGAGTGAGTGAAATATGTTATGTTCTCTTGGTCTCCTTGATATTGGGTTGTAATATAAAAAATGAACACAACAATCACACTTAGAAGGAAGTTATTATGTTTTATAATACCTTTAATTAAAACTAACCAAACATGCATGTTCCTTTTTGTTTTTTATTATAACCAACATTGTTTTCTCATTTAAAGAATATTTTTATTTTATTTTAAAAGTGACACGTGTCAACCCTATGTTGAGCACATAAAGAATTGCACATATAGACCCTAGAATGCTCTGGAATGCCTATGCAATCATCAATCATCATTACTTAAATTTCTTGATATACCTATCATCATTTTTTTTCAAAAAAATATTTAATTTTATTAATAAAACAAATTGCAAATATAATAAATTGTATAAAATAAACTTATTATTTTTTACTTTTAATTACTTTTTTCACTTGAACCTGCAATATATTTTTCTATTATTATTTTTTGAGCTAACTCTTTATTACAACATATTATCTAATGCATGATAAAAATGACAATGTTGATTCTCTTCTTTACACTAGTCATAATAGAAAGATATTTTTGGATTGGGGTTCATCACCTTCTTAGTGGTTAACCATAGAGCCTCACCTCAAGAGTGTCAAGAGAATTGAACTCATAACTTTTTAATAACAAAAGTATTTTAATGACAAATACTCTACCAATTAAACTAACCCTCAAAAACAAATAAACTGTTATAAAAAATTATTTTATTATTATTAATTATTCTCTTACCCAAATGGGAAAGTACATGTAAAGCCTTGTTCACTAAAAAACAATTTAAAATTTCCACTTTTACTTCTCTCGTTAAATCCGCATCAGCTAACAAAATGGAGTCGTGCTCCGCTGTGATATGGATCGAAGGGTTGCACGACGTCGAGATCTTCGGGAGGAGCTGATTTAGACCTAGCGGATTTGGCATCGTCGGGAGTAGCTGATTTAGTCCTAGCGGATTTAGTCAAATAGTTTTATATAACATTTCTCTATCACAATATATTATGCTTCTAAGTCATTCATCACGGTTCCACAGTTTCCGATCGCTTGCAACATTAAATGTTTGCCAGTAAACAGTCACGCACCTTATCTCAGACCGAAATTCTCGAACGTCAAATCATGAATGATTCTCCAACCAAAGTGCTTTTCCCACTAACCATACACCTGAAAAGTTTATATACCAGATTGTCTTTTTAATTGATCAATTTTTATGTACCAAAATGGTTTTTCCAGTGATCAAACTTGAAAATTATATAATTTATATACCAAATCGTCTTTTTAATGGATAAAACATGAAAATTTTATGTACCCAAGTGGTTTTTCCATTGATCAAACTTGAAAATTATATAATTTATATACCAAATTGTGTTTTTAATTGATAAAACATGAAAATTTTATGTACCCAAGTGGTTTTTCCATTGATCAAACTTTAAAATTATATAATTGTGTCTATGATTTAACACTTCAGCATCCCACTTACTCCTAGACCACGTAAAACTAATAAGACCCCACTTTTCTTCGTAATCACCGTCCTCATGTGGTCGAGAAACAACTCAACCCTCAGTCCGGGCTGGCAGAATCTAAAATTATAACACTCGGAACCGGCGGCGCCCGTCAAAATCTATATTTCTATTTCTCTACTGTATATATTCATGTCTGAGTATGTAAACATGTATACAAACTAAAATAACCAGTCTTGCTATACTCGGTCACGATAACGATGAAGATGACGATGAGGCACAATGTACACCCGTCATGAGAGGCGGGATTAGTTTCGCGCATGAGTACAGATCCATCGATGTTCTGCAACCAGTGCCCATCAAACATGCATCAGTTTTCCAATATTCAATCAAATATTTATATTTATCATTTTTTTAAGGTGCATGAAATCAGAATAAACCAGATTATTAAATGATTAAAAAAAGGCGCAGAGAAGAGGAAATACGTAGGACTTGCTGTGCGCTGAATCTCTTGGTGACGTCTTTACAGAGCATTCGGCGTATCAAGTCCTTAGCGGAGTGAGATATCGAGAGCCACCGATCAGTTGGGAACAGAAGGCGCCCACAGAGTACTGCCTCAAATATCGCCTGCGGCGTCTCTCCCACAAAGGGACGAGCACCACTGAGCATTAAGTAGGCAACGACCCCTGCGCTCCACACATCCACTTTCTCGTTGTAATCCTTCCCTCCCAACACCTCCGGTGCTACGTAATACGGAGTACCCACAATCCCTTGAATCGGTTCTTCCCCTGAATACGTTGATGTCAGAATTTCAACCATGGGATTCATCGATCCATACCCAAAAGTTCCATAGAATTGTATGACAAGGGAAGTGGGCAAGCATATATCATTACCATACCTGGAGTGAAAGAAGAGGCCTGCCCGAAGTCTGCAAGTTTTATTTGGAGGGAATTCGAATTATTGGCAAGGAGAATGTTGTCAGGTTTTATATCTCGGTGGGCGATTCCCATGTAGTGACAGTAACTGATGGCCTCCATGAGCTTTTGCAGGATGTTGGCCGCCTCGTTTTCGGAAAAGGGTACTGTATTCTTCTTGCTAACGATACTGTCGAACAGATCTCCGCCTGAGCACATCTCCATTACCAGATGGACAAACTCATCATCCTCATAAACGTCATGAAGTGAAACCACAGTGGGATGACCTGAGAGATACTGCATGATCTTGATTTCGTTGTTGAGGCATTCTCTGTCGACGGAGTCGTGCAGATCTGATTTTCTGATGGTCTTAGAGGCGGCCTATTGCCCACTTTGCTTGTTGAAACATCTCCTGATTACTCCGAATCTGCCTCTACCGATCACTTCCTCCTGCAATTGGTAGTTCCGAAGGACGGCGTCCGTCATTCCTCGTTGCCTCTAATCTCCCAAGTTTGTTTGGAATATGACGCACCGGCTGTAAGAGTGCTGTGGGTGTCAGATCTCCCAAGCCACAAATTTGGTATTGGCATCATGAGTTGGCTTTGACTTTAAGGAAATCGAAGTAGGGTACTCACGTCAGAAATGGAGTGAAATTTCAACGGAATCTTTAACGGCGGGGAATCGTGGGATCCATGGCTGGAATATTCATTTCATGTATGAGGTGAGGTCAGGCATATGACGAGTTTAGTTTTAATAATTGAAGTGAGGACAATACTGAGTTTTGTTTTTGAATATCCATTTTGTATCGATTTGGAGCCGGATCAACTTGCAAGAGCACTTTGAATATGTAATGCACCTGAGAGGATCTTGGGTACCATTTGTGACGATATTGGATATTTATTAATTGAGAAAATGGGTTAGGTATTTGTCATGCAGTTTTTTCTGGAATTATATAGATTGATGGATGGAAGGCGAGATTGAATATCATCCATACAAAAGAAGCGGTGTAATAGCTATTAATAAATAATAAATATTTTAATACTTCTCTCATAATTAATTCTAATTTTCGTTATTTTAATAAAAAAATATTTTATATTTTTGTCAATTAAAATATTAAAGTATATATATTCAATATCATTTAACATATATGATGATGATGATCATCTCCGCTTAGACCAAATAATGATCTATCGGACCTAAAAAGACAAATTATTTATTTTGATTTAAGATTTTATTCCTATGCTCAAAAAGCTTGGAGAGAAGCCTCCTGAGCTCACTATAATTTTGGCATTGTAAAAGGCTAGGAAGGTCAGTATTGTAACAAAGGTTGTGAAATTGAGATCTAATGTGGTTGTATGCAGGGCACTCTAAGAGGAAGTGGTTTTCATCCTCGATGCTCCTATTCTCACAAATATGGCAGATCCTTTCCATCCATGACGTTTTAGGAACTACCCAGCGGCCAGTTTCACTATGGAGCTCATGAGAATTCGTTCTAATCTTTGCTATATTAATTTTCTTTTTTGAGCTAGTTAGAATAGAGAGATACTTTTGATCTTCAAGGGTGGGGTTGATGACCTTCTTATAATAACTTAATTTTCTTTTAGACGCTAAATCTTTCTCACACCACAATTTTTCTTTGAACTTAGAAGTAACAATATCTTTAATGTTATTTATGTTTTGCAAAGCATCATTCTCATTGATCTCCCAATAGTTTAACAAGGCCCTTGTGTCCTTATGCCATCCTCGGTTAAGCCTTAGGTGATTTTGGCTGGAATTTAAAGCTAGCTTAGGAAGTCTATGATTGTCTATGTTATTGAGCTTGTGCTTGTACATCAGAAACCTGACCATAGCTAGGCTCTCAATAGAAGAAAGACCTGCTTCTATAAGGAGAATAGGATAGGGTGTATTACTTTTAATTTTCAGGTTATAAGTTATAAAACGCTTCTGGATTTGCTCAATCTTCCTCCATGATTCTCTGGAGATGCTGCAGCCCCAAACTTCACAGCCATATAAGATAACAGGAGTGACTAAAGTTTCAAAGAGGAACTTCTTTTTATCCCACATTACGAGGTTTGCCGTTTTACAATTATTTTCAAGACCAAAATAAGCTTTCCATCCCCCATTGATCCTTTTCTCAATGCTATGGTTCCAGTTGAGCTTGTGATGGATATCAATTCCTAGGTACTTGTAAGAATAAACTTCCTCCAAGTTATTATTGTCATACGTAAAATTAGCGCAAGTGTCCTTCTTAGATTTGATAATCATAACTTTTGTTTTGTCTGTGTTAACAGTCATACCCATGGTAGAGCAGAAATCCTTAAGAAGCTTGAGTTGCTTATCAAGATCAGCAGGGCACCTTGCCAGAAGAACAATATCGTCAGCATAGAGAAGAAGGATAATGACTATCCCAGCTAAGATTGTGCCACCACATCCTGCTTCTTCTAAATAACCTTCGAGCTTATCGATGTAAATGCCAAATAGAGTAGGGGAGAGGGGGCAACCTTGTTTAACTCCGATGTTACACTTAATATCTTTTGACCACCCCTCATTGTTCTTTAACTTGGCAATTACATTCTCGTATAGCCTTATAGCAGCAGCTCTTAACTCAAGAGGAACCTTTAGCTCTTCTAACCTATTCCAAAGGTTGTATCTAGGAACCGTATCGAAAGCCTTTCTAAAGTCTACAAAGCAGCAGAATAAATTGGATTTATCATTACGACATTCCTCCGCAATGATCCTTAGCGTAACAAGGTGGTCTATTGTTGAGTGATGCCTTCTGAAACCTGCTTGGCCTTTAGCCCGCTTACCTTCACTTTCAAGCCATATGCTTAACTTTTTTTCCAGAATACTACCATATAATTTGGCTAAGAGAGGGCTGATCATAATTGTTCGATAATTAGAGGGGTTATTTGTATCTCCACTTTTAAAAATAGGGATAATGAGGCTCTCGGTCCAAGGTTTAGGGAACCCTTGCTTAACAGCTTGATTGAAAAGCTTGTGGATGTGGGGGATGAGGACAGGGCCTCCAATTTTTAAGATTTCTGCTTGGTAACCTTCAATGTCCTTAGCTTTCCCATTCGCGAGGCGATTAACCCCAAACTTAATGTCTTCTAAAGAGAAGACTTCTTTCGTTGTGAGCAGGGTTTCCAAATTATCCGTGACATTAGGAGATTCATAAAGCTTTTTAAGATAATAATTCCAATCGTGAAGAGAAATTTTATTATTATCCTTAGTCTTCCTAGTCAAAATCTGCCTCCAAAATTTCTTAGGAGCTACCTTAGAGAGGTGTAAGAGATTCTCCTATCTTTGACGAATGTACTGCCTCTTTTTCCTTTTAATTAGGGCTTTGTATATTCTTATCTTGTCCATTTTAAGAGAATCATCAACAGCTTCCTTAATTGCTCTCCTCGCATGTTTACAATCTTTGTCATACCAAGGATTGGTTTTGCTATTTCTTTTATTATTTGAGACTTCAATTGAGAACTTTTTAATAGAATATGAGAGGGTTGTAGTAAAATTATTATATAGGTCTTCTATGTTATATATACTAGATAAAGGAGGCAAATTAGTTTTTAATTCATTTAGAAAGAGGTCCTTTTTATTTTTATCAAATATTAAGTTCTTTTGGTTGTAAGTATTATTTTCTATGGGAACTCTATGCATGACAAAATTGAGGGTTATAAGTAAAGGCCTATGATCGGAGTCAGGCTCGTGGTCGTTTAAGATGTCAAAGTTTATCATTTCGTTGTATAATGGAAGATCGGAAATAACGTAGTCTACCACGCTGCTACCAAGTCCATGGATGCAGGTCATCTTGCTGGAATTGGGCCACTTTTTTAGACCGTTGCAAATTATGAGATCCTGAGCACTACAGAGCTTGACAAGCTCCGACCCAAATAAATTTTCCCCGAGGTCTTCAGAGCTCCTTTTGTACCTACTAGCCAGGGTAGGGTCTTCGTCTAACCAAAGAGGATTAGGGCTGGAACGATTGCTTAAAATAATAGCTTGGTTGCTTGAAGTTCGGGCATTGAAGTCACCTATTAAAAGGATATTACCATCATTCCTTAGGCTAGAAATATCGTTCTCTAAACTATTGTAAGGGTTAGTTTTATCTAGATTCTTCTTCTTATAGAAGTTAGAATTAATGGGGGGGAATAACATATTTCTATGTAGGACTTTTTATTATTAATGTCTCTGATCTCTATCCAACTAAATTGGTTGTAAGGGTCGTTTTTATAAAGCCTAACATAGGGGGAGATGTTCTTCTTAAAGTAACAAGTTATTCCCCCAATGCCTCTACGGGAGGATCGCTTGTTCCATATAGACCATAGCGTAAAGCCATCTATGTTAGGGACCTTAGATTCTTCGTGCTCCCAAGTTTCAACAAGCAAAATAATATCAACATCATTTGAAATCCAACTTAGCTTGGGGCCTTTGTTCCATGGGAAGCCCCGACAGTTCCAAGAAAGGATCCGGAGCATGTTTAATTGCTATTGATTACTATCTTTTTGGTTTTTGTCCCGAATAAAGGCTTTTCTATTTCTGATTATTGCCCATTTTCCTTCCTTTCTAGCTTCTTTTACCTTTTGAACCTCCTTTCTTAATTCTGCTTGATCTTCTAGAATGAGATCTTCATTTATGAATATTCTCGTTCCTTTTAGACTTGGGGTTTTACTAAGTATGTTGTTCTTATGATCAGTAGAGCTCACCTTTATGCGGATTAATCTTCCTTTATTCTCGGTTAATTTCCCCAACCTTGTTGCTTCTGTGAGACACACTGTTTCAATTTGTAATCTATTATGTAATTCTGTCTGGACTAAGGCTAAAGTATCCTCATCTTCTTCCTCTTTTAAACCGAAGATTATAAGGTTTAAGGTCATTTTGTTACATTCGTGGTCTAATTCTATTAATTTTTTCATTTCGTCTTTAATTGGTTTAATATCTAACTTATCTACCACACTATTTAGGGTGAGGCGGCTATTAACGTTTTCTTCTAATTCTTTAATCATGTCTTTCATTTTAAGACCCTCTAAGGTATCAGCGTCTCCTTGCTAGGATGGTTGGTTAGTATCTTGGTTTTGTTTTTCTATAACATGCAATCTAGTCTCCATTGCCTCCATTTTATTCTCCAGTAGTTCTATTTTGTTTTCTATTTGTTTTTGGATAGTGTTTTCAAGAGATGCAAATTTGTTTTCCAGCACAACTTCTAACTCTTTTTGTAACTTGGCTTCTCTTTCTTCTCTGCGTTTCTCTAAAGACTCTATATACTCATAGAGGCCTTGTAGAGTAACTGTGCTAGGTCTGCCCTTGGTAATCTTTGGTAACTGTGGTGAAGTATTCATACTTGAAATTATATAAGCAAATATGTATTAAAAAAGAAAAAGATAAGAAATGTGTGCACCTGATATCCGAACCTGATGTGCGAGCCAAGATCTCCAAGCTTTGGATTGCGAGCTTTAAAACCAAGAGACTGTTTATATATGTCACCGAGACTATATGCGAGAGTATATATATAACCGGAGCCGGGACAAGAACACCGAGATCTGTTTATATGCGAGAACTGTTTATATATCACCGAAGCCGGGACAAGAACACCGAGATCTGTTTATATGCGAGAACTGTTTATATATCACCGAAACATCGAGACTATATTATCACCGAAACAGCGAGACTATATATCACCGAAACAGCGAGACTATATATCACCAAAGCCGGGACAAGAACACCGAGATCTGCTTATATGCGAGAACTGTTTATATATCACCGAAACCATATCACCGGGTTTCTGAGATTGAATGCGAGAATAGATATCAAATGCGAGGTAAAATCACCGGGTTTCTGAGATCAAATGCGAGAATAGAGATCAAATGCGAGACTGTTCATATCACCGAGACTGTATATATCACCGAAACCATATCACCGGGTTTCTGAGATCGAATGCGAGAATAGATATCAAATACCGGGTTTCTGAGATTATGCGAAGATGCAATAAAATATGAAATTACTTATCACCGAGACTGTTCATATCACCGAGACTGTACATTCCTTGTTATAATTATATCACCGAGATCATTCCACCGAGATAAATCATAACATCACTTTAAATATAAATATTTGAATCATAACATCATGTTATATAAATATTTTAAATCATAAAAAATTATATTAATATTCTAATTTAATTTTATGAATATTTTAAATATAAATATTTGAATCATAACAGCATGTTATAAATATTTTAAATCATAAAAAATTTTAGTAGTATTCTAATTTAATTTTATGAATATTTCGGTAAATTATTAAAATTTATAACAATTTTTTTTTTTTTTAAATCACATCAAAGAGTATAGGTCGATGTTTGCTTATTTTTTGATCAAGTTTTTTGTAACTGTTTTTTTTTAATAGCTTCCGGAAAGATTTTTTTGTCGATCTAACCTGCTGCCTTTTCACACTGGTTGATTGGAAACTCCTAAACATATATTTTTTGTTATGATTTCTTCCCAACAAAAAAAACCCCACTGGTTGATTGGAAACTCCTAAACATATATTTTTTGTTATGATTTCTTCCCAACAAAAAAAACCCTACTGCCTTTATCTGACTTTTCACACTGGTTGATTGGAAACTCTTAAACATATATATTTTTTGTTATGATTTCTTAAAAAAAAAAAAAATCCCTTATAAATTAAATATAGATCGCAAAAACCTAAACTAGTTAATTATTAGAATTATTTTTTCTTTATTTTCCACTCAAATTTAAATAAATATTTCTCAAATTTAAATATACATTAAAAAAACATTATTATAAATTAAACCACACAAAAAAACACTATATTTGAATTTAAAATTTCAATAATGTATAATTTAAAATTATACCCAGAAACAATGTAGACTTCTGCAACAATTTTTCTGTTTCCCAAGTTTTCTTCAAACTTGAAGGATTAAGTTACCCATTAGAAAATGGAAGAGTTTGCTAGGAATAACACTGGCAACTATTTACTCTAAGCTTTTTTCCTTATATGTATTAATATTTATATATTAATATTAGTGTTTAATTGTATAAGCTTTAGTGGATGTTAAGAAAAAATTAATTATTAATTTCATTTAGGTTGGTGTTTATTATATACATAAGGGAGAGACTATTCATTTCATCTCCCGGTGACTATTCATATTCTCCAAGCATCGTTCTGAATCTTTCAAGATTTTCTCTTCCAAGCACTTTGGTGAAGACATCTGCAATTTTCGCGTTCGTGGAACAATGGCGGAGATGGATTGTTTTGGCATCAACATGATGTCGAATCAGATGATATTTAGTATTGATGTGCTTGGTTCGATCATGGAACTTTAGGTTCTTGGCCAACTTTATTGCAAAGGTATTGTCAATCATAATTTTCATGAGCCACACAATTTCTTTTGTTGCCTCAGCTGCTTCCACGTATTCTGCTTCTGTTGTGGAATCTGCTGGAATTGATTGCTTGCATGATCTCCAGGAGACAACTTCTTATCCAAGACTCATAGCATATCCTAAAGTAGATACCCCAGTTTCTTTGTCTCCATCAAAGTTTGAATCAGAGTATCCAATCAAGCTGAAGTCATCCACCTTTGTATACTTGTTTCCAAAGTCTTGAGTTCTCTTCAAGTACCTTAGAACTCTTTTTGCAGCAGACCAATGTCCCTCACAAGGCTTTTTCATAAACCTGGAGAGGATTCCAATAGTAAACGAAATGTCTGGTCTGGTAGTAGTTAGGTAGTTGAGACTTCCTACAAGCTGTATATACTTTGTTGCATCCTCAAATTCTTTTCCTTCAATGGATGTGAGCTTTAAGTTTTGTTCCATTGGAGTAGTAAGTGGATTGCATTCTATCATGCCAAACATGTTCAAAAGATCTCCAATGTACTTATTTTGAGAAAAAAATATGGACTTCGGATGTTGAGTTACTTCAATACCAAGATAGTAATGAACATAGCCAAAATCAGTCATTTCAAAACTTTTCCCCAATTCCTTCTTTATGGATGCAATGTAGCTTTCATTGTTCCCTGTCATCAAAAGATCATCTACATATACCACAAGATATACAACTATTTTTCCAACTTTCTTGACAAATCAAGTTGCATCATGAAGATCATAATGTTTGAAATTGAGTTTCAGAAGATGCTCAGTTAGTTTTTCATACCAGGCTTGCAATGCTTGTTTGATGCCATACAAGGATTTCACAAGTTTGCATACTTTATGTTCATGTCCTTTCATATAAAATCCTTCAGGCTGGGACATAAAAACATTCTCTTTTAGATCTCCATTCAAGAAAGAAGTTTTTACATCCATTTGATGGACTTTCCAACTGTTTTGCACTGCTAGGGCAAAGAGTGTCCGGATGGTAGCCCATTTTGCTGTGGGGGAAAAGTCTCCTCATAATCGACCCCTTCCTTCTGCGCAAAACCTTTTGCCACAAGCCTGGTTTTGTGCTTGTCAAGTGAGCCATCAGCTTTATACTTGTTCTTGTAGATCCACTTGCAACTAATTGGTTTGGTTCCTAATGGAGGATCAACCAGCTTCCAAGTGCCATTCTTTATGAGGGCATCATACTCATTTTGCATCGCTTCTTTCCATTCATCATGAGAAGCGGCTTCTTTGAAGGAAGTTGGTTCAAAATCTGTAGACAAATTCAATTCACAATCATAAGAAACATCCATATCAATAGGTGAATTAGAGTCATCTACATCACCTCCATTTTGCCGGTTTGAATTTCTAGTTCATGTCTTTCCAACCTCATCAGGATGAACACTTTCAAGTGTCTTTATCAGCCACTTTGGAGGACCTTTCTCAGATGGTCCAGGCTGCTCCATTGATTGAGTTGGGACTGAATCAAGATTGAGTCTCCTAATTTTATCAATCACATCACTTTAAGCATCATCGGTTGTTGGAGTTTCATGCGGGGGAGAGAGTTCTTCAGAAGAATATTCCACATGTTGATCTAGTATAGGAATCCCCCCTTCAAGATGTGTAATCTGATTATCAAATTCTTGAAATGATTTTGCATTTGCAAATCTATCCAAGCGATCAAGTTTCCGCTCAACAACATTGTCATTTTTGGATGATTCAAGAAAAATTACATCTCTAGATACAACAAATTTTTTATTGACTTCATCATAGAGATGGTATGCTTTGGACGTGTTTGAATACCCCAGGAAGATACACTTACAACTTCTTGCACCAAGTTTGTTTTTATGTACATTTGGTATCAAGGCATAACAAGTGGAACCAAAGACCCTGAGATGCTTTACCGAAGGAACGTGCCCATACCACATTTCATATGGAGTCTTGTTTCTAATAGCATTAGATGGACATCTATTCTTTATATATGCAGCACATAGAACAACATCACCCCAAAACATTATTTTTACATTTTTGAAGAAGAGCATGGAGCGTACCATATTTAAGATTTTCCTATTCATTCTTTCAGCTACACCATTCTGTTAGGGATTATTAGGCATAGTTGTTTGATGTTTGACCCCATGTTGGAGAAATTAGTTTTCATATTCATTTGATGTGTATTCTTTTCCATTATCAGTGTGAATAGACCTAATATGAGATTGTGCATCATTTTCAATCCATTTATGAAAGTTCTTGAATGTTTGAAAAGAATCAGATTTGTTCTTCAATAAACAAACCCAACACATTCTAATGTAGTCATCAATAAATGTCATGATATATTTATTTCCATTTGCAGAAGGAATAGGAATTAGACCACATAAATCTGAATGAATGAGTTCAAGTTTTCTATGTCCTCTTGAATGTGAATCATGAAAAGACTGTTTGCTATGCTTTCCTAGAATGCAAGCATCACATTGCTTAAATTTCCTAGGAATTGTAGGCAAACCAGCAACACCATTTTTCTTCAACAAGCGGAGGTTGTCATAGTTCAAATGTCCAAATCTAGCATGACATAATAAACTTCATGGAAGTGTACACTCTTCATAATGAGAATTGTATGAGAAAGTTGTTTGAGCAGAGGTACCTTGCAGCTTGAGAAGCCTTTCTTCTTTTATTCCCCTCATGACAAGTGAGTGGTCAAATGCTTTTCTCACCTCAAGCTTGCCATCAAACATATGAATGGAGTGACCTTGCTGGCGGATGTGGACCAAGGATAGAAATTTTCTCTTCAGCTGTGGGAGATATAGAACATGATGCAGAAGAAAGTCTAGAAGACTAGGCATTTTAAGCCTGATTGTGCCAAGCCCTAATGGCTTGATTTTTGATTAGTCTACAAAGTATACTGCTCCGTCAAAATTGTCAGTAAATTCTTCAAAAAAATCTTTTCTATGAGTCATGTGGCAAGTTGCACCTGAATCAAGAAACCAATCATTTTTCCAAGAAGCAAGTGAAACATTAAATAAATCTTAATTTACTCCAATATTCAATTGTGCCATAACATAATGAGCAGATTTACGTGCTTTACCTTTGTCTGTGTCATTATTTCTAGCTTTCATTTGGTTTCTTTGCTGCTCAATTTTGTCCCATGGTAACTTGCATGTAGAGGCATCATGTGATCCATTTCTTTTGCAGCGTATGCAGTGCAAATCTGACTTTTCTCCTTGAGAATGTCTGCCCCCTGCCTCTGAAATATCTTCCTCTTCCTCTTCGACCACCTCTTCCTCTGGAAGAATCTTGAGAAGGATTCTTTTCTTTATGAGTAAGGCACATAGCCTCTTCAGAAGATTTAGGGGTTGTCTTCTTTCCAAAAGCTTTCTCTCTTTCAACAAATTTTTTCACAAGAGAGTCAAAGGTAATATCTTTGATATTTCCATTTGCTTGCAATGACTCAAGATAATTGGAGTAAGTAGGATAAAGTGCCTTGACAAAAGCGATAAGAGGAATATCCAATTTGACATTAGTGGCTTTGATATCACGCATTATAGACTTTACCTCGGATGCAAGAGCAAGAGGATCATTATTTTGCAATTCAAGAGTGAAGAGTTTAATCATGAGTTGAACAACTTCAAGTGTAGAATGTGAGTCATAGAGTTCTTTCAGATTTTGTAAGGCTTTGAAAGCAGTTGAAAATGGCGAAATATGGCGACTCACCTCTTCACTTACAGATGCTGCCATTATTGCATAAGCTTTGTTGTTCTTATTTTCCAAAATGGCGAGCTCTTTATCTGAGATATGCTATTTTGGCTCTTTGTCTCCATCTCCAATACACACATCTTTCCACAACTCATTGAAAATGAGGGTGTGGTTTATCATGCGGGACCACTCAGGATAGTTCTTTTTGTGTTATGAAACCAGCTCACAAAAAGATAGAAAAGAGAGATCAACGCCTTAGAATTCAGCCTCTTCGAGGGGGCAACCTCCTTTGCATTACACAAATGAACAATTCTTCGATGATACAAATGAAAAGACCTCCTTTCTATATATAGGAGTCTAATGGGTCATAATATAATCAGAGCTGACATAACACTAATAATGTAAGGACACAATAATAACAATAGTGGGCTTCTATGGGGCACAATAGTAACAATATGGGCACTACATGGGTACATCAATATCATAAGGGGGTTGTACTAATAACAGTAAGGGGTTAGACTAGTAGTATAGGGGCCTAACATGCCCCTCTCCTTCAAAACGTGTTATCCTCAATGCTTGAGTAGTTCTTTATGCTTCTCTATAAAATTCTTGTCCTCCCATGTGGAATCATCAATAGATAAGTTCTTCCACTTGATGAGATACTCTGAAATTGATCGATTTCCTAGCTATCAAGTTCTTGTTTCTGTGACTGCTCCAGGTTCCAATACGATTTTTCCTTCCTCCTTAATTTCTGGCAATATTGTTTGAATTGGGATCTTTTGCAACTTTTGAATAAGTGGCCATACTTCTTCGTCCTTCTTCCATTCATCCCTTGCTTCATTTATCCAATCTAGTTAGATAATAGAAATAGCACAAAACAATGCTTCCACATCCTCATCCTTTCTTGAGAGTACATCTGCAACAAAATTTTGCTTCCATTTTCTATAGATGATGTCAAAGTCATAACCCAACATATTTGTGACACATTTTTTCTGTTCTTCTAAAGATAATAGTTGTTCTAAAAAGCATTTAAGACTATCATGATCCATTTTTACCTTGAAGTGTCTTCCCATTCGATAAGGTTTCCATTTCTTAAGTGCATGTAGTATTGCCAACATTTCCTTCACATAAATAGCTTGCTTGAGATGTAGAAGTAAACATACCCAATCACCTACATCAAAACTTTTTTCACTACGATGTTGATCTACCTATTGTTTCATTCGATTTTGCACCAAAGTGGCGTTATCCTTTAAAAGTTGGAGAACTTGTTGTTGATGCTCGATGTGATCTTTCACTGCTTGAACATTTTTCTCCTTGATATGTCCTTCTATCTTTAGAGTTTGAGGAGTGGTAATTTCTTCCAATCCTTTACAAGATATGGTCGGAATCATTTCGTGATGCTTGATGTGATCTTTCGCTTATTGAACATTTTTCTTCTTGATAGTTTGAGGGGTGGTAATCCCAACCAATGAATTACAAGATAAGGTTGGATTCATTTCCT
The DNA here is from genome assembly GCA_031772625.1 of Pinus tabuliformis. Classification (NCBI taxonomy): domain Eukaryota; kingdom Viridiplantae; phylum Streptophyta; class Pinopsida; order Pinales; family Pinaceae; genus Pinus; species Pinus tabuliformis. Next base: position 460,661,050 of record CM062804.1, on the reverse strand, counting down.
CTTTCTCGATGTGATCTTTAACTTCTTGCACCTTTTTATTCTTGATATGTCCTTCTATCTTGAGAGTTTGAGGAGTAGTAATTCTTGCCAATGCTTTACAAGATATGGTCTGGTTCATTTCTTCTTTCTCTGGGGTTGGGTCCTAGCGTATATCCTCTTCTTTTGATGTTTCTTGATCCTTTTCTTCCTCCTCTTCATACTCTATGTAAAATAATTTCTTCTCGGTACACTTATGACCTTTAGTGCATTTGCTATCACAATTGTAACAAAGCCCTTTTTCTCTTTTTTCTTCCAATTGTTGTGCTGTAACCCTTTTAGGTTTTGGAAGGCTAGGAGAAACAACACTTCCATCTTTATAGTTGTAAGGGGTAGACTTTCTTGTTGCCATAATTTTACTTTCCATTATGTAACAAAGCCCTTTTACTATTTCCAATTGTTGTGTTGTTGCTCTAAAGAAGGTGTTGCTCTTTGTATCCTCATAATGTGCTATCATTTCCTCCGTGAAAATTGACCACGTAACAAGTTGTTTATGAGAACAAAGACCTTTATACCATAAAAATTGATTTGGTTCTAAATATGAAGATGCGATACATACCTCTTATAACAGTGGTACACCATGTAGATCAAAATATTGCTCCATCTGAAGTATCCAATTTACCGGATCCTTGCCATCAAACTTCCTCACTTACTTTTTCTTGATTTTAGGAGCTCGATCTTGAAATGATTGTAACTCTGTACTTTTGGATCTTTAAGTTCTGAAATTGCAACCTGTAGTAGCCCTCTATGTCCTCTTTTTAATGCCACTAGTCTGATCCAGATTGGATTCTCCAAGGAAGAGTTATGCCAAATATCCCACACTGACCTGATTATAGACTAGTTCAGTAGAGCGAACTTGTATGACGTGCCACGTGTCATGGTTTCGACCTTTGGCTCTGAAAAACACATACAAGAAACTACCGTCTGTCCTCTTTCTATACCTTCTTATGAAATTTTAATATGATGCTCAGAGAGAAAGTTATGACGATTTTCCCCAGGTCACCTGTTTGGAATGTAATTCAGGAGTCTACAAAAAGACCAACTTACTCAGATCATATCTCCGAAAATGTAGCACAAAAAGATCTAAAATTAGGACCCGAGATTTAGTGCGATTTCTTCTCAAATGGGTTTTTTTTTAGCTTCTGAAATTTCACAGAAAAAAAGTTATTGCGAAAATGCCACGATGACCTGTTTGGAGCAGCGAAACCCTAGAATCCAAAGCTCTGATACCAAATGTTATGAAACCAGCTCACAAAAAGATAGAAAAGAGAGATCAACGCCTTAAAATTCAGCGTCTTCGAGGGGGCAACCTCCTTTACATTACACAAATGAACAATTCTTCGATGATACAAATGAAAAGACCTCCTTTCTATATATAGGAGTCTAAGGGGTCATAATATAATCAGAGCCAACATAACAATAATAATGTAAGGGCACAATAATAACAATAGTGGGCTTCTATGGGGCACAATAGTAACAATATGGGCATTACATGGGTACATCAATATCATAAGGGGCTGTACCAATAACAGTAAGGGGTTAGACTACTAGTATAAGGGCCTAACACTTTGCCAGTAAGAACTATTCCCACAATAGATATGATTGAATGCACACAGTAAAAAAAACTTCTGCTGGCAAAAAAATCTGTGTATTGTTTTAAAAAAATGCTTCTGCTGGCAAAATGTGCTTTTGATGTAAAAAAATCATAGGTCAGGTACTTGTGCACACAATCATGAAAATATAAATAATTATTTATATCCCAACCAACACATTAATCGATTTTTACAAGAGCTCAACCCATATGGTTCTTGCAGCAGCATTCAGCATTCTCCAAAAAACACACACAACCAGTGAGGTGGTGTGGGAAAACATTATGGATACTAGTGGAGAGGCAGCGCACATGTATTAAAATGATGTATTAAAAAAAGTGTATGAAAACCATCCAAAAGCCACAAACCATGATTTCATACACTTATTCAAATACCTCCTACGCATTTATGTATATTAAACACTGCCTTTTGGAGAAAACCTTTAAATATATATCAGTGTTATATATATCAAAACAGTGGCTTTAAATATATATCAATGTTATATATACCAAAAATACTGTGGTGCTGGCATGTCAAAAAAATGGAGGAACCGCACCAAAACGGGATGGCTTCCACCACGCTTCCGCTGCGCAAGACCGTGAGCACCTCCGCACCTTGTGTGTTAGCGATGCACCTTCAATCACAATGCCTCCCACTCCAAGGCAGTAAGGTCTACGTAGTAAAATCTGTGTATTGTAACTCCTGCCATACGCTGGCCCATTACGGTTTTCTGTGGGAATATTACCACAGTTCAACGCAGCTCCAATCAAAGGTCAAATATAAGACAACATTAAAAGAAAACGCTTGTGAAAATAAATATGGATGGTGAAGAAGTAATTTTAGAGGAGGAGATCTATTCCTATCAAGCTCTGAAGACTGATGCAGATAGGGTAGTTGCCACCATATTCAACACCTCTATCGAGTCCCTGCCATCCATCCTTGCATTGAAATCAGAGAAGAAGCACGAGGGTAACACCAAAGGTTTTGCAGCTCACCATAAACTTGGACTGCCAGTTGCGGTTACATTTTTCTACATCAAAAATGAAAATGAACAGCACCAACGTTCAGCGTTCACACACCAGGTCTCTTGACAGAGGGCACAAATTTTAAAAATGCATATGACACTACCTGGAGCAGGGTTCAGGCAACCAAGCAGAATATAGGCAGGAAACTGACACTAGGAGTTATATAAAAACTAATTTCGGGAGTTGGCTCTGATACCATGTCAAACCAGGCAGTAACTCCTCAAAACAATTTGTTAATTTCATTTAGGTTGGTGTTTATAATATACATGAGGGAGAGACTATTCATTTCATCTCCCGGTGACTATTCATATTCTCTATTATTTATTTACATCAATTTTAATTATTCACCCAATCCTGATGATTAAGTGTCAACATATTTATATATTTAAAAAATAGTAATAATTTATATTAAATTTTAAATTTTAAATTAAATATAAAATTATGAAAATATTATAAAAGTACATTTTTTTTAAATTATAAAATATATTAATTTTCTTTTTTAATGTTCAAACTAAAAATATATAAGATTAACATCAAATATAAAACATGACTTCATACTAGAGGTGATGATGAATTTATTTATTATATCATAAATAAAATTATATTTTATTAATAATATTTTTTTATTAATTAAAATAATAAATAAATAAAAGAAATTTATAAAATTATTTTTAATTCAAAAAATAATTATAAAATATAAAAAAATTATAAAATTAAAGTAATGTAAAATCAAAACATTTTATCATATAAATAAAAAATATTCTTAATATGATAGAGTTTTATGTGCAAGTAAAATTTAGAATATTAATTCTATACTTTATATGATAATTAATTTTCCCAACCTATTTTTTTTATATATAAATTTGATCGCTTCACTTGGGGAGATTATATTTAAGTTGTTTATTAAAGGGAAATCAAGTGGTTCAAAGAAGAAAGAGCATCGGGAAGCTTCCAAGAAGTCAAAGAAGAAGTGGAACAATGGAAATGACATGAACACAATAGCCATAGCACGCCAGTGTAAAGATCCAAATAACCACTACAACCACTCTAACATTGACATTCATACAAAGGAGAAGTCTTGGAGGTTGCATCTAGAGCTCAATCGAAGAACAAAAAAAAAAGATACTAAGAAGAAAAATATTATGGCCACATATTTGAGTAATCAAGTGGAATGTAGCTCAAATGTGGATGAGAATATTATATGTATATCAATGCATAAGGAGATGAATATGTGTAGCCTTCAACAACAGGAAGAGAACAAAAAGGTCAAACTCTTCCATATAAAAATACAAGTCAAGAAGACAGGTATTGATGCTCTATTTGACTTAAGATCATAGGCAAATCTCATTGCAGTACAACTGGTCAATAAATTGGGAAAGGAATTATTGGATCATCTAAGCCCATATCCATTAGGATAGGTAAAAAGGATGTAGAAATAAAAATAACTAAATAGTTGAAAATCGTATTTTCTATCAGTGTTGATTTTATTGATGAAATAGAACTAGATGTAGTTCCCCTTGATGTATGTGGAGTAGTGTGTGGAAGTGTCTATATGTATATGCGAGTTGCAATCCTCATGTGCAAAGTCAACTAGTACCACATTATCAAGGATGAAAAATTCTTCGTCATGTACACACACAAGGGCCACTGGAGCTTCATTATGGGAGTAATACCATACCAAGTGTGTTCATATTGGGGATATATTGAAGAAAAAATGATATAATATATTGAGCATAAAATACGGGGTAAATGGTTTTTATATTGGCAGGTATAAAAAATGGAGCTCAGAGTTAATGAAAATATATAAAGGGGTATAAAAAATGTTAATGAAAAAATGGATACCTATAATATCTAGTGAAAGTAAGGGTTTTTAAATTGGGAAGGTATATTGTGTTTGTATTAGTAAGGGGTTAAATAATTTTATTTTTATAAGTATTTTCCAATATGTGGTCAAATTGATGGTACTGTTTAGTATACGATTAATGTGCATGATACATCATAGGTTCATTGAGTGGACCCCCCGTGATAAGGGCAAGTCCAAAATTTTGCTAGTAGGTACCAACCAAGCAAAGAAACTAGTTAGTTCTAGCAAGAAGTTTGTTTTTCTATTTTTAAGAGAAAATCAGTCTATAGAAGAGTCAATAAGAGAAAATTCATCCTTAGATAGGTCCACTAAGGAAAAAATAAAGAAACTGGAAAAATTTCTACAGGCATGAAAGGTTGTGTTTGAGGAGCCTAAACGGATACTTCCTAAGATGGAAATCTAGTATGTGATCCAACTATTTCTAGACTCGGACCCATTTTTTAAATTTGGGCTATAAAGGTAGTCAGATATAGAAGTAGGTGAGGGGAAGAAGAGATTGCAGTAGCTATTGGAATAAGGTGTCATTCAACCATGTACCTCACCATGTGGGTTTCCCATCATTATTATGGCAAGAAAAGATGGGACTTAGTAGATGTATATAGATTATAGGGTGTTAAACAAAACTATGTTGAAGAATAGGTATGCCCTTCCCATGATATATGATCTACTAGATTAGTTCCATCAAGCAAAATAATTCATTGACTTGCACTTAAAGTTTTGATATCACTAGGTTTGAGTGAGAGAAGAAGATACCTGGAAGATACAGGCAATGTTTCTATGAGTTGTTAATCATGACATTTGGCCTATGCAATGCACTAGGTACATTTATGAGGTTAATGAATGATATATTGCATCCTTTTATAGATTCAATTGTTATTTTCTATTTGGATTGTATATTGGTATATATTGCTACATGCAAAGAGAAAATCCCACATTTGATGTAGGTGTTAGAGACATTATATAAGCACCAATTGTTGGAAAAAACCATGAAGTGTGAGCTTGCAAAACATTTTTTGGTGTATCTAGGGTATGTGATAGGTGGGGGAGAGATGAAGAAAGATCCTACCAAGATGAAGGCCATTGTTAAGTGGTTGATACCTACTAATGTTTCTAAGGTCAAGAGTTTCATTGGGGTAAGCACAGTACTTGAGGAAATTCATATCCTCACTTTTAGTGGTAGCAACAACACTCCATTACTTAATAGTAAGTGGCAAGAGTTTCCAATGGGGAAAGGATCAATAAAGGGCCTTTGAGGAGTTAAAGGAGAAGATTTGTCAAACATCATTTCTAACATTATTGAACTTGTAGCAGCCCTTCGAAGTGGAGACAAATGTCAATGGATATGTGATGGGAGAGGTATTCTTATAGGGAAGAAGGCATGTATGCTATCATTATGAAGTATTCCATCGAGTGGTTCTTAACTACCTTGCTATGGAAAGAAGCTTTATGCCTTGGTGCAAGTTGTGAAGATAGTAAAACACACAGATCACTAGGCATTACAATAGCTATAGTCCCAAAGTTTCTACATTATAGTACCAACAATTACAAGTGGATGGCATTTCTACAATAGTTTCATTTGATGATGAAGTATTAGATGGGAAGCAAAAAAAGCTAGTTGGCATGCTTTCAAGGCTGCCGACATAAAATATCGCATATTTTGGAACTCATATTTACATGGATCTATTCGCCCATGATGCATACAAATAGGCATATTCAAACATTAGAGGAAATTTTAGCCTAAAAGTGCCCATGAAATTTTCATGTAATTTCCATGTCATAGTATGTAAACCAATAAAAGGCCTTCAAATTTAAAAAGAGGTACATGTACATATTTTGGAGGGAAAAAAAGAAAAACTACTTTTTTTAATTGTATTTTTAGTTTATTTCCCTATAGGTTTACTCAAATTTCAAGTGATGTGGAATTAAATTCTGCATCCAACAAGTACCCATCATGCATACTTTTGAGAAGACCCACATTGATAAAATATGAAGATACATTAAAAATGTGTGTTCAACATGTTTTTTAATGTATCTTGATTTTTTGTCAATGTGGGTCTTCTCAAAAGTATGCATGATGTGTACTCATTGGATACGAAATTTAATTATGCATCCAATGAACGTCTGCACTTGAAATTTGAGTAAACATATAAGGAGATAACCCAAAAATACAATTAAAAAAGTAATAACTATTATTTTATTATTTTTCCTTAGGAGGTGACTTTTAGGCTAAAATTTCCTCTAATGGGATGAAGAATTTAATGAGGCTTTACAACAGTTCCAAATCTAGAGTCATGTGCATGATGGTGACAACATAGATGACTACCATCTCTAGGATGGGTTGCTCTATAGGTTGGATAACTTATGTGCTCCTAAAGGTGAGCAAGTATAGTTGATTAGAGAGTCTCAGTGTCCAAGGTGGCAGGGAACTTTTGTGTAGGGAAGATAGTGGCAAACTTGCATAAGGGTATAAATTTTGCATATGGATTCTGATTGAGGTGATTCTTACATTATTGTAATGTTATCTATGTGTATAATAACACTAAAATCCACCATGCTTAAATGGAAAAAATTACTCCCATTCTATTTGAGTAGTTGAGAGTGGATATGGAGGCAGAAAATAGAGGGGGTTTTTATACTGTAGTAGCCCATAAGCCACATGTCTCACTCTTTTGTACTTGGATCCATTTTCCATTCAGAGAAAGAAAACAAAGAAGCCTCACATTCCAGCTAGGTTTTCTCAAAAGAGGGCTTCCTAGGTTATATCTTGTGTCAATTATGGTTTATGAGTTTTATTTTTTTGTTCTCTTTTTATGGCATAATTATCATTTTCATGCATTTGCAATACAAAATAATTAGAAATGTTAGGAGAAATAAACCCTCATAGTGTAGATTCATATTTCTATAATATATCATAGTAGATAAATTGTCGTGAAATGTCCAATGGAACATCTATAGCAGTTCACAAATCATACTAGTTGTAATTTTCTTTTATGATTCAATAATTTATATAGAGATATTCTTTAGATTATGTTTTCTTGTGATGGATATGAGACATATGGATCCTGGGAAGTATATTGTATAAGTGGAGGTGCAAGGCTCTTCAAGTATTTTGTTAGTGTCCATGACCTATGTTAAGCTAGCTATATAATATAATAATTGTGTTGTATCTCTGTTTAGTAATGAGAAGACTTAAAGGTTCTTATTTATTTAGGGGACTTTGTTTTCTAAGAGATAAGACAAAATGTGGGATTTTCTATTTGTAAGTTCTTGGAGTATGAAGTGTAAATTTTGTAGTCCTAAGGGAGTTAAAAGAATCTCCCTCAAATGGATGAAGTTGTGAACTTTCCATGGGCCTTCTCCTTATTTTTTTATGTGAAGAAATTTGGTTAGACAACGATTTTATATTCCTTCATAGGATGGTGAATACCTCTACAGCTTCAAAAGTATTTTGGATGGGTTTTTACCTATTTGAGTCTTTTTCAACCTCAAAATAAAGCTAGAAAAACTCACTCAAAAGCATGAAATCCCTTAAATTTTTAGGGATTCCCTAAAAAACTAGGAATTGGAGTGTTAATCCCCATTCTCTAAACACATGGGTTATATAGGAGGTTTTGAATGAGGGATAGTGAGAAAAGTGTGTCAAAGGAGGTGGAATTCAGAAGGGAGAGAAAGTTTCGACTATAAGTAATTCAATGAAAATTAGGATGTTCATGAAAAGGTGCTAAAGGAATTTTGTGATGTTTTAGATATGCGAATACCCAATTATCTAGAAATCTAGAGAATCATAGTTATGTTAGTATACAAGTGGGGATGTTTTGGATATTTGAACATTTAGAAATTTTCCTAAGGGGATTTTTCCAAAGACCCATATTTTGGATAGCGAAACCTATGCATGATATAACCTAGATTTGGTGAAAGTTTTTTGTTGAGTTTGAGGAATCTAAAATACATTAATTATTGTTGATTAGACACAATAATATTGTTATAAAATGTAACTAGGTCCAATGTTCATAATGATCTATGTACTTATGTCATTGTATATTTTACGTAAAACAAAAAGAAGAAGAAGAAAATTTATTTTTCAAGCATGGGTTTCATGCTCAAGTCAAATTATTATTTTATTGAAGCATGTTCTTCATGCTCATTATTATTTTTATTGGTCAAAGTCAAAAGGACTATTTATATCCGAGAAAAATAAATTTTAAAGTTGTACTTTGATTCAAAGACCCCTCAAGATGCCAAGACAACCCTATCCCAAAGGGTATATCTATTTGAATTCCTTTGGATAGTATAAATAGAGGGTGAGTTGAGCTCATTTGGACATGCATAATTCACTTGATCTATTTTAAAATATCACAAAAGGAAGGAGGGCCAAAGTCTGAAGTTGAAAAGAAAAGGAAGTGTTTGGATTTGTGGAAGTTTTGCATTGATACATCTCATATTGAAGGATTATTTTTGATCTTGTACATGTTTTTGGTCTCTTGTTATTGATGGATTTGTTGTATAGAAGGAGGGTTTGACTTGGAAATTAGAGGGTTAAATTATTTATGTCATCATGAGTCTTGGATATCTCACTTTGATATGATTTTATAAGAAGATAATATTTTGTGGCCTTCCCCTAGCTTGGAGTCTATATATTGTGTTCACTTTTTTCTTTTGATCTTCATGTTTACATTTTGGTAAATTTTTTATGAGAATAACATAATAAAGATTAATAAATGACAAGAAAACTTCACAAGAAATTATCATTTAAGGAGAAATCATCCCTAATATGTTGCCCTATCGATTTCTCAACATGGTATGAGAGCTAAGTTTGAAGGATGCCAACCTAAAGGTTGCACTTTGTTGGTTTTGAAGGATCTCTCTCTGTGGTTTTATTTGATGAATTTCTATACTAACTTATCTATGACTCGTTTAAGTGGCTCACTACAGGGTGGATTCGAATGGCATCAAATTAAATTATAGTACCTTTGGTTTACTACTGTGACAACACATCTATTTCCTCTATAGCTCGACCATTTTATGTGGCCTGATACACATTTATTCTATGGTTTGTTCACAAAATTTCTATGGCTCACTACTTTAGAGGCTCACATCATACTTATTGTGACTCACATTATTTTAGTGCCTCAAATTATTATATGGTTCACCTTTATTTCCAGTGGAATTCACTTTCTCTGTGGCATCCCAATATCAATTTAGAGGACTCGCACTATAATTTGTGGCTCACATGCATATGTATTTATTCTGTGGTTTGTAATTCTCTGCAATTACATTGGTTCATTTTTTTTTATGGCTTGTATGACCTATGGCTCACAAAGAACTAGAAGATTGCACTTAGTGAACATTATTGACATCACAGAGAAATCGTTTGATGGATTGCATATATCTACTCATATATACAATGATTATACTTTACAGTGAATATTGTTATATTCATTTTGGCATGATCATATCAAATCCAAGAATGGCTTGCATGGATTTGATCATACCCGTATAGCATTGCATTGAATTACTAAATGGCTCATATATATATATATATATATATATATATAGATATATATATATATATATATATATATATATATATATATAGAGAGAGAGAGAGAGAGAGAGAGAGAGAGAGAGAGATCCTGAGGATCACTTTTCTTATACTTGGCTCACACTTAATTGCACGAGACCTGCACTATGATACATTATATGCTTTGAATATTGTGGATCGCAATAGTTTATTACCCCGATAGGCATCCCTCCTATTGGAGTTGGGCACTTTAATGATTTTACTAATCAAAAAAATTGATCGGACGGTTTGAATTGAAAGATGCCAGTATATTCTCGTCGTTGCCACAATATCAATGGATTGAATTCACACCACTAACTTCCCTGCATATCTAAATCGCATGATTAAACCTTGTTTAAATTAATTTTTTACAAAGCTCCATTAAAAATTTACCATGCCATTTGTTAATTGACACCTATCAATGTAACACACACCTTACACATACACTTGGCATAGTAGTGGAAAGGTGTATTTTGATGATCATCTGTTTCAAACCATTGGTAACGTGTGTCCAATTCTAAATAATAGGTGTTAGTAGGTTAAAAGCTAATTAAACCTTAACTGTAATTAGATTAATATATTGAACAAATTTGTTATCCCAAACACAAATAAAACTAATTACACCTTAATTTTGGATAGTTTTTCTTCTTTAAATCTAATGTGTGCAATTTAGATGTGGTCTTTTCATTTATGTTGCTTTGTTGTGATTGTTGTGGCCTTTTGCATGGATCCCTTCACTTTTTTCACGTCTTTCATAAACGAAAATATTGTTTACACTTATAATATTATTGTTGGGATTTCGTGTTCTAGGTGTTTATATCAATATTCTTGAGATTTATACAATTAATACATGCATGTATTGATATCAATGTATTTATGGCTTAAAAATGATTTATTGTTTATAATGTTGTGATATAAATGTGTTATTATTAATGTAATGATGATTTATCATGTTTTTCCCGCTGGGGTTTGGTCTCGTGGTCAGCGAAGGGTCTGCTAAGTTGTTCGTGCCCCTGTGCAGGTCACGAGTTCAAGTCTCGTATTACCCTAAGGGGTCATTCCTTGCGAGCTGGGCGGTTCCTCCTAGCTGTTAAAGTGGCAGCCAGTGGGATTCGACCCCGTGTAACATGAGTACGATACCACTACCGTTGTTGATTCAGCTAGATATCAAAAAAAGAAAAGAATAAGAAAGATGATTTATCATGTTTTAATGCTTTATGGTTTGCAATGTGGTTCTTATATTGGTTTTGGTTTATGTTTTTTATTATTGTTTTGCGTTATAGCATTATTTATGTTTATAATATTGATGCCATGGATTTTGGGTTTAGGTTTGGTTTACTATTTCCTTGGTTTTATAATATTAAATGATTAGGTTTATTTGTTCTTTAAGTTTGTAATATTAACAATTCCTTCGGTTTATCATTTATTCCCTTTGGTTTATTTATCCCCAATATTAAGGTTTAAATAAGAGTCCTAAGGTTTAATATCAATCCCTTACATTTATAATGTTTATCCCTTCAATTTATTAGCGTGTTGCTTTCATAATATTAACAATCCCTAGGGTTTATTGATCCCTTAGGTTTATAAATTTGGTCCCTTAGGTTTTTCATGTTTATCCCTTAATCCCTTAGGTTTATTAATTTTGGACATACTCTAAATCATATCAACATTTTGAAAAAAAGATAATAAATTTTTTTATAATTTATAAAATCTTTTGACCTAAAAGATGATCCAATTAACTTTTTATTAGTTTTTTATGATTATCCACAAACATCTCATGATTTCCTGGTTTCTTTTATATATTTATCATTGTACCCTATGTTAATTTCATTTTTTAAGTTACATATCATTTATATTTTAGGTTAGTGAAATATAAACTATAAAGAAAAACACTATTTAATAATTTAATAGTTATAATTTATAATTAATGAGACTCGAGTCCTTTAATATGGATATGTTCATCTAATAACAAGCCTTTAATTTTAATTTTAAATTGGAGAAATGGATATGAAACACATTTATAGATATTTTTACTGGGAAAATTATTTGGGCTCTTAAACTAATTACACCTTAATTTTGGACATACTCTAAATCATATCAACATTTTGAAAAAAGATAATAAAAATAATTTATAAAATCTTTTGACCTAAAAAATGATCCAATTAACTTTTTATTAGCTTTTTATTATGATTATCCACAAACATCTCATGATTTCCTGGTTTCTTTTATATATTTATCATTCTACCCTATGTTAATTTCATTTTTTAAGTTACATATCATTTATATTTTAGGTTAGTGAAATATAAAATATTAAAAAAAACACTATTTAATAATTTAATAATTATAATTTATAATTAATCTGGTTAATACTGGAGTCCTTTAATATGGATATGTTCATCTAATAAGAATCAGTTCCTTTTGTATTTAATTTTAATTTTAATTTTAAATTGGAAAAATGGATATGAAACACATTTATGGCTATTTTTATGTCTAGCTACTGCTGGTAAAGTTATTTGGGCTCTTAAACTAATTACACCTTAATTTTGGACATACTCTAAATCATATCAACATTTTGAAAAAAAATAATATAAATAATTTATAAAATCTTTTGACCTAAAAGATGATCCAATTAACTTTTTATTAGCTTTTTATTATGAATATCCACAAACATCTCATGATTTCCTCGATTTTTTTTTATATATTTATCATTCTACCCTATGTTAATTTCATTTTTTAAGTTACATATCATTTATATTTTAGGTTAGTGAAATATAAAATATTAAAAAAAATCACTATTTAATAATTTAATAATTATAATTTATAATTAATCCGGTTAATACTGGAGTCCTTTAATATGGATATGTTCATCTAATAAGAATCAGTTCCTTTTGTATTTAATTTTAATTTTAATTTTAAATTGGAAAAATGGATATGAAATAGATTTATGACTATTTTTATGTCCCTATCCTTTTGTATTTAATTTTAATTTAATTTTAAATTGGAAAATGGATATGAAACACATTTATGGCTATTTTTATGTCTGGCTGCTGCTGGTAAAGTTATTTGGGCTCTTTATGTTTGTTGACAATAACTTGAGGTGTTGGATTTTAGGGCAATCTAGATTAATAATTTCAGTCTTATTGGCTTTTCTAGACCAGAGTATTAATGGATGGTCAAATCGATATTCAAGGAACGAATTCTTATTAGATGAACATATCAATATTTTAGGAATGGAGTATTAACGAGATTAATTATAAATTATAATTTTTAAATTATTAAATAGTGAATTTATTTTCAAACCATTGGTGACCTGTCCGATTCGAAATAAGAGTTGTATGTAGTTTCATTAAATTGTACATCAATTTCACCCTTTCGTGGTGTTAATAATAACTCCAAAAAATAGGTGTAGATCAATTTCACCATTCGAGCAATAAAATAATAACTCCAAAAATACAAGTGTCCATCAATTTTACCATTCATGCTCTTAATAATAACTGCCACTCCATCTCTGATTGTAAAGTGGAGGAATAATAGAATAACTCTCCCACTCAATGTACTATTGTAACCTTGAGGAATAATAGAATAACAACAATTGTCATTAAATATTTATTGTACTTATTATTCATTACCATTCCATCTATTATAATTCTGTGGATGCATGGGAATTGTTCAAGTATTACTCTAACGATTGCTGGAAGGATTATTTTATTTGATTTAAGATTCATTGGAGGAACCCTTTCTTAGTGATTGGTTTGTTGGAATTGTTGAAGGATTACTGGAAGGATTGGTGCAAGGATTAATTGACTATTTCAAGGGGCTTCTATCAACTTCTATCTCCTAGGTGCACAATTTGTTAACTAGATTTATTTTCAATGGCCACTGTTAACTAAATTTGTCCTTACTCTAATGCTCTAATGTGAAATGACTTTGTTCATTTTCACTGAAGTCTGATTGAACAGCCCATACCAAAAATAAATAATATATATGCATTGATGAGGTAAACATAACATAACATAAATGGGAATCTGACTTGATACAAAAGCCTCAATCAGCCACGTTCCACTGTAGTTCCTTATATCGACCCACGCCATTTTGGTTCTCCTGTCTATGTTTCTTTTTATTTGCCCTATCTTAATTTTTCAAATCAACTAATCGTTAAGATATATTTAACCCTCATTGCATTTGCGTTTTCTCTCTCTGGCTCTGCAAAACCCTAGGTAAGAATCGAACCCTAATTGCTTCGAAAAGGGGCTCCCAACAACCAGGTAACTTCCGACTCTCTTACTGGTCTGTTCTTGATATGATTTGGGTATCGAGACCACGACTTCTTCCCAGCCAAGGTTATGCATCGATGTTTGTATGACCACTACAACCTGAAGGTTCTGGACATGGCTACCATTCTTTTACGAAGCTGAGACCTTTGCCCCCATGTTTTTTCCTTCCCTACAAGTATTTAGCTCTTAATTGATTAGAGTCCACGGTTTTTAACTCTAGGACTTTCTCATAACTGCGTATTGGCTTTCTAGTGTGTAAAAAGATTGTTTTTAGTGAGTAATGTAGATTCATATGTGTAACCTGTACTTCATCAAATGAAATTTTATCGATTTCTATAATACTATGTCTCATTTATTTATACTAATTTTAATTAATTTAATTAAGCTTGATAATAATGTTCTTAAATGCTAGGTAATAATGTTCTAGACGTAACAGTACTGGAAGAATCAATAACAAGATCTGTATATCAACTATCACCGTGTTGACGATTTAGGAACATAAACTTAATTGATAGTATAATTCCAATGTTGTGACGAATTATCTCATCCTTTTTAACTAATTAAAAGAGTTTTAGTAACGGAATGCCAATTAGAATTTCAATGGGCATTACGATGCATATATCTCAGATATTAAGATATAACTGCTCAGGCAATGGGGACTGAGATGATTAAATTGAATACACATTAATAAAAACACGTCAACTATCACCGTGTTGACGATTTAGGAACATAAACTTAATTAATAGTATAATTCCAATGTTGAGTTGAATTGTCTCATCCTTTTTAACTAATTAAAGGACTGGAAGAATCAATAACAAGATCTGTATATCAACTATCACCGTATTGACGATTTAGGAACATAAACTTAATTGATAGTATAATTCCAATGTTGAGATGAATTATCTCATCCTTTTTAACTAATTAAAGGAGTTTTAGTAACGGAATGCCAATTAGAATTTCAATGGGCATTACGATGCATATATCTCAGATATTAAGATATAACTGCTCAGGCTGAGATGATTAAATTGAATTCACATTAATAAAAACACATAGAGTTGTTTTGCAACCTTTCCGTGCCTGATTTTGGATTTTGGTTACAAAAATGGGCACAGAATTACTAACAATTATAATTCATTAACAATTATAATTCCATTGTCGAGGTTTAGGTTTATAGATCTTCACTAACCTGTCTCATACAGTCACCAAAAAGTTTTTAAAACAATTTTCAATTTGAGTCGTAAATAAACGTGTGTAAAATTTGGGTATCATTTGCAAATTCAAATACATAAAAAAAGGACATCATTACTATGAGAAAGATGTGACCTAACCCAATATTCATCAATTTGTTTAACTGAATAACCAGAAGTTTCCAATTCAAGCTGCCCTTCACCATTATTCAAAATGTCTCGTTCCTGGTAAACTGGTTAGATTGCATGTGACAGAATGCAGCAAAGTGCTCCTTAAATCTAATTTTATTTATGGTTTTTAAAATTCAAATTAACATGTTTCTTAAATTAATATGTTTCTCTCTTTCATATTATGATTTAAATTATATATTCATCTAAATAATATAAATCTATATATAAGTATATATAAATTATGTTTATCTAATTAGTTTTAATTTTTTAATATTTAATGACTATTTTTATATTAATTATAATTGGATGATCAGTAATACTTTTAGATAATTGTATGTTTTAATTGGGGTGATAGAGGGGTGATTGGGGTGATAGTTGCAAGGCTTATTAAATTTTACCCCATCCATCTATTCGAACATAGAATATACATATGTAAAGCATCGTTCACAAGTGTTAAACGTGCTGCGGTATATATATATACAAACCTTAACAACACAAAGTCTCACTCTTGATTTAATACTATATGACTACACTTGGCGACCTTCACGAATTATTGGCTAAGTCAATAGTTAATTCATTCACCGGATTGCTGCTCCGACTAACTCCGGCGCCAGGTGGTGAACGGAATTTTAATTGACTTCACCCACCCTTGCCAGGTGGGCTAGCACCGTGCTGAAGCCATGTGATTTCTCGGTTGACCCGCCATGGATTTGCGCGCCCAGACTCCCACTTAAACGAACGATGGGGATTCATTACTCAGATCTAAGGGCTCAAACTCGCCCAAGGGTTTAGCGGTGATTCATATACCACCGAGTCACTTGATTTGGGTTCATTTGCATATGTCTGTGAGGCCGAATACTACTCAGCTCGGCGGTTCCTTCCCTGCACCATTTGCCAGGTTCTGCATTGCTATCTCAGGTATAATAATGATTGATGCCCGCCGTTTACTCGTCTACTCTTCGGCTGTTTAGATATATATACAATGTGTTTGTTTTCTCAGAGTTTATTAGTTTTGGATTGTTTTACTCATGAGCTAACTCGGGATGCATTTGCCAGTGCTCAGGCGGTTGCATCCACGGCCCTCCTACCGCTCAAGGAATGATTATGCTGGCCAAGGCGCTCTCAGGTATGTACTCATATCTTGATTAAATGCGGAGCCTGAGATTTAACCTGATGGGTAAGGGTTTATACCTATGAGATTTGTTTGGTGTCGATTTCTTGGCCAGAGGAGTTCCTCATGGCGTTCTCTATTTTGTTTGTCTCAGGGTTTCTGCATTCGGACCAAACCCTGGGTTATGATTCGCGGTCGGCCATTCCATGCCGGAACCTGTGTCTTGTTTGATTTATTTAGACTTATGTTAAATACGGTTTCTGGCAGATATGCCCCATGGTTGTATGTACATTTACATTAAGGGTTCGCGGCCTCCATGCCTGAAATTGAAGTCTGAATATTCGCCCCTTTTTGTTTCTCATGCTGTTAAAATGTTAAATATGAACTCTCATATTATTGTCTGTAGTTGTGAAGAACTATATGGTATTATTCGATTCTCTGGACATTTAATAAACATTGCTTCCGCTATACCCATCAAGGGTTTCTATATAGCTTAACGTTAATATACTTCTTTTCCTCTTCTGAATACGATGTTTATATTTCTTCATTCGGTCAAGTTTTGCACCCATGGCCGTCTTGTCTTATACGCTAATAATCTTGCTTCAGGGAACATGCCTTGAGCTCGCCTTACGATAAGATTTATTGCTATTTCCATTGGTTAACAGAGTCGAGTTATTCTATTAAAGGGTTTTATTGTAACAGTCGTATGTATTTGTTTCTTATTATGTAGCTGTACCACAGCGGGGTACGCGGCCGTTTACCCACGGCTGGGTTCTGTTCTCAGGTGATATAATGTTCGAATTTTCAATGATTATTTGTATTGGTTACTTATGCGCTGAGCCGGATGAGTCCTGGCGTAGCGTATTATGATAACACAGTATTTGCTTTCATACATGTTTCAAAATGTAATGGAATGTTGAACCCTCGGAACAGGGGTCTGTTAAGTTTTCGTTACTGCTTCGTTATTTATTATGCACAGCACTGATATTTCAAATGTGCCTCTCTATTGTTCTGGTATTTCAATGAATCTTTCTACCGTTCTGGTATTTCAATGATTCTTTCTACTGTTCTGGTATTTCAATGAATCTTTCTACTGTTCTAGCTGGACACCATGCCGTAGCTGGGTACCACGCCGTGCAATACTATTTATCTGCACTGTTTACATAAATATTCTGCATACTGCTATGGTCTTTCAGGACCGCATTTGGGTTTCGTACAGTTTATATAGATAACATGAATCGTATTCAGCAGATGATTTCTCTCATTTACTGTCTTATACAGCTAGTTCCAGATATTCATTTGAACTGTACATAATGTTTACATTTTACAGATATCCCACTGTTATATTTCTCTTTACATATAGCTATTAAAAGAGATTCAGATTCAACTGTATTTTCTATCTATATACTCAGTATACTGTTTACTGTAGTCTAAATCTTGTAAATAACTCGTACCTGGTCTACCAGTTACAGGAGTTAACGCTCCAGAAGTTCACCTGCATTTCATACTTGCTCTTATCCACCCAACCTTGAGATCCATCAGCATGTTGGATTCTCCCCCCGAGCTGTCTTGCAGGCCTGCAGCCCTCAACAAGACTCATGCACCTCCGTGCTTGGGTTATTTGGTCCTTACTAGACTTAACCCTTTTTCCTTTCTTTCCCTTTCTTGGAATTTTCCCCCCCTGTCTGTCCCAACAACCCAGGGGTTTTCCTTCCCAGGACTTTTCCTGTGTGAAAGGGTAGTTTTTTCAGTTTCATAACTGATTTCTTTTTCTTTAAAAATCCTCCACCAAGAGGCTGCCAGCATTTCAAAGATATATATTCCAATATTTTCAATTTCATAAATAAGATAATGTCATTTAGTAAACAATAATTAACAACTCACATTAGTTTCTTACCACAGTAACATTCCATATTTACATGTTTCACGGGGTCATCACATCTCCCCCCCCTGGGATTGGACATCGTCCCGATGTCTATTCCCCTTAAATAAGTCCGGGTAAACTTTTCTAATAAGTTCCTCGTCCTCCCAAGTAGCCTCCTCAGGCCCATAGTGCTGCCACAGCACTTTAACTTGGGTAATAACTCGTTTTCGCAGCCGCACTTCTCTCCGGTCGAGAATGCTCTGTGGTTCGACCAGAACCTCTGGTTCGACCTGCAGACAATCAATACCTACAGTTAGTTTCTGTTGAGTATATCTGCATAATCAAAACAACCGGATTAATTCTTACCCGAACATCTTGCCATCTGATCACATGTTTAGGGTCGTATACATATTTCTTTAGAACAGAAACGTGGAAAACATTGTGAATCTTAATATGACTTGGCAAGGCGAGTTGGTAAGCCACCGGCCCCACTCTAGCCAAGATCTGAAAAGGTCCAAAGTACCGAGGAGCCAGCTTGGCACATCCGCTCCATTGCAGTGTGCTTCTTCTGGCTTGGATCCTCACAAACACATGGTCACCAACCTGATATTCTTTGAATCTTCTTTTCCTGTCCGCAAAACTTTTATGTCTGTCCTGCGCAGCCTTCAAATTGGCACGCACCCTTTTCACCATGTCTTCCATTTCTTTAAGCATTTCCGGACCCAAACTCAGCTTATCCTCAGGTCCACCCCAGCTTGAGGGTGTGCGGCATTTTCGCCCGTACAGGACCTCAAAGGGGCTTAGCTGTGTCGATGTATGATATCCATTATTATATGCGAATTCAACCAGGTGTAAATACTCTTCCCATTGGTTTGGTTTCAGCATCACATACGCCCTCAACATATCTTCCAACACCTGATTTACTCGCTCGGTTTGACCATCGGTCTGCGGGTGATAGGCCGTGCTAAAGTTCAGCTGTGTTCCCAACTCAGCGAACAACGTCCTCCAAAAGGTGGATGTGAACTTTACATCCCGGTCTGATATGATTACTTTCGGCAGTCCATGCAGTCTGAACACATTCTGCATAAAAAGGTGAGCAATTTGCACTGCCTTATAAGTGGACTGCACGGGTATGAAGTGTGCCGCTTTACTCAACTTATCAACCACCACCATGATGGAATCATTGCTTTTCTTTGGTCGTGGCAAACCGGTTATAAAATCCATGGAAATGGTTTCCCATTTCCACTCCGAAATAGGCAAAGGTTGTAATAGCCCGGCCGGATGCAGATGTTCTGCCTTAATCTGCTGGCACTCCAAACACCGCGCCAAATACTCAACCACCTGCTTCTTCATTCCTGGCCAATAATATTCCTTCCTAAGTGCAGTGATCATCTTTTGGTATCCTGGGTGGCCAGTGTAGTGGCTGGTATGGAACTCGTCCAAAATCAGATTCTTAAGGTCATTTGAGTCAGGTACATACAATTTTTTATTAAAATACAACATTCCAGCACCATCTAGTGTATATCCTTGCTGTAATCTTCCATTAACTGATTGTTGTACCTGCTGTTTTAATTGTTGGTATTCAGCATCTTGACTTGCTGCTATTTTTATTTGCTCAAACAGCGAGTTCCGCCACTTGCTGACTGAAAGTTCACATAAACACTGCACCTTTCGACTTAATGCATCAGCCACCCAGTTCTCTTTGCCTTTTAAATGCTTAATCTCGAAATCGAATCCGGTTAGGAAATCTGCCCAACGACCTTGTCTTGCATTCAGGGTAGGTTGGCTGAAGTAATTTGTCAAGCTGTGGTGATCTGTTAACAACAGAAATTTCCTCCCCAGGAGGTAATGTCGCCACATTTTCAGCGCATGAATAACAGCTGTTAACTCTAGATCATAAGCAGAGTATTTCTTCTCATGATCTTTTAGTTTTCTCGATTCATACGCAATTACTTTCCCTTCCTGCATTAATACTCCTCCCACACCCTCCTTACTTGCATCGGTACACACCACGTAATCCTTATTAGGATCAGCTATACTCAAGATGGGTGCGGTGGTGAGTAAATGCTTCAACCGATCAAAGCTCTGCTGACATTCCGGTGTCCACTTAAATATCTTCCCCTTTTTCTGTAAGGAAGTGATAGGGTATGCTATCCTCGAGAAACCTTCCACAAATCTTCTGTAATAGCCGGCTAGTCCCATAAAGGATCTGATATCAGCTACATCCTTGGGTATGGGCCATTCCATAATAGTCTTTATCTTCTCAGGATCCACTGTAATTCCTTCTTTGGTAATCACATGGCCTAAATATTGGATTTCCTCCTTGAAAAAGTCACACTTACTAAACTTAGCGTAGAGCTGGTGTTCTCGAAGAGTTTGCAACACCACCCTAAGGTGCTCTTCGTGTTCCTCTTGGGAACGAGAATATATCAGAATATCATCGATAAATATCAGCACGAATTTGTCCAAAAACCTGTGAAACACGCTGTTCATCAAACACATAAAGGTGGCAGGTGCATTGGTCAAACCAAAAGGCAACACCACAAATTCGTAGTGCCCGTAGCGTGTTCTGAAGGCAGTTTTGGCAATGTTCTCTTCTTTAATCCTGATCTGATGATAACCAGATCACAAATCGATCTTGGAAAATACTTTTTCCCCCTTCACTTGATCAAAGAGTTCATCTATCCGAGGCAAGGGGTATTTATTTTTGATCGTGAGCTTATTCAGCTGACGATAGTCTATGCACATACGGAGAGTTCCATCTTTCTTTTTAACAAATAATACTGGAGCTCCCCACGGTGATACGCTGGGGCGGATATAATTCTTATCCAACAGCTCTTGCAGTTGCATTTTTAATTCTGTTAATTCTGGTACGCTCATTCGGTATGGTGCCCGTGACACCGGTGCTGCTCCTGGTGTTAGCTCTATAGTAAAATCTATATCCCTTTTAGGGGGCAGTCCTGGTACCTCCTCAGGAAAAACATCCGCAAATTCCTGTACTACCGGAATATTGTCCAGTGCAGCTGTTTTGTCTTTCTGGTTTGCATAACCAACTTGAATAGCGTAAATTTGACATTTCTTTCTGAGACATTTAGCTAGTTGGGATGCAGTAATAGGTCGGATCTGTACAGGGTGTTTAATCCCCTGCAACTCCTGCTGCTTTCCCAAGTCATCCTTATAATAGATGGTTTTGGTCTTGCAGTTTACCAATGACCAATGTTTTTCCAACCAATCCATACCAATCAGGATGTCGTAGGAACCCAATGGAAGTACATTCAGATCTGCTGTTATTGGCTATCCAGCTATGCTTAAAGAGCAATTACTAATTTTGGCTAAGACTCATCTCTTAGCTCCCGTAGGTAGCTGTACTAGCCATGGATTCATGAACCTTTCAGATGGTAACTTACACTGTTATACTATTTTTGGGCTAACATAACTTAAAGTAGCTTCTGGGTCAATAAGAACAGCTATAGAAAGATTTGAAATTTTACCTTCAAACTCTACCATGGTCGGCTGGTATTCCGCTTGACGATCATCCAAGGCTGCGTTAATCCTTGGTACGCTGCGCGCCACTTCCCCAACGGTCGATGCTTCGTGGATCTGAGATATCTGGTCCACTCCTTTACGCTGCGGGCAATTCTTAACATAGTGCGGTCCTCCACAACCCCAACATTGGACTGGAGGTCTAGTCATCCCTTCAATATCCGACCTGGCAGATGGTTCACTGATCCTGCTCTCACTTGGCTTAGTCCGAAAAGTACTCTTTGTTACATTTCTGCTAATCTATCCCTTGCCAGCACCCTTGCTGCCATTACCACGACTCCCCTTATTATTACCAGCAATTCTGTTACCCTTTCTTTCATTCCATCTTTTATTTGAAACATCTCCTTTTTGTTTGTTCTGCTGGTAATAGATTCTTGCCTTACGAATCACCTCATCCATTCTTCTGGGATTGTCAAACTCAATTCGTTCCCTTATATAGGCAGGTAGGCTGCTCACAAATCTCTGCACCTTGGCGTTCTCCTCCTTAATATATGGCACATAGCGAAGCAGGGAAGTGAAGCAGTTAATGAACTCGTCCATAGACTGTTGTCCTAGTCGTAAATCATGGAATTCCCGTGCCTTCTCATCATAGAAATGCTCGGTTAGATATCTCTCCTTGAAGTATTTCTGAAACTTTTCCCATGTTATATTTTGCTCGCTCACTCCTTTTACAATCTTGGTTTCTTCCCACCACAGGGTTGCTTTGCCTTGTAACTGGAAGATGGCCAGCCGTGCCTTCAGATTCTGATCATACTCATACAGCTAGAAATACTTGTTCATGTTAATTAACCATGCCTCTGCCGCTTCTTCCTGTTCCCCATCGAAATGTGGAGGTTTAATCTTTTGGAATTCCCCCTGTAATTCCATTTTCTGTCGCTTTGAGGTCTGCTGTTTTAGTACGTTATCAGAATGGTCCTCCTTTTCCTCTGAAATTTCAGGTGCAGTTGGGTAATTTCGTTCTTCAGTTGCCCTTTGCTGTTCTGCACTGGGATTGGCTAATGGTGGATTTTGTCTGTCCGACAAACTCTTCAGTATTCTATCCTGCTCCACCGTCAATCGCGCATTGTCGTCTCGCAGACGTGCCATCTCATTTTTCAGTTGTTGAACAGTTTCTAGTATCGCCAGATTGGTACTGCGTGTCTCTTCACCAAGCTGTACCCACAGCTCTGGGTTTTCCCGAAGAATGCTGTCAGCTCCCTGCATTTCCTCTACTTTTATTGTTGACTGTTAGCTGATTATCGTTTCTGTATTTACCTCCTAATTAATAAAACAAGAAAATCAGTTAGCTGAATTAATTCTTCCTCATATATACATATAAGATAATCTTCCATGCAGCTGGATCTTACTGCTCCAGAGGCCACAGTATTGAAACCTCCGCTCTGATACCACATTGTCACGATCCCAACGATAAATATGTAAAAATAAAAAAAAAAAATAGTTACAAGGCTTATTAAATTTTACCCCACCCATCTATTCGAACATAGAATACACATATGTAAAGCATCGTTCTCAAGTATTAAACGCGCTGCTGTACATATATATACAAACCTTATCAACACAAAGTCTCACTCTTGACTTAATACTATATGATTATGCTTGGCGACCTTCACGAATTAATGTCTAAGTCAAGTTAGTTCATTCACCGGATTGCTGCTCTGTCCAACTCCGGCGCCAGGTGGTGGACGGAATTTTAATTGACTTCACCCACCCTTGCCAGGTGGCCTAGCACCGTGCTGAAGCCATGTGACTCCTCGGTTGTCACGCTGTGGACTTTCGCGCCCAGACTCCCGCTTGAATGAACGATGAGGATTCAATACTCACTTCTAAGGGCTCAAACTCGCCCAAGGGTTTAGAGGGTGATTCATATACCACTGAGTCACTTGATTTGGTTCATTTGAGTGTGTCTGGTGAGGCCGAATACTACTCAGCTCAGCGGTTCCTCCCCTGCACCAATTGCCAGGTTCTGCATTGCTATCTCAGGTATAATAATGATTGATGCCCGCCGTTTACTCGTCTACTCTTCGGCTGTTCAGATATATATACAGTGTGTTTGTTTTCTCAGAGTTTATTAGTTTTGGATTGTTTTACTCATGAGCTAACTCCGGATGCATTTGCCAGTGTTCAGGCGGTTGCATCCACGGCCCTCCTACCGCTCAAGGAACGATTATGCTGCCCAAGGCGCTCTCAGGTATGTACTCATATCTTGATTAGATGCGGAGCCTGAGATTTAACCTGATGGGTAAGGGTTTATACCTATGAGATTTGTTTAGTGTCGATTTCTTGGCCAGAGGAGTTCCTCATGGCTTTCTCTATTTTGTCTGTCTCAGGGTTTCTGCATTCGGACCAAACCCTGGGTTATGATTCGCGGTCGGCCATTCCATGCCGGAACCTGTGTCTTGTTTGATTTATTTAGACTTATGTTAAATACGGTTTCTGGTAGATATGCCCCATGGTTGTATGTACATTTACATTAAGGGTTCGCGGCCTCCATGCCTGAAATTGAAGTCTGAATATTCGCCCCTTTTTGTTTCTCATGCTGTTAAAATGTTAAATATGAACTCTCAGATTATTGTCTGTAGTTGTGAAGAACTATATGGTATTATTCGATTCTCTGGACATTTAATAAACATTGCTTCCGCTATACCCATCAAGGGTTTCTATATAGCTTAACGTTAATATACTTCTTTTCCTCTTCTGAATACGATGTTTATATTTCTTCATTCGGTCACGTTTTGCTCCCATGGCCGTCTTGTCTTATACGCTAATAATCTTGCTTCAGGGAACATGCCTTGAGCTCGCCTTACGATAAGATTTATTGCTATTTCCATTGGTTAACAGAGTCGAGTTATTATGTTAAAGGGTTTTATTGTAACAGTCGTATGTATTTGTTTCTTATTACGTAGCTGTACCACAGCGGGGTACGCGGCCGTTTACCCACGGCTGGGTTCTGTTCTCAGGTGATATAATGTTCGACTTTTCAATGATTATTTGTATTGGTTACTTATGCGCTGAGCCGGATGAGTCCTGGCGTAGCGTATTATGATAACACAGTATTTGCTTTCATACATGTTTCAAAATGTAATGGAATGTTGATCCCTCGGAACAGGGGTCTGTTAAGTTTTCGTTACTGCTTCGTTATTTATTATGCACAGCACTGATATTTCGAATGTGCCTCTCTACTGTTCTGGTATTTCAATGAATATTTCTACCGTTCTGGTATTTCAATGATTCTTTCTACTGTTCTGGTATTTCAATGAATCTTTCTACTGTTCTGGCTGGACACCATGCCGTAGCTGGGTACCACGCCGTGCAATACTATTTATCTGCACTGTTTACATAAATATTCTGCATACTGCTATGGTCTTTCAGGACCGCATTTGGGTTTCGTACAGTTTATATAGATAACATGAATCGTATTCAGCAGATGATTTCTCTCATTTACTGTCTTATACAGCTAGTTCCAGATATTCATTTGAACTGTACATAATGTTTACATTTTACAAATATCCCACTGTTATATTTCTCTTTACATATAGCTATTAAAAGAGATTCAGATTCAACTGTATTTTCTATCTATATACTCAGTATACTGTTTACTGTAGTCTAAATCTTGTAAATAACTCGTACCTAGTCTACCAGTTACAGGAGTTAACGCTCCAGAAGTTCACCTGCATTTCATACTTGCTCTTATCCACCCAACCTTGAGATCCATCAGCATGTTGGATTCTCCCCCCGAGCTGTCTTGCAGGCCTGCAGCCCTCAACAAGACTCATGCACCTCCGTGCTTGGGTTATCTGGTCCTTACCAGACTTAACCCTTTTTCCTTTCTTTCCCTTTCTTGGAATTTTTCCCCCCTGTCTGTCCCAACAGCCCAGGGGTTTTCCTTCCCAGGACTTTTCCTGTGTGAAAGGGTAGTTTTTTCAATTTCATAACTGATTTCTTTTTCTTTAAAAATCCTCCACCAAGAGGCTGCCAGCATTTCAAAGATATATATTCCAATATCTTCAATTTCATAAATAAGATAATGTCATTTAGTAAACAGTAATTAACAACTCACATTAGTTTCTTACCACAGTAATATTCCATATTTACATGTTTCACGGGGTCATCACAATAAATATATAAAATTATGTTGAAAAATCTCATAAACGTAAAATAGACTACATTTTTTATTATTCAAATTTCCCAATATTTATTAATTTAACCTCCATATACCCCATAATCATAATCAAGTGGATAAAGAAATCTAAGTTTCCTGCTAATTGATATTGTCAAATCTTATGTGTGTGGTTGGTTGTCATTAATATTATAGGAATTTGGATAATGTATATGTGTAATATGGGTAATGTAATTGGTTGTTATTAATATTATAGGAATTTGTATAATGTATATGTGTTTAGGTGGAATGTATTAATTTAAATAATTAAATGTATTTAATATGTTATTGAGAATTGTTTAAACATTTTTTTTTCTGAACTTTTTTAAAAGAAATAGAATTATATAAGAGAATAATGAAAAAAACTATTCTCATTATATTACATACATATTACAATATGTTAGCAAAATAAGGTATAGATTTTATAAAATTATATTAAATATCTTACTGTAACCTTTTCTTTTCTTTCATATATTATAATTACAAAAAAAACATTGTTAATTAAAAATCTTTTCAATTTTTTTTAAAGAAACTTTAAACACCTTACTTAATATATGTTTAAATTCATGTGTTTTTAGATTTTTTATTGTTTATAATTTGGCAAAGGTTGTTTGGAATTACAAGTAAATTTGATTCAACAGTGGAAAAATTTAAAAATGACAAGTAAATTTTAGTAAAGATTGTTTGTAATTACAAGTAAATTTGGCAAAGATTGTTTGGAAATACAACTAAATTTGAGTAAACAATAAAAATTAAGATTGAGTCAACAAAAAATGTAGTTAGTTCCAACCAAAATTCCTAAACATCTAGCTGTTAGACAACCCACTAAAAATATTTACATAAAATAAAAATAATAAATCAGTTTTAAGATTAAGATCAAGTTATATATCATTATTTTTTTAAAAC
Source organism: Pinus tabuliformis (assembly GCA_031772625.1). Lineage (NCBI taxonomy): Eukaryota > Viridiplantae > Streptophyta > Pinopsida > Pinales > Pinaceae > Pinus > Pinus tabuliformis. The sequence continues at coordinate 460,633,764 of CM062804.1, read as the reverse complement.
AATGAAGACATATAGAATTGATTGATTTAGAAACACATTTTCTTAATGGTTAAGAACATTTAAATTATAATTATTTAAATTATTTAAATTACAATTATTATGATTAGTGTATGATAAAAAATTACATTATTAAATAAGAAATACTATTTTAATAAATATTAAGAAATTCAAATAATTAAAAAAAGTTATAAATATATAAAATTATTTTGAAAAATCTTGCAAACTTAAAACATATTACATTTTTTATTATTTAAATTTCCTAATATTTATTAATTTAACCTCCATATACCACAAAATCATAATCATGTATATATTAATGTAGCCCATTAGAATGATTAAGTTGTGATATTAATGTAGTCCATTACAAGGGTTATCTTATGATATTAACAATCTATTGTTTTATTAATAAATAAGTAAAATTATTTTAGATTAATTCTAAATATGAAAAAAAATAATATATACGAATGTGTTGTTTTAGAAATTTAGTAATATAATTTTAATTTGATATTTTTGGATTCATTATGATTGAGTCAATTTTTTTTTGTCAAATTCCAACAAGAAATTATTTAGGTGGCTATTACACCTTAAAGACTACTCCTTTTTTAGGTGGTTATTACAGCTAATCAAAATTGACAAATAGTTAATTATGATTCACATTACATACATAATTAAAACATATAACTAAAATAAATTCACTACTATAAAAAACATGTAGCCATGTGATCTTGAATCTAGAAAAAAACCAAGTTGTTCCCCAACTATTTTTTATTAGTTAAAATTATTAGTTTTTATTAGTTGTCATTAATATTATAGGAATTTGGATCATGTATATGTGTAATATGGGTAATGTAATTGGTTGTTATTAATATTATAGGAATTTTTATAATGTATTTGTGTTTAGGTGGAATGTATTAATTTAAATAATTAAATATATTTAATATGTTATTGAGAATTGTTTAAACATTTTTTTAACTTTTTTTTGAAAGAAATAGAATTATATAATTATATAAGAGAATAATGAAAAAACTCTTCTGATTATATTACATACATATTACATTATGTTAGCAAAATAAGATATGGATTTTATAAAATTATATTACAAAAAGTTATATTAAATATCTTATGTAACATTTTTTTTTCTTTCATAAATTATAACTACAGAAAACCATTGTATAATAAAAATATTTTCAATTTTTTTTAAAGAAACTTTAAACACCTTACTTAATATATGTTTAAATTCATGTGTGTTAGATTTTTTATTGTTTATAATTTGGCAAAGATTGTTTGGAATTACAAGTAAATTTGATTCAACAAAAAATTTTAAAAATTACAAGTAAATTTTAGTAAAGATTGTTTGGAATTACAAGTAAATTTGGCAAAGATTGTTTGGAATTAGAAGTAAATTTGAGTAGACAATAAAAATTAAGATTGAGCCAACAAAAATGTAGTTAGCTCCAACCAAAAATTCCTAAACATCTAGGTGTTAGAAAACCCATTAAAATAATTTATACACACCTAAAATAAAAATAATAATTCAGTTTTAAGATTAAGATCAAGTTATATATCATTATTTTTTTAAAACAATGGAGACATATAGAATTAATTGTTTTAGAAACACATTTTCTTAATTGTTAAGAACATTTAAATTATAATTATTATGATTAGTGTATGATTAAAAATTACATTATTAAATAAGAAATACTATTTTAATAAATATTAAGAAATTCAAATAATTAAAAAAAGTTATAAATATATAAAATTATGTGGAAAAATCTCACAAACTTAAAACATATTACATTTTTTATTATTTAAATTTCCTAATATTTATTAATTTAACCTCCATATACCACATAATCATAATCATGTAGATATTAATGTAGTCCATTAGAATGATTAAGTTGTGATATTAATGTAGCCCATTATAAGGATTATCTTATGATATTAACAATCTATTGTCTTATTAATAAATAAGTAAAATTATTTTAGATCAATTCTAAATATGAAAAAAATTAATATACACGAATGTGTTGTTTAGAAATTTAGTAATATACTTTTAATTTGATATTTTTGGATTCATTATGATTGAGTCAATTTTTTATTGTCAAATTCCAACCAGAAATTATTTAGGTGGCTATTACACCTTAAAGACTACTCCTTTTTTAGATGGTTATTATAGCTAATAAAAATTGACAAATAGTTAATTATGATTCACATTACATACATAATTATAACATATAACTAAAATAAATTCACTTCTATACAAAACACGTAGCCATGTGATCTTCAATCTAGAAGAAAAACCAAGTTGTTCCCCAACTATTTTTTATTAGTTAAAATTTCACTCTTACACAACCATTAACATTTTTTATCCTTAACCAAATTGGAAAATTGTTTAGCCCCAAGAGTCAGCTCAATCGGTCAAATTAGTGCCTCGCCAATCTGGAGGTCACGGGGTCAATTCCTGAAAGCTCTTGGGGTCAGGTCATTAAATAGGCCCAGGGGTGTAATCCCCTTCAAGTGGTATCCACCCTACTGTTGTCCCATGGATGTAGAGGCTATCCCCTTCAAGTGGTATCCACCCTACTGTTGTCCCATGGATGTAGAGGCTATCCCCTTCAAGTGGTATCCACCCTACTGTTGTCCCATGGACGTAGAGGCTACCCAGTGACCATGGGTATCCGTGAACCACACGTGCAAAAAAAAGAAAAAATAAAAAAAATGGAAAATTGTGTATGGTATATTATATATGTTTGTTACTTTTGATTTTATTCAACATTAAATTGTTTTGTTGATATCAAATGTGAACCACACGTGCAAAAAAAAAGAAAAAAGAAAAAAAAATAGAAAATTGTGTATGGTATATTATATATGTTTGTTACTTTTAATTTTATTCAACATTAAATTGTTTTGTTGATATCAAATGTGTTTTTTTTACTGTAAAGAAAAAAAATGGAAAATTGTGTATGGTATATTATATATGTTTGTTACTTTTAATTTTATTCAACATTAAATTGTTTTGTTGATATCAAATGTGTTTTTTTTTACTGTTAGGTGATCTCATTGTTTGATCATGGATCCGGCTATATGGAGTTTTCTTCCATTCGAAGTTCTTGAACTTGTCTTCCTGTGCCTCCCTTTATCAGTTGTGATGAAGTTTGGCACTGTTTGTAAAAAATGGAAGAATGGTTTGCAAAACCCTTCTTTCTTTTTACGTTGCAAGAATGTCTCTACGCATGAATTTGGATTTCTCATTCCTTTCCTCAATAGTGAAGACAATTGTTTTTCTGCTCAATACCTTAATCAGAATGGACACATATCTCAATTTCATTTGTGATTCATAGATTCAAGATACAAAGTAGAGTGTATTGTTGGACCAATGGTGGTTTTATCCTTACCAACAGAATGCTCCCAAACACACAACTATTTTGTGATGAATCCATTTACAAAGGCATAAAAACATAAGGCCAATACGAATTGGAGATTAGGTATTCTTTTCATTATTGGAAAATGCAAGCAGCAGAAAATATGACTAGGTTGTTCTAAAACATATGTATGATAGAATGCAATCTAAATTTTATGTTTGTAGTAGTCTTGATAGGGTATGGAAAAGGGCTGCTATTCCATTTGGTGGCACTTCACCCCCTAAGAATGTAGTGTTTTATAAAATTAAATTGTTTTGGCTATCTCTCGACAAGGAGTATGAAGATTATCCTCAGTACCGGTATACAATCTACTGGTTTGACATAATAAAAAATGAGTGGGGTTTTTCATTTGTTCCAATCAGTGACATACGGTGTATGTTGTTAGCAATATACATGAATCAGTTGATATGCCTTGTCAATGATGGCTCCACTTCTGTATGGTCAATTGAAGAATTAGATCATTTCCAATTTGGTAAACCGTGTGTTAAACGAATAATTGACTACTTTGAAGATGATTGGGGTTTCAGATGGAAGTTGTTGGAAGAAATTTCTGCAGATATAAACAACAAATGTCCTGGTTATCTTCTGTTTCGAATAGTCCATGGTCTGGTTCTTATGTGCAATTGCAGTGAAGTTCCTTTCCTATTATATGACATGATGACTTGCATCTGTTTTCCAATAGATATTGATAATTCAACTAATGAGTAGACGTTGCGATTTTGGTACCCAACATTAGAGGATTGCAATGATCTAATTGAGTATGGAAATGTTTTTTCAATTGCTCCCCATATGGATTCTGTTGATGAGATTCCACCATTGGATATGGATATGGATTCTTAGGATATTAGTATTCTTAGGAGTTCTTATAAATATTTCCATTTTATATACTCTCTATGGTTGTGGAAAATATTTCCATTTTTTTCTCTATACATACTATGGGTCTTTATGGTAATATTTTAAAATTATGTTTGTATCAATCTTTTTGATGTAAAATATTTCATATTGTTTCCCCTAAATTTTTCTTATTTACATGTAAATGTTTCTCGATGTTATGCATTTTTCTTTGTTTGTATAATTATTATTTGTATTGGTTTTTGTCATTGATTCTCAAACAATGTTATATGTTTATGTTCATTTTAATATTTACATTTATATTTTGATAGTATATAGTTCCAAACTTTCAGATATAATTCCAATTCATATAATTCTTAGAGTATTGTGTCCCAATAGTATGGGTTTCGTTTTGATTCTAATATGATACATGGAAATTTAGGCTTTTTTGTTTAAGCCATTTGGAATAATTCATTTCTATTTTTTGCCATTTTGAATTTTTTTTGTTTTTTTTAGCCATTTGGAAAAAGCCTTATACATTTCCATAAGTTTATATGGTTGGAAAAAAATAACATATACACTTTTTATGGTTTTTACTATTTCCAAAAAGAAAAACTTGTTCCTTTTTCATTCTTTTTTGTTTGTTTATATTAGATATTTGTTATGTTCCATGTTTATGATTCCATAATGAATATTTTACTATTCATTGTAAACATGTCATCTGAAGGCACAAGCAAGCGTACAAGAAAACTAAATTTGTCACTAAAATCACATGAGAGGTCTAATGAAAGTCGTCATTTATGGTATCAACAAAATAAGGATGCCATAAATGAGCATAGGAGAGCTACATATAAAAGAAAAATGACTGAAGCCACTCTTGAAAATGGTTTTATAATTCCTCGTAAGTATCATACTATGGATGATATAATGGAAAGAACATTTCTTGTTGATAGTTCATTATCAGGATATGCTCCTCATCTGCATAATCTTGTTGTTCGATGCTCTCCTGAAAATTTTCATAACATTGGGGAAACATCTTGCAATCGGGAAGAACACCATATCGATAATATGGATGCAAATTTCCACCCTAACCCTTCCGTGTGTCCAATCACATGTTTTTATGACCAAAGGTTGTGAGACATCCATGGTGGAGGTAATGATGACATTTTGTGTGATGATTTGGATAATAGATTACTTGCCCAGTTGTTTGATAATTTAGATCTAGTTGCTCGAAACATCAGATAATTAAAATCCTGCTTCTCAAAGTAATGTGGTCCCACTAAGAGAATCAGTCATCCCTGATATCATTTCACGTGGAACAATGGAGGTAACGCAATTATATTTTGATTTTCACTGCAATAGTGGTTGTTTTATTACATTCCTATATTTACAAAGTTTTGTTTAGTAAACTTATGTTATTTTATTCTCTTCGAATAGGATACAACTTGTTTTAATAGAGGTCTAGAAATTGACGTGTTCCGTCTACTATTCTGAGAAGTGAAGATGAAGCATGTCATAACCTTCATGTGCATTCTCCTCGAAGATCAAATTGCCAGACTAATGTAAATTTTCAATGTTTTTGATTTGCTTTTCATTTTTTAAATTTCTAGCTGCTTGGACATTGAATTTTATGATGTATTTTATTTTCTTTGAAGAGGACACAAGTCATTTCAACAGAGGCATACAAATTAACTTTGTAGATGTTCCATCTACTAATGTTAGAAGTGAAGAGGAACCATCTCATAGTGTTCATCCACATCGCAAAACAAATGTAAATGTTGAGTGCATTTGATATTTTTCTCAATTTTTCATTCGCAGTTGCCTGGAAATTGTATTTTGTAACCTTTTATGGAGAAACCATGATCTCATCTCCTTAGGTTGGAGAATTGGAATCTAAAACATAAAATTGTAAAACTAATGTAGATGTTCAATATATTTGATTTATTTTCAATTTTTGAATCTTTCTTTTTTGGACATTTAGTTTTATAATGTATTTTATGTTTTTGAAACAGGAAACAACTCATTTGAATAGAGGCATAGAAACTACATCCCAAAATGTTCCATCCACTGATCTTAGAATCCAAGAGCAACCATCTCATAACCCTCATCCACATGAAGACACAAATGTAAATTTTGAATGCATTAGATTCTTTTTCATTTTTTCATTTATAATTAGTTGGAAATTAAATTTTAAAGTCTGTTATGATAAACAGGCCTTTACATTCTCTCAGGTTTGTGAAATGCACACCATAAATTTGGAAAGACATTCTCATAGATCCATTCCACATGCTTCAAATTTGCGAAGGGAATCTCATGTTCATGAATATGAAGCACATGTTAGAAGAAATTTTAATCTTCCAAATGGTTTTCAACATCATTCGGCCAGTAGAGATCATATTCATTTTGATGAAAGCATGATTGCAATGCATAAAAGGTTTCGAGCAAAGATATATAACTTGTCAGTTGTCCAAATCTACCACATTTTCCGAGAATCATATCCCAGAATCCATGTTGTGAGACATTCTGAAGGACCTGTTTGTAGATGATGTAAGAGTGAAAGAGGAGCCCATTGTTTTTGTCGATATAATAACATGGATCCTGGTGAGCAACCTCATATTTTAACAGTTCTTACTCAAGTTGAAGAAATTCTAATAGCACATGTGAATCCTATTTTGCAAGTGAAACATGCTCGAGGTGGGAAATATAAGTATAGTGGTCATACAATTAGCTTTCCTCAAGATATTTCTACAATTGTACAAAGCCTTCCCTGACATGTTGAAGATATTGACTTTCTAATTGTGAGGAGACATGCCACTCAGTCTAAATATTATGAATGTTATGTCAAAATATCTCGAGTGATGGTTGCATTTCTTTTCAAAATCCAACATGATCAATATTATCGAGATGTTGTAATTGATTATGATTCAGTGAATGCTTTGCCTGAAAGATCAACATATGTCTCCTCTAGGCTTAAATTTGTTGATTGTGATATTGAAGAATTTGAGATCAATGAAACTAATAATGAAGGGTTTCCTGCTGAGCATTTTCCCTCTCATCCTTCTTCTTTTGTTGCTCTCCTACCAAATGAACGAAGAGAAGTGGAAGAAATTAGATCATTTATTGATAATGTTGATTCTTCACATGTTCAAGACATGGATTGGCCCAGTATTGGAACCTCTCCAGTGAATGAATATAATACAGAGGGGTTATTAGATATGGCATTCCCAACATTGTTCCCCACTAGTGATGCTGATTGGTTGCAACCACATATTTGTAGTGTTGAACTTCATGAGTATGCATTGCATCTTCTTAGGTACTATGATCAAAGATTTGGAAGCCATCCTTGCTTTCGATATTACCTATTAAACATGATAATGTGGCATCAGAGCCAAGCAATTGCTGTAGTTTTTGCAAAGAAACATTTACATGATAACTCACCTACAACAATTGAAGAGTTGCGTCACCAATTATCTGATTTACCAGATAATAAGTTGGTTGAGCATCTTATGCAGTTTGGTTATTCTCTGAGAGGTACAAGGGCATACTGGACTAAGTGTCTATCTAAATTGACGTACATGCTTACTCAGTTAGGATGTCCAACCTTTTCTTTTACTTTGAGTGTAGCTGACACAAAGTGACCAGAGTTGCATAACCTCATGCCCACACATTCACATTCTCGTTCTTCAAATCAGCATCGTATGAAAATTGAGAATGTTATCCAGTACCCTCATATTGTTGCAACATTTATGCACCACAAATTCAATATTTTTCGAGAGGAAGTTATCCAAAAATATCTTAAAGCTAAAGACTTCTAGTATAGGTTTGTGTTCAATTTTTTTCTATACTTTTTCAACTTTTATTATGATTTTATTTATATTGTTTGCAGTAACTATATCTTCATTTTTTTCATATATGAATAACAACATAGAGGTTCAACACATATCCATGGTTTCCTATGGTTAGAAGGTGCTCCTGACATGGAAATACTTGATTGGTCAAACAGTTCTAATGTACATCTTGCAAAGATATTCTTTGACAAATATGTAATTGCAGGGAATCTGCATGACATACATCGTCGCAACATAATGGTTCTATGAAGCCTCAATGATGACCCTTGCCTATTCAATACTGGTCAGGTTTTCTCTTCTAATCCTCATAATGATTACGAAGAATTGTTAAACCTTGTCCAAAGGCACACAAAGTGTACTATAGATTTTTGTTTTCACAAAAAGGGAACTATTCTAACATGTCGGTACAATGCTCCATGGGATCTTTGTGGTGAATCAAGATTGTTCATAGATGATCAAGGAAGAAAAAATATGAGCCAGTAAGAAATGATGATAGGCTTAATATACATAACACCAAGCTTTTAACAATGTGGTGTGCAAATTTTGATTGCCAACCAGTGCTTTCTCGCTATGTTGTGTTGAAATACATTGCTAACTATGCATCAAAAGCAGAAAAATGTCTGAAAGTTATCATCATATGTTAACTAGAATTTCAAATTCTATTCGCTCTAAGGATCATGCTTTATGTGCATATAGAAAGTTTCTTGCAGAAACAATTATTGACCATGACATTGGAGCACAAGAAATATGCAATATGTTGCTTAAGCTACCTCTTGTTGTTTGTAGTCGGAAATTTGTTTCCTTAAATATTGGAAGAAAGGTTTTTAGGAAAATCTCAAGGGATGGCTTGCAATGTGCATTTGAGAATACTTTTGTTCAACATTATCGGAAGAGACCTTTTTTCCATAAACATCTATCTTTGATAGGAACAACAAGATCTTGGACATTTGATAGCAAGCGTAAACAAGATCCATGGAAGCCTAGAGATTTTCATGCTATTGTTGGAGTTTGACCACAGTTTTATTCTATTCCTCGTGAGGCTTCAAAGGAATTTGAAACCTTTTGTTGGACAGAATTGCTCTTGTACAAGCCATTTCGTGACATTCCTATAGAAATTGGCCTTTCAGCTGAAATTATTATTGAAAATTGGAGGAATTTTTGATATCGAGCATGGCATGTTGATCAAAATCCATCAATTATAGACAATATTGAAGATGAAGAAGATGGTAATTTTTCTAACCAGGAAATGAACCTTGAAGATCATTTTCAAGAATGGCAGATTTTCTATCACTTGGTTCCACCAAATGATGTGAATGTTTCTAATCTTCACACCCTTGGTCGAAGGTACTTTGATATATCCTTTGACTGGGAAAGTACAACTATTTCTGATGATGTTGCAAAAGAAGCTATTAATTTTATAAGGAATGCAAAATCAAGGGGTGATATTGTTGATCTTTCAAACAGAACATTTGCATCTCTAGATTCTTTGTCAGAAAAACAATTGCTTGCTTTTGAAATTGTCTTAAGGCACCTTGTCGAATATGAGATTCGTGAAGCTCTTCTTATCATTATTTAGGGCACTATGGGCACTGGGAAGTCTTTCCTTATCCATTGTATTTCTAAAGCTCTTTCTAATTCGTCAAGTAATGGAAGAAGCCCTTTGCTTCTTCTTTCCCCAACAAGAATAACTGCTTTTAATATACATGCAAAAACAATACACTCAGCTCTAAAAATTCCAATTAAAGATATGCAACCACTATAGGGGTAGTCACTTGCAGTATTCCAAGAAGAAATGTGGCATGTTAGATATATATTGATTGATGAAATGAGCTTTCTAGGATCAAGGTTTTTTATGAAAATAGATGCTCAATTACGAGAAGCATTTCCAGAGAAAAAGAATTGTCCTTTTGGTGGCAAATCCATAATCCTTGTGGGTCACCTTAGCCAACTTCCTCTTGTGAGAGATAAGCCTTTGTATGTAGGTAATACAGTAGGGAAAGTCTTGTGGAACAAATTCAACATTGTTGTCACTCTTGACACAATATTTTGCCAACAAGGGAATAATGAGAAACAATCTTATTTTCGTAGAGTCCTCAATAACATAAGAAATGTAGAACCTGTTCTTGAAGATTGGGACTTGCTTATGTCATGGGCTGATATGAGGTCGCATCCTAGAGAAAAATATTTATTTAATGTAGCAGTTCATATGTTTCCAACAAATAATTTGGTCTCCTTCCATAATAGGCATATGTTAAAATCATTAAATTCTCTAATTGCACAATGTGTTGCTGAGCATTCAAGGTGTTCAAAAATCAGTGGTGTTGATGATGATCAATTAGACTGTGAAATTTTGTTGTGTCGTGGTCAGCGTGTTATGTTGACATGTAATTTATGGGTTGAAGCTGGCTTGGTGAATGGTGCACTTGGTTACGTTAAGGATATATTTTATCCGCCTCCCTCTAAGCCACCTCAACTTCCAATTTTCACAACTGTTGTTTTTGATAAGTATGTTGGTGTTCCATTCGATGCAAACAATGCAAAAATTGTCCCTATCACACCAGTGATAAATCAAAAACAAATTCCTTTGAAGATGGCATGGGCTCTTACAATCCACAAGTCACAGGGATTGACTTTAGAACGAGCGTCAGTTGATATCGGGAATAAAGAGCACCAAGGCCTTACCTTCACAACCATATCAAGAGTGAAATCAATAGATGGTTTACACATTGCACCGCCTTTCTCTTTTCAACATTATGTCAAGATGAAAGTTAGTGCATATGTTACAATTAGGAAGAAGGAAGATGAGTGATTGAAGTCCATATCTCTATGACATACAAATGATAACATTGTGACCTTCTTTATAGTATGTTTCTTGAATTACTTTTATTGTCCTCTTGATTTACTTTTAATATAATAATCATTTTCATATATTTATTAGATTAATAAATTCATCATATTCATAGTAATATTTGAGAAAGTTGTTTACATCATTTTTCATGTTGTTCAATTTACTTTTTTTTTTTTAAGTTCCTATTGCTCTTTTCTTTGCAACAAACCATTCAAACATAAACAATGATTTATATGAACCAATCATTCAAAATCATTTTTATAACTAGTTCATATTGATATTAATATTGTGGATTCATATTACATCACGAAATGAAAAAATGGAGGTTTTGAATATTGGCCATCACCATGGCCAATATTCATTTTTTGAATATTGGCCACGGTTTTATTCTAGTTCCACAGTTTTTTCTATTGTATTTTGAAATGAGGCTTATATTTGTGGAATTTTTTATATCAATTGGTTCATGTAACACTATAAAATTATGTTTTTAACATAAATACAAATGGGCTATTATGTTTTATGTATATACATATATATATGTGTGTATTCTTATTTATTTGTGCATGTATTTATTGATTTTTCTTTTGTTTTTGTGTCTTTCAAATGCAGATATGGACAATAATGATGTCATCTATTATTCCAGAACAATACACGATATTTATAGAGCTATAAGATTTCTTTCCTATCTTCGAAACAAGTTTGATAGGAAACATGGGTTCCATCCTGCATTTATTGATGATGATATTCGTGAGCTAGATCAAACAAAAACACATGTAAAATACTTGAAACATGTGCACCAGAGGGAGTTTGGGAGGAGAACAAGAAGGAATTGGTTGGAAAGTGTTAAGTATCGTGATCATTATCCTGTTGATTTGAATTAGTGTTGCTTTTGTCATTGGTCTGGTTGTGTTTTGGAAGAGGCCGCTCCATAGATGACTTTTGAAACATTGTTTGAGTTTAGTTTTGTAGTGGAATTATTTGATGTAAAGAAAACAAAAATTATATGTTAAGATTCAATGTTCTTTATGTCATTGCTATGCTGGTTAAAAAAAAAAATTAAACACTAATGTTGTTTTTATGTAAAAAATTGTATATCTTTGGTCTTAAAATGTCATATTATGTTGTCCTTCTTTAAATCCAATGTGTGCAATTTAGATGTGTTTCTTTTAATTTACGTTTCTTTGCTCCAATGGCAGTGTTAATATTTTATATGTTTCTCTTGCATTTGTGATTGTTGTGGTCTTTTGTGTGGATCCCTTCACTTTGTTCATGTCTTTTAGAAATGAAAATATTGTTTACATTTATAATATTATTGTTGGGATTTCATGTTCTAGGTGTTTATATCAATATTCTTGATATTTATACTATTAATACATTCATGTATTGATATCAATGTATTTATGGCTTAGAAAGTATTTATTGTTTATAATGTAGTGATATAAATGTGTTATTATTAATGTAATGATGATTTATCATGTTTTAATGCTTTATGGTTTGCAATGTGGTTCTTATATTGGTTTTGGTTTATGTTTTTTATTATTGTTTTGTGTTATAGCATTATTTATGTTTATAATATTGATGCCATGGATTTAGGGCTTAGGTTTGGTTTACTATTTCCTTGGGTTTATAATATTAAATTATTAGGTTTATTTGTTCTTTAAGTTTGTAATATTAATAATTCCTTCGGTTTATCATTTATTCCCTTTCATTTATTTATCCCCAATATTAAGGTTTAAATAATAGTCCTAAGGTTTAATATTAATCCCTTACATTTACAATGTTTATCCCTTCAATTTATTAGCGTGTTGCTTTCATAATATTAACAATCCCTAGGGTTTATTGATCCCTTAGGTTTATAATATTCATAGTCACGTGGGTTGATCAATCCATTGGGTTTAAAAAATTAATTCCTATTAATCCCTTCTATTTTTAATATTGATCCCTTGCCATTTTTGATCCCTTTGGTTTCTAATATTTTTCCCTTGGGTTTATTAATTCCTTAGGTTTATAATATCAAATTCTTGGGTTTCTTCCTTCTTCAAAATTTTAATATTAATAATTCCTTGGGTTCATAATCCCTTTAGGTTTTAGTGTTAATCCCTTGGGTTTATTATATCAATCCCTTGGGTTTATTATATCAATCCCTTGGGTTTATATTATTAGTCCCTTTTGTTTAATAGTATTCCCTTAGGTTCATAATCCCTTGGGGTTTTAGTATTAATCCCTTGGGTTTATAATATCAATCGCTTGGGTTTATTATTCCCGAGTCAAACATGGTTTATTATAATGTCAACCATGGTCCAACATGGAATTGTGATAAGGATTGTCTCAATATGAAAATCAATGATGGTCAATCATGTTTATTTTAATGTTTATAATATTTGTCTTAGGGTTTATATACATTGGGTTTATAATATTATTCCCTTGGGTTCATAATCCCTTGGGTTTATTATTCCCTTAGGTTTATAATGTCAATCATGGTAAATCATTTTCAATCCCTTGGGTTCAACCACTATCAATCATAGCCAACCATGGTCAACCATGCTTGAATGTCACATTGTGACAAGGATTGTCTCACCATGAAAATAAATAGTAATCCCTTGGGTTTATTATATCAATTTGTTCAATTTATTATTCCCTTGGGTTTATATTATTAGTCCCTTTTATTTAATAGTATTCCCTTTGGTTCATAGTCCCTTGGGGTTTTAGTATTAATCCCTTGGGTTTATAATATCAAGCGCTTGGAAAATTATTCCTGAGACGAACATGGTTTATTATGATGTCAACCATGGTCGAACATAGAGTTGTGATAAGGATTGTCTCAATATAAAAATTAATGATGGTCGACCATGTTTAGTTTAATGTTTATAATATTTATCATAGGTTTTATATACATTGGGTTTATAGGTTTAATATTATTCCCTTGGGTTCATAATCCCTTGGGGTTTTAGTATTAATCCCTTGGGTTTATTATTCATTTGGGTTTATAATATCAATCCCTTGCGTTTATTATTCCCTCAGGTTTATAATATCAATCATGGTCAACCATGGTTGAATGTCACATTGTCACAAGGATTGTCTCACCATGAATAAATCATGTATATTTTAGTCTTTGTAATATTTATATTTGGGTTTACAAATGTTGGGTTTATAATATTAGTCCCTTGGGCTTAATATTATTCCCTTGGGTTCATAATCCCTTGGGGTTTTAGTATTAATCCCTTGTGTTTATTATTCATTTGGGTTTATAATGTAAATAACTTGGGTTTATTATTCCCTTAGGTTTATAATATCAATCATGGTCAACCATTGTCAATCATAGCCAACCATGGTCAACCATGTTTGAATGTTGCATTGTGACAAGGATTGTCTCACCATCAAAATAAACCATGTTTATTTTAGTGTTTGTAGTATTTATATTTGGGTTTATCAATGTTGGGTTTATAATATTAGTCCCATGGGTTTAATATTATTCCCTTCGGTTCATAATCCCTTGGGGTTTTAATATTAATCCCTTAGTTTTATTATTCCTTTGGGTTTATAATATCAATCCATTGGTTTTATTATTGCCTTAGGTTTATAATATCAATCATGGTCAACATCGTCAATCATAGCCAACCATGGTCAACCATGGTTGAATGTCATATTGTGACAAGGATTGTCTCACCATGAAAATAAATCATGTTTATTTTAGTCTTTGTGATATTTATATTTGAGTTTATGAATGTTGGGTTTATAATATTAGTGCCTTGGGTTTAATATTATTCCCTTGGGCTCACAATCTCTTGGGGTTTTAGTATTAATCCCTTGGGTTTATTATTCATTTGAGTTTATAATATCAATCCCTTGGGTTTAATATTCCCTTAGGTTTATAATATCAATCATGGTCAACCATGGTTGAATGTCGCATTGTGACAAGGATTGTCTCACCATCAAAATAAATCATATTTATTTTAGTGTTTGTAGTATTCATATTTGGGTTTATAATATCAAACCTTTGGGTTTTTTATTCCCTTAGGTTTATAATATAAATCATAGCCAAACATGTTCAACCTTGCTTGAATGTCGCATTGTGACAAGGATTGCCTCACCATCAAAATAAACTATGGTTATTTTAGTGTTTATAGTATTTATATTTGGCTTTGCCAATGTTGGGTTTATAATATTAGTCCCATGGGTTTAATATTATTCCCTTCTGTTCATAATACCTTGGGGTTTTAATATTAATCCCTTCATTTTATTATTCCTTTGGGTTTAGAATACCAATCATGGTCAACCATTGTCAATCATAGCAAACAATGGTCAACCATGTTTGAATGTCGCATTGTGACAATGATTTTCTCACCATCAAAATAAACCATGTTTATTTTAGTGTTTGTAGTGTTTATATTTGGGTTTAACAATGTTGGGTTTATAATATTAGTCCCATGGGTTTAATATTATTCCCTTGGGTTCATAATCCCTTGGGGTTTTAGTATTAATCCCTTAGTTTTATTATTCCTTTAGGTTTATACTCTCAATCCCTTGGGTTTATTATTCCCTTAGGTTTATAATATCGATCATGGTCAACCATTGTCAATCATAACCAACCATGGCCAACCATAGTTGAATGTCACATTGTGACAAAAATAGTGCCACCATGAAAATAAACCATGTTTATTTTAGTCTTTCTAATATTCATATCAGGGTTTACCAATGTTGGGTTTATAATATCAATCATGGTCATCTTTAGTAATCTCTTCTGTTTGTAATATCAATTCCTTGCGCTTCTTGATCCCTTAGGTTTTTATGATTTATCCGTTGGGTTCACTAATTCCTTGGGTTTATAATATTAAATGGTTGGGTTTATTTGTTCCTCGGGTTTATAATATTAGTCCCTTTTGTTTAATATTATTCCCGTTGGTTCATAATTATAAGCCCAATGTATACAAACCCTGAGATAAATATTAAAAATATTAAAATAAACATGGTTGAATTAATGAAGCCTAATTATTATTATTATTATTATTATTATTATTATTATTATTATTATTATTATTATTATTATTATGATTTTATATTATTATAATAATATTAGTATAATAATCATAAATATATAAGAATATCATCATTATTATTTATATAGTTATTAATTATCATATATAGTTGGTCTTTAAAAAATTACACATAATAATTCACTTATCACAATTCTAATTATTATTCAATCATGGTTGTTATTATGAGCTAATATTATTATTATAATAATAATTCAATATTATTATTATTATTATTATTATTATTATTATTATTATTAGTATTATTATTATAATCAGATATTATTTTTTTCCCCGTAGAAAAAATCGTAATTTTATTCAAATTGATAAAATTACATTTTGTAGATGCCTGGGGCATATTCAGATGGCCATTCCAGTGTTAACAGGCAGCAAGCAAAGAAAAATAACAAAATAGCAGATGATTGTTCCTGTGATGACAGGAAGCTACATACATAGAGAATATAAAAGAGAATATGAAAGTTGATCCAGCATGACTAAACTTTTCTACCCTTCTTCTTCTCCACACGTCGCCAACCACCAGTGTCGGGAGTGGGAGTAATAATGGTTAGCTGATTTTCCATTGGGATCAGTTGAAGTTCTTTGTCCGATTCTGAGCCCTCTGATCCATGGGTTCGTTTGATGCCGCTTATTTCCATTTGTGGCTCTTGTTGCAGATTTGTATAGTGTGGCCCCAAGTGAGTAGTTGGGGCAATCTCTCCCTGTGTATATGTCTGTCTCGTTTGATAATCAGGTTCTGTCTGGGTCTCTGTAGGCTCCTCATTAATATCTTCTTCTTCCAATGGGTCGGTGTGCTGCCAGCCCTTAGGCTTTTTCTGTTGTTTCTTGTTTCTCCTGGGGTCCTTTCGAGCAGCTGGGCAATTGTATTAGAGGTGCCCTGTTTGCATGCATCCCCTGCACCAGAATGCTGTGTTCTCATAATATAGTTGTTGTATCCATTGGGAATTATTGAAGCTCAGTGTGATGTGGTCAGGTAGTCCCTGACTCATATCCACTTCTACACATATTCTGCCGAATGTGAATATTCCCCTGATAGTTCTATCTTCGTCCATTTTTAGGTATTTCTGAGGGTATTCCCAATTGCAGCTAATACTTTTTGATGCCAGAAGTGTAGAGGAAGGCCATGTAGCCTTACCCACACAGGCATCGTTGAGACTTTCAATGTGTTGGCATCGAAATCAGAAAACCAGGGGGTGAGAAATAGGCCAGCACTACCCCAGAACCAAGGCCCTTGTTTGATAATGATGTCTCGTTCTGGTTCTGTGTTGAATCTAACTATGAAGTACCCTTTGGGGCATAGGTAAATTTCACAGTTTTTGGTCCATGTTGTATAGATCCACTAGTGCAGGGCATCTGATTTTGGCCAGAAACCATTAAATCTACAAATAACTGCAGTTTTAGACAAATCAGAGTATAGACTGGTTACCTCTGGCATGGAGACTAGTAGCGTTGGTGATTCTAGTTTTTGTTCAACAATGTAGGGTCCTAGTAGCTCTGATGATGGATCTGCCTTGTTTTTCGTTTTTTCTCCCCCTCTCACTGCATCTTGAAAGGAGCTTGCATTTTTTGAGCTGGTTCCTATGCTTCCACCTGTCAGTCGGAGATTAAGAATAATGGTTGAGTCCTTGGCAATGTCGTAGTGTTGTAGTGTTTGGTTGTCCTGTAGACTGTAGCCTGAATATATGAGGTTTTGATGTTGCGCTGTGGTTCCAAGGTAACTTTGGATCTCTTTTTTTAATGCCTGGATGCTCATTCCTTTACTGAGCTGCATGCAGAAGTGTTTGCCCCCAATTGATTTGATGAAAATCTGGATCGGGCCTGCGTCCTTGCGGAGTAGATCAGTCCTGAGGAGACCTCGTTTTGTTGGATCTGGCTGTTCCTCTTTGAATCCGGATGGATCTACCCTTTCCAGTTCCTGGTTCACTGGTTTGTAAGCCAGATCTGGCGGAAGGATGGCATATCCAGGGTTTATCTCTCGTCCCACTGTGTATGAGAAATGACCGCCTCCAAACAACCGTTTTCTGGGTGCTGCCTTAGCAGATCCAATGTGTAATGCGGCAGATCCAGAGCATCCAGTGGAGATGTCGTGTGATCTGCGTGTACCAGGTCCAGATGCTTTGTCGTTCTCGTGTTTCATTACGCCCTTGCAATCGTGTTTTGGATCTGGTGCGAGATCCATGATCTGGGTACTGTGCGTCCATCCAGCCAAACGGAGGCAGGGGTTTTTCTGTGTACCCAATGTCTTGATCAGGGGCGTCTGCGTGAGGGTTTCCGGTGCCCTGTCCAGGAGATCAATCGCGGGAGCGAACGCGGGAAACGCTGCCTGGTGGTTCTTCCATGTGCCGCACAGTTGCTCGCAAGGAAACCCAGCTAACTGCGGTTTCTGAGGAGATCCGTCCTCTGCGTGTGCGGCTGTGTTGTGAACCCTCGCGCGCGGTGCCATTGCCCAGCCTCCCTTTCGATCCCTGAGTCTTTTTTCAAAACCGTCTATATTCAGATATTATTATTATATAATATAATATTATTATTATAATAATATAATAATAAATATATTTTTTTCTTTTATTAATAATACAATATAATTGTTTTTAAGTATTGAGGGTCTTCCGCAATGCATTATATTAGATATCATTTTTTTGGGATTCAAATGCGTTAAGAAAGTCATTCATCTATGACCATTTTCAGAAATGGTCATAGATGAATGACTTTCTTAATGCATTTGAATCCCAAAAAAATGATACCTAATATAATTGTTATTATTATTTTTATAATTTTATATTATTATTATAATAGTATAATAATAATTATATTATTATATTTTTTTAATAAGATAATGATAATCTAATATTATTATGAGTTATTCTTATTATTAATTCATATTACTAATAGTATTAGGAGTTCACATTATTATTATAATATTATTATAATATTCATAGAATAATATATATAAATAATGTGGTTGTTAATATTCATATAGTTATTAATAATCTTAATTAGTTGGTGTTTAAAAAAATACCCATAATAATTATTAATGTGGTTGATATAAGTGGAAAATGTGGTTGTATATATGTTTCGTATAGGCCTATCTGCATTTATCCACTACATTGGTAAATGTGGTTATGCTAGTATATTAGTCTTTGTGGTTCAACATAGACCTCTTGGGCTCAAATTTATATAAAAGTGGCTCTCATGTTCAACAATATTTGGTTATGTGGCTTGCATCTATTTATGACTATGAATCATTTCGTGGCTCGATATTTTGATATTCTTTAAGACATGCGTTACAGTAAACTATGAGGCTCATATAATTTAGCAGTGGCATGTAACATTAAGTGAGATCACACTTTTGTGGCCGAGACATAATTTTGATCACTCACGATTCTTTGTGAATTAAAATTTATGATGGATTGTATCAATCTATTATCACCTCTAAAATGGCAGTACATTACATTGTTAGATTAACTCACGTGACTCACACATTTTTCCTAGAGTTTGCATATGAAGCCAATGATGGCTTGCATTTGTGATCACCTTGGCTCGCAATGACCTATATTATATAGTTATCCTTGCAATACTTACTACAAAGGCTCAGTGGTATTTATGAATGGTCATTTGATAATTATCTTGTTGTGTGGCTTTAATAAAGTAGGCGTATTTATGAAGCCGACCTCAAGAGATGATATGATCCCAAATTTCTCTGCAAGATCATATAGTTATAAAATATTGCATCAGTTTCTATGTGGAAATTTGTATCAAATATATGAAGTGAAAATATTTTCTCTATGGAGGTGGCACCGCAAGATTATATAGCATTGATTCTTGAAATTATATCTATATGATTTGTATGACATCAATTTTGAGTTTCATAAGTGGCTCAAACACATCTTCCATAACACGCATTGATATGTGGCTCGCTACTACAATGCTCGTATCTATTTGACTTGGACCTGGAGGAATGACAAATATTTAGATAACCATGATGGAAGTGACCATAATAGTGTTAGTTAACAATGTGAAAACAATGACATTATTAACAGGAAGACAATACTTGATTGAAAATAAGGGATAACCAAAGATATGAAGCACCTGTATTGAAAGAAGATGACAATATTAGTTGCAAAAGGATTGGACCTTTGAAAAGACAAGGTAAGGTTGAAGAGGTGTGTACTATTTTTTATTAATGACGATTACCATTTGACAGAAAGAAGGAAGGTTTGCATATACATATATATTTACATTAGAGACCATAACATACAATAGATGGTGAATATGCCAAGTAGTTACTTGCATATAAAAGATAGAATAAAAATAAAGTCAAATGTTAGGGTTTTGCAACATGATTTTATAATTTTTCAAATGACAAGTCTTAATGACTCTGATGGATGCATAGAATCTGTTATTTCTAACAAGACCTTGAAGACCTTAAAAATATTGGGTTTTGTAACTAAATATTTGGTGTGTTTGCAGAACTTTATAGTTTGTAAGTAACAAGTCTTGGCATATAGGGTTTGTAAACCCTATCAAAGTACGGAATAAAAGGAGAAATCATAGAAAAAGAAAACCTAACTAGTTGCTTCTATTGTAAAAAGAATCTAGTTTTTTGAGTTGGACAAGTATGACATAGGGAAAAGGGTGGTGAACAAGTCCAAGATTAAGAGGGAGCTAACCCTATTCAAATGGTTTTAGTTCAAAAGCACAAGGGCTTCACCGAAGGAGAAATACCATACCACATGCATTCATATTGGGGGATATGTATTGAGGAAAAAATAACATAATATATTTGAGCATAAAATAGGGCGTAAAGGGTTTTTATTTTGGTAGGTATAAAAAATGGAGCTCAAAGTTAATGAAAAAATGGATGCCAGCAATATTTAGTGAAATTAGGGTGTTTTAAATTGGGAAGGTGTATTGGGTTTGTATTGGTAGGGGGTTAAATAATTTCATTTTAGAGGTCTTTTTCAATATGTAGTCAAATTAAGGGTATTGTTTAGTATGCCAATAACGCATGTGCTATGTCAACGAATCATTGAGTGAAGCCACCATGGTCAAAAGGATAAGGTAAAAGAATGTGGAAAAGCATGAATATGAAGAAGAAGGAAACCTTTTATCAAGGAAATCGATTAGAGGACATGAAATTCACTCACCTCAGTTAGAAAGAGGGAACTGTAAAGACCCTTAAGAATGCGATATTAAAGTTTTCTAATTGGTTTTCTCCTAAATGATGAGTGAAAAAGTAAAGAGCATGGAGCTAAACTTTGTTTGAATAAGAGATAGATGTTCCAAGGATTGTTGACTTGAGATGGAGCTACTAGAAGAATTCGATATAAAGAATCCCACACCTTGACTTGAGGCCATTATGATTTGGCAAGTCCAATACTGATGATTTGTTTGAGATATGATTTCGCTCCCTAGAAAGGCATATTGCAAAAGTATATGAAAAGGATGAAAAGATAGTAGTTGAAATGATTTTTTGGATGATGTTAATGTACCTAAAACTGTTTGCTTTGATCATGGAACAGATGGATTGTGTGGATAGCACTATTGATAGCCTAAACAAGCATGGTAGAAAAATTGATATTCAAAAGTATTATATGACCCTTTGAAGAATATAACGTATAAATCTATGAATATAAGGCATGTGCTAGTAGCTGTGAGAAATATCAACTCCTTGAAGATGATAGATGAACCATTTGATGACAAAGTTGTTTGATGATTGACAAAATCTAGAAAAGTTCAATGTTTGATATGATGTGATGCTCTTAGGAGCCAAGAAACCCTGTAATGAAAAGAAATTTTGAAATAATTTAGCTCCATAAAATGTTGGGCATCTAGAAAGTTTGAGGCTCAAGTATGATGAAATGTGAGAAAGGAGATCTACAACTACAATTATATCTCTACAGAAGAAAAAGTAGCTAATGTATTGATGAATTGTGAGACCAACTAAATATCATGATGATGTGTCCATGTTTAAGAGGGAGTAATAAACCTCCTCCAATGTTTGAAAACGATTAAGGATCTCCTCCCTAGCTGATAGGGAATCATGATGGACACCGTATGTTCCATGTCTCATGCCCTAGTCCAGGACTAAGAATCGTATGTCTAGCGAAGGAATTGGGAGGGAGAATGGAGGATTGGGAATCCAAGACAAGAAGTAGGCCTGTGGACTGAAACTCTTTGATTATTGGACAAGGTATCCAATATAGGAGTGGTTGATGAGGACCGATATTGTTTGAGGATTGGGAATCCAAGATAAGAATAGTCTTTTAAGGACACACCTAGTGAACATCCAGATGAGATATGTGCCTTAAGAGGCTATGGTGGTGTGATAGAGATTGTTAGTTAAGGCCTTGCTATATTGCAATTTGAAATTTTTGGTTACAATATTGATGCTTAAATATGACTTATCAATCCGACTCTTCTTATGAGAATATTTCAATTTGAGAGTACTCTTGTACTAGTTGTGGAATTATGAATACCTCCCTAGTTAAGACAAAGTGTTAAAAAATGTAACTAGGTTCCGTCTTCATAATGATCTCTGTACTTATTTCATTGTATGTTTTATGTAGAGAAAAAAGAAGAAAAATAAAATTTATTTTTCAAGCATCCATTTCATGCTAAATTCAAATCATTATTTTATTGAAGTGTGTTCTTCATAGTCATTATTATTTGTACTGGCCAAAGTCAAAAGGCCTATTTAAAGCTGATATTTTTTTTAAGTTTTAGTTTGTGTCAAATACCACTCAAGATTTCAAATTGGCCCTGCCCCAAAGGACATGTCTATTCAAACCCCTCTGAACAATATAAATAGTGGGTGGAGGGTGAGTTTAGCTCATTTGGACACACACAATTCCTGTGATTTGTTCTGAAATATGAGAGAAGGAAGATGGGTCGAAGTCTGAAGTTGATAAGAAAAAGAAAGGTTTTGATTTGTGGAAGTTCTTACTTGACAATACATCTCTTACTGAAGGATTATTTCTATTGGTGTACATGTTGTCTATCTCTTGTTATTAATTAATTTGTTGTGCAAAAGGTGGGTTTGAATTGGCATCTAGAGGGTTGAAGTTTTCTATTGTCATGGGTCTTGGATATCTCACTTTGATATGATTGTATAAGAAGAGAATTTTTCCAAGTTTTCCCCTTGGAGGGATTTTTCCCTGGCTTGGAGCCTATATCTTGTGTTCATTGATTCCTAGTGATCTTCATGTTTATATTTTGGTAATTGTTTGATGAGAATAACATAATAAATGTTAATAAAAGGCCAACAAACCTCACAAAAAATATTATCTAAAGAGAAATTGTCCCTAATCTATTGTCCTCTTTATTTCTCAACAAATATATCGAGTGACGAAGACTGGGGAGCAAGATCTATCAAGGGGCATAAGTCCAACCATCTAGAGAAATCAAATAAAGGGACTTAGTGAAAAACTTATATATAGACGCTAAAAAATTAATCAATGTAGTGTTGTACTTTAAGCATAATCATAAGATCTAAGTTTTTAGGCTTTTGTTGTCTAGTGCATCTAGATGTGAAAAATGGTCTGATGTACTTACGTTTAGAGGATGTATCGTGATGGGACCCAGCCCACACTCCAACGTAACCTTGGATGTCAAGTTGTCCGGTGTTAATTATGTTGGTGGATTTGGTTGTTGATTTGGCGACTGATTGCAAATATGAGTGCTAGATATTTTTATTGGAATTAGCAATCATTAATTGTGGCTCATAAATGCGAACCTGCCCTATACGCGGCCTCGGTCTTTGTTTTCCCGCTTGGTATTTTACATAAAACCTTTGTGCTTCCTGGCCATTTTTTGGTTGTTTTCTCTACTGTGGGAGCTCTACGAGGGTTCCTGTCAAAGTTGTCTGCCTCGTCCTGGTTCCTATGGCAAACTCTATTTTTGGGTGTGGCTGCGATCGAATATTGGTCTCTCAGACTTGCTTGTGCTATTGGCAACGAATGTTTCCTTGTTGCATGAAATTGTCTTGGCTCTAGAGGTTGGCCCGCTCGTATTTTTCTACACAGTGAGTTATTGTTTTGTTGTACTGTTGCTTGGAGTCGATGCCTGGTCTCTCGGGCCACTGGTTGTTCTTTCCTATTGTCGACAATGTTCTTAGCTACTGTTATAGTGCTAAAGTCATTTTAAATTCTAGTTCCTGTGTGCACAGGTTTCGTCAAAATGACTCCCTCAGCTACAACTTCAAGTAATTTGTCCCTCCATGTTTTATCTCCACTCCCTTCTAGTTTAGAAGCTAACCAATTCCTGCTCCTCTTGTCTCAAGCTTCTTTTATTTTTCTGCGGCTCTATTTCATGAGATTCTTGGTCCTGTCGTGCTCCCAGGTAAATTATGCTCTCCCCTTGCTTATGTTGTATCTCTATTCAGGCATCACTGTGTAATGTATGCTAACCTTGGCTCGTTCTGTCTACACAGGTCAAGGGTTCGACCTTGGGCATGAAGGATTATCACGATTCGGTCTCCAAACCCTACAACTCTTTGCTAGTAGGCTTTGTCTTCCACAGTTTGTCAACTTGTAGTTAGGGTTTTGTGGTTCTATGGTGATTGCTCCTCGTCATTCGGTTGCTGTGTATGATTTGGGTCGTTCTCGCGACCTAGGCCTGTGTCTGGTTTCAAATTCCAGTTTATTTACTGTTCTGGTTTGGCTGTCTAGTTGGGGCTCGAGGGTTTTCTTGACATCAAACCCTGGACTAGGGTTTGTTCGTTCTAGCGGACGTTGTATACTCTATTTTTTTTGGACAATGTAATACTTAATTTGTATTGAACAGTAGCAATATATATATATATATATATATATATATATATATATATATATATATATATATATATATATATATATATATATATATATATATATATATATATATATATACATATACATATATATATATACATATATATATACATATACATATATATATACATATATATATAGATATACATATATATATAGAAAATGTGTGATGGTTCATCGAGAAGTACCTCTATTGTAGTTTGTTTCACCGGTGCCTTGATTCTGTATTCTCCATACGATTGTTCAATGTATGAGTTTCTCCTGGTCGTGAGTTTTGTTGGCGTACCCGTCTGTTCTGGTTGTGGAAATTACATGTGTTTTACAGTATTCGGATTCCTGTTAAGTGAGGAAAAGAAAAACAACCTATAGTTGTATGCCTGTACTCTGCTTGTTGTTTCTGAGTTTAATTAGTCAATAGATAAAACACAATTGCAGAGCACATAGGCAATGATACAGATGGATGATAGAAAAATTTGTGTTCTATCTCTTTTATTACTTGTATCTGGCAATGCTAAACGTTTTACATGTTTTTCATTGTTACATTTATACATTTTTGTTTACAGATAATGAAACTGTAGTTACTTTCGGTTGTAGGCAGTATAGTTACATAACTACTAAGTATTCAGTTCTGTTTACATGACAAGATTTACATTTAGACACATTTGTCTTTTCCTTTTAAGATGACAAGACAATTATTAATCTGTTGTTTATTAAAGTCAGACAAGTAATAACCCTAACCGACCAACTACCTTTGACTAATATAGAAATTAAGACAAAAATGAAATCCTACCTCCTACTCTGACAAACTAAACATATAAGACAAACAAGATGTTAACTCAACTCTCCAACCTGGCAGAGACCAACACCCGGTCATGGTGCCTTAGCTGGATGCTCCTACATCATATCCAAGAATATGTAAGTATGGCCAATTAGTCCTTGTGAATTTTTTGGAATGCATTAGATATGAAATTATCTAGATGTCTCATGGAGAAATAAAGTAACTAGTAACATCTAGTGACGGCCCCTCTTAGGCAAAGTCAACAATAATTGTTAGAAAGAGAATCTGAGATCTGATGTATCCTAGAGATAATGCATATCATAAATGTTTTTGAAGTCAGATGTTGAAGACAGAGGATTAGCTATCTAGGACTTTGGAGATCGAAACATGTAACAAGGGTGCACATTTAAATAGACACTAGATATCTCCCATCGTCCAAATATAACATTTAAAAGAGTTCAGGCACGAAAGGAACTGACATTATGGGACCCTCGAAGTGCATTGAAGTGGAAAATGTTTCTAGTTTAGGAGGCTACATGGATGCTTGTAGTCTCTGTGGTTTTATTTTGTGGCAACATTTTACCAAAAGACACATCCTAATCAATTTCTTATTCCATGAAAAGGATAAAAAATAGAGTTGGTGATTTTAGTGAGCAAACTTAGATAAGAAAAGCATTGCAAATAGTGAAAACAATGCATATATAAACGTAAACTAAACAAATAGATAAATATGCAAACAATGCTCAATCGAGAAAATCAATCAACAAAATAATGGGAAAAAACTTCTCTTTATTGGTTGTCGGTAGCAGAAGTTGAATACAATAGATGAATCTTAAACAATTGAAGGGAATTCTTTGAACTATGGTGCTAAAAAATCCTCATCAAGGAGGTTCTTTCCTCAATATCTTTGCAAGATTATCCTCTCTCTCAAAGAAGTGTGAAGACTCTCCAATGGTGGACTCTTCTCCTCTCACTAAGATGATAGATTGCTTAGAAGCAATATGGCCAACATGTTAGTGCTATTACTCTCTTTGGCTTCAATAATGGAATGTTAGTTTTCTCTGATAGCAATTTCACCAGCATAACATTGTCTCATATTTTGGTTCTCCCATGGCCTGTTTATATAGAATTTTTTAATCCATATTCCCTCTCTCGTTTCATGTATGACACTGACTCATGAGTTAGGCAAGATGATTCCATTGAGGGTTGCATATCTTATGACGACTCGAATTCGGTTGTCCTGGACTGAGATCCTGTCATGGGATCACCTCCAAGTGTGTGAAGTGGTCCCGAATTCACTGAGTCATCCATTTTCTTGACTGCACAACTTTCCAAGAAAATTCCACACTGTGTGCGGCTATCAAAGAAATAGTTGTGAAGTCCTCAACTTTTTAACTTTATAAACTTTGGACCTTAGGAGAAATTAAATTTTTGAAACTTCATGATGTCTTCAACTGGAAAATCTTCACTTGTGCATTATGTTGGATGTATTTTAGCATCTTTTGGATTGTTAAAACATGTCTATGATTTATTTGTTCTAACAGTTTTCCCCTGATGTATGATGTTAGGAGAAAATGTATAGCTGGAATACATCACATTTTCTATTCTGACGAAGAATATGTTCAACTTTTTGAGAGAGAGGATAACTTGTTATGGGGATGAGTAGGTAAACCCCTTGAATGAGTATAAAGGATAACCATGCTCTGAATAAAACTTAAAGAGTAAAAACATGTATATATGAGGAGGGCATGCCCCATGCTCATTATGGTGACTAGTGATGAATTATTACAATAAGACAATAAATGGTTTTGTCTAGTCAACATTATGGTAGTTGATGTGATGATGGTTGATGATGATAATTGATGACACCCTCAAGGGTTTTTCTTCGACAAATAGACTGAATTTGGTTCCCCCATGTATAAAGAGGTGAAGCACTACTGAATGAGGTGTCGAGGTATGCATGGGTCTTCGACTTTGTGTACCTCCCCCGTATCATGGTGTAGGAACTATTGAATGAGGTGCTTAGTGATGCAAGTGTCTTCAACTAAATGAAAGAACTGAAACAATCATTAAGTACTGTTTGCTAATTTAGTTGATCTTAAATTTCTTCATAAATTATCGACCAAGGCTTGTAAACTTGTGAAGTGTATGTGCACAAGTATTTCTAGGATTCTTTATTAGATGAGGAATTTCTTAATTGAATTAGGATGTCTTTATGCACATGTTTTATCTAAGGATCATTCAAAATAAAAGATATTATCGCTCTTGCATAAAAGTAAAATATCACGCCAATAGAAATAAAGCTAAACTGAAGTGCATAAGTAAATAGAAAAGTCAAATCTAAATTCTCTTTACACTTGCAGAAAAGAAAACTACTCTTAAACTGCAGAAATAAATATCACACCAGCAAAATCAAAATATTCTTCACACTATCATAAATCAAACTAGTCTTAAGTGTAGAAATAAAATATCACGCTGGAAAATCTAAATCACATTGATAAAGCCTTGAAATAAATTATTCTTGAAATTCAAAATTAAATGATTCTACTATTCAAAATTTGCATGTGCATAATATATCACTTTTGACTATTTTATTCATCCTTCAAACAATGAAATGATCAGATCTATGAAATAAATCTTCAACAAACTCTATTAAAAATTCTATCCTTACTATCACAAGCATTCTCTAAAAATCAAAACTGAAAGATTAACTATGATAAATTAATGTTATGAAAGATTGGTTAGGATAATTTAATGATATAAAAATGAAATATTAACTAAAAATGAAATGAAACCTTACATCTCCCACCAGGGCGGCCTCCTGTGACTATAGGTATGCAACAATCAATAGAGATTAAACATGAATTTAAACCCACAACTCAGTGTAATATCAAGCTCATTTTAATAATTACAAAGAGTATTTCAAACAATAGCCATTATGTCATCACCACACTGAGAGGTAAGTATTATAACCTCCTTCATTAAATTGTTTTGAGATTTCTAAGCCTATCCTACTTGCCAGAATCTCTAGAAATTAGATAAGATAACATGAAATAATGATTCTTCATGATTTTCTATCGAAGAAGAAAATCATGAGGCAAAATATAAGCTTTATCCTTATCATCAATATCCTCGCTTGCCTGATTCATCTTTAGCTTCTTTTCCGTTGGGTTGACTTCCACATTGACTTGCTCATATGACATCACTATCATCATTCTGGATCATGGTGATATGTGGATATCATTATGATAGTTGTTAGCTACCTGTCCATACATTTCATTCCTTAACTAATGTTTTGGAACCTATAAATTCTTTAAGTAAGTTGCAGAAGGTATCATTAGATGTAGAATTGATGCAATTTGGTAGCTTATGCAAATATTAGATCAAATAATAAGGAAACAATGAAACTATGAATAAAATATGATTAAGTACATGCTTTTTCCAATAACCTTGTAATTTGACACCTTATTGAAGTTATTATGGTCAAAAACGAAGAGAATATAGTGAATGGAGTTTAAGGAAGGTGTAAAAAAGGAACAATTTTGGTCTTCAAGATTCCCCCACACAGAATATATTGCATGTCCTCATGCACAAAATTTCAAAATTTTGTGACCCACTCTATCAATGAGCTACCTCAAAATCTTGAGAAGGAAGATCTAAATTAGTATTCTTTGTTTCTCTGGTTTTGATTTCCATCCTTGGTTTCTTCATTAAAATCCTACACTGCAAACTCTTGATTTTACTTTTGAGAAGTTTATTTTTAAGTTTTAACTTCTTATTTTTCTTATACCAGTGGAAAATATGTAGGAGAATATTATCAATTTTGAGTCCTTTGAATGTCAATTTGTACCTTCATTACTTAATGTTCCTGCTTTAGAAACTTGCTTAACAGTTCTAGTTCATAAATTTCCTGTTTAAGAGCATTTTCAATTATAGATTATTCTAGAGGGCTGAAATGAACTTCTTCACTCAGAATTTCTTCTTGATTTGAGAATAAATCAACAACTTTTCCTTGGGCCTTATGTTCAAGAAATTATATATCTTCATAGATTCCTGTTGAATATGGTCGATTTATGTGGTCTTTCTTATTGGACTTGCAATTAGTGATCGTATTCTCTCTGCTTATTCTTCTTCTAAATCAAAAAGACCTGGAGACTCTATATTGGATGATTTCATAAGTTGTGCACTTCTTCTTGATGGTTTTTCAACTGTGAGAAGATGCTTTATCTTGCTAATTTTTTCTTGCTCTGTTCTTTCTCTTGATGGACCTTAATGTGTACTGCCAGATTTCTTCTTTCTAAGATTCTCTAAAACATTTGCAAGAGGGGTTTCATCATCAGAGTCTTTCTGCGTATACTCGTCTTGTGGTATTTCTTGTGCAAGTAAATATTCTCTTTGAAACTTTGGGTTTGAGGGAAATTTCTTGCAGCTTCTTCTTATTATGGAACTGGCATCATCTTTCTTAGATTTTTTAAAATGATTTTGAACCAAAAAATCCTCCCAATTATCCCCTTTCCTCCTCAAATGAGCTTCATTTAAAATTTTTACTAACTTTCGATGATACAAAGAATTGTTAATAGACTGTATTTTCCTTTGGATGTTAGTGGCCATTTTTGTTAAACTAAAGAGTAGGAAATATGGAAAATTGATTTTGTTGCCATCAATAAAATTCATCATCAACCGAGCATGATAGAAGAACATATTCATAAACCTACCCTCATAGGTTATAAATTTTTGAATGATTAACAATAAATTTCTCTATTTACTTTTTAAATTTGTTACTGAAATTCTTTTCTTGAAATTGGAGATGTCCATACCTAGGCTTTTAAGGAAGATTTCTCAATCTTTCTCTTTCATTTTCCAATTTTAAACCAAATTTCCCCATTTCTTGGTAATCATGTAGCTTCTGCCATTAACGATTCTGTCAAAACCAACTTGGTATCTCCAATTTCTACCTATATCCCATCATAGGCCCGAGAAAATGACTTTGTGACCTCCTTGTCATGTCCATCAAACTTATCAAAGAACTGTAACCATGATACTTGTTGTAATTGTTGTCTCACCTATGGATAAGCTTCAAGAAAATTGGTCCCATTTGGCTCAGAATTTACAATAAATCCCATGTCGAGGAAGTTTCAGTCCTTGATTTCCCTTTCTGACAGGATTATGGAGTGTAGCAAGGACATCATTTGTGTAACAGTTGAGATTCTTTCGGTAGAAAAATGAAACAAAGCCCAAGGAAGTGGGATATAATGCGAAGGATATTGGACAATATAGGGGTGAAATGGGATGATATACAGAGGAAGTGGAGTAAATTCTAATGATGGGAAGGTTTAATGACTCATTCAAATCTTATAGCAAGGTATGGATATTAGAAATTGTAGATTGGATCATAAGAACCAATGTCATGTCATGATAAGGATAATGATTATGTGAAATGGTAGTAGAACCATTCATATACAAATAATCATCCATTTATATCATAACTCAATGTTTTTCCTTTATTATTTAACTAATATTTACATACCTTTCATTTTGCCTTACTAATTTTCTCTTTTGTAGGTTGCTCAGGTTGCTTTGGTTGTGATCTCCATTCAGGTTGCTTTGGCCATGATATTCATTTGCTTTGGTTGTAATATGTCAAGTCAACAACGAAATTTCATGAGAACCGTAGATTATTGACAATTCTATAGTTGAGTTATTTCTACAAAAGAGGAATAAAAGAAATGGGACAAGAATAGGGAAATTAAAAGAAAATCTAGGTTGCCAAGAATTCTTGGTTTTCAACTTATATTTTCTATATAAACATGCCAACAATGTTGGTTTTCATGTTTATACAATTTTTTTATTTTTTTTTTATTTTTATTTTTTATTTGATATATATTAATTTTTTTTTCTTGGAAAAGGAAGTAGAAGGCTAAGCTGGAGAGGAAGAAGAATCTTCCTTGACCAACCTCAAATTAAGATTATCTTGTATATTTATTATGAACTCTTACTTTGTTAATGGTTTATGATATATTCACAATTTATGACCATTTACAAGGAAAGTTACTTTTTCTTCATCAATGGTTTTAACTCTAACTACTCCATTATCAAATATAGTTTCAATCTCATAAGGACCAAGCCAATGAGTTTGAATTCTTCCCTGAAAATATTTAAATTTAAAATCATAAATAAATTCCTAATCACTCAGCTGGAACTTCCTATATTTGATAAACTTATTATGCCAACTGGAGCTTTGTTGTTGAACTATGTTGGTTTTGTGAATAACATCTTGTCGTATCTCATCAAGTTCATTCAATTGCTCCATTCTTTGTTTTTGGGCTTCTAATAGATCAAGACCCAATTTGACTACTATTTTGAAGGTCTTTATGTGGAACTCAATAGGAAATAGGACTTGCTTCCCATAAACAAGTTCATAAGGAGTATGTCTTGTTCTACTTCTCCATGTGGTACGATATGCCCATAAAGCTTATGGAAGCTTTTATGCCCAATCCCTTCTATGCAGATGTACAGTCTTGGTAAGAATTGCTTCAATTACTTTATTAGTAGCTTCAACTTGTTTGTTTTCTTGTGGATGATATGGAGTGGACTTATGATGTTTTATTTTGTATTCCTCCATTATATTTTTCACCAACTTGGATGTAAATTGAGTACCTTGATATGTCACAATTTCCCTTGGGACACCAAAATGAGTGAAACTATCCTAAAAAACAAATGAAACTACAACATTTTCAGTAGCAAAAGGAAGTGCTTTAGATTCTACCCACTTTGAGACATAATTTGTACAAACAATAATGTACCTTTTTTCCTTGATGGTGGATTGGGTGGACCAAAAAAATCGAGAGCCCGTTTTTCAAAGGGTTCAATAAGTACTTGAGGTTGTAGACACATCTCATCTGAA
Source organism: Pinus tabuliformis (assembly GCA_031772625.1). Classification (NCBI taxonomy): domain Eukaryota; kingdom Viridiplantae; phylum Streptophyta; class Pinopsida; order Pinales; family Pinaceae; genus Pinus; species Pinus tabuliformis. The sequence continues at coordinate 460,601,275 of CM062804.1, read as the reverse complement.
GGAACAAGCTTTCCCATTCTCTCACAACTATCACATCTCTTAACATATTCTTTGGCATCTTTAAAAAGAGAAGGCCAATAATATCCTAAGAGTGATTTTATAGGTAGTACTTTTATCAAAAAATGTCCTCCACATCGTTCATCGTGACAAGCCTTTAATATTTCTGGTACTTCATCTTCTCTGACACATCTTTGAATGATTAAATCAGGCCATGTTTTGTATAATTATCCATTTATCCATGAATAAGATGCATTGGTTTGAATAACTTTCCTTTTCTCCCAAGGAGAGAAATATGAAGGTAAATTTCGTGTGGCCAAATATTAGCAATATGTGCAAACCAAGGAGTTTCAATAGTTACTGCAAAAATATATTCGTTAGGAAAATTTTCTTTTACAAGAACATCCTTACTATCATTTTGGATTCTAGATAGAAAATCAACAACTGTATTCTCCTTTCCAGGCCTATCCAAAATAGTAATATTAAATTCTTGTAATAACGATAACCATCTTGTAACTCTGCCATTAGTAATTGTTTTATTCATTAAATATCTAATTTCATAGTGATCTGTCTGAACAAAAGTTTCATACAAAGTGATATAATGTCGAAACTTATTAATGACATGTACAACAACTAAAAACTCCTCCTCTGTTACAGTATAATTCAACTCCACAAGAGTCAAATTTTTACTTGTGTAATAAATGGCATAAGGAGTCAAATCTTTGTGTCCCAATACATCTCTTAAAGTTTTATCTAAAGCATTGATTGAAATATGAAAAGGAAGACTCCAATTTGGTCTTCTCAAGATTTGTGCTTCAAAAATCTTTTCTTTCGATGTTTCAAAATATTTTTGGCAATAATAATTCCAAATGAATTCACAGCCTTTTGTAACTAATTTGAAAAGTGGAGAGGCTATCTTTATGAATTTTTTTATGAATCTTCTGTAACAACTAGTAAAACCAAGAAAAATTCTAACATCTCTTTGACAAGAAGGAACTGATAATTTGGAAATAACTTCTACTTTAGATGCATCCACTTTAATTCCATCTCCTGAAATGTGGTGGCCTAAAGCAATTCCCTTGTTGAACATCATAAAACATTTTTCATGGCTTAATGAGAGATTTGTTTCTTTACATCTAATGAGATTTTTTTCTAAATTTTCAAGAGCTTCCTCAAAATAATTACCATAGACAATAAAATCATCCATATCAGCTCGCACACAATCATGAATTAAATTAGAAACAATGCCTAGAACTACCCTTTGGAATGTTGCAAGTGCATTATATAATCCAAAAGTAAGTACTCGGTAAGCATAAGTTCCCCATGGGCAGGTAAAATTTGTTTTGTCTTGATCTTTCAGAACTACTTGGATTTGGTTATATCCACTAAAACCATCCAAGAATGAAAATTATTTTTTCCCTGCTAATGCATCAAGGACTTGATGTATAAAGGCAAGAGGAAAATGATCTTTCAAGGTAGCTTTATTCAATCCCCTATAACCAATGCATACTCTCCATTTTCCATTTTTCTTTAGAACAATCACTAATGGTGAGACCCACTAACTATATGATATTGGGTAAATTAAATTCACATTCAACAATTTTTTTAACTCCTCTTTAACAATTTCCCTTAAATTTGGATTCGTCCTCTATCATTTTCTTCAATATAGATATGATGCATACAATTATTAGGATCAATTCCTTTCATATCAATGTATTCCCATGCATAAGAAGAGTAATGTTCTTGTAACATATTTATCAATGCTTTCTTTTAGGATTCTTCTAGATTATCATTGATGTTCAAAGTTTTCTATTGAAGGATTTCTATTAAAGAATTGCCAAATTTTTCCATAGAATGTAAAGCCATTTGATGAGATGATAAATATTCAACATTGTATCGTTCTTGAAATTTTTGGTCTTGTTCACAATATGAAGAACAATCATTATTATTCATTAAATTTAAAATTTTATCTTCTTCATCTATTGTTGAAGTAGAAAATATTGGTTGTATATCAAAATTGTCATTATCATCATCTATCCAAACTTCAATTTCTACTACTATTGTTGTTTTTGCAGGAGGATATAGTGTGAATTTCTTAGTAGAGCTTCCATGAGAGATAAAAATATCACCAGATCTACAATTTATAAAAGCATCAGCTATAGATAACCATGGTCTGCCTAGAACCATTGTGTGTCATCAATTATTTTTGGGATTTAAAAACATAAAATCAACAAGATATTCCCAAGAATTTAAGGAGACAGATAAATCTTCTAATACACCATCTGGTTTAATAACATATTTATCTACTAATTGTAGTAATGTTGGTGTATATTGAAATATTAGAAAGTTTTAATTGATCCATAGTTTGTTTACTCATGATATTGATAGCTTCTCCTAAATCGATCATTTTGTTTGGAATCTCGACAACATTAATTTGTGTTTTTACAATGGGACTACCTGGATCTAGATATTTCTAAACTATAGGTTTTCCCACCATAATATCTCCAATTTTTCTAACTAATTGAATTTTTTAAACTTCTTTTCTTTTTATTCCTAGTTTTTTAATGCTTAACTCCTTGATTGTATTTGCAAATATTGGTATTTCCCTTATAGCTTGTGACTTTTATGCAAACATTCTTCAATTCCTATAACATATCATATACAAGAAGCACAATTTGTTTTCTATTCCTTTGTCATTCTTTTTTCCTTTAAGGAAAGGGTGGATTTTCAATAGAAACATAAGGTTGTTCTACAACGGGAGTTGAGTTTATTGAGGTATCATGTATAGCGGTGCTCTCTTTCTGAGGAATTTATTCTTGATTAATAGATGTTTCTTTTTCAAAGGGTTCATCCTCTCTAGATTCCTGAATAACAACAGATGGTAACTTATTTTCCAAAACTCTACCAGATCTAATTTGGACATTATTTAGATCTGATGGAGTTATCAAGCAAGCTTGGAAATTATGACCTTGTATATTGTAAACAGGTTGCCAATTTTTATTATTTGGATTTGGAAGTGGCTGAGAAGGTAGTTGATTGGTTTTTTGGGGGTATGATATGGATGGTAATTGAAGTGGTTGATTAGAAGGATGAGTTTTATTTTGAAATTGTGGAAAAGAGTTTGATTGAGGAGGATAATATGGAGGTTTATATGGAATAAATGGCTGTTGAAATTGATTATATTGAGGATTCCTAGGAGGATACTACCAACCTTGTGTCCATAATGGATTTTGAGGTGGCCAATTTTTCCAAGGCATTGGAGTATTCCAATTGTTCTAAGGTTGTGCATATGATTGGTATTGAGGATTAAGACCTTGTACCATATTTGGTTGTTGTGGTGGCCATGGTCTTTTACCAATAAAACATAGTGACTCAACTTGGCTTACTTCAACTTCATTTTGCAAGACTGCTTTAAGTCCAAGAATTGAAGGGAATTCCTTTGTGATATGACTTTCTGCATAGATAGCACATATTTCTACACTATGAAGAGGACATTCTCTTAGATCATGTTTCTTTTTGCATTTAGGATAAAAAATTGATAATGCATCATTTTCAGCTTTTTGCTTTTTTTGAATCTTAAGGGTATCTATTTGTTCGCTAATACTCCCTAAGATATATATATTTTGAATTTATCAAGAAAATTTCCTATTTCTTCTTTGCTTACTATCCCAGTTGCAAATTTATTAATCCTAGACATAACAGGGTCTCTTGGACTTTTCTCGGTTCTAGCTTTTCCTCTTGAAATGTGTGTACACAATTCACAAATTTCTCTAAGTGATAACTGAGAAACATCTCCTTTGCCCATTAGATTGAGAATATCTACCCACTCATCTCTAATGGATTTTAGCAAAAGAGATTTTAGAGTTTCTTCATCTACATTACACGTCTTAGCCCTTTTTACATTATAAGTAAATCTTTCAACGAAATCTTCAATATTTTCATCCTCTTTTTGCATCATTTTAAAGACTTCATCTTGAAGGTGTTGAGGCATACAATAATCGTTGTATTTATCTAAGAAATTATTTTCCATTTCTTCCCATGTTCTTATGGTATGTGTTCCTAATCCCATAAACCATTTAAGTGCTCTGTATTTAAGAGTGGCTGAAAACAATTTCAAATTTTGAGAATAAAGTAAGTATTCATAATATCTACACAAGACTTCAAACTCAAAAAGAAATGTTTTAGGATCCTCATGTATTAGTCCATGAAAATTAGGGAGAATGGAGAGTGAGATATTCTTCATTGTAATCGTGGTATCTTCATCTAAGATGGGAAACCTAAATGGTTTTGAATCTCCTCTACCACATCTTGCTCCACCTCCTCCTCTATTCCCGCCTCTACATATTCTTCCATTACCTCTTCCACCTCCAATCCAAAATTCACCATTCACATTATATACTTTTGCTTCTCCTTCCCCTGCCATTGTAGATTCCTAAAAGCAAATATAGGTTTCTTTAATTATATTTTCTAGCTCCTCTTCTAGTTCTTCTATCAATGGAATAAAATACGTTTCTTCTTCTTCCTCACTAGGGACTTCCAATTCTTGTCCTAGAATTGGTTCTCGAGTTGAAGATAGAAAGATTGCTCCTATTATTGGGGATGTAGGTTTGTCTACTACAACTTCAATGGAGGAAATTGGTGAATATTTCGGTTGGATTTTAGATATCTATACCTGAGGAAGTCTAACTCTACCTGCAAATTATGGAATATGAGTTTCGGTGGATGGTGTGGTACTATGAGCTCGTGGTGGGGTGAGTGGTGATGTTGGAATGGAAATCCTACCTCTACTTATAAACCCACCCCTAGAATCTCTCTCCCTATCCACAAATCACTTTTATCATTGTTTTTAAATGAAAAGACTCCTAAAAACAAATTCTATATACACTTCCCCGACAACGAAGCCAAAATGTTTGGTAATTTGGTTGAACTTAAATTACTTCATAATTATCAACAAGGGCTTGTAAACTGATGAAGTTTTTGTGCACCAGTTGTGCTAGGATTCTTTCTTAGGTGAGCATGTTGAAAATGCAACAAGATGATGGAGCTTAGTGGAAAGGAGTCGCCTTCACTAAGTGGGCCTACAGGCTACTTTTGGTGCAAAGTCTATTTTTAGACTATGTCTATTTTTAGACATATGGATCATGGTCTATGAGTTGTGGGATGCTATTTGTGGATGATTGGTCATGTTGGTAAAAATAGATGGACTTCTATTTTTAGACATATGGGTAGAGTCTATTTTTAGACTGCCAGGCTAAAAATAGAACAGTTGAATATTATTAGCTCTTAATAATATTTGGACTATAAACATTATCTTATCCTCTTGGAGCACTTCAGTTCGAGCTACGGATGTGGCACATGTAGCTGTCAGAAGGAAATGCAGTTTTCTTATGGGTGAATTGAGCTATTGCATGATTGAATTCAGTTAGAACTCAAGTGGTTGAGTTTGGTGGAGTTGATTGAGGAGTTGATGGAGTTGTGTTCAGTTTGACTTGGTTGAACTAGTTGTATTTCGTCTAACTGCAGAATACACTAGTGATGAGTGATGTGAATTAATTATTAATTAATTCACTAATTATTAACTCAAAAATCAACTAAAGAATACATCAGTTAACTCAGTGCATGGACAGTTCAGTGGAGACAGGTGTTAGAGGTGAGTGAAAGGGCAAGATAGCTGTCAGTTGTGACTATAGTTGTGCATGAGATTTGCACAATCAATGGATTGAGTATTGCCAATGAGGATTGTGTGGTTCAGCCAAGGGAAATAGAAGTTTGGATCAGCCATTATCATCTATTCTCATGTAGGATTGCGCAATGGAGGCAGGCAAGCAGCGGAGGATATTTGAACCTATGATTGATTCAAATCTGAGCTAGTTTGTGTGTAACAGGCGGAGATACTACTGAGTACTTGCGAGGAGTATTGTACTATGTATTGTTACATTTTCTCAATCAATATAATATACAGATAGTTGGGGGTTTTCAGCTGTATGCTTTCCCAGTGATATACTGTGTTGATATGTGTGATTGATGTTTCAATGTGCGCATGCGATTGTTTCTTAATTCCACAAATTGATGATCAATGGTAGAGGAGGTTATGTATTATGCATGCATTCCACAAATAGTGTATAATAACGATAATATCTGTGAATAAGTGTTATATTATTCAAAATTTCTACATGGTATCAGAGTAGAGTTGATCATCAGATCTATTATTCAGAAAGTGTTTACATCTTATTTCCTTAGGCAGAGTCTGTAATGGGGCCAGGTAGCCTCTGGATTCATCCTTATTTTAGAAGGTGAGATATCCGGTGAATGCCCATACATTCAATCTCTGTACAAGAAATATTTTGTTCTCACGAATTTTAGATCAGAAGCGGTTGAGTTTTGAGCTGGTGGAATTTGAATTTGCAGCAATGTTTTCTTGGTGTCAAAGTTGAAATGTCTTTCAGCGGATTGTGATTGGAGTATGCTCTTGAAGGCAGCTCGAATTATATTTCATGGAAAGACAGGATGGAGCTGGTGTTAGATGACAAAGGGTTGAAGGATTTCATAGAGGCTGAGGTCCCAAAGCCTATTGATGCTGCTCACGTTGAGGTTTGGCAAAAGAAGACAGCAAAGTGTCGAACGATTCTGTTGGAGGGCATGAAGGATCACATTGTATCCAGCCTGCATGGAAAGGCTTCTCCATACTTGATGTGGAAAGCATTGACAGATCTATTCCAGAGCAAGAGCGACCAGAGGAAGTTGGCGCTCAAGGATAAACTCAGAAACATTAAGTGTGAGAATGGAGACAATATGCCCGAGTATCTCACAAAGTTCACCCAATGCCGGGATGAGCTGGGAAGTGTGGGGGTGACTGTCGATGATGAGGACTTGGTGAGCTTGGCTCTCCTTGGTCTTCCGAAGAGTTGGCATTCCTATCAGGACTCTATCAATGGTCGGGAGAAATTGCCACGATGGGAGAGACTTTGGTCAGATCTTGTGCAAGAGGAGATCAGGCAGAATACCAGGGACGGATCTTCATCAAAGGCATCTGATGAAGAAAATTGCGCTTTGGCTGCCAAAGCAAAGAAGGGGAAGGAGAAGGGTTCTCTTTCCGAATCCAGTTCTTCCAATGATGGGAAGAAGGTTGACAAATCGAAAGTGCGATGCTTTTGTTGTCATGAGGTGGACCATTATGCTTCTAATTGTCCATAGAGGAAATCCAAGAAGGGATCCGGGTAAGGATCTGAAGGTGAGGCACTTGCTTCATAGTTTGAGTTGGATTTCACACTCTTCGCATGCATGGTTTCATCCATGGTGGGAAGTGGTTGGTTTCTTGACAGTGGAGCTTCTTTCCACATGACCAATGACAAAAGTTTTTTTAGTACTTTAGAGGAGAAAGATCTCTAGATACTCATAGCAATGGGTAATGATGAGAAGTATAGTGTCTCAAGTGTAGGCACGGTTATTTTTCAGAGGGAGCATGGAGCTCGCCTTACCTTAACCGATGTCAAGTATGTACCAGGACTGAAGAGAAACTTGGTGTCAATCGCGATGCTGGAAGACAGAGGCTATGATGTAGTCTTCAGTAAGGGAAAGGTTTTCCTTAGACACATCATCACTAGACAAGTGAAGCAGATTGGTTCACGGGTCAAGAACCTATATGCTCTTAAGGTTCAAGATGCATGAAAAGCCTCGAGCAGGGAGGCAACTGATGGAGACTTGGTGGTTGAGAGGGAGCGTATATTACCTCTCTACATGCAGAGCCAGAAGAAGTCTCACACGATTGTGGAGGAGCCACGATTGGTGTAGTAGCTTCAGGAGGTTGTAGAGCAGCCACAACAAGGGAAGCTAAGAGGAGATCGAGTAGAGACATCTACTCATGCAGAGACCTCCATTAGGGGGAAACTTCAAGCTAGGTGGGTTGAGGGATCACATGCAGCAATACCTCCAGGTAGGAGGTGGGGTGATATAGAGTGATCGTCCCAAGGAGGAGGGGCAGGATCCTTGAGGTACCCAACCTCTTGGATGAGACCTTGCTACGAGAGCCCCGATGTGGAGTAGCAGGAACTGACTGATTGGGTAGAGACAGATGCGGATGGAGCGGCAGAGACAGCGACAGTGTAGGGAATCCCAGGACAGCGCATAGCTAGCAGGCTACAGCAATGCGAGAGGCACAAGTGTTTTGCACAGTGCTAGGTGGCACAGAGAAGTGTGCAATGGTGCGAGATGCATGGAGATGTTGCATTAGCGTAGATGTCAGAGACGGAGCACTTGTTAGCAGTAGGTAGAGCTTCAGCATCAGAGTATGTTCCTAGCCCAACAGAGTGGTTAGTCGGGAGTGTTTTTGTTCCAAGTGTTGTTGGAGCAAGTGGACCGGGAAATGTGTTGCATGCAGAACATTCTAGAGTTGCAGAATAGGGGTTGCATATAATCCATATCTTGTTGAGAGGGAGTGTTGAAAATGCAACAAGATGATGGAGCTTAGTGGAAAGGAGTCGCCTTCACTAAGTGGGCTCGCAGGCTATTTTTGGTGGAAAGTCTATTTTTAGACTATGTCTATTTTTAGACATATGGATCATGGTCTATGAGTTGCAGGATGCTATTTGTGGATGATTGGTCATGTTGGTAAAAATAGATGGACTTCTATTTTTAGACTGCTAGGCTAAAAATAGAATAGTCGAATATTATTAGCTCTTAATAATATTTGGACTATAAACATTATCTTATCCTCTTGGAGCACTTCAGTTCGAGCTACGGATGTGGCACATGCAGCTGTCATAAGGAAATACGCTTTTCTTATGGGTCAGTTGAGCTATTGCATGATGGACTTCAGTTAGAACTCAAGTGGTTGAGTTTGGTCGAGTTGATTGAGGATTTGATGGAGTTGTGTTCAGTTTGACTTGGTTGAACTAGTTGTATTTAGTCTAACTGCAGAATACACTAGTGATGAGTGATGTGAATTAATTATTAATTAATTCATTAATTATTAACTCATAAATCAACTAAAGAATACATCAGTTAACTCAGTGCATGGACAGTTCAGTGGAGACAGGTGTTAGAGGTGAGTGAAAGGGCAAGACAGCTGTCAGTTGTGACTGTAGTTGTGCATGAGATTTGCACAATCGATGGATTGAGTATTGCCAATGAGGATTGCGTGGTTCAACCAAGGGAAATACGAGTTTGGATCAGCCATTCTCATCTATTCTCATGCAGGATTGCGCAGTGGAGGTAGGCAAGCAGTGGAGGAGATTTGAACTTGTGATTGATTCAGATCTGAGCTAGTTTGTGTGTAACAGGTGGAGATAGTATTGAGTACTTGCGAGGAGTATTGTACTATGTATTGTTACATTTTCTCAATCAAAATAATATACAGATAGTTGGGGGTTTTCAGCTGTATGCTTTCCCCGTGATATACTGTGTTGATATGTGTGATTGATGTTTCAATGTGCGCATGTGATTGTTTCTTAATTCCGCAAATTGATGATCAATGGTAGAGGAGGTTATGTATTATGCATGCATTCCGAAAATAGTGTATAATCAGGATAATCTCTGTGAATAAGTGTTATATTATTCAAAATTTCTACAGAGAAATTTATGAATTGAATTAGGATTTTTTTAAGCACATGTTTTATCTAAGGATCACTAAAAAAAATATTATCACTCTTGCATGAAATGAAAATACCATACTGATAAAAATAAAGCTAAAATGAAGTGTAGAATTAAATAAAAAATCAAATCTAAATTCTCTTTACACATGCAAAAAAGAGAGCTACTCTTAAATCGTAGAAATAAATATCACACCAACAAAATTAAAATCTTCATCACACTATCAGAAATCAAACTAATCTTAAGTGTAGAAATAAAATATCAAACTGGAAATCTAAATCACACTAATAAAGCCTTGAAAGAAATTATACTTTCAATTCAAAATTAAATGATTCTACTCTTCAAAATTTACATGTGCATAATAGATCCCTTTTGATTATTTTTCTTCATCGTTCACACAATGAAATGATCATATCTATGAAAAAAATATTCAACAAACTCTATTACAAATTCTATGCTTACTATCACAAGCATTCTCTGAAAATCAAAACTGAAATATTAACTATGATAACTTAATGTTATGAAAGATTGGTTATGATAATTTAATGCTACAAAACTGAAATATTAAGTATAAATGAAATGAAATGAAACCTTACAGATCCCAAGGGGCCCTCATGTGAGTGTAAGTATGTAGAAATCCATAGAGATTAAACACACATTTAAATGCACAACATAGTGGAATAAAAATCTCACTTAAATAATTGCAAAGAGTATTTCAAACAATAACCAGTTTGTCATCGTCGTGCCGAGAGGCAAGTTTTATAACCTCCTTCATTAAACTATTTGGAGATTTCTAAGCCTATCCTACTGGAAAAAATATCTAAAAATAACATAAGATAACATGAAATAGATATTATTCATGATTTTCTATCGGAGAAGGAAATCATGAGGAAAAATATCATCTTTATCCTTATCATTGATCTCCTCACTCACCAGATTCACGTTTGGCTTCCTCTTCACTAGGTTCACTTCCACGTTGACTTGCTCATATGACATCCCTATCATCTTGCAAGATCATGGGGATAGGTGAATATCATTATGCTAGTTGTTAGCTACCTGTCCATACATTTCGCTCCTCAACTAATGTTTCAGAACCTACAAATTCTTCAAGTCACAAAATCGATAATTCGCTGCAAAAATGATGCACTTCAATAACTTATGCAAATATTTGATCAAATAATAAGGAAACAATGAAATTATGAATAAAATATGATTAAGTACATGTTTTTTCCAATAGCCTAGTAATATGACACCTTATTGATGTTATTATGGTAAAATTAGGAAGAGAATGGAGTGAATGGATTTTAAGGAAGGTGTAAGAAAGGAACAATTTTGGTCTTCAACAAGTACGGTTCCACTTGGACATGAAAACTTGTGTTGGTGTCAAATGACATCAGTGGGAAATAGTGATTTCCATTGTGCCACCGGAGGATATCCCTTCAAGGGGGGAGTATTCTAGGTACTTCCTTGATCCTAAAATATGAGTGTTGGAGTCAACATGAAAGAAGCGTCAACCACCCAACATGTTGTGTAAGGGAATAAATATAAGGTGTAAATAGTATGTAATAGTGTGGGTCATACAAGGCATGATAGGGAGACTTGACGATATGAGTTGATATGGATGGCCCTAGAGTTAGTAGGATATCCAGGGTGGGTGTAAGTATGTTATGACTATCGTGAAGATGGTAAATTCCTGTGTGTAATGTGTGAGCTCTGACCAAGGGTGACTAGAAACTATCGCTACGTAAAAGACATGAAAATATGGGTGGGAGTATTTTTCCTAAAAAAAATCATTGTACACTTGCCAAAAGAATATGAAGGTGGTTTGGATGTATTGACATAGAGATGGGTGCCCCATGATAATGGTGACCTCTATGCATTTTTCGTTCCTTTGCTAAGGGTGGCAGAACCATTGGTTGGTATCAATGTTGGGTTGGTGAGGTGGATGAAGTGATGCAAATGACATTTGTAATGTGGGTGAATTATAGGCCAAATGTAGGATGTGGTGGTGTGCCTATCTTGATATGCCGTAGCATGTAAGGGGTGGCCCGAGAATGGGGTTGGTGAGAACTGAGTAAATAAGAATGAGGTTGATCTTCCCATAAATATGAAGTTCTTCTGAGGCCTCGGTATTACGGTCATGGATCCCAGTAGTATGGGGGGTTATATATCATGACGTAATCCATGAGTGGGGAGGCTCTATCAACTAGCAAAGACATTTACCATATGCAAGGGTAGGTGATGGTTAACGTGATTAAGATGATGGATCTAATGGTGAATTCAAGATAAATGATGTCAGGATATGCAAATCTTTGTGGGAAGCCTATCATGATTGGTGATGAATGATACCTGCTTGGTTATTATCCACCAGAGAATTGATCCTAGTAGAAAGTTTATTGATGTGTATGCAGTTTAAAAGCCAATACCCCAACTGAAAACGTCTTTTTTGATCATATAAATAATCTGAAAATGATTGATCTAGATGAATTGAAAAACAAGAGAAGGCACACCTGAAATGGTACTCTGAGCATGTTGTGGTCAAAAAATTGAGTTTTGGGTTGAAATGGAATGCAGGGTGCCATGATGAGGATGATGTGATTATGATTCTGATTTCTTTGACGGTTTTGAAAATGGAGGTCTTGAGCTCCTATACTGTGCTTGAGAAGATGTTGAAAATGGCAATATATATGGAAATGTGTGCCTAATGGCACCTGATTTTCAATTTCTATTTTGGGAATCTAGAGTTGATCCAAGAGTTCTTCCTTATTGTTGTCGTTAGCCAGTGTACTAGGGTAGTGCTCGAGGACAGCCAAATTTGAACACTGAACCTTAACTTTATCAATTTCATAGACTAGGTTAGGTAGGCCATCTAGGGGTTCCCTGTACGACCTTTTTAGGGTCAAAGAACCTCGACCACACATGTGACTAGTTGATGGGCACACGGTCTCTGCGTGTTCTCAAAGGATTCACGTGAAGACACTATGGCAAAGGGACTAACATCCACATTGTTAGTGTGGGTGATGGGCTTGAAGCTGCGACATTATTTTTGTGATGACACCATGGATCTGCCTCCTCAATTTGCACAATCCACGTGTCTAGTTGAATAATAGATGCACAAATGACGTGTTCGCTTAGTGAGTAGAAGCACATTCCAAAAATGGGCATGTCGTAGGTTAGGGTGTGACACACGTGCAGACCGTGGGTCTGTTTGATGAATAGACATGTGGACGACGCATTTGTGATGACCATAACTGCGCGGTGGTTTGAAAAAATGATTTTTGGTACCCTATAAAGTTGAGATTTTATTTTTTATCCTTGTAACAAGATGGGGATGCTCTAGAGGGAGCGAGAATGGCAATAGTTACAACTGGAATTTACAGAGGATCCTACAGTTAGTAGGACTTTGGCTGGGTAGGGGTTGCTAAATCTTCTTCAGAACTCCCTACTAATATCACACAATGAGTTCTTGTGATTTCTAGTGTAGTTATGGGACGTGGAGGTACAAATATTCATTTTTGAGGGGTCAGATTTGACGATCAACATGACAGTGGACATTTACTTTTTTACTGGGCTGCCTTATCCTCTACTGGTTAGGGGGTGGACATAGGGAGATGGGCTGGGACTCATTGTGGGGCAAACCCCATAAAGGATGGATGTATCAAGTTATCATCCATTCTAGACCTTATGAAGTGAGCGACACTTTCCATGATTGTGCACCTAGCGGGTTCAATAGCTATGCACCATTTTAGTGCTGCTGAGGTTATAGGTAAGGAAATTTTTGGATTCGGAGGGTTTGGTGTATAGGGGGATGGTATCCTAGATGACAGAGGTGTTTAAGGGGTCATCTGGGAGTTTTTATTATGCCATCATTATGTGCATCATTTTATATGAGAGAGTTGTGATGTTGCGACCCTTTATAGCGGTGTCGCCAGGTCCGGCTAGGTAGCCGACAATGAGACAGTGGGTAGCTGTCGTGCCATGAGATGGGGGAGGTATAGTGGGGCATTATTGGAACGCCGAGGTGAAGGGTTGGTTTCTGTCCAACCCTTAGATAATTTTGGAGTTCCTATATCATGTGGTGGATTTTAGTTGTGACTCAGATATGGGGCTTCCTCCTAGTGATGCATGGGGGCTAGAAGGTATGTGACGTGTTTTATTTATTCTTTTCAATTTGTGGACATGTATGTTTTTTTTTTATGTTGTTATCATCTCTTTGTTGTTTTTCATATGTTGGGCAGCGTGGGAAATCGCTTGCCTATTTGGTAGGAAATGGTCCATGTTACATGAGGGTGCTTCATGATCAAGTTGTGCCACAGCGATGGCATGATGAGTGGGAGGAGGAGCTTGAGTAGACAGTGAAATGGCGATGACTTGATATTGGTGGTACCTTTGGTGAGGGGACAACCTCATCTACTACTGGGGAGGCAGAGAGATATCAAGAGTGTGTTGATGCAGCAGAGGCTCAGCTACTAGTTATGGTAGCATGACTCCAAGATTATGAAGATGCCTGGGATTGAGTTGTAGCTTTGACGAGGGGGGCGCCTAAGGATGGTTGGACGGGATTGGGGGAGGTGGTAGAAGAGACAATGATGGTGTGTGATCGGGAACTCAGACTAGCTCTTCAGCGCATCGCGATGACAATGGCCACCACCAGACATATTTGTTCCCTTGGTGTAGATATTGGTCCTTAGGAGGGGAGGGGAGGACCCTGACCCTAGATGATAGAATGTATGTACCCAGGAAAGCACCCATTATGAGGATGCTCCCTTATTTTTTGGACTTATTTTTCGTAGCCATGAGTTAGTGGATGGACAACCATTTTTTGTACTCATATATTTTTTATATGTGTATACAAGATGATATATTTTTAGGGCTTCTATTATGTGTCTTATGCATCTACACTTTTGATATATTTCTACATTTGTTTGAGATGGATATTATGCTCATGGTTTATGTATATTAATGGTTATATAAATGTGATGTATGCTAGTCTAGGATTTGATTAGCTATATGATCAACTACATGATTTTAATCCCTTAGTATATGTGTAAATGTGATATGATCAAAATGTTGAGCTAACCTTTGTTCATGTAGATACTTCTGAAAATGGTGTGAATCATGAACCTGAAAGGTCTTGTTCAACTGCCATACAACTAGCTAGGAATCAACAAATACATGCAAGTGGGGGATACCTAAGTGGTAGGAATCGACCAAGAGACCTATGATGACATCATATTCAACTTGATTGTTGGTGGCTGAATCGATACAAGTACATTAGAGAGACATGGTGTTCAGTCAGGAGAGTATATGGCCCAAGCTACGGCAACGAGGTTTTGTGACCATAGAGAGGCACCATCAGAAAATCATGATGATAGGATGGTGGATGGTCCATCTATGGCAAATGATTAAAGAGTGATTTTAGATTGGGTACATGATGAGGTGATCATCATACATAAAATAATTCATGCTGCATACATGTACATTCTAGGGTTTTACTCAAGCATTTTATGGGTGAAACGATTTGAGCTAGAGACCATTGATGGGATTTTTTAGGCAAATCCCATTGGGCTATGACAAGATGTATGCCCCATTGAGGAGGTAATGTATGATAATGTATGGGCCCTTCCATAGGGTTTTAAACATCCCAGGTCCTACTGCTTCCTGGGCAACATCATAGCGGAGGACTAACTCCCATTCGTTAAACGTATGAGGGGTGATGTTGAAATTAAATGAGTCCTTGACATTGTTTTTGTGTTCTTGGTTATTTTGGAGTGATTCTCATTGACTTTCATCAACAAGCTCCAACTCTACCAACCTTTGTTCCAAAGGCTTGGTGTCACTAAGAAGCTCGGTGGTAGAGTGTAAGGTAGGGATCTCACACTCAATGGGAAGTACGACTTCAACCCCACATACTAGTTGGAAGGGTGTGAACCCTATATATGCCTTGATTGTTGTGCAGCATGCCCACAATCATGAGAAAACCATATGGTGCCAACTGGTTTTATGATTGTTCACCATGTGTTGCAACATTTTTTTTCGAACCTTGTTGACAACTTCTACCTAAACGTTGGACTGAGGGTAGTATGGTGAAGCAAACACGTGAGAGAAACCAAGGTGTTGGGATAGCTCTTGAAATATTTCATTTTAAAAATGTTTACCATGGTCTTAAGCCAACTCCTTGGTAAAACTGAACCGTGTTATGAAATGGTTAAAGAAAAACCATGTCGCAATTTCTACGGTGTTATTATATGTCGGCACTGTTTTTTCCCATTTGGTGAATTAGTTAATGACAAGCACAATGTGATTTTGGTTTCTGGATGATTCGGGTTTATAGGTCATGAATTTGATGCCCCACTTGCAGAAGGGGTTGGACATGATGAATAGATGTAGGGGAGTTGGTGGTGCTCGTGCCTTATTGTATCGTTGGCATCGTTCACATATTTTGTCTTCATGTATGCAATCATGGGAGAGGGTGGGCCAAAAATAATTGGAATGAAAGAGTTTTTGGATGGTGGCCATCCCAGAGAGGTGGCCGCCACAAGCCCTGACAGTCATTTAAGGCTTGCTCAACTTGTTGGTGGTTGATGCATCAACGTAGGATGGTGTTGATGTCTTGTCGATATAGGACATCCCCCAGAAGGATGTAACAGGGACCCTAGTGGCATATGCACCTACAATCCTCAAGGGTAAGTTGGGGTTTGAACTTTTGAGTTCGTAAAAAGAGGAGGATGTCACCATACCAAAGTTTGTCCCTTGAAACTAGAAATAGATGTTCATTGGGAAGAGAATTATTAATGAGAGACTTGGGTCTTTGTTGGGAGATCTGTGATGAACACAACGAGGATGAGTGCCTTTTTTCTCTTAGGAGAATTAAATTGTAGATAAAATTACTATAGAATAATAATCCATCAAGCATATTAGTTTGCAAGAAATATGAGCTGTTAATAGGACAAGATAAATGGAGGTGAATGGTGTGAGCGAGAAGGTGAGGTCTGCAATGGCTGTAGATATGTTTCACCGGTCTCTCATAGTACAAGAGATCATATAGGAAAACTTTGCCAAATGGAAGAAACGAAATCTGATGGTGTGTGTATGGGCTTCGACCGAGTAGCGGTTCGACAATGGGGAGGTGTCTCTCGAACAAGGACCTAGAGGGCCAATTTGGATCCATGGCCCTGTGCCAGAAGCGTTAAGGCACAAAGGGACCCTCATCTACCTACATTTTAACATCATATATAAACCTCCATTTATTTGTGAAAGAGACTGTGATAATACCCATTTTACTGATTTATTGTCTACGGCCAGATCGCAATGGAATGTCTCCTCTATCAATTGTTTTCATGAGTATTCTACTACATAAGAATCCATATAGGTTGGAATATCTCATCAATACGATGTTGGGGTTAGATCCGCCCTAACTTTGTAGGAATGAAGGAAAATATTTTCAATGACTTGTTGTCATACATCAGAAATGGGTTCATAGAAGTCGTCAGTGGTAGATCCACAGTTTTTCATTCCACTGTCTACATCGACACCCATCAACAAGGTATGGTATGTCAAAAATCATAGTTCCCACATATCGGATCTAGGTTTTCCAGTTAATCTATGCACATCTTACCCTAGTCAAGGCAGATTTGGAATGGTGCTAGGGATTTTTGAACGACTATCATTGGATCTGCCTCCACATACAACTGATCTTAGAGCAACTAGGAATCCACAGTCACCAAATATGCATGTTGTTAGGTTCCTATACCAATAAGAGTCATAATTTTTGAATGGCTGAAATTAAACCTATAATATCTACATACCTTTGCTTTCTTCAAATGTTTTCCATATTCAAAAAATTAAAAAATGTAAAGAGGGTATGTCCTAAAAGAAAAAGTAAAGGAAAAAAATAATAAAAAAGGTAAAAAAAAATCAAAAATATGAACCCCAAGAAAGAAAAGACCATGAAAGTGTGCAAGTCAAAATTCCACTACTATTTACCTTTTGTACAAAATAAATAACTGTGTGCCGTTTGTAACTTATGCCACAATCCATGATAGTCAAAAATTTTAAACTTAGCTATTTCATGTTTTCAATTTCATGCTTATAGTTAGAGAATGAAAATCTGACCAAACAGTGTAATCATGGCAGATAATTAGATTAGGTAGAGTGAATAAAAGGAGCTCAATTGTTTAATCTATTTACTATTGTAAAAGAAAAGAAAAATGTTTTGATAAGGGTTGGCCAGCTTAAGTGCACCCTAATAAAGAGAAGTAAAAATGGTAGGATGAGTAGATGGGTAAGTAGTAGAATTGCAGAATTGTGATGATTGTTAGAAAAAAGCATATTTATCACCCTCATCATGAAAATTCCAAGTATTAATGAGCAATTGGACATGCATCAAGCCCAGAAAGTCAATTTATTAATTTCCCTCACTCATTACACGTTTCACTTAACTAATTTCCAATGAAAAGTCTTAAGTACCCAAAATCTTAAGTCAAAGGGGCTCAGAGCATTTCCTTGAATTCTGGAGGGACCGAACCCTTGGCCTGATGACTTATAGGTCCTAAGTACCAAAATTCCCTCCCCCCCACCCAAAAAAACATTACCCCCCTTCACTGTCCCTCATTTTCCCAAACAAATCCCTTTTCCTAAGATAAAACACAATTTTTCCTAAGGAACCAAGTAAACCATTTTTTTGAAAAACCCACAAAAATAACACTTAGCCTGAGTTATAATGTGTTTATGAAAAGCAAATGAATTATAAATATACATTATACTTAGCGTTAAATCCATTTTCTGCAATGTTCATATTAACTTTTAATTTTATTTATATATTAATTCCTGAAAAAAAACCCTTTTCCCCTATGTATTTAATAAATCCCTTTAATATTAATACCTTATCCCCGAAGTTTGAAAAATAAACTTTATAAATACCCAAAACCGACAAATGAATTAATTAATTGACCAGCGATTAATTAAAAGTCAAATCCTCCGCTGATAAAATCACACCCGATGCATTAATCTCACCCTAATCCCATAATAAATCCAAAACCACCGAGTAATTTCCTGCCGGTCCCCCTAACTACCATCTGTGCATTTTCATCAACCGATCACCACCCGATCTTCCCCCTTCAAATCCAATGATCCACATTGATTTCGCACGGGCCCGAAACCCGAACTTTACCCGCCTGAAATGGGTTGTTTTCCCTTGGGCCCCCGATGCGATGTGGCGCCCGATGAGTGGAATCGGGCAGCCTCCCCCCAAAACCACCCAGCGCTCATAAGCGGTGCGAAAAAACCCACTTACCACTGCCCGCTAAACGCCAAACTATCACATCACCCCGCTAACTGCCAAAAGTACCACTATTCCCCAAACACCCGCCAAAGGTTGACTTTGTTAATAAAGCCAAAAACCTCATAATCTTTGTTTTATCATAAAAATAAAGTTGCATACCTTCATGCACGCAACTGCACAACGTCCAACCACCAACCTACGTCCAGTCGCCAACCTGAAGAAGCCATTGAACTCAAAGTCCACCCTCCAGTTCACACAGATTTTTTGCAACAGTGCACAGTCGCCCGTCAAATTGTTCAGAGTCAATATTCCCAAAATTCCAGGGATTTTATCCAAATTCACTAGAAACCTTGTCTCATTTCTGAACTAGTTACTTGCATTGCTTGGAATTAATAAGAAATTAAGTGAAATAACTGCACAGCGACCCAAGACTACTCTGTGTTGGAACCTAATTGCCCTGATTGACTGAAAAACCCTTTTTCCCCATTCTCAAATCCACAATAACTGAGAATAGTCGCCCCAATTGCTATGGACGTTAGACCAATTTCCACTCCTCACCTGGATTTGGATCACCTTCCCCTTGCTGATAAAGGCTTCCAAATCAAGGACACCTCTATCCTTGAATCCTCTATTAAACTGTACTATCGATACAGGGACCAATACCTAAACCAAGCTGATAAAATAGGTCTGTGGGAATCTAATTTACCCAAGTATCAATTCCCTGAGGTGCACTTTTTCCCTGAAATCATTCATTATTGCCATGCAAACTACATTCTCAGTCAAGGGCAGTGATGTCCCCTGACCAAACCATACTTTTCACCATCATTGACGAGTCAATCAATGAAATTCTGCAATTATAACCAGGGCATAACTTGACCCCTATTTCAATTGGAGACCTACTAGACAAATTCCCCAAGCTTACCATTGCCAAGATTGCTGAAATGCTTCAGATCTTCATCAGGGAGGGAAAGCATGTCCCAACAGAACCTCCTCCATATGTGGCTACCATATTTTCCCCATTTGGTCATGATATAGAAGCAATGATCACTTGTGTTTTAGGATATACCACCAGTGAGTATATAGATGAAATCATTTCAGCCATCATGTCCATTTTTACTCCAGGACAGCCCCCTACTATCATGTATGGTTATGCCAAGTACATAGCTAATAGGATGCATGGACAATTTTTGAGAATGAGTAATGAAAGAGTGTTTAAGTAATCTTCAGTTTTGTATGAACTTTTCTTACACTATCAAGCTAACAAGTTCCCATTCACTCTCCAAAAGCTTGACACTAAAGGTCATCCTAGGTTAGTAATTTTTTGGACTCATTTGATACATAAGCATGATTCCCCATTTCCATACACAGACTTCATAGATTTTTTTGTACATCCTGTAGTGACCATGCTGCTAGGAAGTCCTCCTCCAAGAATCAATTCAAACATCAGGAGGATCCTATAGCTATCAAAACAACACAAAGTGGGAGATTGGTACTTATACCAAAATCACACAGAAATTGGGATCTATGGCTGAGTTGGTCGCATATGAACAGCCTAGACACTTCCCAATGAGGTTATTTGCTCTGGAGTAGTACACGAAGATAATCAATTCAAATGAGGTACATTTTGTTAAAGCCAAAAAGAAGCCCCAGCTCAGAATCAAATATCAACTAGGCCCCTTTGTATGCAATAGCAGAGAATTTGGAAGAGAAGCAGAAGAAATCCTTCAGAGACTCAAACTAAAACAAAGCTTCATATGGAGATATGATCCTTTTGACTTCATCTGCAATAGAAGACAGAAAAATAAGATGAATCCCTACATTCACCACCGAATCCTTGAAATAGAGAAATATGCAAATCAGTTGGAATGGGTGGAAAATACTCTAGTGGACAGAGATAGCACTGAAGTTGTTGTTGAAAATGCACTAATTGATCTAGAGAAAAGGCATGATGAAGGTTCTTTCCTATAGGTGCCAGGAGAATCACAGGCACACAATGAACAACATACAAAAGAAGAGTCCCAGGTGTAAGAAGAGTTAGAGAAGCTAGACCTATCAGAGGAATTAGGTCAAATAGGTACACAACAGCCCAATATGAGTACTCCCCCTAACTTGCAAACTCCTATAAATGAGGAAAGAAGCCTCAAAAGGAATAGGGAAGAGGCCACTACATCAAGCAGAGCAACCATACAAACATATGCAGAAACCAGCCTAGTCAAAAGGCAGAGGTTAAATCCTGTTTCAGAGCAAGAATTCGCAGAAGAAACAGTGGGGACCACCAGCACGGAGAAAGAAAGAAGTAGGCCTGCTACTCCTTCTATGGGCACACCAAAACCTTCCACATCTCATACTCAGATTTTGGAAAGGAAAAAGAGTGTTGAAGTGTCCTCATTTAGGATGCTAGTGGACAAATATCAAGATAACAGAGAAAGGTACAAGGACATCAAAGCCAGGAATGAGAGGCTAAAGGCCTAGACTTATGCACAGTACCTCAATATGGCACCTACCAACCAAACATGACTGATATTAGCCTATGATGTGAAAGAAGGAAAAATGCAAATGACATTCATGAAACCCACTACTCAACAACCAAGGAGAGCAACTAACTTCCAGAAGGTAGATTTTGAAGTACTAGCAAAGGACATACATCCTATTGACCAGATTGAGTTGCACAAACAGACAGGGGAGATGATTTACTCCACCTTGATAGGGAAAGCCATCACAACCCACCAATTGCAGAACTCCCTGAATAATATATTAGCTCAGTTCCAATTGAAGAAGGCCTCTTCACAGGCAAAAGACACCAGAATGATGACATAGCTGCTTTGAAGAAATAACTCAAAATTCCACCATTGCATCATCCACAAACAACAGAAGTCCTGGAAACACAAAAAGGACAAGAAGAGATTATGGACTTGGTCCTCAAGCTAAATGACCAGTTGAAAGAAACAAAGAAATAATTGGAAACATTGATTCAGTCCAAACAGAGTGAATTGGCCACTACCTCCACAGCTGCCATTCCCACAGTAACAACTTTAGTCCCTTTAACATTGGCAGCCTCTTTAGCACCAACAGCTCCACCTGCTACAACACTTCCAATCACAACAGAATTTACAACAGCAGGTACTTCATTAGAGAAAACAACAGAGTTAGTAAAAGCCATGGAGGAAAGGTCCGTCTAGGCAACAAAGCTTAAGAGGCTTAAGGAGAAGGTGGCAAGCTCAGAAACTGACTGTAAGCTTGCCCAAATACAACAGAATGAAGATGTTAGAGTTGGTTTTTGCATCCCTCCATCAAAGCTCATTTCTCATATTGCATTTCATTTTAGGTATCTCATTCAGCTCGATCATCTGCATTCCACTAGGGGCATGCCATAATCTGAAGAAAGGGCCTTGTCACTCATTCCACTCATGTCTTGTAACTGCTGGCTCAGGTCTTTTCATCAAGGTCCATAAAAATCATTTTCCAATCAATGACAGTCAATATTTGGTCTCTTGGTCAGCAAAGGGTCATTTTAGTCATTAGGTATAGGGTTTAGTGGATTCAGTCTTCAAAGTGTCCAATAATGCCAGCAGGCCAGAGGGAGGTTCTAAACAAGTTTTTATTTTAAAAATTTCATCGTCATTCTACTGGACTATGACTTTTCTTCAAAACTTTGTTTTGAAGAAAATTCGACATTTCGTCTTTTGTAATATATTTCCATGTAAATTTCATAATTTTTAGTTCTTGGATATTTCAGATGCAACCCTGGTCATCCTTTTCCAAAATCCAATGCCATCATCCCTGGAAAAATTGCCAAGAGGTTCATCATTTAAGTCAAAAATCAAAGGAAACAACGAAAATAGAGTTTGTATTAGAAAGTGAAAAGTGCCAAAGCAAAAACATTAGGAAAGTGGGTTTCATGAGCTAAAATTTCAAAAGCTCTTGGTTTATAAGCAATGTCTTCATGTGATAAGCTCATTTGCAAAAGAGAAGTAAGATAGAGAAAATTTGATGGGCAAGTGAGAAATTGGGTGAATTTGGGCGAGAATCGGCTGGTGCGGCGCACTGAGCAGGAGGCACGACACACTGGTGAGGCGTGGCGCACTGGGCGTGAATACGTAGTGTTATTTTACACAGGCACGGTGCACTGGGGAGGCGCGGCGCATTGGGCGTGCTGCATAACGCACACAGCTAAAGGCCTGAAACTGCTAACAATTGCTCCAAATTGCCAATAACTCGCACAGATCTGCCAGGTAGAGCCTCCATCTTTTTGTTTTGTCCAAGTTTGTGATAGGGTATGGTGGTTGATGGATGGTAATGGTAAAAACAAAAAAACATCAAACCCTATCTTTTAAAATACCTCAAAGAAAATTGCTGCTAGGGTTTCAATTCCCTGTTTTGTCACCAAATTCACTCCCCCATCTCACTTGTCCCTTGTTTTCATTATTCCCTAAGTTCCACTACTCCTTGAATTCATTCATCCCCTATCCCAAGTTCCCTTTCCCAATTTTCCTAGTGTGAAATCCTAAACCCTAATTCTATACATAAACTCTAAAACCATCCCATATTCCCCTAACTAAATCTATCCCAATAGTCCCTAATCCCTCACTATTTTCCCCTCCCTTTGCAGCCCCTCATTTCACTATTTGTTCCCTTGGTAGCAGAGGTCAAGCACATCACCAAAAGGCAGTCCAACACAATTTTCATACATCAGCATCTATTTCTCTAGGGAAATTTGTTTACCAGCAGTTATGTCATCCGATCATTCATATGATTATGAAGTGGAAACCCAAAGTGACTCACCCATGGAGGGACATGCACCCAGGAGGCCTCATAGAGGTGGCAGACATATCAGAGAAGAACCAACCACCCTTACTGAATTACAGGCTTGCCCTCTTGCCATCTCTTGTTTCCAGCATCAGTCATGTTATGAGTTTTGTGAGAAGGTTGCTAATGTTCAATTTCATCAAGAGTTGGCTCGTCTATTTGTACTACATTTACATGGTGATCAGGCCACTTTAGCTAGTGTCACTTTCACACTAACACCAGATTCCATTTCATTAGAAAC
The DNA here is from genome assembly GCA_031772625.1 of Pinus tabuliformis. NCBI lineage: Eukaryota > Viridiplantae > Streptophyta > Pinopsida > Pinales > Pinaceae > Pinus > Pinus tabuliformis. The sequence goes on along the minus strand of CM062804.1, from coordinate 460,577,360 downwards.
CGGCATACCAAACATTGGAGAACCATGGAACAAGAGGCAGAAAATTGACCAGCAGCACTATGAACCATTCATCAAGCCCATCTTTTTGAGATAGCTCAAGAGAGTGTTTCCATTTCGGTACCTCAAAGATGAATATGCACCTTTAATGAAACTGATCATGAAGTATTTCAGCTGTGAGGGATGGTTCTCCCACTTGTATGCTTATCACATCGGGCTACTGATGCATTTCACTCAGGTACGGATGATGAATATTCCTTATTTCATATGCCGGAACATAGAAAGGATGACCACCCTTGTGCAGCACAAGAACCCTCAGTAGCAGCTTAACAGTGTTTATCATTTTGCTCTAATCAAGATTGTGGTGGTTCATCAGCTTGGATTACAAGGCATCACTTGGGATGATTTTATCTCTCGTGAGTTTTTCAGAGCTTTACAGGGATCTTCAGAGGCTAGACATGAGACAAGTGGACCTTCTTATCAGCATGAAGGTCATGAGACACATGCTGCTACTATGCCAGTATTCATTACTTATCAGAAGGGCACTAGACAGTTATTTGTAGCAGCAAAGAGAGTGTTATCTCCACCTGGGGTGGAAGGGGCAAGAGGCCTTTAGGTGAACGAGAAACCGACTTCATTCTCATTCAGGATGACGATATAGACATGGGCCCGCAAAGTGACAACCTTATAGATATCATCCAGGAGCAGCAGACAGAGATCGAAGCCTTGTCCCTCAACTTGGAGAGGGCTAAGTGGATTAAAAAATACTTGGAGCAAAGGAATAAGCAGCTTGAAGATCAGCTGGTGATTATGGAATTACAAAACATCAGGGAGAATCATCAAGCTGCCCAAAGGAGGAGGATTGAATTCACTTCATTGGAGCAAGAGATTAATGATCATCGGGAGTCTTGGCTCGAGAGAGTCAACATCCACTTAGAGATATTTCTGGACAAGGCTGATAGGGACAAAGCATTTCTTAGACACATGGCTTTCCACTACATGGCGCAGAACAAGGTTTGCAAGGCACGAATAAGAAATTTAAAGGCAAAACTAAGGAAGGCATCAAAAAGGCAAAAGAGGAAAAAAGAGCATGATCGACTCCAGATATTGGCCAAGGAATCCTTGGCCCATCATAGCTCTTGATGAAGAAGGTCCAGCCCAAATTTCAAGAAATTTGGAGCCGTTCTTGCATTTTGAAAATGTTTTGCACTAAAAAACAGGGTTTTCCTCCCTATGCGTCGTGCCACGTGGCGCTCGCTTTTGCTAGAGGGCTCCAAATCCAAAAAAAAATTCATTTCTAGATTTTTCATGATAAATTATGTTTTCCTACCTATGGCCAAGAAATTTGGGCAGGTTTTGAGCCCTCAAAAGGTCAAAAAACACTCAAAAAATGACCTCACTGCCCCTATTTTGACACACAGGAAGCAGTCTTGGGAGATTGGACATTTGGAGGGGCAAATGGACACCAAATCTAGAAATTCCACTTGGGTTAGAAAGTAGACAGGTAGGGCTTTCCAACGAGCTATCATGAGCTCAATTTGGACTTTGGAAAGGGCCTCAAAGTCAGCTCCAAAGTTGCGCTATGCATAGAGATTTTGGGCACGACGCATAGAGAATTTTGGCCTATTTTTCACTCTCCATCTCAGAATTTCGGCCAATTTTGACTAGTTTCACTTTTTGATGTTACTCTTGATATAATTTGATGTAACTGCATGACCATGATGTAATTTTGGCACATTTTTACTTGTTTTAGTAGATTCATTCACCAAAAGGTGAAATGTGAGTGAATGAATCAGTTTCCTAGCATATAGAGGCAAGTTGTTTCTTTACCTATTTTTCAGTTCCTTGTTTAGATATGGTTGAAACAGCTCCTAGAATGATGAGCTCGACCCCTAGAGGCATGGGAAAGAGTTATGCTTGTCTATATCATGTAATTTCTCAGTCATTTTTAGGGTTGGACACTAGGGATTGCTTGGCACTCTATTGTACATTTGATTTCTGCATTTTTGGCAATGGAAAGACCAGGGTTTTGCAGCACTTGTTGGGATCCTTGTGGCTCTGTGTTTTGATGGTGTTTTTCTTCATGCAATTTTAAGTTCATTGATGTTTCATGTATGCCATTTCCCTTCTCTTTTCTTCTTAAGTTAGACAAATGAGTGACGAAAGGTAGAATTCATTAGCTTGTTGTGCTCTGCCTATTAGTTTGTTTAATTTTCAATGTTTTCTTTAGTTTGAAGAGGATTCTTGGTTCCTTCTTGCCTTCTTCAACTCCTCAGTGGTCTTTTCTATCCATTCATTTAATCTAAAGAATCAAAACTACTGCCTACCTTGCCCCAATCAGAACTCTGCAAAAATTTGGCCTCATCCCCGGACCCAAATTTGCCTTTCCCTTTTTTCCAACAAAACCCCCAAAAAACTCAAATTAAATCCTTTCACTTCATACCTAGCCTAATATTAGTTGTTAAATTAGACATCTCAAGCCCCAACTGATTATCTTTCGCTGAGATTGACCCGGAGAGAGTCCTCTCCTGTCCTCGTAGGGCTAGCTACGAGGCTGAGTGTGGTTTGATGTGGCTCTAGAACCTTCCCTTTTCATCCTGAGGTAAATCTAGGCTCTAATAGAAGAAGCATAGAAAGACCTAAGGATGGGTGAGAAGATAAAGGTCCTTGAAAAATATTTAACTTTACAAAAGCCACTAGGACAGACTAAGGAGATCCTATGGGCCAATATCATTGACTCTATCAATGATATTTGGCCATCAATTCAAGTAATATTTGAGCAAATAGAATTTGTGAAAGTGGCCATCGAAGCAATACAAAAGGTAAAGGAAGAATTAGGAGAACAGCGTGAGGTTGCGAATCAACTCATCCATTTTTTGAACAGCAAGAATAGGCATGAACTAAATGAGCTTGATCTGGAGGACAGAACAGAAGCCATCATTAAAATCAAAAAGGTTCTTTCTAAAAGAAACCTTATGCTTAACCTAGAGAAAAAATGCCATAACTTGCGGGTTGGCATTGACAAATTGATGGCAAAGTTTCAAATTTTGAGGGATAAAGGCCTTCCCAGTCCCATGGTAATCAATGATAAACTTATGACCCAATTGGACTATGTTGATAGATTAGAGAAAATTTCCAAGGAACAGGCAAGCACTTTAGGAGTCAAAGCATTGCCAACAGGGAAAGTGTTATATGATACTTAGAAAACCTATTCTTCCTAGAACATGAGGTGAAGCATATATTTGTCACCAAGCCAAATTTTGAAAAATATATTGAGGCAGATGAGATATATAGAAGGATGGTCAAGGTAAAGTTACCTGAAGATGAATGGTGGGAAACAATGACAGATTTACTATAAGTTACCACAGTAAATTTGGATGGTAGGTGAAAGGACAAATAGGCAGGGTCAAAGAGTGACAGGTTAAAGAGTATAAGTAAAAGATTAAAGACAAAGGTGATTCCAATGTACAAGTATCATCCTGCTTAAATATCTCAAATTCGAACTGAAAATAGCCAACATTATCACAATAAAAGGGATAACATGATGCAGTTTTCCATCTGTCTCTATCTTCATGCTTGAAGATATTTTTGATTTCCTAGATTAATTCTCATATTGTTTTAAGATATTTTGTAAATATTTTTTGTATAAATACTTCACATTTCAAAGTATTTGGGGTGGATTCAAATACATTTCTGTAGACATTTTCTTCTCAAGTTAAAGTGCTATTGTATCAAGACTACATTGGCTTGATGGATCAAGGAATAAAGTAAAGACATTTCACAGGATTCTTGTGTAAAGCGGAAATCAAATAAGTATTCTCTCTCTCATGTGTATTAATCATTTTTCTTTATGTTTATTAATAATTGTATGTGTTTCTATGAAATCTGAATGGTAAACTAGGAATGATATTTCAGAACTGGCTTTAACACTCTCTGTCTTGACTGTTTACATTCTTAATGTTTTCTACTAAACTATCTTAGTTAGGGAATTCTTGAATGCTCCCTTACTTCCGTAGTTTCCCCCTCAGTCTATAATAAAGGATTCTTAGTTTCCCTTTGCTCATGATCACTTCCTACTCTTCATCTTGATCCCGGTCTAAGGATTCTTCATTGCCCTTTCACGCTGGTTAGGACTACATCATCCATTGAACCTGAGATTTGTTTTTTTTTTGGTAGCCTACCCTGTGAACACTCCCTTTAGTGATCTGGTCTAGTTAAGCCATCCTTTTATTGACTCCATATCCCAATGGGTTGAAGGCCTTGCTCCATCCATCTGTTCTTAGAATTGCACCACCCAACCAATTCAACACCTTATGAACACTAAGAACTAGCCTAAAATCCCACCCAAAACAAAGTTAAATTATAAAGAGATAGCCCTCTTTGGACTTAGGTTTGCTAGAAAGCGAGTCTAAAAGATTAGGTTTGTGGTTACCTCAGATTATTCCTTCTTTTGATAACTTCTAGGGAAGACTTCTGAGTGATAACACATTGGCGACCATACTGGGGAATCAAACCCTCAATCTTAATAAACCTTTGATAAATTTCAAATTTTTTTTTCAAGCCTCTTGAAGGGTTTATTAGAAGTTATTTATAAAATTTCACGAAAAAAAAATAATTAGAAAAAGCTTGAAATCTAGCTTCCAGGAGGACTCACTATACTAGGGCCAACCCTGATCCAAACCCTCCCTAAGTATTTGATAATCCAAATCTAATTTCAAGAATATCTAGAAGAGAAGAAAGTTTAGTCAGTCCTACGCCTTCAATTAAAATAGATTCCTTCCCGGATGAGTGGTTGTTTTTAGAAGACCTCCCCTTTGACGAGTCTTTTGACCTTTCCCAATTTAGAACCAAGTTTGAAAGTGCACTTGATGACATAGTTCTAGATCTATAATTTACAATAGAACTTGAAGTCCAAAGGGAAAACTTGTTAATTGATCAGTACATTCTAAATTCCCCTCAGTCATCCCTCACTACTGTTAAGATCCCTGAACTTTCTGAAACCGTTTCAACTTCCTTTAGTTCACCATTATTCCCTTCCATCTCTCAAGTTCATTCCTCACCTCAATTTATACCTTCACTTCCCCACCAACCTACCATTACACATCAGTCACCCATTACTTCCAATTCCTCATCACCCATTGTATCATCCTCGGGAACCCAAACTTTGCTTCTTTGTCCTACCGAAATTAGAGCCATGGAAAATAGATATGCCCCTATTGTGTTACCTGCTCCATGAGGTTCCATGCCACAAGACTACCAGAGAAAAATTGTCCTATTTGATGGCACAGGATCCTACACAGCATAGCAGCATACAAGAAAGATGACAGATCATTTTGAATTGCATGAAATTGATATTGGAGATGTCCAAATGAGAATTTTTGCCCAGACTCTAGCTGGCGATGTGAGAACATGGTTTAGATCTTTACCTAACAATAGTATAGATAGTTTAGAAGTATTTTACCAACAATTTTTAAATAGATGGGAAAAGAAAAAGAATCCTCTGCAAATCCTTTCAGAATATGAAAACATCAAGAGAGGACCAAACAAAACAGTCCAGGACTATTGTACTAGATTTAACAATGTATACAATGCAATACCAGTCAACCTTAGACCCCCACCTAGCTTAGCTCTGATAAATTTTCCAGGCGGGTTTGACATTGATATGGCATTCCAACTTAGAGAAAGAAATTCACCAACTCTAGAAAATATGCAAAGTGTAGCAGTTAGTGTGGAAGCTAATTTTCTAGCAAAAAGAGCTAGGGTTAGGAATGAAAGGAGAGCACCCTTGAAAGATGAAGCCTCACCCTTTGACCTTAAAATGGATTCCCTAGCCAAAGGAATGGAAAAACTAATGGATAGGATGGAGAAAATTGAAAGGAAGCCTCACTAGGATAATCAACAAGCACCTCCAGTGAGAAATCCAAACTTTAGAAAGAATCAAAATCAAAATACTGGAAAAAATGGGCCTAATCAGAATATTAGGCCTCCTTTTCAAGAAAACTATGTTGAAACTTCCCATTCAAAAGACCCTGAACAAGACACACAAATTAACTTAATGGGATTAGATGAGGAGGAAATTGTCTTCTTGACTCAAGATGATTAGGAATTACACATGCTTCAGCAGTTGCAGACCCAATCTGGAGAATCATTTGATTACAAGCAAGGGTATGATTCTGCTATCTTCGAAGTGCACAAACAATACAATTTGAGGAGTAAAAATAACACTGATGCTCCTGACAAAAACAAGAAATTAGTATCAAATCAACCTAAGAAAATTAAATCAGTTCCAGTTACGAAAACTCTCCAAATCCTCTCTAGACCAAATTAGAACCCTCCTAGTCCCACCATTTTAGATGTAACTAATGACCAACCCCCTAATGATCAACCTTCCACTTCAGTTCCCTCAAAGGAAACAATGGAACAATCTCCAAACATTAGATTAGAAAATCCACTAAAAAAGACTTCAAATACTAAAAAAGAAGAACAATCTACTCCAAACCCTGCTGTTAAAATTCCAAACATTCAAATAGAGAAATCCCCTTTGCCTTTCAATTTGGGGGCAGAGGTAGCCAAATTAAAAATCTTGGTTCCCTTAACATAACTAATTAAACATGAAACTTACAAATCTAAAATAAGAAAATCCTTAAACTTCGTTGAGAATGAAGACTCCGTTAACCTATTTGATGATCAGCCTGAGCTTATTTTCGGTCCTGATGTTAATGGAAAACTAGTGGAAGGAGGGATACCACACTTTTACATTAGCCTTAACATTCACAATAAAATCCTACACAATTTTTATAGACATTTTTGTGCCTTAAAGCTATAAGCATGAAATGTCCATAATTCAAGGGATCCAAAGTCCCTAAAGATGTTGTTACAGCTCCTAAAGGAACAAGGTCAACCAATGACAGCTTCTCCCAGAAGTTCTCCACCAAAAACCACTCAGAAATAGTCAATTCAGAATCAATTCAGAAGCTCTTCTAGCTGCCTGCGTTGAAATGCAGAGTCTACACTGGCTAGGTGCATTGCAACGCAGGTGGAAGCACTACCACGGTGCGCTGAGCAGGAAATGACAAATGGCAAGCTCATTCAATGAGGTGGAAAGACCCTGGAAGCTTCCAGAATCTTCTCCAATGACACTTGCCTCAATGAATTCGACTAGTGATGAGAAAGAGGTTCTCAACCTCCAAGTGGAAGCAAGATCTGACAGAGAGAAGCCACAAGTCAAAACATAAGCTGAATCATCCTCTCTGCTTACATCTATATATGGATCTCTCACCCAGAGGTTCAGGAGGCTGGAATTTTGTACTTTGCAGAGAATTGTTGTTGGTTTGAGATTGAGATTAGTACATTGGGTGATTTATGCTTTGTTGGAGGAGATGAAGGGATTCCTTTGCTGGGAGGTAGATGCTGGATCGGAGCTCACTTGGTTGTATCTCCTCTTGGACTTTATTATCATATCAATAAACTATTTGAGGTTCTCCTACATGTTGTGTACCAATGATGTTTTGTTATGCTTACATGTTTAGCTTAATCTGATCTTGAGCTTTTTATGAATGTATATCTGTATCTTCGTGTAGTTTCTCTCTCTTGTGATCTTGCGGGAATTCGGTAAAGCTGGGCCCGTGAAGGAGCAGGAAGTTGGGAGCTACTGAAGAGAGGAGTGATTTGGATCGACAAACTAGCGGAAGACACAGGTTAGTTAGATCCTTCTTCCTCATTTACATTTCATAAAGAAGAATACTCAATTAGTTTACCTCGTTTGTTGCTAAGGCACTATCACACCTTAGAGTGGGATAGGGGCATTCCGAATTGGATACTTTTCCCAACAACAAATTGGCGACTCCGTTGGGGAGAGTATCTTGTTAGTTTATTTGTGTTTCTATTATTGTTCTTCTCATAAACTCAGGAGTGTCGAATCGAAATGCATTTGCCATTTTCAAATGCAAAGTAGAGATCTGCCACTCTAGTCCACTCACTGGGCCTGTTTTTATGATCTGAACAAACTGATCCACAAGTTCTCTAACAGCCCTTTGTGATAGATCTTAGTCCTCCTTTAAATCATCCTCCTAATTGTACCTAATTGATAGCTTTGATCCGGCCAAAAACTGTAGATTTAACTGCAAACTGTGACCCAGAACCCAGAAACAACTCTCGTTTCTTCTTCAGCGCAGACTCTGTGAAGAGGTTCTGCATTTCAACACAGGTCCCGTGAAGGATACCTGTGCTAAAGTTTAGTTTCTCTGTGCTGAGGGTGTGCTGATCAGCCTTTGCCTTGTGCAGCTGTGGTTCCCTGCTTCCTTTTGCTCAGTTTTATCTCTGTTTTTTGCAGCCTGTTATCAGTCAGTGTACCTATCTGAAACCCCTTTTCTTTGCCTCAATTCTGCCTTGGTTGTATAAATAAACTTTATTTTTTCTTTGTGTATTTGTTACATCATTTTCAGTTTCCCATTACAAAAGTAAACTAGTCATACTGTCGCCCTTATATCTAGACCTGTCGTAAGTGTCCTTTTGATCTTAGGAGTGAGTTTGTTTGCTGTTCACAGTTGATTGAGCTTTTACTTTTGTCGTTTGGTTTGAACTTATGCATTTCTAGTGTCGAAACAAGTAAATCATAAAGTGTCGTAATCGTCTTTTTGATTTTGAAAAAGGAACTTGTTTATGTTTTCACTCGAAATCGAATTCAAATTTGTACAACAGCTTTCTTTTTAGGCATCAATATTAAGAAAGCGAAAACAAATACATGCATATGTGCATTTGCATTTTGATAGTTTGCATTCTTTGATTTAGGGAAAAGTGCATTACAGTGTGCTCTATGCTCTTTGAGAAAAGTTTGTGTCTTCCTTTTCCCCTTGTAGCTAGGATTTTCATTGTTGAAAAGATATAAAAGCTTGCTTATCATCTTTAGACTGCATTTAGGAATTTTATCATACATCTCGTGGTAATCCAAAAAGGCAAACTTCTAAGAAAGATCAACCTAAAATAAATTGAATGAACTTAACAACGCTTTGTAACTTAACGCACAACATAGAGGTCTAGGCTAGAGACGTGTTCCGGCGTCGTAAAACCTGGTGACTGTCGATCTCGCTGATGGTTGGTGATTCCTCCTGAGGGACGATAGCGCCAGTACGGATTGTGCTCCCATGTACCGTCGAGTATATATTGGGAGACCCCTATAGGCATAAAACCTTTATCCTTAGGAAGCCGTGTCGGCCGCCCTACTGATCGCAATGCACTGAACACAGCATTCAGGAAGATTGACCGCCCGTACCTTAAAAAGTATTCTACGGTTTTGCGAAAAGTTTGGCACACCCTCTACCTAGATCTCCAGAGCAGTTCCTTTTGGCCTTTTTCAGACTCTATAACGGAAACATTCCATCCGAGCATTTGTCACTTCGGGCTCGTTAAAACATCGAAGGAGACTAGAGTCATCTTTAGCTTTTTCTCGACTCTTTAAAACTAAAAAAGCAAGTTGTGTCTAAAGCGTCGTTAAAATTTATTTTAAAGGGAACAATCACCCCTTTTTTCCTACGTTGATCTTTAGGTTGAGAAAATGGAACCCACCAACCAAGGAATTCCCCTTGGTGGAAATCCTAGTCCCTTATCCTCTTGGGGAGATGTTGGTGCGCCCCATATGGCCACATTGTCGCTTCCAGGACTGACAATTGGCTTGCCGGTCTGGCTCTTCTCAACCAATGTCGTTTAGAACACCACTATTCCTGAACAGTCGAATTAACAGTTAGACCAGTCCAGAGTTGCCCACCAGCCTTCTACTTCCTCTAATTCTTCCTCTCCTCCTTCCTCTTCGCTTGACGGAACTGGTAAAACAAAAAACCAAGTTCCTAAGGAGAAGAAGGAAAAGAAGAAGAAAGAGAAGAAGAAGAAGGAGCCAAAAGCGACTGGGGGCAAACAAGTGTCGTCTAAAAAAAATCCACACACAGCACTGACTAGGCCTAAATCGCCATGTGTCATATGCAAGGGAGACCACTTCCACAAAGATTTTCCCTGCATCCCTCAGATACTAAGGGACTGGTCTCCCTATTTGCACAATCTGGTGGCATCAACCTCTGATAGTCATGTTGAATGCATACCGTCAACTAGCGAAAGTGAAGTCCTTGGACAAAAAGGGAGAGCTAGATCTCCCTGTAGATTGTGCGAAGGCGATCACGCCATCCACCGTTGTCCCTTCTTAGACGAAGCAAAAAGAGTTTTGGATGATCGTCCGGTTTCACCGTTACGACTTCCTCCTGGATATAAAAAACTCTTGCCGAGTCCTTCGTTAGTCGAAAGTCCAGCTGGCCCGCTCAAGTGGTCAGCTGAAGCGCCGGTCATTGAAGATGAACCAACTAAATCCATACCCGACGAAAGTCAAAAGGTCGAGGCGACAGTTGACCCGGTCTTGCCTTCAGAGGATTTATCTTCGAATGATACAGTCACTGACGAGGATAAAGATGACACCATCCAAATTCTCTTCATCAACACAGACTCCGACGAGCACGGGGGCACTCCCCCCATTCCTTTATCGGAGGAAGGAAGTTCGTCAGAGCGATACCCAGCCATTTACTCGGTCGCACCACCAAGCAACCTAGTTGTCTCCTTCGACTGGAACCAACTAGGCAGACCCTGTTTGCCAGCAAGCATACCATTCAGAATTATCGTCCAAATATACAGAATGGTCATGGCTGGCACCATCATTGATGAAGGGGCATCTGTGAGTATCCTTTCCTCCACTGCTTGGAAAGCGCTTGGTTCGCCAGCGCTTTTGCCTGAAATGAGAAATCTGACAGGCTTTGATAAAGGAACCAGTCGACCTTTAGGGATCCTCCCCAATGTGCCTATCACATTGAAACGGAAGACCGTTCAAATGAACGTGATGGTCGTTCAAGGACCCTTGGATTATAACCTACTCCTTGGACGAGACTATATATATTGCATGGGAGCCATCGTCTCCTCACTCTTTAGAGTAATGTGTTTTCCGCACGAAGGAAGAGTGGTCAAGCTCGTGGACCAGCTTTCATTTCCCGGATCACGCATCGCAAATAGTCATATACCATCCCTAAATGGTCTCTTCACGCAAGAAATGTCTCAACCCACGGTCCGTCCTCCCGATGAGCGCGAGTAATTCGGAGGGATATGACTGGAACCCAGGGGGCATGCGTCCTGGTCTGCTTCGGCAGGAAAACTTTGGGTATAGGGTAGGTTTCCGCGGGAGAATATGACTAGTCTATACCCCGTCCGTCTTGGAAGAGGGGTTATTCTAGAATAAGATTCTTTTGTCAAAGTTATGTGTTTGGCGCTCATTGTCACTCACCTTTGTCTATCTCGGTAGACACCGCCGAAGAAATGTTTTGTTTGAAAGATTAATAGAACAATCTTTGGGTAACCTGAAAGAGGTAGGCCTTTCCTGGTAGAACAAATGTTTTATCTGCAAATTGAGGGGTAACCTTGAAACCATACTTTATACCTGGGGGCATGCAAACCTTTTGGAGTGCAAGCAAGGAGCGGCTATTTATTTTTTAAATTTTTAGGTCCTCCCTTTAAACCTGTAGGTCTAACCCTTTAAACTCGTAGGATTAGTCGTTTCCGAACTTGCATAACGAAAGGATGCGGGGCATAGCTTTGGTAAGGCGCAAGCTCCATAAAAAATGGCATCTTACATGAGACATTCTTATCATATGACTGGATTATCGAGCAGTTTTAGCACATAGTTCATGCTCGTTAAAAAATAAACATAAGATCGAGCAGTTTTAGCACATAGTTCATGCTCGTTAAAAAATAAACATAAGACTGAGCAGTGTTTTTCCGCGTTTAAGCTCGTTAAAAAATGAACTACCCTCCGATAAATAAGCACCGTTAATGTAACATTATCAGCCATTAAAGCCTTGGTCGTGTTTGCACCATCACCTCCACTTTTCCATTGGCCGATCATTCACCTCCATTTGATTGTTTACCCATTTTAAGGAACAGCTGCGAAGAGTGATTTCATCAGCCATCCTTGTGACACTGCAGTGATTGGAAAGTTCCAACCCTTACCTGGAATCAGCTGCTACCCGTTTTATTACTCGTTCCTCAAAAGACGAGTCTTCTTTAAGCTCTTTTCATCTGACTCGTAAAATATGAAAAGATTGCCGAGTTTTGGCCTTCCAGCTCGTTAAAGTGACCGGAAGTGCTATCCCTCCTCTAGATTTTAATCTTTTTGGACCTGAGGGATTATTGCACAAAAAGATCGAGCGCTTGTTTTGTTCGGCTCGTTAAAACTATCGAAAACTCATCCCTTCTGTATTGTTTTATACTTTTTCGGACTTAAGGGATTAGATGACGAAAAAGGACTTTCGGAGTTGACTTTACGTACCTTTTCAGACTCTCTAAAAATGAAAAGGGACCGAGTTATCTTTGTCGTTAAACTCGTTAAAAAACATAAATAGCGACAAACTTGTCTTTAGACGAGAACGAGTTTCACTATCGCTAGGCTCGTTAAAACATAGCGATGGGTTTGCTCGAAGGGAAAATTATAGAACAAGCACATGTTATCCTCCTCAAGCTTGACAAAAATAAAGAGGTACTGGTCAGCAATGACTGGGGAAAAATTGGGAAGAAACTCAAAGAACTTTATTGGTAGCAAGTCGCTCTTGAACATGACACTTCCACTCCGTGCCTGAGTCGGGGTGGGTTGTTCCATTCACCGGTCACATCGCCATGGTCTCGCCATACCATCTACCTTTGGGGTAAATGCTACCAATCCATCACACAAGTGTCGCCGATATGTTCAAGAGAATTCAATCGTGTCCCATCCACTACCATACATTATCCTTCATTCTTTCATGACCGCCACCCTGAACTATATATCATCAGATCGTTTTCACCTACATCAAAATCATTTGCTCTGTTCCGTGTCACTGATGTGGGATACATTAAGGCCCTCCTTTGACGGATCTCTTCTTGTCGACATCAGCTCATTATCCAAGAAGTTGATCTAGGGACACCCCCTTCAGTACTTTGAAGCTTGCATGCCTCAATGGCACGTTTCTCACTTTCGGCGACAGGCATACATCAACGACCTTCGACCGAAAGATTTTGCGTGGTGTTCGACGCCAAGTCCTTTATTCACACCACGTGAAATGTACTGCAGTACCTTGAGGGTCATTATCATTATCGGTGATTCCTCTCGCGCTTGTTAACGGTTTACATCATTGACCGGTAATCAAGCGATGTCTTTCCATGTTCGACTTCAGAACATTTCTCACATGGATCGACTTGTACTTAGAGTGAAGATCGAACGAGTTTGAAGACCTCGGATCTAGTTTCATCCATCCGGGCTGCGATATATATTCAGGAAAAATAAAGACATTGACATGTACAGCATTGCAGCACAGACAATCATCCTACCAAAGGATGATGATTTCAGCAGGATCATCAGTCTATCATCAGACAATTGTCTGTCCTATGTACACAAAAATGGATTTATAAAGCTGAGCATGGGAATGCCCGCCTCAGCTAGATCATGAAAACAGTATGAAAAATAATGTATTGTATTGTATCTTATTACAGGTCTCCTCCCAGCATTGAATGAACTTCGGATCCTCCTAATAAAGCATTTCACCCGATAAACGGCCTCATACTTTAGGGGGCAACTGTTATAGACATTTTTGTGCCTTACAGCTATAAGCATGAAATGTTCATAATTCAAGGGATCCAAAGTCCCTAAAGATGTTGTTACAGCTCCTAAAGGAACAAGGTCAACCAATGACAGCTTCTCCCAGAAGTTCTCCACCAAAAACCACTCAGAAATAGTCAATTCAGGATCAATTCAGAAGCTCTTCTAGCTGCCTGCGTTGAAATGCAGAGTCTACACTGGCTAGGTGCACTGCAACGCAGGTGGAAGCACTACCAGGGTGCGCTGAGCAGGAAATGACAAATGGCAAGCTCATTCAACGAGGTGGAAAGACCCTGGAAGCTTCCAGAATCTTCTCCAATGACACTTGCCTCAATGAATTCGACTAGTGATGAGTAAGAGGTTCTCAACCTCCAAGTGGAAGCAAGAACTGATAGAGAGAAGCCACAAGTCAAAACATAAGCTGACTCATCCTCTTTGCTTACATCTATATATGGATCTCTCACCCAGAGGTTCAGGAGGCTGGAATTTTGTACTTTGCAGAGAATTGTTGTTGGTTTGAGATTGAGATTAGTACATTGGGTGATTTATGCTTTGTTGGAGGAGAGGAAGGGATTCCTTTGCTGGGAGGTAGATGCTGGATCAGAGCTCACTTGGTTGTATCTCCTCTTGGACTTTATTATCATATCAATAAACTATTTGAGGTTCTCCTACATGTTGTGTACCAATGATGTTTTGTTATGCTTACATGTTTAGCTTAATCTAATATTGAGCTTTTTATGAATGTATATCTGTATCTTCGTGTAGTTTCTCTCTCTTGTGATCTTGCAGGAATTCGGTAAAGCTAGGCCGATGAAGGAGCAGGAAGATGGGAGCTACTGAAGAGAGGAGTGATTTGGATCGACAAACTAGCGGAAGACACAGGTTAGTTAGATCCTTCTTCCTCATTTGCATTTCATAAAGAAGAATACTCAATTAGTTTACCTCGTTTGTTGCTAAGGTACTATCACACCTTAGAGTGGGATAGGGGCATTCCGAATTGGATACTTTTCCCAACAACAACAATGTTATGCTAGACTTTGGGGCTTCACACAATCTAATGCCTAAATCTGTTATGGAGAAATGGAACTTGGATATCACTAGGCCTTACAAGGACCTGTTTTCATTTAATTCAAGTCAAGTTAAGTTCTTACGACTAATAAAAGACCTGTGTGTTTCCCTAGTACAATACCCTGCTAAGACCATTCTTATGGACATAGTTGTTGCTAATATACCACCTAAATATGGCATGTTGTTGTCTAGATCATGGGGGGCCAAACTCCAAGGATCTTTGCAACTTGACATGTCATATGCCACAATTTCAGTCTTTGGACATCCTAAAAAATTGTACAGAGAGACCCTAATGAAGTATGTAGTGAGTAGCTAGGAGAGGCCTCAAAACTTTCCTATATATTCCATGCATTCTGACATCGATTCTTTCATTCTGTACAATGTTGAACCAAACCAAGAAAATACTTCAAACAACATTACTTCAGAACCAAAAGAAATTGCAATTGTAGCAGAAAATAAAATTGTCCAAATTCAAGAGTTTTCAGATACAAAATATGATCAAGATATCTTAATCAAAGAAGATTTTGTTCCCCCAGACAGTAATAATTATGAACATGAAATACTATGGCATCTTGAATTTGATGGGTTAGTGAACAAACTAGGTGCAGGAGCAGGAGTGTGGATTTACAATTTAGAGAATGATCACTCAGAGGGCCATGCCTACAGACTAAATTTCAAATGCACTAACAACATGGCTGAGTATGAAGCACTTCTTTTAGGTCTCAAATTGGTTAAAAGGTTAGGAGCCATAAGAGTTTCTATTATGGGAGATTTTGAGTTGGTTATAAAACAAATCAATGTTGTATATATGACTAGAGATCCTAGGTTAGGTTTTTATAGAGGAACAGTTGTAGAAATATTGAATACTTTTTTAGAAACTAAGCTTGCAATCATCCCAAGAAAACACAATATGCAGGCTCATAGTTTAGCAATGTTTGCTAGCACTTGTAAGTTACCATTTCAACCTAACCATTAGTACACTGCTGAGGTTAGGCACAGACCTGCTATCCCTGACAACTTGAAAAACTGGCAAGTATTCACTAATGACCAACAAATAAACAATTTTCTAACTTTAGAGGAAGAATTTGTAAATAGAAACATAGATACTGACATAACATTAGATCTTGATTTTACAGATAAAATAGAAATTAACAAATTAGAAGATGAAGAGATAGATAGATTCCATCCCACAAAGTTTACAAAATCAGATATTCAAAACCTAAAGAAAATTGAAATTGAAGAGATAATTAACGAAGATTCTGAAATCATTAATCTCAAAGACAACTTTTTTCCCAAAGGATTAACTCCTTTAGAAGACTTGTTTGATTCAAATGATGTCCCTAGAAAACTGAAAATGGAACCCTCAAAATCTGACATAGAGGAGTGTAACATAGGCTCTGAGGAAGATCCTAAATTGATAAAACTTTCAAAGTCTTTACCTCCTACTAAAAAAGTGAAATACATAGAACTGTTAAAGGAATTCCAAGATGTCTTTGCTTGGAGTTATGAGGACCTCAAGTCCTATGACACTAGCATAATAAAACACACTATCCCCTTAAAGAAAAACAAGAAACCTTTTAGACAAAAGCTTAGAAGGATTAATCCCATTCTATTGTCTTTTATTGAAAAGGAAATCAAAAGAATGTATGAAGCCAAGATCATAGGACCAATTAGATTCTCTGATTGGGTTTCAAATTTGGTTCCCACAAGAAAGAAAACCGGTGATATTAGACTATGTGTTGACCTTAGGAATATCAATAAAGTTTCACTCAAGGAAAACTACCCTCTCCCCAAAATGGATCACATATTACAGAGGGTAGTAGGTTCAACCAGGATCTCATTACTAGATGGGTTTTCTAGTTACAACTAGATTTTAGTCCACCCAGATGACTAGGAAAAAACTGCATTCAATACTCCTTGGGGCACTTTCATGTATGTGAAGATTCCTTTTTTGGATTAAAGAATGCAGGGGCCACTTTTCAAAGAGCTATGGATATAGCTTTTGCTAAGGAAATCAATGACTTCCTAGTAATATACTTAGATGATATCGCTGTATTCTTAAAATCTGATGAACAAAACCTAGATCATCTAAGGCAGGTCTTCATTAAGTGTAGAAAGTATGGAATTTCTTTAAATCCTAAAAAATCTTTATTTGGGTTGGAAGAGGGAAAAATGTTAGGCCACATAATCTCTAAATATGGTATCCGAATAGATCCTGCAAGAATTGAAGCCATCTTACAAATACAACATCCTAGAAGCATCAAAGAACTACAAGCCTTTTTAGGTAAAATAAACTTTCTTAGAAGATTTATTTCTAACTTAGCAGAACTAATTAGATTATTAAATAACATGTTGAAAAAATATTCGACTATTAAGTGGACAGTTGAGGCTAAAAGGTCTTTTGAAGATATTAAACTAGCCTTAACACAAACACCAGTTTTGATCAGTCCAAAGTTTGATAGGGATTTCATTATATTTTCTTTTGTCTTAGAACACACAATTGTTGCAGTCCTACTGCAGAAGAATGATCAGGGTTTTGAACAACCTATTGCCTTCTTTAGCAAAGCCCTGAGGGATGCCCCTTTAAAGTATAATATAATGGAAAAGAAAGCTTTTTCTTTAGTCAAAGCTATCAAAGATTTCAGAGTTTACATTCTATATTCTCATGTAATAGCTTATGTTCCCAATGTTGTGGTCAAAGACATCCTAACTTAGGATGGTCCAGATGGAAAGAGAGGGAAGTGGATAGCTACAATATTAGAATATGACCTAGAAATCAAACCTACAAATTTGATCAAAGGCCAAGGTTTAGCCAAGCTCATGGCTGAATCGAACTGTTAGGCCTTATATATAAATTTTATTGTAGAAATGGATAATGAAGAGGATATGGCGACTGCACCGATCAGCCAGGCCTTTATTGAATCACCATGGTATGTTGACATTATATATGTTTTACAAAATCTACAAGCTCCTCCAGAATTATCCAGGACTAAAAGTAGGTTCTTAAAAATGAAATCTTCAAAATTATGTATAATTGATAATGCTCTATTTTGGAGGAATCATGAGGGTATCCTTCTTAACTGTTTATTAAAAGAAGAATTTGACAAGGTGTTACAAGAGTTTCATGCAAGTGAGTGTCGGGGAAATATTTACTGGAAAACCACAACTAACAAGATTCTAAGAGCTGGTTTTTATTTGCCCACTCTGTTTTCTGATGTAAAGAAATTTGTAACCTCATGTCATAAATGTCAGATTTTTGAAGGAAAGAAAAAACTTTTACCCTTACCCTTGAAACCAATATCTGTCGAAGCATCATTTCAACAGTGGGGTCTTGACTTCATTGGTGAAATCCATCCACCTTCCTCTGCCCAACACAAATGGATCCTGACTGCTACAGATTATTTCACAAAGTGGATAGAATCCATACCCTCAAGACAAGCCACTGATACTATTATAATAACCTTCCTTGAATCCAACATCCTATCTAGATTTGGGTGCCCAACCGAGATCATCACTAATAATGCAGCAGCCTTCAAATCCAAAAGAATGATTGATTTTTGTAATAAGTATCATATAACCCTGGGTCACTCTACCACTTATTACCCTCAAGGGAATGGACTAGCAGAGTCCTCCAACAAGAGTTTACTGAATATCATCGAAAAATTGTTGGAGCATAATAAGAAAACATGGAACAAGAAGCTAGTAAATGCCTTGTGGGCAGATAGGCTAACCACAAAGAAATCCATTGGTACCAGTCCATATCAATTAGTTTATGGAATGGAGGTTGTTTTCCCATCTTCCTTGGGAACACCAGTGATGAAATTACTCCAAGAAGTGTAGGTTGAGCCAAATGATATTCAAAGGAGAATCAACCAAACAATTCACTTACAACAGACTAGGAAGAAGTTTACATCAGATCCCAATTTGTGCAGGAAAGGATCAAGAAAGCTTTTGATAAAAGGACCAAAGAAGAAGATTTTTACCTAGGAGACAAAGTTTTGAAATGGGATTCAAGAAGAGAGGATATAGGTAAACATGGGAAGTTTGACTTCCTATGGAAAGGCTCACATATCATTTACACTTTTAGGGGTAATAATGCTTTTTCCCTCAAAGAATTGGATGAAACAGAAGCAAAAGGAGGACCAGTTAATGGTCAAATACTTAAACACTACATAGAACCTAGTTACTGATTTCACTAATCACTTTTACATATTCCATTTTTTTAAAGTTTAGAGTTGATTGGATGGTAAATTTTGGAGTTGAAGCCCGAAGAGAAGGCCCTAAGTTTCAAAAAAAAAATTGTCATAAATAGCAATAATGCAGAAAAATGAAAGGGAAAAGTTGCAGGCTAAAGTCACAGCAATTCAAAAGGCCATTGATCTACAAGTTCTTGACATTTCACCAGGAAATGTCATCCCCAAGTGGAGCCACTGTTAGGTTCCTATACCAATAGGAGTCATAATTTTTGAATGGCTAAGATTAAACCTGTAATATGTACATACCTTTGCTTTCTGCAAATGTTTTCCATATTCAAAAAATTAAAAAATGTAAAGAGGGTATGTCCTAAAAGAAAAATCAAAGGACAAAAAGAATAAAAAAGGTCAAAAAAGATGAAAAATATGAACCCCAAGAAAGAAAAGACCATGAAAGTGTGCAAGTCAAAATGCCACTACTATTTACTTTTTGTACAAAATAAATAATTGTGTGCAGTTTGTAACCTATGCCACAATCCATGATAGTCAAAATGTTTAAAATTGGCTATTTCATGTTTCCAATTTCATGCTTATAGTTAGAGAATGAAAATATGACCAAACAGTGTAATCTTGGCAGATAATTAGATTAGGTAGAGTGAATAAAAGGAGCTCAATTGTTTAATCTGAGCCCTTGGATGTAATAAGGTTAGACTTAGTTAGATTACTATTTTAAAAGAAAAGAAAAATGTTTTGATAAGGGTTTGCCAGCTTAAGTGCACCCTAATAAAGAGAAGTAAAAATGGTAGGATGAGTAGATGGGTAAGTAGTAGAAAGGTTGCAGAATTGTGATGATTGTTAGACAAAAGCATATTTATCACCCTCATCATGAAAATTCCAAGTATTAATGAGCAATTGGACATGCATCAAGCCCACAAAGTCAATTGATTAATTTTCCTCACTCATTACACCTTTCACTTAACTAATTTCCAATGAAAAGTCTTAAGTACCCAAAATCTTAAGTCAAAGGGGCTCAGAGCATTTCTCTGACTTCTAGAGGGACTGGACCCTCAACTTGATGACTTATAGGTCCTAAGTACTAAAATTCCCCCCCCCCCCACCACAAACATTACCCCCTTCACTCTCCCTCATTTTCCCAAACAAATCCCTTTTCCTAAGATAAAACACCATTTTTCCTAAGGAAAAGCCATTACCCCCAAGTAAACCCCTTTTCCGAAAAACCCACAAAAATAACACTTAGCCTAAGTTATAATGTGTTTATGAAAAGAAAATGAATTATAAATATACATTATACTTAGCGCTAAATCCATTTTTCGCGATGTTCATATTAACTTTTAATTTTATTTATATATTAATTTGCAAAAAATAACGCTTTTCTCCTATGTATTTAATAAATCCCTTTAATATTAATACCCCGTCCCCAAAGTTTGAAAGATAAACTTTATAAATACCCAAACCTGAAAAATGAATTAATTAATCGATCAACGATTAATTAAAAGTCAAATCCTCCACCAATAAAATCATGCCCGATGCATTAATCTCACCCTAATCCCATATTAAATAAAAAACCACCGAGTTAATTGCTCGTCGGTCCCCCCCCCACTACCATCCGTGCATTTTCATCAACTAATCGCCACCCAATATTCCCCCTTCAAATCCAATGATCCACGTTGATTTCGCACGGGCCCGAAACCCAAACTTTACCCATCCGAAATGGGTTGCTTTCCCTTGGGCCCCCAATGCGATGTGGCGCCTGATGAGTGGAATCGGGTGACCTCCCCCAAAGCCACCCAACGCTCATAAGCAGTGCAAAAAAACTTTCTTACCACCGCCCGCTAAATGACAAACTATCACATCACCCCGCTAACTGCCAAAAGTACCACTATTCCCCAAACACCCGCCAAAGGTTGACTTTGTTAAATAAATCCAAAAACCTCATAATCTTTGTTTTATCGTAAAACTAAAGTTCCAGACCTTCATGCACACAACTGCACAATGTCTAACTGCCAACCTACATCTAGTCGCTAACCTGAAGAAGCCATTGAATTCACAGTTTACCCTCTAGTTCACATAGACTTTCTGCAACTATGCACAGTCGCTCGTCAACTTGTTCAGAGTCAATATTCCCAAAATTCCAGGTATTTTATCCAAATTCACTGGAAACCTTGTCTCATTTCTAAACTAGTTACTTGGATTGTTTTGAATTAATAAGATATTAAGTGAAAGAACTGCACAGTGACCCAAGTCTACTCTGTATTGGAACTCAGTTGCCCTAATTGACTGAAAAAACCCTTTTTCCCCATTCTCAAATCCAGAAGAACTGAGAATGGCCGCCCCTATTTCTATGGACGTTAGACCAATTTCTACTCCTCACCTACACTTGGATCACCTTCCCCTTGCTGGTAAAGACTTCCAAATCAAGGACACCTCTGTCCTTGAATCCCCTATTAAATTGTACTGTCGATACAGGGACAAATACCTAAACCAAGCTGATAAAATATGTCTGTGGGAATCTAATTTGCCCAAGCATCAATTCCCTGAGGTGCACATTTTCCCTAAAATAATTCATTATTGCCATGCAAACTACATTCCCAGTCAAAGGGCAATGATGCCTCCTGACCAAACCATACTTTTCACCATCACTGCCGAGTCAATCAATGAAATGTTGCAATTACAACCAGGGTAAAACTTAACCCCTATTTCAATTGGATACCTACTAGACAAATTCCCCAAGCTTACCACTACCAAGATTGTTGAAATTCTTCAGACCTTCATCAGGGAGGGAAAGCATGTCCCAACAGAACCTCCTCCATATGTGGCTACCATATTTTCCCCATTTGGTCAGGATATAGTAGCAATGATCTCTTGTGTTTTAGGTTATACCACCAGTGAGTATATAGATGAAATCATTTTAACCTTCATGTCCATTTTTACTCTAGGACAACCCCCTGCTATCATGTATGATTATGCCAAGTACATAGCTGATTGGATGCATGAACAATTTTTGAGAATGAGTAATGAAAGAGTGTAGGTATTCTTCAGTTTTGTAACACCTTTTCTTATACTATCAAGCTGAAAAGTTCCCATTCACTCTCCAAAATCTTGACACTAAAGGTCATCCTAGGTCAGTAATATTTTGGACTCCTTTAATACATAAGCATGATTCCCCATATCCATACACAGACTTCATATATCTGTTTTTACATCCTGTAGTCACCATGCTGCTAGGAAGTCCTCCTCTAAGAATTAGTTCAGATATTAGGAGGATCCTACAGCTGTCAAAACAATACAAAGTGGGAGATCGGTACTTATACCAAAACCACACAAAAATTAGGATCTATGGCTATTAGTTGGCCCCATATAAACTACCCAGATACCTCCCAATGAGGTTATTTTCTTTGGAGTACTACAGGCATATAACCAATTTAGATGAGGTACATTTTTTTAAAGCCAAAAAGAAGGCCTAGCTCAGAATCAAAGATAAACTAGGCCCCTTTGTATGCAATAACAGAGAAGTTGGAAGAGAAGTAGAAGAAATCCTTTAGAGACTCAAACTAAAACAAATCTTCATATGGAGATATGATCCTTGTGACTTCATCTACAATAGAAGACAGAAAAATAAGATGACTCCCTACATTCACCACCGAATCCCTGAAATAGAGAAATATGCAAATCAGTTGGAATGGGTGGAGAATACTCTAGTGGATAGAGATAGCACTGAAGTTATTGTTGAAAATGCACTAATTGATCTAGAGAAAAGGCTTGATGAAGGTTCTTTCTTGTAGGTTCCAGGAGAATCTCAAGCACAAGGAGAATCACAGGCACACAATGAACAACATGTAGAAGAAGAGTCCTAAGTGCAAGAAGAGTCAGAGCAGCCAAACCTGTCAGAGCAATTAGGTCAAATAGGTACACAACAACCCAATATGAGTACTCCCCCTAACTTGAAAACTCCTCTAAATGAGGAAATACTCTTTAAAAGGAATAGGGAAGAGACCACTACATCAGGTAGAGAAATCATACAAACATATGCAAAAACCAGCCTAGTCAAAAGGCAGAGGTTAAATCCTGTTTTGGAGCAAGAATTCACAGAAGAAATAGTGGGGGCCACCAGCACAGAGAAGAAAGAAGTAGGCCTGCTATTCCTTCTGGGGGCACACCAGAACCTTCCACATCTCAAACTCAGATGTTGGAAAGGAAACAGAGCGTTGAAGTGTCCTCATTTAGGATGCTAGTGGACAAAGATCAAGATATTATAGAAAGGTACAAGGACATAAAAGCCAGGAATGAGAGGCTAAAGGCCCAGACTTATGCATAGTACCTCAAGATGGCACCTACCAACCAAACAAGACTGATGTCAGCCTATGATGTGAAAGAAGGCAAAATGCAAATGACATTCATGAAACCCACTACTCAACAACCAAGGACAGCAGCTGACTTCCAGAAGGTAGATTTTGAAGTACTGGCAAAGGACATACATCCTATTGACCAGATTGAGTTGCAAAAACAGATAGGGGAGATGATTTACTCCACCTTGACAGGGAAAGCCATCGCAGCCCATCAATTGCAGAACTCCCTGAATAATATATCATCTTAGTTCCAATTGGAGAAGGCCTCTTCACAGGAAAAAGACACCAAAATCAAGTCCATAGAGGACTTAATCATTGAGTTGGGACACGATCCCAAAGATGTAAAGGCCACTCGAAAGTTGATAAAGAAGAATAATGATAACATATATACTTTGAAGAAACAACTCAAAATTCCACCATTGCATCATCCACAAATAGCAAAAGTCCTGGAAACACAAAAAGGAAAAGAAGAGCATATGGACTTGGTCCTCAAGCTAAATGACCAGTTGAAAGAAACAGAGAAAGAATTGGACACATTGATTCAGTCCAAACAAAGTGAATTGGCCACTACCTCCACAACTACCATTCCCACAGTAACAACTACAGTCCCTTCAACATTGGCAGCCTCTTTAGCACCAATAGCTCCACCTGCTACAACACTTCCAGTCACAACAGAATTTACAACAGCAGGTACTTCAACAGAGAAAACAACAGAGTTAGTGAAAGCCATGGAGGAAATGTCCATCCAGGCAACAGAGCTTAAGAGGCTTAAGGAGAAAGTGGCAAGCTTAGAAACTGACTGTAAGCTTGCCCAAATACAACAGAAAGAAGAAGCACAGAAAGCCCTAAGGATGGGTGAGAAGATAAAGGTCCTTGAAAAAGATTTAACTTTGCAAAATCCACTAGGATAGACTAAGGAGGTGCTCTGGGCCAATATCATTGACTCTGTCAATGATATTTGGCAATTAATTCAAGTAATATTTGAGCAAACAGAATTGGTGAAAGTTCGAAGAAATACAAAAGGTAAAGGAAGACTTAGGAGAACAACCTAAGGTTCCGAATCAACTCATCCATTTCTTGAACAACAAGAACATGCATGAACTAAATGAGCTTGATGTGGAGGATAGAACAAAAGCCATCGCTAAAATAAAAAAGGTTCTTTTAAAAGAAACCTTATGCTTAACCTAGTGAAAAAATGCCATAACTTGCAGGTTGGCATTGACAGATTCATGGCAAAGTTTCAAATTTTGAGGGATACAGGCCTTCCCAGTCTTATGTTAATCAATGAAAAACTTATGACCCAATTGGACTATGTTGACAGATTAGAGAAAATGTCCAAGGAACAGGTAAGCACTTTAGGAGTCAAAGCATTGCCAACATGGAAATTGTTATATGATTCTTTAGAAAACCTATTCTTCCTAGAGCATGAGGTGAAGCATCTATTTGTCACCAAGCCAAATTTTTCCAAATACACTGAGGCAGACGAGATATATAGAAGGATGCTCAAGGTAAATTTCCCTGAAGATGAATGGTGGGAAACAATGACAGATTTACTATAAGTTACCACAGTAAATCTGAATGGTAGGTGAAAGGACAGATAGACAGGGTCAAAGAGTAATAGGTTAAAGAGTATCAGTAAAAGATTAAAGACAAAGCTGATTCCAACGTACAAATATCGGCCAGCTTAAAGAGTGTTGGCATTATGTTTCTGGTATGACTATATGTTACAGATGTTGTACTTGATGGCAACACCCGTTGCAAGGCTCTCAATATGTTGAAAATTAAGAAGTACGCAGGAGATCAGTTCAGAAGGTGCGTACCCGCAGGTACACCGTGAAGGGACCGCGGTCAGATACGTAGGTCAGCCGTTCAGGAGGTGCGTACCCCCAGTGCACTCATTTCAAGACAGAGAAAAGCACATGTGGGGTTTCTTATGTTTAACCCTTGATAATTAGCCGACGGTATTTGTGTTATTATGGTTTTGGCTCGTGGTATTGATCCATGATTTTAGGAGGAGCTTGCCTATATAAAGCAAAGGAGATCACTTGGCTAAGTATCTTTTGCAATTGAATATCTTAAGATCTGAAATATTGGGTTATGGTCTTAAAAGCTTGATCTATATGTAAGAGAAGTTGATAGCGAATCTGTGAAGGGTGATCTCTCGAGCGCATGATCAGATCTGAGCAACTGTGCCACTCTGGTGGACTGCCAATTCGGCCCTAATCAGAAGTATGTAGGTGTTTAACAGGAGAGCTGCGTGGGTACGCAGAGCAGAAACAGGAGATCTGCGTGGGTATGCAGAGCAGAAGAAGGCGAGCTGCGTGGGTACGCAGAGCAGAAGAAGGAGAACTGCGTGGGTACGCAGAGCGACAAAGGTTCAGGTGCGTACGCATAGTAAAAGTACGCGGCGCGATAGTATCTCTGGGTGCGTACATGCAGTAAAAGTACGCGGCGCGATAGTGTCTCTGGGTGCGTACCTGCAGTAACAGTACGCAGCGCGGTTGAAGAAACAGTGCGTGGACACGCAGTGCGGCAGAAGGGTCTCTGCGGGTATACGCAGGGGAGCAGAAGGTGAAGTGCGTACGCACGCAGACCAGAGAAAGAAGAACTACGTATCTGTCTTAAGACATTTTGTTTGGCTGTATTTTTTTGTTGATAAGGTGTTCTGGGTTTGGTTCTATTATTGTTGATCTGGCTACTACAGTTGACTGGGTGATTTTCTTATACTTGACGATCATTTGATGTTTATGGATCCAGTTTGAAAATTTATGAAAAGTGGTCCTTGTAAGAAAAGAAGTAGGGGGTTGTAGCTCCCTTCCAGGAAAGACTGGAAAACGAGAGAGAGTTGTAGCTCTCTGCAGGTTGCAGCCTGTGTATTGGTAAAGGACTGCACCTGTACAAAACCATTGTAAAAGGAGTTTCTAATTTGAAAGAAGATAGAGACATATTGCAGCAGGTGGTTTTCACCCACATTGGGTTTCCACCTTACATCTTGTGTTCTTTGGTGTGACTATCTGTTTCCTTTGTTCATGCTCTTTATTTTATGGTACTGACATGCAAAAATAATTCAAAGAACAAATAAGGAATATTTATTAAAGGAATTTGATAATACTGATTCACCCCCCCTCTCGGTATTATTTCCAACAAAGAGATCAAATTCAAACTGAAAACAACCATTACTATCACAATAAAAGGGACAGCATGACGCAGTTTTCCATCTGTCTCTATCTTCATGCTTGAAGATATTTTTGATTTCCTAGATTAATTTTCATATTGTTTTAAGATATTTTGTAAATTTTTTTGTATAAATACTTCACATTTTGAAGTATTTGGGGTGGATTCAAAGACATTTCTATAGACATTTTCCTCTCAAGTTAAAGTGCTATTGTATCAAGACTAGATTGGCTTGCTCGATCAAGGAATAAAGTAAAGACATTTCACAGGATTCTTGTGTAAAGTGGAAATCAAATAAGTATTCTCTCTCTCATGTGCATTATTGTTTTTCTTTATGTTTATTAATAATCTATGTGTTTCTTTGAAATCTGAATGGTAAAGTAGGAATGATATTTCAGAACTGTCTCTAATTCTCTCTATCTTGACTGTTTACATTCTTAATGTTTTCTGCAAAACTTTCTTAGTTAGGGAATTCTTAAATGCTCCCTTACTTCCGTAGTTTCCCCCTCAGTCTATAATAAATGATTCTTAGTTTCCCTTTGCTCATGATCACCTCTTGCGCTTCATCTTGATCTCGGTCTAAGGATTCTTCATTGCCTTTCACCCTGGTTAGGACTACATCATCCATTGAACCTCATATTTGTTTTTTGTTTTGCTAGCCTGCCCTGTGAACACTACCTTTAGTGATATGGTCTAGTTAAGCCATCCTTTGATCGACTTCGTAGCCCAATGGCTTGAAGTCCTTTCTCCATCCATCTGTTCCTAGAATTCCACCACCCAACCAAATTCAACACCTTATGAACACTAAGAACTAGCCTAAAATCCCACCCAAAACAAAGTTAAATTATAAAGAGAGAGCCCTCTATGGACTTAGGTTGGCTAGAACCCGAGTCTAAAAGATTAGGTTTGTGGTTACCTCAGATTATTCTTCTTTTGATAACTTCGAGGAAGACTTCTGAGTGATAACACATGTAAAGTAGTTCACGCTACCAGAAATGGAGAACTTATATGTTTCTAATCTGAAACTCAATACACAAGCTTCCCTGGATCCAAATGATCAGAAAGCAGATCCATATCCAGATCCAGAACTTGTAGATCTTCAACCATCAAATTTGGAACCACAGAACCCTATTCAAATTTTTGTCAAGCCTCCAAATGGAAAAAAAACGTTAATTTGGGTCTATTATTCCTCAAAAGTGACCCACCTGAAGCTAAATATCTAGGATAAGCTCGACATTCCCATGAATCAGCAGAATTTGATCTACGATGGTAGGTCAATGCAGAACAAATGATTTCTTCAATAATAAAATGTCTCTCCATCATCCACCATCATCATAAACCTCAGACTGTGGGGCAAATCTGTTGTTTCAAGAAAAATAAAGAACACTGGGGGAATGAGAGGATCCAATCTTCCTAAAGATAACACACCAAATTAAGGGTAGAATAACAAAGGCATTTATTTCAAAGAAACCCTTAAAGGAAAACATGCAACAACAATTACTCCATATCAGACACATAATACCCCTAGGCCCTACATTGTGGAATAGCTAAATCAAGTGCTAGAACTGAATATAGAGTTATCAGAAACAAAAGATATGTGTTACAACTATGAAACCCTAGTAATTATATGTAGATTAAACAACTTTTGGCCAAAACCAATGGTTCTATTCCACTGGATCCTCACAAATCGGGATCTAAATTGTGAGATTCATCTATGTTCAAAAGGATTGTTCATAGTAAAGTCTACAACGTCAGAAATACGAGACTATATATTATATTACATCAAGGACCATGATTTTGGGGATCTATAGGACTTTTTCTAATCCCATTGTTTCCAGAATTTGATGTAAACACAATGATCGTATCAAGAATGTTGGATTGGGTTAGGTTGCACAATCTCCCCCTTCACTTATAGCATCAAAAAGTCCTAGAGGGTGTTGAGAATCTCTTGGGGAGATACATCAAGACATATATGCAAATAATTGAAGAATGAATCTACACTTTCGCCAGAATATGTGTGAAGGTGGACCTTAGCAAAGGCTTGTCGGATCACATATAATTGACACACAACAAACAAATCTAGACACAGTATTTAGATTTTTAAAACACGGCATTTCGATGCCGAATACGCTGATAAATAGGACACCTACACAATACATGTCCTGATGTAAAGAGAGAGACGGAAGGAAGAAGAAACCAAGAAAGCAGCCCAAAGGTTGGCAATTTCCTCTACTAGAAGAGGAAGAGGAAGAGGAAGAAATGGAACCTCTTCAAATGAAGGAAATTAGAGTATACTAGAAAATATAGAAAAGGAGGATGAAAAGGATGCTAGGATAGGCATAATTATTCCCATAGTGCAACCAGAGAATTTTCCTCAAACAATAGATTTGGGGGGTATGAAGCACCATCATGCTTCAAAAATCTTGGACTCAAGAAAATAAAATCCAAGAAAGGAAGAAGACAATGAACTAGCTATCATATCTTCCATGCCATCACAAGGTGAATGGTGGAAAGTTGAAAAGAAGAAGTGGATAAAATTATAACTTTTGCTCCTTTTACTAGTTTGTTCATGGTTTTATGATCACGAGTCATTGACTGGTTTGATAGAATGCTTCTACATTTACAACAAGTAATTTTGTTTTTATTAATAAAATTATGATTGTTTCCTGGGGAAAAAGATCCATCAAGCATATTTGTGGTTCATCGTATGACGAGTGAGAAGATACCTCATTGGGTTAATAGCTTCTATTATGTTAGTGGTCCAAAGGATGATATAATGTTGAAGCTTATGTACAAAATGTATGAGAGCTAATGTATTTTTTCTTTTGGCTCATACTTCAATGCAGGCCTGGATAAGTTCTTGCTAACGTAATAAATTATGTACTACATGTTATCTGGTATGTCCTAGACTAACACCCGAGCGATGGTTATATTGGATGCTCATAGGTATAGGGTATAACATTTGTTATGATTAGGTGGGCTAATCAAAGGATCTTGAGATAAAGTATCATTTAAAGCTTCAAATGATTTTTGAGCTTGATCATCCCAATGGAAGGGAATATCAGATGAAGGAGGCACAGGAAATATCGCACGCAAGTAGTGTAATTAGGGACAAATAGTCATAATAAATTGGCATTACCCTACAAGATTTGTAGTTTTTTTAATGTTTTCAAATGTGATACCTCTTTAACAGCTTGGACTTTGAGAGGGTCGACTCTGATACCTTGCTGGGAAACTATGAAGCCTAGTAGTCTTCTAGTATTGACAAAAAATACACACTTGAGAGGGTGGAAGCATACGTTATATTGTCAACATCTCTAAAATCCCACGCGAAGATACTCCAAATGGTTAGCATGCTTCTTGGATCATACTATAATCTTATCCATAAATGCGAGGATAAGATGAGCTAGATTGTGGAAGATGTAGCTCATGGCCCGCTGGAAGGTGGCACCAGCATTTTTAAGTCCAAAAGGCATAACTTGTATGCGAATGTACCCCAAGGGTTTCTAAATTTTTTTTGTAATGATCTATATGGCGAATCTAGATTTGGTTATACTAAGAGAACCTGTCCATGAAGGATAGGGCCTCATGATTGGCGTAACCGTCGATGACTTGGTCAATGAATGCTGTCAGGTAATTTTCTTTGGGACAAGCTTTGTTTACATCTCTGAAATCCATACAAATGCAGATGGTGCCCCATTTTCTCATGGTGGGTATAGGGTTAGAAACCTAGGATGTGTAAGAGATAGGATAGATGAACCCAACTTTGTGGAGTTTATTTATTTCCTATTTGATTGCTCTGACCTTAAAAGGATGTAACTATTGGTTTTTCTTCCTGATGGGATGGGTGTCAAGCCACGTGTCACTATGATGTTGCAGAATGGTGGGGCCAATGCCTGGCATCTCAAAGTAATCCCACACACAAATATCCTTGTATTCTTGGAACAAGGACGTGTGTATGGTTATTTCTTATGGATATCATCTACCCCTAGCGAGATCTCTTTGACTTTTCCAGGTTTGTTTGAAATATTTACCTTGATGGTAGGTGAAATATTTGACATATTCCCTTCCTCAAAGGAATCAAGTGTTGGGATGGGATTTTTGAACCAATCGACCTTTCCTGGTGGGAGGAAATATTTTGATTCAATGGCGCAGATATCATGGGTTGGTGTGATAGTGGTTACAAACGACTTTTCGGGTAAAAAAACATGAACAATGGTGCATGGAATCCCAAGAAAATTTGGGTTTCATTGTGGCTTTTAGAATATCTACATCTGAGTGAAAAAAATTATCTAGTGTTGAATTGGGTTGCTCCACCTCTTAGGGTTGGGATTTAGACCTGGTTGTGCTGGTGTGCAAGCAAGAATATGATTCGTTGGTTCATGCCATAGAACCAAGCGAGGTGGAAAAAGTGTAGATGGGATGGCTATGCACCACCAGTGGTGTTACCATTGGTGAGGTGGATTTTATGGTCTCTACACCAAAAAATGATGAGCAGACAACATGATTCATGGTTCCTATGGATGAGGAAATGAATCGTATATGGTGTTGCATGTCATCAGCATTAGGTGGTGTTAGAATTTTAGTTATGGTGGGTTGATGCCACATGGGAGGAAGTTCTCACATTTGTGTTAGTGTACAAGGGGAAACATTAACTTCCTCAATACGATTTTTACGTTGAACCCTAATATTTCGTAATGTTTGTGACATATGACATGTCTCAATGCTATGAGAGGTACTGGTACAGATACTGCACATTGGACTAGAACTAACTGGATAGATGGTATAGGTGGCGGTACTGCTCATACTATGAGACATTAATCCATGGTTGATGTCATGAGATGGGACATCCTGGGGTGGTAGCCATCTCTAGATATTTATTATTGGTGTGATGTGACTTCCTTGTATGATGTGATTGAGAGCACATGTGACAATAACAACGTGTAATTTTCTATTGATTAGAGAGATGGATTTGTGGAATTTGTAACTAAGAGAAAGATGTCGTTAAACTTACTCAATTCCTCGCATTGATTTACCAAATGGTTGGGTTTATCACATAGGGAAAATGTGAGGGGTGATTGTTTTAGCTACACAACATTAGATCATTTTTTTCGCGTTCTACAATGATGATGGTGGGGATAGATGTAATGATGGGGGCCTTGTTGCACTGTTAGCAACCACAAATAAAATGGACCTAGATGGTCCATTCCCCGATGGTGGGGTATGATATGATGGTTCAATATTTGATTCAACTAAATTAGAATTCTTAGTGATAAATCACCACATGAATCCTAACAAAGAATGAAATAGAGAAAGGTGGGGACAGTGTCGCACATGATGATTTCGTACATAAATATGGTAAGTGTGATGTATGTGCCTGGGTATGGTGATTTGAACGACGTGGATAACCGGATATAATCGGTTAAAGGCCCTTAATTCAGGACATTGGTTGATCAAATGATCTGGTACGTCGCATAAAGTGCAAGTGGGAAATGGTAGGGGTGTCGTTGGTTTGGGTTGCCTTCGATCATGGTACATTGTAAGGGACGAAGGCAACCCAAACCAGCGACAACGTAAAAAATATTTTTGGATCCATCCTCTGCTTGGAGTAATGGGGTATTGGTTTGGGTGAGTGTACCTAACGCATTTCGATATCGAAGGATTTTAGGGATATGATGAGTGTAATGCCCGTATTATGCGCATATGGCACATGTGTGGTTGGTGCATTATTCATTATGATGTGTGGATGTTCTCTTTTTTCTAGAAGAGGGAGGATGGTTCATTGGCACTTTTGGGGAATGTAAAAGAGATTTGAGCTCGTTTAACTCAAGGAACCTATTGGTGGGGTGACCAACTATTTCACATAAAGCACAGGGTTGAGGGACCCTAGAGGAGGGAGTGTTTGAAGCTTCCACCTTTTTACCTTTTTTCTTATCCCTTGTTCTAGCACCGATTGGTGTCGGTGCAGGCACTGCTTGTGGTGTCGTGCTATCTTGAGGAGGAATAAGACTAATGCCCGTTGTAGTGATTCCTAAGCTTGCTGATGTTTCCTGAGGGGAAAAATACCATACCGATATCATGAGAGCCATATGGGGCAACGAGAGAATTGCGATGAAAAAATAGGTGGGGGAATAAGAAGAGTGTTTGAGTGATTGAATATGGTAAGAAAGTCGGATTGGTAACAACATTATTGTTAGTGTCCATAACTAGTTCTCAATATTGGGGGGTATTTGATGAAGTCATCATACACACTGATGCTCCTATGTGTGGGGGAATTTCCTCTATCACAAGAGGGTCTCCTTGGAATTTCCCTAGGATTGTTGACAACTAAACTTGGTCATGACCAAATTTAGTGTAAGTGGTGGACTAAAGGTAGCACATTGTCAGGTTCAGGTAATGTCTTCTTTTCATAGTATGTGAGTTGATCTATTGTAATGATTTTTCCATCATGGAGGCAAAGAGTTACCGTGAGCAGAGAAAAGGAAAATTCTAACATCTCATGCATGTAACTTCGGTCCAAAATGATATTGTAATCCAATTCGGCATCTAGTACTTCAATATCTATTAGCACGGTTTTTCCTGCCAGCTGTACTGGCACACTAGGGCATAGACTTACGGTGGCTGAAGGGTGCCCGTCATATGCTCTAAACGTGATTTCTGAAAGCTTAAGTTTGGGGGATCCAAGTTCCTTCCAAAAAGGTTTGTACATTATATATGTGGATTCCCCTTATCGATAATATGATGATGGATAGTGATGTTTTGGATTGAGACTAGAATTTGGAAAGCAACGACTGATGGTAATTCTAGGGTAGCTTTATTCAAGTCAAAGGTCACTAGGTGAGAATCGGTTGGGTAAATTCCACCTAGAATGGAAAGTAAGACTTTTTGTTGGGTTGGGCATGTTTGTAGGACCTCTAATGCTGACATATCTAATGGTGATTGTGCTAAGTCATCGACTATGTTTTTGTTATGAGCAACTTTTGAGTTATGTTATGATCACCATAAAGTTACTTTGACCATATTTGGCATAGGTTCTATAGGAAGTCGAGGAATGTTCAACGGCCCTATAGGTATTGTTGTGGTCGAGGTGGAAGGGTTAGGATCTGGGGGAGATTCATAACTACTGTTTCACATTTGTAAGAGAATATCTTCTCCTGTCATGAAAATGTCATGACTAGAATTATTATGGGGGTTCCCTCTAGAAGGATGTGGGTGGGATGATATTTTTTAGTGTCAACCACTCCCTAGTGGGGGAAGTAGTCCTGCATTATTGTAGTTTGTTGACCTCCTTTCCCCCTATTTTCCTGTATCATTTCTTACTCAGGGAGTTGAGGACAATGATGGGTATTATGACCGTATTCCCCAGAAATAGAACAATAATGATTAGTTTGTATATTTGTTCTTGTTTCTCTTCTATGGGTTATTGTTGGTCTATCCCTAGTTTTGATTCTGGTTAGGGTTTCCCCTTGCTGGAGCCTGCGGGGGTTCTTGGTGATTGTTTCCCTCCTGTTTGGGTTCTCCCTTTGGTTTTCTCTTTTATTTTTCTTAGAAACATTACGCAGGTTAACTGGGTTCAATTGTTCCTCCAATTGTTTATGTTGAGCGAGAGAAGGTTGCGCTAGATTAACCCTTGCATTATTTTGCATTGGTAAGTTATGCTATTGTTTTGCAAGGAAAGGAGAATATTGGTTTCCTTGTCCCTGATTGGCATATGGAATATGGGAAGAGGACATTTCATCTGTATCCCTAGAAGAGTATTGGTTTCCCTGTGGGGGAAGATATGAGCCTCCATGAGGGGGTTGATATTGGTTAACCCTATTGACCGTATTCTACATTATTGTGGGTTGACTAGGGTAGTATCCTGTATGTTGTAATGGTGGTGGGTTTTGCATAGCATCAAATTCTTGGCCATTGAACAAGTATCTAGGGTATAGTAGGTGTTTCTGATTTGGTTTTATGTTATTGACCCAATCAATCCATCAGCAGAATTGTCTGTGACTGGTGTCTCTTTATAATTCTACAAGATAGATGTATCCAACCTGCATGTATATAAGATCTAACTATTGAGCTTTGATAATGGCTTCTTTCTCGTTATTAAAGGATGAATTTTCCACATCTTTTGAAATTTCCGATGTGAGGGATCTCAAAAACAATTTGAGGAGGACTTTGTCTTCAAACTGTGCTTTACACAAGATATGACATTTCTTCCATTCATGTATATGATCCGATATGTGGTTAGCACGTGTTTGTTTGAAGTGGTTGGGGAGTTCTAGGCCCGAATCATGACAAACCGAGAGTTGGAAAAAGTGAGGAAAGTTGTAGTTAATGAGCTAAAGTTTTCATGTGACGTAGAAGGCAGGCCAATGTACCATTTCGCTGCAGGCCCAGTAAGGGTGCATTGAAATAGTCATAATTGAATAGTCTTATCTATGATACTATTATATGAACACCATAGGTGAAAATTCATGACATGGTTTCTTGGGTCTTCTCCCTGGTTTCCTTCGAATTTTGGAATATCTAAAGGGAGCTTCGTGGGCATATGTTATGAAACCAGCTCAAGAAAAGATAGAAAAGATAGATCAACGCCTTAGAATTCAGCCTCTTCGAGGGGGAATCCTCCTTTACATTACATAAATGAACAATTCTTGGATGATTCAAATGACAAAACCTCCTTTCTATATATAGGAGTCTAAGGAGTCACAATATAATCCAGCCGACCTAATAATAATAATATAAAGCCACAAAAATAACAATAGAGGGATTCTATGGGGCACAGTAATAACAATATGGGGGCAATAGGGGCACAACAATATTAATAAGGGGTATAACTACAATAGTAATGGGGTAATCACTAGTATTATAGGGACCCAACATGCCCCTCTCCTTCAAAAAAAAGTGTTGTCCTCAACGCTTGAGTAGTTCTGGATACTTCTGCATAAAATTCTCATTCTCCCATGTGGAATCTTCAGCGGATAAGTTCTTCCACTTGATAAGATACTCTGAAACTTAACGATTTCGTAGCTATCGAGTTCTTGTTTCTGTGACTGCTTCTCGTTCCAATATAATTTTTCCTTCCTCGTCAAGTTCTGGCAATATTGTTTGAACTGGGAGCTTGTCGCCTATAACCTTCTTTAAACATGAAACATGGAAAACTGGGTGCAATCGAGAAGCTGCAGGAAGCTCCAATTTGTATGCCATAGTACCAATCTTTTGCAACACCTTGTACGGACCATAATACTTTGGTGATAATTTATTATCCTTCTTAGCTTGCTTGAGGGACATTTTCTTATATGGTTGTAGCCGTAGGAATACCCAATCACCTACATCAAAACTTCTTTCACTGCGATGTTGATCTGCCTGTTGTTTCATTCTATTTTGTGCCAACACGAGGTTATCCTTTAAGAGTTGGAGGACTTGTTGTTGATGTTCGATGTGATGTTCCACTACCTGAACCTTAGAATTTTCTCTTAAATATGATGTGATGAATGGTGGTTGATACCCATAAAGTGCCATAAATGGGGTCATTTTTGTTGTTGTATGGAAGGAAGTGTTATACCACCATTCAGCCAGAGGCAACCATTTGACCCATTGTGTCTGTTTATCAGATACAAAGCAACGAAGATATCCTTCCAAACATTTGTTTACTATCTCAGTTTGCCCATCAGATTGAGGATGATAAGATGAGCTATGAGCTAACTGAGTACCAAGACAAGAAAATAATTCTGTCCAAAAATTTCCAGTGAAAATGGGATCTCTGTCACTTACAATAATCTTTGGGTTTCCATGTAGCTTTTGAATTGTTTCCATAAATGCAGTAGAAACTGTACTGGCTTTAAATGGATGTGATAATGCACAAAAGTGTGCATACTTGGTAAGTCTGTCAACTACCACCATGATGACACTCTTTCCCTCAGACTTGGGTAAACCTGTGATAAAATCCATTGAAACCTCCTCCCAACGTTGGCTTGGAATGGATAAAGGTTGTAATAGACCCGGTGTCTTAATTGTTTCAACTTTATTTTGTTGGCAAACCAAACATTCAACCACAAACTTTTGAATATCTGATTTAAGGCCATCCCAAAAAAATTCCTTCTTAACCCTGTGGTAAGTTTTTAAAAATCCTGAGTGCCCTCCTAAGGGAGAAGTGTGCAATTCCATAAGAATCTTTTGTTTTAGCTGGGAATTCTTACAGAGGTATAAGCGATCTTTGTACCATAACGAATCATTTTGCCAGCTAAATGTACCAGACGTACTGGAATCTTGTTGTAACTTTCGAATAAGTGCCCACACTTCTTCGTCATTCTTCCATTCCTCCCTTGCTTCGTTTATCCAATCTGGTTGGATAATAGAAATGGCACACAACAATGCTTCCACATCCTCATCCTTTCTTGAGAGTGCATCTGCCACCACATTTTGCTTCCCTTTTTTGTAGATGATTTCAAAGTCATAACCCAACATCTTTGTGACCCACTTTTGTTGCTCTTCAGAGGATAATCTTTGTTCTAAAAAGTATTTAAGGCTATCATGATCCGTTTTTACCTTGAAGTGTCTTCCCATTAGGTAGGGTCGCCATTTCTTAAGTGCATGGAGTATTGCCAACATTTCCTTCTCATAAATAGCTTTGCTTAAAAACTTTCCCTTGATTGGACGACTTTCAAAAGCAATGGGTCTTTCATCTTGCATTAGAACAGCACCAATTCCATTTCCTGAAGCATCACATTCCACAATAAAGGTTTTTGTGAAGTCCGGTGTAGCTAAGACCGGTGCTTGGCACATTGCCTCTTTAAGATGTTCAAAGGCCTTTGTTGCTTCCGGAGTCCATGAAAATGCATCTTTCTTCAATAAT
Organism: Pinus tabuliformis; assembly: GCA_031772625.1. NCBI lineage: Eukaryota > Viridiplantae > Streptophyta > Pinopsida > Pinales > Pinaceae > Pinus > Pinus tabuliformis. The sequence goes on along the minus strand of CM062804.1, from coordinate 460,540,061 downwards.
GTTGTTAGAGGTGCTGCTATTCTCCCATAATTCTTAACAAACTTGCGATAATACCCTGTCAACCCGAGAAATCCTCGCAGATGCTTTATGGATGTGGGGATTTTCCATTCCTTAATGGCTTTAATTTTGCTAGGGTCTACCTTAACTCCTTCATGAGATACAATATGACCCAAATATTCCACCTCCTGGACTCCAAAGAAACATTTGGATCTTTTTGCATATAATTGTTTCTCCTCCAATAGTTGTAGCACCTTGTCAACATGTTCAACATGATCCTTCCAAGACTTGCTGTAGATTAGTATATCATCAAAAAATACTAACACAAATTTTCTAAGGAATGGTTTGAAAATTGAATTCATCAAACCTTGAAATGTTGAAGGTGCATTGGTAAGGCCAAGGCATGACCAAAAATTCATAATGACCCTCATGAGTTCTAAATGTTGTTTTCGGAATGTCTTCAGTCTTCATTCTGATTTGATGATATCCTGAACGAAGATCCAACTTGGTGAAGTAAATTGATCCATGCAATTCATCCAGTAATTCATCAATGACAGGAATGGGGAACTTATCTTTAATAGTGAGCTTGTTGAGCTCCCTATAATCCGGACACATGCGCCATGATCCATCCTTCTTGTGCACCAATACTACTGGAGCAGAGAAAGAACTTTGACTCGGTTGAATTATACCAGCCTCTAGCATTTCTGCAACCATACGTTCAATTTCACTCTTTTGGACATAGGGATATCTGTACGGCCTGATGTTTGGAGGAACACTTCCTGGAATCAGATGAATAGCATGATCATGATCACGCATAGGTGGGAGACCTTTGGGAGTCTCAAATACCTTGGAATGATTGTCCAGGACTTTTTGGAGATCTGGAGAAATAGATGATTCCGATGTGGAAACATCTAGCGAACATAATTGTGCAATTACACCTCTTTGCTCCTTTTTTAGAAGCTTTGTCATACCATTAGAGCTGATTATCTTTCCTGGTTTCCCTGCAATACCCCTTAATTCAACTTCCTTTCCTTCCGTAGAAAATTTGATGAAAGTTCTTGAAAATTAAAAGCTATTGTACCCAAGGATTGTAGCCATTGGACTCCTAGTACAACATCAGCACCTCCCATTGGAATGGAAAGCATTGGGCTAGTCAATACATATTCTCCCATGGATAGCTTGATATTATGGCACTTTCCAGAGCAATTTATTGTTCCTCCATTTGCAATCATCACTTGACACTCTGGTGCTGGATATAGGAAGCAATTCAATTCTTTTGCTACTTTACAATGAATAAAATTGTGGGTGCTTCCTGAATCAATCAACACTATTACCTTTTTCTTCTTGATTTGTCCTTCTATCTTGATGGTTTGAGGAGTGGTAATTCCCGCCAATGCATTACAAGATATGGTCGGATTTATTTGTTCTTCATCTAGGCTTTGTTCCTGGAGTATATCCTCTTCTTTTGACCTTTCTTGCTCCTTTTCTTCTTCCTCTTCACAATCTATGTAGAATAATTTCTTCTCAGCACACTTATGACCTTTAGTGTATTTGCTATCACAACTGTAACAAAGCCCTTTTGCTCTTTTTTCTTCCAATTGTTGTGGTGTCAACCTTATAGGTTGTGGAAGACTAGGGGCAACAACACTTCCGTCTTTATAGTTGTGAGTGGTATGCTTCCTGGTTGCCATAATTTTGCTTTCCATTTTTCTTGCTAACCTGAATGCCTTCTCTAATGAATCAGGTTCCCAAAGGCGAACATCATGTTGGATATTATCCTTTAAAGACCCTATGAACACATCAATCCTATGCTCCTCTGGAATATCTTTTACCCTTATGTTCAATTTTTGGAACTCCTCAATGTGCTCCATTATTGAACCCTTTTGTTTGAGACTTATCAATTGGCTAAAAAAAGTGTTGCTTTTTGTATCCTCATAATGTGCTATCAATTCTTCCGTAAAAATTGCCCAAGTGATAAATGGTTTACGAGAGCAAAGCCATTGATACCATACAAACTGATTTGGTTCCAAATATAAAGTTGCCATACGTACCTTTTGTGTGTTTTGCACATTATTGAGATCGAAGAATTGCTCCATCTGTAATATCCATGTGGCAGGATCCTTGCCATCAAACTTCCTCATATCGATTTTTGGAATATGGTGAGTCTTCGATCCAACATGAGCGTCTATGGAATCATGATTAACATTTCTTTTGTTCTCATCATGAGTTTCCTTTAGTACCCTTTCACCCTTAGGGACCATTTCTTGTAGCAACTTATTCATATTTATCTTCAATTCATCCATGTCTGTCTTCAAATCATCCATCTTAGCTTCCACGTCAATCATCTTAGCTTCTACGCCTTTCTTTAAACAGTCCATCTTAGCTTCTACACCTTTCTTTAAACCATCCATCTTAGCTTCTACATCTTTCTTTAAACCATCCATCTTAGATTCTGTTCCTTTATGTGCAAGGGACAATTGTTGCACTTGGTCTTGTAATTTTGATATATCATGTTGCATTTCTTCCTCTTCTTCATGAGTCATGCTAGAGCTTTCAGGTTCCTTATCAGGTTTTTGCATTTTCTTTCCTCAAGGCATCAGTTACCGATAATAATGCTCTACTATGCCCTTTGAATTCCTTCAAAATAAATTTTCAAACCAAGCTTAAGCAAAAATTTAAGAAAATCTACACACCTTTTTTCACTTTGTAGGAGCTCGATATTGCCTCTGATGTATCTCTGTACTTTCCAATCATCTAGTTCTGAATTTGTGAGCTGTAGTAGCCCTCTGTGTCCTCTTTCCAATGCCACAAGTCTGACCCAAATTGGATTCTCCAAGGAAGAGTTATGTGAAATCTCCTACAGTGACTTGCTAATAGACTAGTTCAGTGGAGCGAACTTGTACGATGTGCCACGAGTCACTGTTTCGACCTTTGGAACTAAAACATGCATACAAGAAACTACAGTCCATCCTCTTTTTGTACCTTGTTATGAAATTTCAATCCAATCCCCAGAGAGAAAGTTATGACGATTTTCCCTAGGTCACCTGTTTTGAATGTAATTCAGGAGTCTGCAAAAAGACCAAATTCCTTAGATCATATCTCTGCAGATATCACGCAAAAAGCTCTAAAATTTGGACCCAAGGTTCAGTGCGATTTCTTCTTAAAAGGGTTTTTTTGTGACTTCTGAAACGTCACAGAAAAAAAAGTTATAGTGAAAATGCCACGATGACCTGTTTGGAGCAGCGAAACCCTAGAATCCAAAGCTCTGATACCAAATGTTATGAAACCAGCTCAAGAAAAGATAGAAAAGATAGATCAACGCCTTATAATTCAACCTCTTCGAGGGGGAAACCTCCTTTACATTACATAAATGAACTCTTGGATGATTCAAATGACAAAACCTCCTTTCTATATATAGGAGTCTAAGGAGTCACAATATAATCCAGCCGACCTAATAATAATAATATAAAGCCACAAAAATAACAATAGAGGGATTCTATGGGGCACAGTAATAACAATATGGGGGCAATAGGGGCACAACAATATTAATAAGGGGTATAACTACAATAGTAATGGGGTAATCACTAGTATTATAGGGACCCAACAGCATAGCTGGCCAATTCTAGCTATGGGAGATCAGGTCATTGGTTAGATTACTTAAATAAGGCAGGTTTAAAGAATCTAAAAATAGGATCTATGAGTTATCTGTCATTGCGAAAAAAAATTGGATATCTATATGTAAAGGGGTCCTCTATGGGTAAGTTTCAAGAGAACTACCTCGATGGATGTCTCGTAGACTGTTCAGAGGAGTGTTTGTGGGCTCCCAAAAGGGGTAGTACATGGGGACCCTTGTAGGGTCATGAAGGGTGTGTTTTGATGGGGAGGGGTCTCGAGAAAATATGCACTAATAACTGAATATTCTATAATGGTGGTTTCATGATGTCCTCTACGCCTAAATGGCAGGAGTCCTCAAACACATCCCGTTAATGGGGGGATGTTTAAGAGATGTCTAGATCAACAAGGAGTCATAGGGTCCCTTATCGTGTTGATTAGAGTGTGTGCTACTTTTTGTATGGTGAGCGAAGGAGATTATTCTTAAAATAAAATAAATCACATAAATAAAACAAAGAAGGAAATAAAAAGATTACTTTCCCTTTAACTTTATCCTATGTGATCAATGAAACAAAAAATTGTTTTTTTTTTTTCATTTGAAAAAGGATCCTTAAAATACTTGTTTGTACTTACTACTCCAAAAGTAACAGGGCCTTGCAAAGATATCTTTTGATGGGTTCTGGGGCAATGTCCCGAAAGAACTGTTGATGTCTTCTAGTAGTCAAAGAATCAACCAAGGTAATTGAAATTAGGCTTAAGTGTTGCCCACAACATCAACTATAGAGAAAATGATGCCCTAGATTTTGGAGACTAAAGTACCTTCGTCCCATGTGAGCATTTGAGTCTTTAGCTTCTTGGTAGTCAGTTACCAGTACCAAGCATTAGATGGGTTGGGTAGCCCCAATGAGTACTACCACACACACTGGACCTAAGCCGAACCCCTTCTGAATCAGGTCTCTCCCATGCTCGGGTAATATTTTCGATGGGATGATTGGAGGATTTTAAGCCCCCTAAAAAGTTAACACCTATGTTTCAAACATGTAACATGACTAGGGAGGCTTATGGGATGCCTACCCCCATGGTCCTAACCTAAACTACAAAAAGGTGGTGGCCCAAGTGGGGAATTTAGTTGGTTCAAGTTATGGTTTTTTTCAAGGGTCTTAATTTTCCTTGGGGTGTGATATGTAAACTAAAATAAACTAAGTATAAAAAGCTTTGTAAAATGGATTCCTTCTAATATCAAATTTATAAAAGCTTAATGTATGGTGTATAATTGTGTGCAAGTGATGAAGTGGGCATGTAAAGTGTGAGAATATGTGCATATTCAGTGATATATTCCAATATTCCCTTACTTATACTAGATATCAATTTTTCATTGCATGAAAAAAAAGTCATATGCAGATAATGGGATATTTACCCTTTTTCCTATTACACTATGTGCATTTCAAAACAAGGAGATGGAAATTAAAATGTTATAAGAAAATTTTCATATGCAACCAGGTTCATAAAAGAGATGTGAGGGAAGTAGATATTACTTAATTCCTATAATAACACTTTCTCCTAGTCCCATAAAATGGAAAAAAATGAATGCTTGGTTAGTAACAATATTTTTGGATGATGGGCCACTTACTTCTTTACTAATTAAGTTATGTGAAGATTGTGAAAAAAAAAGCAAATATAATCTAATTACTCTACTAATTTTTATTAGTAAACCAACTAAGAAATCTAAAAAAACTATAACAAAATTGCAGAGGTGAAGGAAATTCACTAAAGGCTTACAATCGTCTAAAAAATGTGAAATTAGAAGGTGTTTTTCGCTTTCTAGAAAACCGTGCCAGTTTCACAATGCACAGACGCAATGGTGCGTATGTTAGAGGAAATCCACAAAGTGTGTAACCGTTAGAGAATAATCTCCGCGTTAGACAGAAAATTGTAAATTAACAAACTTCTTTGCCCACCACAAATTCACAGGGTCGTACAAAAATTCCAGAGAGGTACTAAACACCTTGTAGTTCGACTATGTAGAGAGAAGATCATGCGAACATAACCTTTAGATTAAAGAAAAGACAACAATATGGTCACCATTCCTGTGGTAGTGTTTTTGTGGGAATGGTGTACCAAAATACACCTCCTTAGCAATTGGTTGTTCCCTACAAATGATCAAATAAGGAATTGATTTTGTTAGTGAACAAACTTAGATAAACAAAGCATTACAAATAGTGAAGACAATGCATATACAAACATAAAACTAAGCAATGAGATAAATACACAAATAATGCTCAATGGAGAAAACAAGTCAACAAAATAATGGAAAAAAAAATCCCTTTATTGACTATTGGTAGTAGAATTTGAATACAATAGATGAATCTTAAATAATTGTAGGGAATTATTTGAGCTATGGTGCTAAAAAAATCCTTAGCAAGGAGGTTATTTTCGTCAATATCTTTGCAAGTTGCTCCTCTCTCTCAAATAAGCATGGAGACTCTCCAATGGTGGACCCTTCTCCTCTCACTAAGATGATGGATTGCTTAGAAGAAATATGGCCAACATGCTAGTGCTCTTACTTTATTTGGCTTCAACAATGGAATGTTGGTTTGTTGTGATAGTAATTTGGCCAACATAACATTGTCTCACATTTTGGTTCTCCCATGGCCTCTTTATATAGAATTTTTGAATCCATCTTCCCTCTCTTGGTTCATGCATGACAATGAATCATGAGTACGACAAGATGATTCCATTGAGGGATACATATCTTTAGGGTGAGTCAAATTCGATTGTCCCAGACTGAGATCTTGTCAGGGAATTGTGTCCAAGTGTGTGAAGAGGTCTCTAAATCGCTGAGTCATCCATTTTCTCGACCACACAAATTTCAAAGAAAATTTTGCGTTGTGGATAGCTATTGAAGAAATATCCATAGAATCCTTAATTTTTTTAACTTTATAAACTTTGGACCTTAGAAGAAATTAATTTTTTTAAACTTCATGATTTCTTCAGCTAGAAAATATTCACTTGTGAATTCTGTTGGATGTCTTTTAACATATTTTGGATTTTGCAAACATATGTATGATTTTATAGTGTTAACAGGTTCCATATTGTGTCTTGTAAAGGAGTAGATCGAAATACTGGGTGATATGAGGTTAAGAAAATAATTCACCATGGAAAATATTATGTGTCGTGGATTTTCCTTCAAGACTAGAAATAGATTATAGTTGCACAAAGCACTATGGCATCAAGTTTGGTTAGACCTATGGCCTTGAGTATATGTGGACTCCATGTGCCAATTTCATTTTGATGTGGCACCATATGCTTTCCAAAACTTGAAGGAAAATAACTTTTAATCTAGGAGTTGGATTGAGATAAAGTTTTTATCATTGGAAATCTCTTGATGAGTTGAATGTGTTGGTGATATCATAAATTAATTTCACATGTTTCAAGAAGAAGGATTTTTTGTAAACCAGTCTTCATAGTGAGGCCATTTAGGTTGGCTTGATTAAATTAACACCTCCCACAACCTAATATGTCTAATGGGGTGGGAGGGATCATTACCCGGTGGTATTAGAACAATAGTTCAATACTAGACCCTTGGGAAACCAAAAAATGGTTTATTTTATAGCATGGTATATATCATAAAGTTTGGTATTTAAAGGATGATTATTTTTTGTGTGAAAATATGTGATGATTGTATAATTTTGATTGGTGATTGTGTGATGCATGTATACATGTGTTGACGTTTGAATTTTGAAATGATGAAATGATTAGCATGATAAATTTTGATATGTTATTTTACTTCCTAACTTGCATAATAACTTGAGAATTGATGTGTAATAGCACATAAGAAGAAACCAAGGAACAACAAGAGAGTAAAGGAATGAGCAATAGAATGGTGCAATACAACACTAAAAAAATCTTGCATTACTGGGAAGAGGACTGATTCGGGTCTGGGTGTGAAGAAGGACCTTTCCAAGGCCTTTTACTTTCGTGGTGTGTCAAATTCTCATTTTAAAAGAACTTTAATGAATACATCTACATGTGGAAAATAAGAGGAACATAAAAATCATCAGCACATGAAAACATAAGCCGTTGATAACGGAGTTCGTCCAAGAGGGACTACATCTCCGGGCCCCGGTGTCAAGATGGTGTAGGCCGCTGCATTATGTGTTGTCAAAAAAGATGATGTACACATAGATGATGTCTCAATCATACAAGGAAGAATGCCCTCATGTAGGAATGCCTCTAAGAGATGTTTCAAGCTAGAACTCTCAATCAAAAGACTCCTATCAATATGACACAAAAACAAGCATGGTGTGCATCTCGCCAACATGGCACAAAAGGGATCTTAATGAAAAACACATGCATGATGACAACAAGAGTATCCCAACAACATACAACAAGGGATCTCAAAGCATAACATAAAGAGTTATTATAGAAACTACATCACATAGAAAGATTCTGCATCAAATCAAGCAAGGAATCATGACAACATGTAATAAACAAGATCCCACATCAACATCAATCATGGATCTGTACCACATAATGTAGAAAGAAGAAGTACATGAACACATTATATACCTCACCACCAAGGACCATCTGAAGCAAAGGCTGTCAAAGTGTTGAAGCTTGCTGAAACATCGATCTCACAGCATCCATCGCAAGAAGAAGACTGTTCACACATGAAGATGGACATCCACACTGGCACTTAGAAAAGTGGCTGAAAGAAAAAATGAGAGAAAGAAAAATCTGAATACACCATCAATTTTTGGCGTTGATTAGTGCTGAAATGACTGTCCAAAATCCGAATTCTGAGAATTTGAAAATTTGGAGCTCAAGGAATCTTTTAGATTCCCTCAGGATTCCTCAAAGATTCTATTTTAGGGATGCGCTGAAAATTCGTTGCTCAGATGTCAAATCTGATTTCACCATTAGGATCCTGCAGAAAACCATGAAAAACAAGTATAAACTTGACCATATTTTGACAAATTGAAATGTTACCTCTGTGGGAAAATTTCATGGCTCATGGTTCTGCTCCCTATTTTTGCTGAAATCATGGTTCCGCATGCATTCTGGAATTGACTGGAAGATGCAAAACTCAGATTGAAAAACAGATAGTGCCATCATGTTCGTGGCAATGAGAGGTGTAAAATCCATACAAAATGTGCAAAAATGCATGGCAACACTACGCTGAATGTGCTCTCTGAAATGTTGGTATAGAGACCCAGCTCAGCAGAAGCTTCCTCATCTCAGGAAGGAACTCAACGCAATGGGGACCATTGCTTCCTAAGGGGGGAGGAATGATCCAGGTGGATATTGGTGGCCACCCACCTATCCCATTTGGACCCCCACAATTGTCTCTTTCAATTTTTCAGTTTCCTTAATTATAGCACAGTTTACTATTTTTAGCAGTTTTTCGGGTCCTAAACTTCTGGAGCCGTTTTGAGGCCCTAAACGACGTTTTTTGGGAAATCCACTGATTTTTTTGATAAAAATCGTCTTTTTCGTCGTAGTCCTCGGAGAGATCTTTCCAATGGGCTATCATGCGCGTCAAACGGAGATAATACGACCAATTTGCGACCCCAGGAAGTTGGCTGTCCAACTCACCCCAAAACGGGGCCCATAATTTGGCGTTTCATCTTCTAGGGTTAGGTTTTGGAATGTGAAGGGTTTTCCATTGTTTCTCAATAATAAATAGGCCTTCGAGCCTCATTGTAAAGACAGTTCGAAACAGTTCAGAGGCATGTAGCTGACACATCTCTTCTCAGAGATAAGAAACCATCGCCCTAGCTGGGTTATTTCTATTTGTAAGCATATTTCAGTATTCTCCATTAATGAAATGAAGTATTATTTCTGTTGCATCTCTGTTTTTATGGTTATCACATCTCTGTATTTATGGTTATCTCTGTAATCTATCGCGTTCCTGCTTAAATCTGGATCAGTGGTATCAGAGCGGTCTGCTTTTTCTCTGTTTTTCTTTGCATGTCCCCAACGAGGTCAGGATATAAGGAGTTAGGGCTTGAATTGGTCGAACCTTTGCAAGACCAGCCTCGCAAATTGCGACGACCTTCCATGGCGGATGAGAAGAAAGACGAGGGGGCAGGAGATCCTATCAGAATCTTGTTCGAAGAAGCCCTCGAGCGGCAAAGGAATGCGATGATGGATAGCTTTGCGCAGATCCTTCAGTGGCTACCCAGAGGCGACGCATCGACTTCCAACAGCTACTCTGGAAACGCCACACCATTTAAGGTACAAGTTAATTTTGAAATCCCCATCTTCGAGGGTCAAATAGACGCAGATTCCGTAGATAAATGGTTAAATTTGCTAGATGGGTATTTTTCTGTTCATGAATTTTTCAAGTTGGGAAAAGATTGTTTTCGCTCTTCTCAAAGCAGCCCCCCACATCAAGGACTGGTGGGAAACATATTGCGAGCAGAAGGATGAAAGTATAGGCTCACTGTTTTCAGCCGCCCCCACTTGGAATGACTTCCGGGATGCCATCAAGGAGCAGTACTACCCTGTCAAAAGCTATGAGGACAAATACATCAAATGGACCACACTGCGGCAGGGACGAGACCAAGATGTACCAGAGTTCACAAATATTTTTCATACCCTTCGCACACAGTTGGGTATCAAAGATTCTGAGCGGCATCTGGTACTCAAATACCGCGGCTGCCTACATAGATACATCCAGGAAGAGATGGAGTTCTTGAACATCTCCTCACTCGGCATGGCATACTGATACGCTGTCAAAATCGAGCAAAAGTTCAAACAGAAGAAGCGAGACTTTGGATCTGCAAATCCGAAGCCCAAAGGACAAAGCCAAGGTGAGGTGACCCAAGACAACCCCTCTAAGCTGCAAGAAAAGAACAACACCACGAAGCCGAAGAAGGACACAGGGAAGTGGTGTGAGTTCCACAAGAGTCCCACGCATAACACAAGTGAGTGTCGGACCAAGCAGTCGCTGGTGGCCGAGTTGAAGGTTTCCAAATCATATGCATGTTTTGACTCTGAGTCGGAACCCGACAAGGGGGATGGCAAAGGGAGGCAAATCATTGATGCCGATCCTAGTGCCACTGTTGCCACTGCCAAGATCCAGAAGAATGAGCCCGAAGAGCCAGAGGAGGGGGAACGTCTTTTCCACTCACAGATGTGGGTGAAGGGTTCGCCGCTGCAATTCATTGTCAATAGTGGCAGCCAAAAGAACCTCGTTTCAGCAGAGGTCGTGAAGCAGTTGGGCCTACCAACTACGCCACACCCACAACCGTACAGTATCGGGTGGCTTCACGAAGGACGAGATCTCAAAGTTCACCAGCAGTGCCACCTTCCCTACAGCATCAAGCCCTTCATAGATGAGGTATTGTGTGATGTTACACCTCTGGATGTTTTTGATGTACTATTAGGCCAGCCATACTTGTGGAGGCGACATGCTATGTATGAGTCAAGGCCTCGCGCTGTCATTATTTCTTTGGATAATTCATTATACAGGATACCAGAGGTAGCTCCACCTACCACCACCTCTTTGATCACTGCTAAGAAAGGCAGCAAGCTCATCTCACAGACTAGGAAATTTATTTTCTGTCTGGTTCGCTCCCAAAGTAAGGTGAATATCGTTGCTACATCCATGACCCCTGCAAAGGGTTCCTCCACGCAACAGTAGCAACATAGGGATACAGTCATGACAGAACACAGGAACAACTTCTCCTTACCCAGAGGGGTACCACACAAGTTTCAGGTGGGCAAAAAAGTTTGGTTACATCTACAAAGAGAACGCCTTACCAGAACCCATCAGAAACTCAGAACGCTTCAACATGGTCCTTACACCAGTAACAAGGCTGTGGGCAACAATGCTTTGAAGCACAACATTCCTCCATTCCTTCGCTTGCACCGATTGTTCAATGTGGACCATTGCCGACCATGCTTCCCACCATTTCTGGACACATCAGAGATTGCAGAACAACTCACTAGAGACCCAACTCAGCAGAAGCTTCCTCATCTCAGGGAGGAACTCAACGCAATGGGGACCATTGCTTCCTAAGGGGGGAGGAATGATCTAGGTGGATATTGGTGGCCACCCACCTATCCCATTTGGACCCCCACAACTGTCTCTTTCAGTTTTTCAGTTTCCTTAATTATAGCACAGTTTACTATTTTTAGCAGTTTTTCGGGTCCTAAACTTCCAGAGCCGTTTTGAGGCCCTAAACGACGTTTTTTGTAAACACAGTTCGAAATAGTTCAGAGGCAGGTAGCCGACACTTCTCTTCTCAGAGATAAGCTACCATCGCCCTAGCTGGGTTATTTCTATTTGTAAGCATATTTCAGTATTCTCCATTAATGAAATGAAGTATTATTTCTGCTGCATCTCTGTTTTTATGGTTATCGCATCTCTGTATTTATGGTTATCTCTGTAATCTATTGCGTTCCTGCTTAAATCCGGATCACTGGAATGCTTAGTGCAGTTCTCAGAACTCTTCCAAATTTGGTAAGAAGCTAAAGTCTTCTGCTAGAGGAAGTGATCCTATTGTTTTGAAGAGGGAAACCTTCAACCATGAAAGGGAGGTCTCACCCCACATAAAAGGGAGAACTTCAACCTGAAAAGGGAAGTCTCAACCTGTGATGGTTTAAGGATGACCAACAACTCTGGAATACTTAATGCAATTTCTGGAACTCTTCCAAAACTGGCAAGAAGATGAAGTCTTCTGCTAGAGGAAGTGTCTCCAACTCTATTCCTGGAATTCTTCTGAAACTGGCAAGAAGTTGAAGTCTTCTGCTAGAGGAAGTGTCCCAAATTACAAACTGAAGGCATGCTTAGGGGCATCTTTGTCTCAGGCTACAACTCTGAAACTGGTGTGGTAGGTTATGGCTCAGGCTCGCTTGATGTGGCTTTGAAGCTTGTAGATGACAATCATTTCCCCCCCGTCAAATACAAGGTGAGATGATGGAGAAAACTCAACTGCAAGACTGTTCAGTACTCTTGAACAAGTTCTGACATGTCACTGAAATATCTTCTTCACTGTTGATACCCATTACAAAGAAGCGATCCATCCAAGATGAATATTTTTTCTTGCAGGATGTTTGTTTTTGAAGCATTTGTATGAAGAATGGGTGGTTTTATGACAGTACTTACATGGATGAAGATCAAAACAGTGATCTTTCAAATGGCCAACTCAGTCACAGTGTTGGCATTTCACAATCTGTTGTTGTTGCTGTGGAAGAGGAGTAGAATCTGGAATAGGTGGAGGTGAACTGTCATGAAGGAATCTAGCACTCTAAAACTGAATGGGCTTTGAGTAGTCTAGAATATGAAAGGACAAGTCCTTCTCATATCCAAGACTAGTTTTGTGCTTGTTATGGACAAGCTCTTCCCAAGGTCTGATGATGGGCTTGGGAAGTGCAAACTGAACTTCTGCATCTGCATGTACAATTGCTGATTTATGGGAGTCTGTTTCAATCTTCTGAATAGAAACAGGTTCAAAATGATGACTCCTCTATTTTAATTCTTCTTGCTGTAGCTGAGATTCGAGCTGCAAAAAATCAATTTTCTCTTATGCATTTTGTAGACAGACCTGAATGTTTGTGAGAGAAACTTTGTTGACTTTTAATGTATCATGAGTAGTAGACAATATCAGAGTTTTGAGGAACTCTAATACTTCATTGATTCTGGCCATTTTTTTCTTCAATTTCATAATTACACCTTAAAAACTGATCACAACTACTACTCAATGCAGAAAAGTAATACCCACTCAATCCTTTATAAATGTGCAGCAAATGATCAGTGTGCAACCAGCAAGCACCAATTACAATCCATTACATAAAAATAAGAGTTTACTCATGACTAACACTATGTTCTGACAGTACAACTGACTAAACTTTTCTCCACAAAAGACTATTTTTATTTGTCAAAACAATCATTGCCTTTATACGGCCCACCAAAATCTTATGTAACAGTCGAAGTAACAAGGAATCAATACATATATATGTAGACTATAATGAGTTTTAAATACAGTGCCACAACTGGGGCAGCATTGACTACAAACTTGCTTGGGTCCTTCAAATATTCCTTCACTTTCTTGGCCAGTGGAAAAGAATAGTCAAGTTCAATAGTGACTACTAATACATTCTTGTAACCATTGATGATAGCATGTGGAACAACTGCAATTGTGGGATAACAGATCGCCAGAGAAAGAGCTGTACATAATCTCATAAACCTCAGAACCAGGAAATAATCATGAAACTATTGATCTTCAATTCAGCAGCGAGCAATGAAACAATACTCATATATACACCACGGCCTCATGGGTTTCATATAACCAACACATCCTCTTCTGAAATAGTGACCACGTTCAGAAAAGCCATGCAATAAGCATTGGAGGTAGCTTAAAACAATCCTCCTCAAGCAAGGAATCTGTTGTTGTTCATGGTCATCTTGCTACTGCTTTACCCATGATCAAGTCCAGTGAAACTACAGAAAGCTCTGAAAGGGAATCATCATCCAGTATTAGAGATCGAATTGAAACCTCAAAGAAAAAGAAATCCCTGCCGAAATGGACCATGAAGGTAGATGCAATTAGTACTGAAGCAGGGCATGATGTGCAGCCAGACGATGGCCATACATGGTGAAAATATGGGCAAAAAGATATTCTAGGCTCTCGACATCCTCGAAGCTATTACAGATGCACGCACAAGTATGATATGGGTTGCCAGACTAAGAAGCGAGTACAGCGATATGACGATTCTCCATGCTTTGAAATCACATATATAGGCTTTCACGTCTGCCAAATCAATACCACAGCACTCGTAATACCAACGTAATGGAGTATTAAGGTAATACACAAAACTGTGTATCAAAATGTGTATCAACGTAATACCATAGCACTCGTAATACCACAAAACTGTGTATCAACGTAATACCACAACGCTCGAAGCCGAGGTATGGAGTAGTGCCACCACGTTTCCACTCCCGCAGCACTCCCTTCACACTTCAACAACACACTCACAACAAGTTGCGCTGACGCAACGATGGGCGATTTGGCAACCTCGAAATACAAATGCATTACCCACGTTATCTTCGATATGGATGGTTTATTGCTCGATACAGAAAAGTTTTATACTGTTGTCCAGGCGCGCATTCTTGAGGGATATGGGAAACACTTTGATTGGTTTCTGAAGTCCAAAATGATTGGCATGAAAGCATCAGAAGTAGCACAAGTATTTGTAAAGGAGACCGGGCTTGAAGGAATTTTAACACCTGAGGAGTTTCTCAGACAAAGAGAAGACTTTGACAGAAGTATTTTCACGCTTCCGCTGCGCCGACAGGGGGTTTTGTTTTTGTCAATATCGCCAACAGGGAGGATGCACAAAGGGCTATTAATAAGCTCAATGGCTATGGCTACGACAACCTCATTCTCAGAGTCAAATGGGTGACTCCTAGACAGACATAGACAAATGAATAACCCTAAATCCTAAACACAAATCCCCTTTGCATGAATACCAGACTAGATTAGTGTAAACGGACAACGTTATATATACCAAAGAAAACAATGGCATGCCGATTTGGTATCTTCATTGCATTCTGAAGCGCCTTCGATCCTTTCATTCTACTTTCTTTCAATTGTCATCTTCCTGCATTCAGTAAAGAATGGAGGAAATAAGGCAGTGACTGATGAGAGAAAGCGTTATCGGAGGAGTTGTGGACGATTTCCACCCTCTTATGAAGTTCTGGCCGCTCTACGGTGAAAAGCAAATTGACCTCGGCGATGAAGTATCGGCCGATGATGTGCAATCTGCAACCAAATATCTTGTTTACGATGACACGAATATTAATCCCCAAGAGCAAGAAATCTTTCGGCATTCCATATTAGTATGGGTTTTTCATAAATCCAAATAATCAGGTTATGACCGAGCCACAACCTTCAGTACCAGAGATTTTGCTCAGATGAACAGTCTTGGACCACCGTTGTTTGCTGGTTTTTTTTTTTTATATTTATATCAAGGATGAAAATGAGAATGGTAACATGGGAACATCATCTATAAGACATCATGAGAATGGTCACATCGCATCATCATTCACATGGCATGAGAATGGTAACATTTAGTCATCACAGGTCGGACCAACGATATTCACCTTGATATTCACCGAGCATAACGGTTGGAGGGCGGACTATTCATAGAGAATAAAACGTATACTGACACCATCAACAGGGTATTATATGTCAGAGCAGATACCAGCAGCGTTATGGGCAGCGTACCAGCAGGGTATTATATGTCAGAGCAAAGCAGAGGAGCAATGCTTTTATATGTAGGTGAATAAAAATGGCGTTGGAGAAATGATAGGTTGTTGCTAAAATTTCGCTGAGAAAATATTCATAAAATGCAGAATTGATGGCAAAAATGACCTACACAAAAAGGCCATAAAACAAATGGCTCAAAGAAATTATGTAGGGTAGGAATACGCCTGCTCTGATACCATGTTAAACACACACATGGCAAAGACAAATAGGAAAGATAAAACATGAGAGTGCAATTTTATTAACAAATCATATACATTTATAGTACATCGTTTGACCGTTGGGTTTCACATCCCAAGGTCTCTTGGACTTCCTTTTGTCTATTCGGCTTCCACACTAACCCATTGAGGATTAGGTGTCCAACATTGTGCTCTGGGAAAAATAAGTATTTGAACATATTGGCGGGCGGATTTACCAATAAAATTGTTTGGCATAATTGGTAATTATTTGGTTTGTTAAGGGAGGAGTCGGGCAGTTAAACCCCGCCCCTCCCAACATATACATTTTGTTTTAAAATACATAACCGTATGTATTAATTTAACCAAACTTTAATTTTTTTTTGAAACCACACGCAGATAAATCGGGACCCATGCCTTAATATGGCAGACAGTTGTCATCGGCGTTGGCCGCCCCCACTTTACTTCCCCCACGGTTTTATGTTGTTGGCACATAGTTGGGGTGGCGGTTATATGTGAAATGAGCCCGGGACTTTAATTACGTCGACCCATATATATACCAACCAACATTTGCCATTAAGTTGGTTTTCAAAACGTCCCTAATGGGTTTTGATATCCACCATACAAATTTTATATGGTTTATGTTCCCATAACTTTATATATATTAACTTTTGTTTTTTTTGTTAATATATAAAATGATTTTGGGTATTATATAGTTTTGTTTTTTTTATATGATTTTTGTTTATTTATTGTTTTTATATAGTTAATTCAATAACGATATATTAAAACAATTTTGGTATATGGTTATAACCAAATTGATTTTTGTTTCTTGTGCAGGTTTAGGAGACAAATGACAGGCTGCCATGTGTCAGTGGCTGATGGGCTGCCATGTGGGTCCCACGTGCTTATTGGGATGCCATGTGGCACATTGTGGGCCTCGCTTTTTTTTCCCTATCATGTCAAATTTTGAAGAGCTCTATCTTTTGCATACAAGCTCGGTTTGACGAACCGTTCGCACCTCTGCGATCAGGACAACGAGATCTACGATCTAGTCCTAGGTCAAAGTCATTCCAATGACTTTGATTTTTGAGCGTTCATAAGCCCTCTTTGTCCTGTGTGTTCCTGAAGATCCACCTAGATCAATCCTCCCCACCGAGGAGCTTTTGCTCCTCCAAAAGCATGAACAATAATCTGCATCTCTATCTATACCCTGTCTGCATCACAAGTGTCCCGAAAAGGTCTTGCTTCCATCTCCTTCACCTTTTTTCTTCAGAGCTTTAAGTGATGAGCCGACACTTGCCCTCTACAACCTATAGTACATTTTTTTTGCAAACTACATACTTGAATGACATGACCAACTAATGACCCAAAGGTCCCACACTTGCCACGAGTTTATAACACATACTCGGTGGTCATGTTTACAACAAGATGGACGCGATACTTCAGTTACGACAACAAGGCCAACTCATCATGGTTGCTTCAAAAAGTGATGGAAAACACATCATCACTACAACACATGATTTACATTCATAAGGCCAAACATTATTATTTTGACAAGTGATGGAAACATAACATCACTTTCAGAGTTTTAACATGCAACTCAAAATACGACTCGAAACACGACTAGACATCATTGTTGCTGACCAAGTGATGGAAAACATATCATCACTTTTACACTTTAAAATGCAACAAATGATTTACAAAAGAATGACCATGAAATGACAACATGTCTAGAAACCATTTTTCATTGATCAAGGTGAATGGGTCGCCTCCTTGTGGCGATTTTGATTGTCGAACAATTGCTTCACCTGCTTCATGCATCGACTTTTTGTTTTTAAGGCACTGCTCTAGATGGAGCTTCCAACAAGTGGCTCTCTGATGGCCATTTCTATCACAATGACTACAGTATGTTTTTGTCCTCCATACCTACTTAACCTATTTCTTTTTATGCGGTTGAGAGGGTTTTTCATGCCTCATGAGTGTTGCCATTCTTTTCCAACATTGGAAAAGGTATGGTTAGGTAAACCACAAAAAGTGCATGTTTTTCGATGCCTTGATTTTCGTTCATTATTAAAAACATGATCATAATCACAATGAATATTCGAAGATCGAAAGTGATTATACCTTCGTTTGTTGTTTCTGTTGTCAGTATGGCGATGAGAGCTTGCCTCAGCTCTCTCCCTGTGATGGAAATTTCCATGGGATGATGGGGATGTTTTCCCATCATTCTTCTTCCTCGACGATGTCTTGGACGACTCTAACATTTTTGAGCACTCTCCTTTAGTGTATCTTGATCCTGCAGATCGATGCTCATGCACAACCTCCAAAGGTTGAGTGATGCCTTGGTTATTAACACCAAGCTCTTTCTCCTCATGCCTTGTCTTTGGAAGGAGCCTCATATTTGTCCATGTAATCGGGATCTCCAAATCTCCAACAGACATCATACTATCAGAAGATGAAACCAAAAGGAAATCAACATATTTTACCTTCTCTTTCGATTTGGAAAGAACTGATGAGGGCTACTCATCATCTGTCATTGGTGGTTCACTAACTGTTTTAGTGCATTCCCCAACTTCTTTCTTGACATACCCAAGTCGTGCCTGACGGGGTAATTCCTCTATTTTGATGGGATTGACAATGCCTTGGCCATTAACGCCCAGGCCTTTTCCTTCATATCCCATTCTCTTCAGCAATTTGGAGCCAATTCCTGTGGTGTGATTTTCAAACATAGCAAAATCATCATCATGAAACATACATGAAGATGGAGAACTACTTTTTACCTCACATGAGTCACGCTACAACTTTTCCAAGGCCTCGTCCTTTGCTTGCAACTGTCGTAGCAAACTTTGTTTTTCCTCTTTCTCTTCATGTAGGCGCATCTTCAATTCATTATTCTTTGTTTGAAGATTATGTTTTTTTTTCTTCAGTTCTTCCATAGCCTCTTCTGTGGCTTGCAACTGAAGCTACAATTGCTCCTTTTCCTCTGTCTCTTTTTGTAGAGTTTCATACATGATTTCGACTCTCTTGGAAATGTTGACCATGGTCTCATACATTGCCCTTTCATTCTCTGTCGTTGCAGGTTCCATTGTTCACACTGAAATTCGCATACACATAAAGACTGCTTTGATACCACGTGATCGAGGTTCGGGTGTGAAGAAGGACCTTTACAAGGCCTTTTACTTTTATGATGTGTTAAATTTTCATTTTAAAAGAACTTTAATGAATACATTGCATGTGGAAAAGAAGAGGAACATAACAATCATCAGCACATGAAAACATAAGCCATTGATAATGGAGTTCGTCCAGGAGGGACTACGTCTCTAGGCCCCAATGTCAAAATGGTGTAGGCCGCTGCGTTATGTGTTGTCGAAAAAGATGATGTACATAGAGATTATGTCTCGATCATACAAGGAAGAATGCCCTCATGCAGGAATGGCTTTAAGAGATGTTCCACAGCTAGAACTCTCAATCAAAAGACTCCTATCAGTATGACACAAAAACAAGCATGGTGCACATCCCGCCAATATGGCACAAAAGGGATCTCAATGCAAAACACATGCATGATGACAATAAGAGTATCCCAACAACATACACCAAGGGATCTCAAAGCATAACATAAAGAGTTATTATAGAAAGAACATCACATAGAAATATTCCGCATCAAATCAAGCAAGGAATCATGAAAACATGTAATAAACAAGATCCTGCATCAATGTCAATCATGGATCTGTACCACATAATGCAGAAAGAAGAAGTACATGAATACATTATATACCTCACCACGAAGGGCCATCTGAAGCAAAGGCTGTCAAAGTGCTGAAGCTTGCTGAAACATCAATCTCACAGCATCGATTGCAAGAAGAAGATTGTTTGCACATGAAGATGGACATCTGCACTGGCACTTAGAAAAGTGAATGAAAGAAGAAATCAGAGAAAGACAAATCTGAATACACCATCAGATTTGTGGCATCGAGTAGTGCTGAAACGACTATCCAAAATTTGAATTCTGAGAATTTTAAAATTCGGAGCTCAAGGAATCTTTTAGATTCCCATGGGATTCCTCAAAGATTTTATTTCAGGGATGAGCTGAAAATCCACTACTTAGATGTCAAATCTGATTTGACCATTAGGATCCTTGTGAAAAACCATGAAAAACAAGTAGAAACTTGACCATATTCTGACAAAGTGAAATTTTACCTCCATGGGAAATTTCATGGCTCATGGTTCTGCTCTTTGTTTTCGTTGAAATCACGGTTTCGCATGCATTCTGGAATTGACTAGAAGATGCAGAACTCAGATTGAAAAATGGATAGCGCTATTGTGTTCGTGGCGACGAGAAGTGTAAAATCCATATAAAATTTGTCAATTTCTGAGGTGTTGAAAATTTTACCCTCTTGCAAAATTCATGGTTCCTGCGTTAAAAAATTAATAAAACTTCTCGAAAACTGTGCCCACCTTCTACCTCGAAATTCGTGCAGTCTCTCCCTTCCTGTGCTCTGGGAAAAATGAGTATTTAATTCTCTTGGTGGGCAAACTTACCAATAAAATTGTTTGGCATAATTGGTAATTATTTGGTTTGTTAAGGGAGTCAAGCTGTCAAACCCCGGCCCTCCTAACGTATACATTTTGTTTTCAAATACATAACCGTATGTATTAATTTAACCAAACTTTAATTTTTTTTATAAACCAGACGCAGATAAATCGGAACCGTGCCTTAATATGACAGACAGTTGTCATCAGCGTTGGCCGCCCCCACTTTACTTCCCCCACGGTTTTATGTTGTTGGCACATAGTTGGGGTGGCGGTTATATGTGAAATGAGCCCGGGACTTTAATTAGGTTGACCCATATATATACCAACCAACATTTGCCATTACGTTGGTTTTCGAAACGTCCCTAATGGGTTTTGATATGCACCATACAAATTTTATATGGTTTATGTCCCCATAACTTTATATATATTCTTTTTTTTTTTCTTGTTAATATATACAATGATTTTGGGTATTATATAGTTTTGTCTTTTTATATGATTTTTGTTTATTTATTGTTTTTATATAGTTAATTCAATAACTATATATTAAAGCAATTTTTGGTATATAAGCAATTTTTGGTATATGGCTATAACCAAATTGATTTTTGTTTCTTGTGCAGGTTTAGGAGACAAATGACGGGCTGCCATGTGTTAGTGGCTGATGGGTTACCATGTGGGTTCCACGTGATTATTGGGATGCCATGTGGCACACTGTGGGCCCCGCTTTTTTTTCCCTGTCATGTCAAACTTTGCAGAGCTCTATCTTTTGCATACGAGCTTGGTTTGACGAACCATTCACACCTCTACGATCAAGACGATGAGATCTACGATCTAGTCTTGGGTCGAAGTCATTCCGATGACTTTGATTTTTGAGCGTTCATAAGCCCTCTTTGTCCTGTGTGTTCCTGAAAATCCACCTGGATCAAGGACTCAGTTGGGAAGAGGAGAGAGTAAGACTCCCTTGAATGGGTGGAAACTCTTAGAATTTGAAGAGCTAAGATAAGAATTTATAAGGATGAAAATGGAAGGATTGTCAGAGCTTAGGAAAAGAGAGTAGAGGTAAATGCACTAATATTGTTGATCCTATCAGACGTGCATATATAGAAGCAACCTGAGTTAGGTTCTAGCTACCTATGATGTCATAAAGCCAAGAAGAGTTGATCAATACCTTGGATACGTGAATCTGGAATAAATGGTGCAAAAGGTAGAAAATATAAGAAAAGGAATAGGGAGGACAATGAAGATATAGTGAGAGGAGGAACTCCACTCAGTACTCCAGAAAGAAAGACAGGTGCCCATGAGAAATTGTCTAGTACTATAACTAAGAGACATTCATAGTAGAAAAGGAAAGAGAAAATTTTGATTCAAAAAGAATTTAAGGGAAATCCTCCTACTTTTAATGGAGAAGTCAAGAATGATAGACCAAAGATCATGTTGTGAGCGGGGGAGTTGAAATAATGTGAGAGAAATTTTACTATTTCAAAATTTTTTATCAATTAACAATTATGTAGCAATGTATCACACTTATTTTCATCATATTAATAAATAGAAAAATGCATCAAGAATCCTTCATCACATAAACAACACATCAAGAAGCCATCACATCAACACAAGAACACACAAGCTTTTACGTGGAAATCCATACAAGAGAAAACCATCAATATTTTCCTTCTTGTTCTTCAATTCATTACATATATTTGCAGGACCCTACCCCAAATATATGCAAGTAAATACTGGTGGTTAAGGCACCAACCTTGAAAAATGCAAGAAGCTAGACATTGTAGGCTAGAACTTGATTGAGGCACCAACCTCAAAGACTAGCAAGATCCGACTTGTTCTCTGCTCCTACGCAATTGAGGCACAAAATTTAGAGATTATAAAGTTTTGATTTGCTCTAGGTTTCTACCTGATTGAGGCACCAACCTCAGTAGAGACACCCACATCCTTCTTCAACTTCTTGTGGACATATTTTCAAAATATTTTAAATTAGATCCACTTGCTCTTCAATCAATATAAATTTTCAAATTTAATATTGTTGTTGTGATATCATTGTTAATTCCCTATCACACCTTGTTCAAACTCTATTACAACCTACTCATCAATCTAGTCGCATAAAACCATCATTGGAACCTGTCTTTTCCATATACCCAAAACCAACTGGAACCTTCTCATAAGCTCCCAAAATACATAACAATGATTTTAATCATCAAAAATATATTAGCAAGCCATTTAAATCCTTTAGAAAAGTTCACCTTTGAACCTTGATTACCAAGATTTTCTAGGAACCTCATTTGGCTAAACAAATGAGCCAAAAAACCCTAAAAATAGGAGGATTTCCCTTTTTAGGGTGCACTCTACAAAGTGGGTGCATTTTAGAAGTGCTTCCACAAAAGGCACAATTCCAACCTTTTATTTTTTCTACAAAACAAATAAAAATAAATAAATCCGAGTGATATTAAAAAATTAATTTTTAGCCTAACATCTGGTAGGGATCAAACTTGAGTCTTGGTGAACCCAATATAGGTTTACAACTAACTCCTCTATGCTATGTGACTTGCAACAACATCCTCAATATTTGGTCTTATTATGACTGTACTGGTATGAGTGGGAATGGTTCTAACTTCACTTCAACATCGTTTTGACCAACCACACAATGAGCAATCACTAATGCATGGCTTGACTCACGATATTCAATGTGTTAGTCCACATATATATAATATGGGTTCCCATCATATATCTCTATACGAGCCAATTATTTAGGAGCCACTCCATGTCTTTGCTAACAGTGTAAAATATATAATGTATCAATCTCCATGTAACTTGATCTAACGTGTCAGAACACAATGCCAATTAACGTTATTCTAGTTAGGAACCATTTATGGTTATGACCATAGAAAAAACAACCCTTTCCAAATGTTCCACCAAACACTTCCTCAATTGCATAATAGCCTCTAATAAATACAACCAACATAAACTACAAGTTTTGATAGATTATATCTACCATTGCCAACATTCTCTCATTATAAAGGGTTCTTCACTTCGAAATTTTTTTGTCATTGGACATCCACTCTATTGCAAAAATAGAACTAGGACTTCTACAAAAATATAACTCCAATATTTCGTCAAGAATAAACTTGGACATAATCAAAAGGTCCAAAACAAAACCATTTATAATTTCTCAGTGGAAACACCTCAAATTCCAACTATAACTAGGATAATAAAAAAACCAAAACTACTTTTTTAGAGGCATGCTTTTAACTTTTCCCATTCATTAATCTTTGAACTCAACCATAGAATATGCATATCTTGTATTTCTTCACCATTAGTGTTTTATCGAAAATGTGAATAATGGAGACTTGGGTGTATGTATATTTATGCAATTGTTTGGTCCTGGAACCTGGAGATTCGAACATAGAACTAGATTTCATGCTTATAATCTTGGTGTCTCAACCATTACGATAAAATAAGGTTACCAATGTCATCTGCATGATCATTGGTGCCATATGACTGAGGGCTGAGCCTTTTCTTGGTTGTGCCCCATATGACCATTCCATATGACTCAAATTCTCAGCCAACGTCATTAAGATTTTTACCATGGTCCCATATGACTGTTCCTTATGACCGGGTCCCTACTCATCCGCATGATGGTGTCATGATGATTTCATCATGCCATGTAGTATCTTGTGAGGGATGCCAAATATACATGTCATTTGGTAATCCCTGGTGGTGACATATAACATTGTTGATGTCATCTCATGATGTGTCATTCCACGTCATACACCATTTTTTGTAATCTTCTACCACATGTAGGAGTTTCTAACTACATAGGAGAGTCATGTGTCGTTTGATTGATGGGACCATCTCATCACTTATGGCCAATAGCTAGCTTCCACGTGTCCAAAAATTCTTACATTGATCTTCCTCTTATACCTCTAATGAATGATTGTCATGTGTCAACGGTTTATTGGATTGGTAGGATTATTTAGACATCATGCACTTATGTCATCATTTATCATTTAAGTTTTGTCAGATTAACCAAAATTTGTACACTCTTTAACTACATTAAATTGTGTGAAATTTTTCATGCTTGAACCAATTGATTGACCTTATAATGCTAGAACATCCCATAAGATGCACACTCATTAATGAATTTGGTGTCATTCGGTTTTTACCTTTAGTTTTTGTTCTTCATGTGATGTTGATCTTGAAATGGCCATAACTTCTCATTTAGGAATATTTTTTCAGAGTGCAGTATACCCCCGGTTGTTATGAATAATTTAAGTTGACAGAGATGTTCTCCATGTTCAACAATTCACTTGTAAGTGATAGATGGATTGACTCTTGTATCAACTGTGCACACAAAATTTCTCTAAAATAATAAGCCTAGAAAGTGAACAATTGACCTAAAGGTTTGAACAAATCAAGGGTTTCCTATGTGGCACATTACAACAAGTTTTATCATCTTATACTAATATTGCCTTCTATCAATTAGTGAATACTATCCAATGAATCATTCTCAAATAAGAAGCTTCATTTGACTATGAGTGGCATGATAGAGGCAGATGAAGCATGGGTTGGTTTCAAAGAGATGAGTTGGTGCACAAAAATGAAGAGACAAAAGAAGTTTCCTTCTACAAAGTTTGCAAAGGAGAAGGAAAATTAACATGCAAAGCTTGTGTTGCACAAAATGGTTCAACAACTAATAAAGTTACATCTTTCATAGCCAGTAGAGCACATTTGCAATGCCACAACTTCCACAAAGTCTTGTCACATAGAGTAATAGCTGCAAAAATAAATTGAGACTCCCAACATATTTGACCCCTAAAGAACTTCCAAATTTCTGGAAATGGTTGGAGTTGTATTCAAGATAGATCTTTGAGCTTCCATGGGACGATTATGCTTGTGGAGGTCTATCTCTGAGTATTAGTTAGATATAATCACTATGTAATGGCCTATATATCCGATATCTATCATCAATTTGTGTGTGATTTTAAGGTTGTTATGAATAACTTAAGTTGACAGAGATGTTCTCCATGTTCAACAGTTCACTTGTAAGTGATAGATGGATCGACTCTTGTATCAACTGTGCACACAAAATTTCTCTAAAGTAATAAGCCTAGAAAGTGAACAATTGACCTAAAGGTTTGAACAAATCAAGGGTTTCCTATGTGGCACATTACAACAAGTTTTATCATCTTATACTAATATTTCCTTCTATCAATTAGTGAATATTATCCAATGAATCATTCTCAGATAAGCAGCTTCATTTGACTATGAATGGCATGATAGAGGTAGATGAAGCATGGGTTGGTTTCAAAGAGATGAGTTGGTGCACAGAAATGAAGAGACAAAAGAAGTTTCCTTCTACAAAGTTTGCAAAGGAGAAGGAAAATTAACATGCAAAGCTTGTGTTGCACAAAATGGTTCAAAAACTAATAAATTTATATCTTTCGCAACTAGTAGAGCACATTTTCAATTCCACAACTTCCAAAAAGTATTTTGATATAGAGTAATAGCTGCACAAATAAATTGAGACTCCCAACATATTTGACCCCTAAAGGAATTCCAAATTTCTGGAAATGGTTGGAGTTTTATTCAAGACAACTCTTTGAGCTTCCATGGGATTCTCTTGATATTCTCAGATAAATCACCTAACCTACTTGAAAAAAGCTTCCTAGTAGAGAGTACCTCCTACCTAGAAGAGTGTCCCCTGCTCAAAACATGGAGCCCTTCTCTAGTGTGCAGTTTTCTTAAAGATAAATATGTGTATAAAATGATTTTACTAAGAAAAACACATAGGTCCTAAATTAAGAAAAGAAAGCATCTAAGTCAAACTATAAAAACATACTAAATATGGCTCTATCTAAGTTTTGGAAACATTATAAAAGCATTCTTTCATACAAAAACCATAAGATGCCTAAAATCAATGCACTTCTTTCATCACTGTGACACCCTCACAGGAAAATTGTAATCTGCAACATGTATCCCAAGGTTGTATGCATTTGCTGAAGGTGCAGATTAAAAAGGATCTGTTGAGATGATGTACTGTTGAAGGAGAAACAACTTCAAAACAATAGGTAGAGTCTATTGTTCATCCAATCCATTTGCACACAAAATAAGGCTGTTACTGGGTACACTTCTTTGCTGAATGGAAATTGCTTTGTATTACTACATTGCTGAAGGAAAAACACCTTCAGTGCAACATGGATTAAACTCTAATAGATATGTGGTATCGATTGTAGACAATCTCATCAATATAGGTAACAGCTTTGATAATTGAAAAACCAAAAGTGAGCTACATAGATCATTTGAAATGACAGATTTAGGCATACTTTATTATTGTTTAGGAGTGTTAGTATAGAAAATGCAAGGTAGTTTGTTGGGTATTTATGTCATAGACAAAGGATACAAGGAAATATATAAAATATTAAATAGTACGGCACAAGTCGATTGCAGGTTCTTTCGAAATGGGAATGGAGTTCTCCTTGTGAATATTCTAATGTAGTGGGTATAGATTTAAATAAGAAGATGATAGTTATGGGGTTGGAATTGTCTCACAATTCATGGCAAGTCCCAAAGTTGTTCACTAGAAAGAAGCAGAGTGAGTTGTCAAGTTTATGAAAGGGAACACCCTTTTCACAGCGAGATAACTTGAAATTAGTCAGCCATAATATTTCTCATCTTCTTGTATGTGTGTGCTTTGAAAATCTAGCCACCTCCAAAGACTTAAGAACAACTATGGTAAAGTTTATAGGTGTGAAGCACTTCCGATAAAACCAATCTCTTAATGACAATTGAGCAAGGAATATGTCGAAGGATTCAATCTTGCACTCAGTCATGAAAATGAAATTGGGGTATCCAACATCTTGCCAACAAACTAACTCCAGCCATAACGTGAAAGTGAGGTTAACTACGAAACCTCTTTCCCACTTTGTAGTATTACTGCCTCTTGAATTCAAACAGGTATCTGGTTTCTTAGATCCACAAAACTCGTCTCAGGCAAACTCTTCATGATACAATTGTGACATGCAAGCTTGACACACACTCTAGTTTCCCTCTAAAAGAGGGTAAGTAAAAATATTATGACAGGCTTACCTGTAATTTGATCATACACTGTTGAGGTATTGCATGGAATAAATAATATACTATGAATGAACTAATGAAGAACTCAAAATAAATTATTTTCTTGTTGCTACAATAGCGCCACTCTTTCGATTATCCAAGGAGACACTAATTTATACACATTTGGAATCTTTACTTGGTTTGCAGAAGAGTAAGAAGCGGTAGAGATCACTCTTTTCCCTCCTATGGCAAGCATGTATAGAGTCTGTTATAAATTGATTTAAAAATAGGTATATGACTGAAAAAATAGGAGTTCAACTTTGCAACTCTAATTTAGTGACAAGGAAATATTCAAATATAAATACTTGATCTCCTACACTACAAATTTCTAGATAAATGGCTAGCCTAAATCTGTCCATTGTGCACATATACCAAAAAACCATGGATGTCTAGACTTTGGTTCTGTGTGAGAGAGGGGAGATCATATAAATAATCCATTATCAAAAGAAAAATTTTAAGCACAACATTCTATGGAGAATTTTTTAAAAATTTTATTACATACCTTAGAAAGTTTGAAAGGATAGAACTAAAGCTTCCCTCTCCTTCCACACTTCAGTAAATATGCCCATTTTCTAGTGAATATGTGGCATGCAGAATCACAATCAGAAAAAATAATATGAAAAGTAAGATTTATGAACTAAAGTAGTTTTGTTATACCTTAAATAAATGGACTCTGAGAAGTTGGATTCATGCTCTACAAAAGATGATACATCAATATCTAATCACATTTCTAACTGAAACAAAGATAAATTGGATTCATGCTCTACAATAGACGATATAATGAGATATAATCGCATTTCTGACTGAAACAAAGGTAAGTTTAGTAAGCTCAAGCTCCAAAATGATGGAATCCAACTTCTGAGTGGTAGTTACTATTTATATCTAGCTAGGGGCTATAACATAAGGATATCTGTTATATGTGAAGATAAAAAAAATTAAAGGAATGTGAAATTTTGACCATCAACTATAAGTTCCTTTCAAGGACTAGATTAGACCATAAAATTTCTATTAAGATGGTCAACTCACCCATGCTAGTATGTTTCCAATAGTTTCATGATAAAACTCAAACTCAATAGACTTCAAACAACATAAATTAACTAGCGATATGTTTGAGGTTGGTTACCTAAGGATTAGATCATACTAACTTTAGGGCATCTTTAGTGGAACCATTGTCGATCTGTTGAGGCTTTTGAATGTTTTGAGGGTAGTATCTTCTAATTTTAGTCATCCCAACTCAATGATCTATAAAAATGACTAGATCTATGTAACTTTTAAGATATATTGAACCACGAAACCGGAAAGGAAAAAATACAAAATAAATAAATATAAATGACAATGCTAGTGCAAACAAGAGTGATATTTTTTATTGACTAGCTAGACACACTGATAATTTTGTTTGTTTGTTTGAAATTTTCTAGCTATTCATGAGGATAATTATGAGATAATGTTTTTTCAACAAAATTTAAGTGAGGTAAGTGATAATTATGAGATTTTTTTTCGAATTATCCTATTTTTAAGGATTTTAGGTAAAATATTTATTATTCCAGGGTTTTAAGCTAATTCATATTTTATTTTTCCTAATGTATATGTATGAAAGAAAGGAATCTTGTTTACAATGTCGATCAAGTTTTGATATTTAGGTAGTCTCTGTCGCATTGACAAAGTTCCATGACCTTCTGGGAACCTATTTCTTCAACTTTTGTCACAAACATGAGTCCTATTAGATTCAAGTTTAGAATATTTCAATCCATTTCCAATAGTTCCTTGCAAATTGAATAAAATTATGGATCTACATCTTGTGTATCTTCCTAGGAGATATAGAGACCAACCAGGCATTTGAAGAAATTTTTGAGCTAGGACCATGTCAATTTGCACACTATGTATCAATACAACTAAGAAATCCATTCTGCCACACATCATTATAATTGGAGGAATCAAGAGAGATTTAACACCTAATTCTAGCATAAAAATGAACATGAATACACAACATGTGGCATCATAAAAACAATATTTTTATTTATTAGCTCCTCCTCTAATCTTTAATGCAACACAACGGTCCAAACCATGATTTCCAGCCAATGATTAATGCCACAGGCATACTAAGGCTCCTCTGAGCACATTATATCTTTGTCTTTATTACATAGAGGAAGGCTTGTCCCCTTAATGCAACACATAGGTCCAAACCATGGTTTCCAACCAATGATTAATGCCACAAGAATACTAAGGCTCCTCTGAGCATATTATCTCTTTGTCTTTGTTACATAGAGGCAGGCTTGTCCCCTTATACGCAGATATTACAATCATTATATCCTAAATTTCTTGAAATAAATACATCTAAACCCCCAAACACCAACACTACCACATTTTTTGGGTGTTAGATACCCACTACATAGTGCATAGGAATCTTGCTTCATGGTTTTGCTATAATTTATCTTCTTGCCATTTGGTTCCAAAATCCATTCCTAGCTCCTCATGATTAATAGACCCAACAACTCCCATAAATGGGTCAATAATATGGAGGTGTGTCATGCTCTACTGCCCCTGCCTTGAGCAAAAATCTATATAGACTTGTGTTTGAGATTCACTTCCTATTTTGTGAAGCTAGAAGTTGCATATCTCCTATTTCTATATTTCAGAACTCAATGACTTGTGTGCATTTGATGGATCCTCAAGCTTAGGAACCCCCAGGTCAATATCAAACCTGAATCTAGATGGGTGTGTGTGAACGTCATATTCATGCAGTCAATGCATTGTCTATATTTAATGTCCCATCACCTGGACATACAAACACTACAATTCCCACCCATGTCTAGGCTATTAGCATGGACCTCAACTCTTTCTCAATACAACTAAGGTGGATGTGATCCAATTTCCCTATCTCCAAAAGTACACAGTAAGAATTACATCAAATAATCTTTACCACTATCCCTGAAAGGATAAACTACCAGGGACATTGTGGCATAAACATATATATGTAAAAAGGTTGGAGCTTCAACAGAAAGGATCCATCTCGATTTCACAACTTCAACAAAAGAAGATGTGGCAGGCTCGATTTCACAACTTATGGAGGTTGAATTGCACTAGATGATTTAGATATCTCACACGTTAGTCCAAGAGATGGGAAAAAAAACACTACACAACGTGCCATAATTCTATTTCATTCAACTAAATGTACAGGGTCCAGTTGACCTCCAACTAGAGAAAAGATTCAGAAATCCTACCATAGGTCACAACTTGAGTAGAAGTGCCTTGGAACTTTGATGTATGTGGTGCTAAGTCTCATGAGTAGGGTGGTGTTGGTATGCAAGGTTGGATTTTCAGCCTTAGGATATTAGGCATTTCCATAAGTCACAACAATTTGGCTTCTAGAACCTCCAACAAACCCATCCTAAGGTTGTGTACTATTTTTAGTATTTCAAGTACTCTCCTATGCTGAGCACCCTGAAGTCCTCTGTGATGTTCCCTAAAATTTGTGGGGTGTCTCTACACGTCCCTCAGACGGATCCCTGCATTATTGTATCCCCATGTCCTAGAAACTTGGAAAAACATTGGAGTAAGAATTCCTCCATAAAACAACCATAAGATACCACCATGACACATGTCCCTCACTTGTAAAGTGGCATTTTTTTTAATTGAAGTCAATTCCTTGTTTTCTTAACTTCCTTGTTTTCTTCTTACCATGAACTCTAGGCATGTCTGGTATATCCCTCTCATAAGAATTTTTGTGATGATTTGTACTCCAATTAACCTATTACATTACAGTCATTGTTGTAAAGAATCAAGTGCTTGGAAAACATGGCACTTCAACTTGTAATACCAACTTCTTTTCATGTCTCTTACATGCATAAAGTAACACAATATAGACTAAAGCATATGCATAAACAAGAGAGAAGGGATACTAAAACACACTTCAAAACATCACATGAGGATTATACGAGATGCCATGCAGTAAAATAAAACAATATTTTTAAAAACACTGCATATGCCTCGCTCATTTACCAAATGCACTCAATTTTATACAAACAAATTAAATACATAATATAATTACATGTGTAACTTCAATGATTACAGAACTGGGTCAATTACAGTTTACACCTACAAAGATTGGCATGGTACTGACCTAAATCCCCCTTTCTCTACATATTTTATTCTATATTTTGATGTCTTAAAGAAATCCAAAAAATATTGCATCACATTTTACATAAAACAAGCAGTTTTGTATTTCTGAAATTAAGATCTTTGTTGATAAAGTAGATTTAAAATGCATTGTATGTTTATACATTAATCTACAAATAGAAATCCTAGATAAGCCAAATGAAAACTATAGAAGTGAAGCAGTACTTGATGGTAGAATGAGCTAGGTGAAATTAAATAGAATGAGAAAAAGAAACTCACTGGATTCCCAATTGCATACACTTTTTGGCCTACTAAAATATCTGCAGAGATTCCAACTGGCATGAGTCTTAGTTTATCTTTTGGGGCATTCACCCATAGCACTGCTACATCTTTATCTTGATCATATCCAACTACCTTTGCCTCATATGTCGACTGATCACCAAGAGTTACTCTATGGGGAAATTAAACTGAAGCCTGTCAGTCATTGAATTCATGCTACTCTTAAATGTTTTTAGGAAATTAAGAGTAAAAGCAAATTCAAAAAGTACAATGTATATCCATGCAATATGTTCTTACATTTTAAATTAATCTGTGTTTTTTTAATTAAATAAACATATATCTCTTTTAGATTTTAACTGAAAAAGACGTATGACCTAAAATATAACAAGAAATGCCTATTGTTGGTTGTTTCTGCTTTTCTTCATGATATGCTTAGCTTATCTCTCACTCCAGGGTCACCACTCTTTTAGCATGTTACCTCAAATCCACTTCAATGTACCTCATGATTTTTTTCTAATTGTGCTCCATCATATGAACAGATCGTGTGCCTATCTTGATGATGTAAGGGTACAATGATCAAATGTGCTATCACAATGACTTGTATTATTGTATCATGATCAGCCAAAAGTCTGACCATCATATATGATGTATTGTACTAAGATAATGCTTAAATGATAAATAGGTACCATATTTTTTCATCTAAGTGGTTTCTCTAAACCCTTCATGGTTTATCATGGTCAGTCCTCTTCATCCCCATTTCAAGATAGTCCCTACTCCTATGACTATGTTAACTACCCCTTGGAGGTCATTTATGGTTGGAGTGTGTACAGAGAGGTCTCATAGTGGATCTACCATAGCACATGAATTAAGAAATATTGGGAATGGCATGAAGGCCCTTCAAAATGCAGGGACCATAAAATTTATGCCTGAAGCATGCAGTTACAAGCAACACTCAAAATCCTATTGTAAAAGAAAGACACTCTATAAATTTTCTTAAGATACTCCCTGCATAGGGCCTATCATTATGTGGAGTCGTCAATGACAAAAATCATTCGACAACTTTGTATTTTCTATTTAAAATGACAAATTTTCCACAAATAACTCATACCTTTGTGCAAGGTTTCCTCCATAGTTTTGCTCCATTCTTCTTCCTCCTTTTCCTCTTTTGCCAGTGCCATGATTATTCCTTTGTAATACTACATAGTTTCTTCTAATGTTTATAGTACTTCTTGAACTGAAGTATCTTCAAATGAGTATATCGTTCATTTTCCTTCTTCATTCTCTTAGAAATTTCCACTATTTATATCTGCATGTCCTTTCAATGCTATTTCCTCCTCGTAAATGATATATTTATAAGCTTGTCTATCCTTGCATGTTCACTTCATTAAGATAGAGTTTAAAAGGGAAAAAATAATGTTGGTTGGGACTTTCTTCAAGTCTGATATTGTTGTCAAATGATTTTCTCCATTGAGGACTCCATTTAATGACAGGCCCTATGCAGCGAGTATCTTCAGCAGATTTATAGAGTGTTTTTCTTTTATAGCAAGATTTTGAGTGTTGCTTGTAACTGCATGCTTCAAGCATAAATTTTATGGTCCTAAAGGAAAGGTGATGATACATATTTATAAATAGGGGATTTAAAGACAGATTGGCATGTAATGTGTCCAAAACAGTAGTGGATATGAATAATGGCAAAGAAACTATTAAAAGGAATGATGATATTCTGATAAGTGGGAAAATTGGTGTACCATCTTACTTCTCTGTTACACCTACATTGTTAACTGGCAAGCTGAATAAACAACAACAAAGAAAAACATGATCATATGTTGGCATTGTCACTGGCATCCAAATACAAGGCTTGGTTATAGAGCTTGACAAAAATGTGTGGCTTCTCCTTACCCATCAGCCGCTTGCTCAAATACGTGCACTTAGAATTGTGGTTCTATTGGTTTTGAGGCATGGTCACTTCACTAAGATAGAGTTTACATGAGAAAAAATACAGTTGGTTGGGGTTTGCTTCAAGTCTCATATTTTTGTCGAATCATTTTCACCACCAAGACCTATGTTTGATGCCAAGCCTTATGCAAGGAGTATCTTAAGAAGATTTATGGAGTGCCTTTTTTTGACAGTAGGATTTTGGGTGTTACTTGTAACTGCATGCTTCAAGCATAAATTTCATGGTATTTTCTCATAATGTCACCAAAGTTATCATTTTTGTCAAAAATAGAAAAGATATGGCAATAAAGAATGATGCAGTTGGTGCCATTCCTTGCACGCCTGATTTTAAGAGAAAGTTGTCAGGGAAAACGAATGAAAATATTTTTTCATATGACCTTCATGAATACAAATGTAACCTCTTTCAAAATTCCTTCAAAGACGAAACTGTCAAATCTTGGAATGAAAAGTCCAGGGCCTCATCTGTGAAAAATCATAACAATGAGGTCAATGTCATTAAATCCAACAAGAGGTCAAGAGTTTTCATAGGAGAAGACAATGGAAAAGTGGTAAAATCCCCTAACACGAACACAGACTCAATAGTTTTATACAAGGAAGATAATAACAATGGGGAGACTTTTATTACAAATAAAAAGGCTAGGGTATTGTTAGTAGAAGAGGAGAGTAGTGAGGAAAGTGTGCTTGGCTTCTTGGTAGAACTATGGGAATGCAAGCATAAATTCATTTGTAAATCTAGTTCGGAATACTTTCTTTACACGCATGTTGTCATGGAGAAACAACCTGTTTGTGTCATATGTCGAGTTTTCTTGATGATGATGATGATGATGGTTAATGTCCACTGAGACCAAATTGGTTTATTGGACCTATAGTTTTCTTAGTTTTTAATTGTCTAGCTCCTCGTCATTCTTGACGAGATTGGTGTTGTAGCTTTCTTTTTTTTCTCTACAGTCTTCCAACTTCCTTTATCTTGCATCTCCTTCATCTCTTCCAGTTCTTGGGACATTGGTGTCTTAGCTTCGCGATCTATTGTGTTCGTCCTCTTGAAGATAGTCAGAGAAGAAGTTTGGTCTAGGAGATCTGCTTTGCTGTTAAATGAATATTTATTTTGTGTGGTATTCGACTCCTCATAACTATTGATGCTTGAGGGGTTGTCGAGTTGGGGGCTTTCCCCCTGCTTGTTTTGAGAGTTGTTTCTTTCTTGCCTGATTTCTTATGATTCAGAGTTTTATCAAGAGCATTCTTCCTTGATGACAGTGTAGTGTTCTTTTTACGCTCCTTCCCACCATGTAGATATGTGGTGATTTTTTCTAGCATTTTTCTAGGAGGCTTTTGGGAAATTTTTAGCTAGATGACCTGTCTCAAAGCAGGATCGACATCTGAAGAGGACATTTTCATAATCGAGTTTCTGGTTCCACAAATAGTCTTTACTTGTTAGTTTTATTTCAGTTGGGAATTCGGTGTTGAAGTCCATTTCCACACAGATGCGTGCATAGGTGGTTCTGGCATATTCCTCTATTTCTGGGCACCTGCAGTAAAATTTCCCAATTGCATTTCCAATAGCTTTTAGCGAGGAGAAATTCCAGAGATGTACGGGTAGGTTTGGCAATCTCACCCAAACTGGTGTTAAGTTTATGACTATTGTTGAGGGATCGAATGATGGGTTCCATGGCTTCTTGAATAGGCCTGAGTTTTCCCAAAACCAAGGACCAACATCTAGAATACATTATCTGCTTTCAGGGTTTTCAAAATCTACTATAAAGAAACCCCTAGCATAGGGGTAGATATTAATTGCATCAGAAATGACAGGCTTCCATACCTCCGAGATCCAATTGTGGAGAGCTGTCAGTCGCGGCCAAAAACCATTGAATCGACAAATTAAGGCACTTTTAGAAAACTTCAGAGCCTCATCGAGTGAGGCCTGGAACACCTGGACAGTGGGAGCTGGGGCTTCACTGACGATATGGGAAGGAGCTTGGCCCCTAAAGGCATACGGAACTGAGCCAACAATTGTTTTCACAAAGCTAGGAGCCATCTGGAGCAGAAGATACCTAGCTACAAGAGATTAGACCCCGCCGCAAAAGATACCTGGCCACAGAAGATACTTAGCCGCAGAATATTAGAAGAAGATACATGGCCACAGAAGATACTTAGTCGATAGATCACAATATTTAATTTACTGCATTTAGATCTCGATATTTACTTCAAAATATCAAAATAAAAGAAACACTTGATGACCTGCCTTATGAAGCTTAATTGGCAAATTCCTTACTACTAAAGGGTTGAATAGGAAGTGGATGATTGTAGGCAAAGAAAAAGAATAATATAACCCCTTGTTGAAAAAATAACTCATATATTGTCTTTGGTATGCTTAGAGAATAACTCATTGGGCTCAAATAGTGAATCCCATAGGGAACATTATCAATTTCTAGGTGATAATACTTGTTACAAAAATAGAGGATATCATGCAAGCCTCACATGTAATGTGTCTAAAACAATAGTGGATATAAATTTTGGCAAAACAATTATTAAAAGGAATAATGATATTCTGATAAGTGGGGAAAATGGTGTACTTGCTTACTTCTCTGTTACACCTGCATTGTTAACTGGCAAGCTGAATAAACAATGACAGAGAAAAACAGGATTCATATGTTGGTATTGTCACTGGAAGCCATATGCAAGGCTTGGTTATAGATCTTGACCGGAATGTATGGATTCTCCTTACCCATCAGCCACTTGCTCAAATACATGGACTTAGAATCGAGGTTTACTGGTTTCGTGCCTCGAGGCATGTTCACTTCATTAAGATAGAGTTTAAATGGGAAAAATTATTGTTGGTTTGGACTTGCTTCAAGTCTCATATTGTTGTCAAATGATTTTCACCGCTGAGGACTCCATTTAATGACAGGCCCTATGCAGGGAGTATCTTAAGCAGATTTATAGAGTGTCTTTCTTTTACAATAGGATTTTGAGTGTTTCTTGTCTTTGGTATGCTCAGACAATATCTCACTAGACTCAAATAATGAATCCCATAGGGAACATTGTCAATTGCAAGGTGATGATACTTGTTGCAAAAATAGAGGATATTTAGCAAGCCTGGCATGTAATGTGTCTAAAACAATAGTGGATGCAAATGCTGGTAGTGACAATAAATATTACCAACCACAATGAAAATATATGCTTCCACGTTTTTGAACCTGCAACCACTAGACTTCATAAAGTCGTGAACCTTAACAGATGGTCTTTGAATTAAACATCTATTCTTGCTCCTTTAATATAATAAATGGCCTCCCATACTAAGCAAATTCCAATGTGATCCATGCAAATAGTAACATAATGTAGCATAGAGATTAAATCCTAAACATACAAGCTTGGCTGCAAAAAACCAATGGATTTTGAGCCAGAGCGCTAAGGTGCTTGTATTGTTGTATGTGTGGAAGACTAAATGTGGCGTAGAATTGCATTCAAGTTAAAAGTGAAAGATACCTTGGCGCCATCAATGGAGCGATTCGATGGTGGCATTAGATATTGGGTGTGCTCATGGAAGACTAAATGTGGCGTAGAATTGCATTGAAGTTAAAAGTGAAATATACCTTGGTGTCATCAGCGGATCGAAGATTCGATGGTGGCATTAGACATTGGGTCTGCTCATAATTCACAACTCTATTAGATGTCATTTTCCCACCGTATGAAAAGTTTGTGGTTGGGAGGGGTATTGTAAAGAAAAATTAAAGCTTAAATTTTTAAAAAGTGTTTAAATTTTACAATGGAAAAAAATTAGATACAATATTTTATTTTCACTTACATTTGATTTTAGTTGTATTTGAGAAATTAATACACTTTTACATGTTCTTGGATTGTAATATTAGGTGGTATTGATTATAATAATAAAAATAATAATAATCTAATTTTAAGGTTATGTTTTTATGTAATGATTTTGCTATTAAAATTTATGGAGGAAAAATGTGAGATGTTGGAAGGAAACAAGTGTTTTTAACTTGGTTGTATTGAAAACATTTAGGTGTTCTTACATATTAGGTTGGTGAAAATAAAATAGAGTATATAATAAATGGATTTAATAGTTAAAAATAAGTGTTAGCTTGTTATTATTCATATGTCAAATTTGGAAGGAGTAGGATACATATCCTTCTTTAGGTTAAGTATATTTAAATGGTTGCAAATGGGGTTGTAAAACCCTCTATTTTCATCTTGTGAAAATGGAGTACTCTCCTGGTCACTCACATAGTTTAAGTTGTTATAAGCAAAGTAGGTTCTTTTCCTTAAGATGTGAACATTTCATTTTAAGCAGTGTGATAATGTGGCTTCAATGATGCATTAAAACAAGGAACGAGCATGCACATTCAGGATGCTAGTGTTATGTTCTACTTTAGGCATGAGTGCATGTCTAAGAAGACTCTAACAAGGGTTGAAGAGTTTGAATAGTTAGAAATGTTGGAGGGTTGTAATCTCAATTAGAGGTTTATACAAGAAATTTAAGCACCATGAGAAGTTATGAAGCAATATTAAGACATCTGACAAGTTGCACGAAGGAAACTTGGTATTGGTACTAAGTGAACATTCCTTGATCAAAGTTTATACCCTCTCCTTGGCACTACAACTTTGCAAGATGAAGAATAAATATGAAATAGATGTGCAACCCACTACATAAGTTGGCAAGGTTGTTGCAACATATATAGGCGGTCATGTCATGTTGCAAAAGGAGTTGATGTTGGCCCACTCCCATTTTCTATAAATATCTATCAACCTTTGAATTTAATTTCCCAAGAAAGTGATAAAATGATATAACCCTAAGGGTTCTAATAAGTTCCATAATTCTAATCATCCTCTAATCCAATAAAGAAGTGTATAAGAAAGTATAAAATTTCATCCTATCTATAACAACCTTTGAATCCCCTGTCACTTGTACATTTAGATTGTTGAAGTGACACAATTATAATGGCTAACATAAACAACTAATTCATATTATTGTAGTTCTTATTAGCTAGTCATGTTTTTGTTCCTAGATTAAATTAGTCATTCACGTTAGTCATTTTTAGTAGTATTACTTATTAGCTAGTCATATATTGTATCTTGGGACTAAATTAGTCATTTATGTTAGTGGCTTTTAGTTGGGTCTCTTAATATTGCTAATCTTTTGTAATATTTCACTTGGAAAAGTTGTGGTGACTAACTTTCTTAGTCACCTAGTCACTAATTTCACCATTTTCTACTAGTGTTATATGACCATTTTATAATAGGAAAGACTTTACAAAAAGGACCCTTTAAAAAAAAGTGAATTATAACCACTCAAAAGCTAAAGCCACTTGGTTTTGTTAAATATTGAAACTATAACCACTATATAATAAAAAACTTGGTCTCATGGACTATTTAAGGGATAAAAATAAAAATATTATTTACAAATAATAAATATTTTAAAAATAAAAGTAAAAATAAATAAATAAAGAAAACCTATAAAACAAAAAGGTAAGATACATTATATACATACCATTAGGCCAAGGCAGTGAAAAAATATCCAATCGACAATTGGGCACCATTTACAAACCAAATGTCCAAATGAAATCAAATGAGTTATGATAGGAAGATAAGAACATATCCAACTCGTTGAAGCAATCCAAACTATCAAAATCAAATAGTAATATGACCAACTATTCAATTAAAGGGTACCCATAGTAAAAATTAAGTGAATAATGGGGGGGTTTTGTTTTTACCACAACATACCTCTTGGTCATAAGCCTTTGATGAAGCAAATACCCCTAGATCCCATACTTCGTGATGTAGTTGATCATCCATTTCTTTGTGTTACTGGCATGGTCCTGTAGTTGTTCCCAATTCTATAAGCCTTGAAATTCTATGTTGTAGTAGTCCACTTGTCTTCCTGACGCACTCTTGTATTATCACTTGCTTTATTCTACTGAATTCCCTTTTCACATCAATATACTTTGTCTTAGACACCTTCCTCATTAGCATCCATAACCTGTCCATTTCATTATCTATATCTATCCTTGGATGAAAGCTATTGTCCATTCCCTCTTACTGCATATCTTCCTCATATATAAGTTTTACAAGGGTCTTACTAAATTTTCATTTAAATATCTCCTTTATGATTTTTGATCATTCTGCAACTTCCTTCTCACTGTTGTCTTTCAAGACAATTTCCTCTTCTTCCAACTTCAGTTTTACATGTTGAATATGAACCTTTTTTATTTTCTAAATTCTCCTCTAAGATATCTAATTATTAAAACAAATTAGTAAAATTACATTGAATTGAATTTGTAGCCTCCATGTCATATTCAACATTTGTCTCCTCTTTTAACCAGTCCTATAATATCTTTGCTTCTTCCTCGAACTCTACATCTCTTTCCTCTGGCATAAAGTCATGTTAACCATGCTGGAAGTCTACTGACACAGGGGTATCGCAGTATGAAGTCCCAACTAGACCTCACATTGTTTAGAGTGGGATCTGCATTCAGATAATAGGCTCAGTTCCCATAACTCAAGTTTTACTTGGCTACAATAAACAAAATAAGAGAGCATTCACATAAACTTTGAAACAAGAAAGTAAGTTGAAACTGTGAAGCATACAATTGCAATGTATATAAAGTTATTTCACAGATGGAAGAGAGAAAGTGAGTCTTTAGAAGAAAAATAATAGTATTATCCTAATAACGACACACAAGAGCATGCAAATAGTCGTTTATTAACCTGCAAAGTAGTTCATAAGATAAAAATGATCATAAAAGAAAGTAATAATGCACATTCAACAAGATTCATACCAAATCCAATGAAATAGTTCATTTTCTTTAGTATGTATGAACAAAAACATATACCAAAAGCATTAAAATAATGGTCTTGCAACATCAACAATACATGCATGAAAGTGTGTCAGCTCTGAGAGCTTCATATATTAAGTGAAAGTTCCAACATACATAAGGACAATGATGCCACACTAGCCCCAATAGTGGAAAATTAAGTCACTACTTTCTCCTCAAAAGAATGATATTCTCTCCTATGCCAGGCTGGAGAAACCAAGGTGAAAGGTCCTTTGCTTCAGCTATGAGGGTATATATATAAAAATGAGGTGACCCTTCACCTACCTTGGGGCTCTTGACCTCCCTCATGAATCTTAAGCTTCCATATGGCTTTTCGAACTTCTATGCGACCTTCGAGCTTCTACATGAATCTAAAAATTTCTACTGACTTTTCACATTCCATGTCTGACCCTTGGGATTCCACACATTTTTCATTTTCTCGTTTTTTTAAAATACAAAATTACATTTCACAAACTAGGGAAAAATACATGGACATCATATGAGTTTTTTGGTGACACTTTGGGAAGCCATGACTTGGCGACGGTGACATAAGACTTCAACATATTTTATCAATGTCAAGTTATCCTCCTTGCTGCTATGTCTTCATTTTCATGATAGGTTTATATTGTACTTCATATTCACCCTCCAAAGGGTTTAGGTGAATGTTGTAACCTTCTAAGTCAAAATGAGTTTCCATCTCTTCGTCATGGTCAACAATTCCTTTACTCCTACATGATAGCATCTTTGTGTCTTATCTCCATGAGTGCCCTTGTTGTAAACTCTTCTAACTAACCGTTTTGAGTATCATCTTTCCATGATAGGCTGATAACACCTCCAAATGGACGTCACTCATAGAGTCATAATCAACCCCAAAATCACCTATTCTATCTTGTTTTCTCATGTGAATTTGACAGTGATGGGACAATGAAAAAGGAATGAAAGAGGGGCCAAGGATGTGTAGTGCACAAATTTAGGAGGCTAGGAGTGAAATAATAGCACTGTGATCATGCAATGCATAGTAGTAAGGGAGAGGAAATACATCGATTTCACATTAGGAAATTCCATGAGGTGAGGATAGAAAGCTTAAGCATTATGACTACACAATGCACAATGCTTGAGGGAGAGGATCCTCACTACAAGGGTTGAAGGATGGCCCAAATACCCACTATAACTTTGAAATGCATAGTAGGCGCTAGGCTAGCCAATACATTGCATAGTTGAACTATGAAGGAGACAAGAGTGGAAGGCTTGGGCACTATAACTGCACAATACACAATGGTTGAGGAAAATTCTTAAGGGACTACGTAGTTGAGCAATGTAGGAGTCCAACTATGGCCCCAATAGCCTGTGATACTTTGTAATGCACAATACATGGCAGGGTTGATTAGTAACTATGTAGTTGAGCAAGTCTAATCGGTAGGAAGGAATGGCTATGCTCTGAGGTTACTTAATGCATAGTGGAGGAGGTTGTCCTCTAGGATTGTACATTATGTAGTTCCAAGAGGTAATACCTCCTCCACTATGGCTTATGAATGTGTAGTGGAATGTACACTTGGTTGAGGGCTTAAGATTAGACATAGATTGCAGAAGTTACGAGGACCAAGAGAACTCCAAAATTGACTAAGTGTGAGATCAATGAGACACGATAATAAAAGGATGTAATGGGTCTTC
Organism: Pinus tabuliformis; assembly: GCA_031772625.1. NCBI lineage: Eukaryota > Viridiplantae > Streptophyta > Pinopsida > Pinales > Pinaceae > Pinus > Pinus tabuliformis. The sequence continues at coordinate 460,497,500 of CM062804.1, read as the reverse complement.
AATATGATCACACACATATATACATCCATGCATATAGCAAGAAGATACAAAGTACCCAAAGCTAACATGCATATAAAAAAATGATATTAAAGTGACACTTATCTCCAAGGAAAACACTAAAGATGTACCTTTACGACATAAGTATCAACTACAACAAAAAGGTGTGCTATGCCAAAAGAATGTGTCTAGGACATGTTCTAATGATAAATATCATCAACTAGTGAAAAATAGTGCACTAGAGCTGCATATAAAGGTGTGCCATGGATCCATTAAGACATGTGAAAACAAGCAAAAGAGACACGTGCAAAAATAAATAAAATACAAGTGACACATGAAATAATGTGTTAGGTCCCTATAATACTAGTGATTCCCCCATTACTATTGTCATTGTATCCCTTATTAATATTGTTGTGCCCCTATTGTCCCCATATTATTATTATTATTGTGCCCCATAGAATCCCTCTATTGTTATTTTTGTGCCTTTATATTATTATTGTTAGGTCGGCTTGGTTATATTGTGACCCCTTAGACTCCTATATATAGAAAGGAGGTTTTGTCATTTTAATCATCCAATAATTTTTTCATTTGTATAATGTAAAGGAGGTTACCCCCTCGAAGATGTTGAATTATAAGGTGTTGATCTATCTTTTCTATCTTTTTGTGAGCTAGTTTCATAACATTTGGTATCAAAGCTTTGGCTTCTAGGGTTTCGCTGCTCCAAATAGGTCATCATGGTATTTGCGCTATAACTTTTTTTCTGTGACATCTCAGATGCTAAAAAAATACCCATTTAGGTTGAAATCATTCTGAACCTTGAGTTCAAATTTTAAAGCTTTTCGCACTACATTTGCAGAGATATGATCTGAGGCAGTTGGCCTTTTTGTAGACTCCCAAATTACATTCCAGACACGTGACCTGGGGAAAATAGTCATAACTATTTTTTGGAGCATCAGATTGAAATTCCGTAAGAAGTTACAGAAAGAGGACAAACTTTAGTTTCCTTTGTATATTTTTTCAAATCCTAAGGTAAAAACAATGACACGTGGCACTTCATACAAGTTCGATATTTTGAAAAGGTATATAATCAGGTCATCTTGGAAGATTGTGCATAACTCTTTCCCGGAGAATCTAAATTCGATCAGACTGGTGGCATTGGAAAGAGGACACGGAGGGCTACTACAAGTCGCAATTTTAGAATTGGAAGATTCGAAATTATAGAGATACATCAAATGCAATATCGAGCTCCTACAAAGTGAAAAAAGGTGTGTAGATTTTTTTTAAGTTTTGCATAAGCTTGGTTTGAAAAATTAATTTGAAGGAATTCAAAGGGCATAGTGAAGCATTATTATCGGTAATTGATGCCCTGAAGAAAGAAAATGGAAACACCTAGTAAGCAACCTAAAAGCTCTAGCATGACTCATGAAGAAGAGGAAGAAATGCAATATGATATATCAAAATTACGAGACCAAGTGCAAAAAATGTCACTCGCACAAAAAGTAACAAAATCTAATATGGATGGTTTAAAGAAATATGTAGATGCTAAGATGTATGGCGTGGAAACTAAGATGAATGGTTTACAGAAAGGCGTGGAAGATAAGATGGATGGTTTAAAGAAAGGCGTAGAAGCTAAGATGAATGACGTGGAAGCTAAGATGGACGATTTGAAGATAGATTTGAAGACAAATTTGAAGATAGGAATGGAAGATTTGAAGACAAATTTGACAAAGTTTCTACAAGAAATTCTTACTAATGATGAAAGGGTAGTAAAGGAAACTCATGATGAAAACAAAATAAATGTTAATCATGATTTCATAGACTCTAACGTTGGATCGAAGAACCACCATGTTCCAAAGATCGATATGAGGAAGTTTGATGGCAAGGATCCTGGAACATGGATACTACAGATGGAGCAATTTTTCGATCTCCATAATGTGCAAAACACACAAAAGGTACGTATTGAAACTTTATATTTGGAACCAAATTAGTTTATATGGTATCGATGGCTTTGCTCTCGTAAACAAATTTTCACTTGGGCAATTTTTACGGAAGAATTGATAGCACATTATGAGGATACAAAAAGCAACACTTTTTTTAGCCAATTGATAAATATCAAACAAAAGGGTTCAGTGATGGAGCACATTGAGGACTTCCAAAAATTGAACATAAGGGTAAAAGATATTCCAGAGGAGCATACGATTGCTGTGTTCATAGGGACTTTAAAGGATAATATCCAACATGAGGTTTGCCTTTGGGAACCTGATTCATTGGAGAAGGCATTCAGGTTAGCAAGAAAAATGGAAAGAAAAATTATGCCAACCAGGAAGCCTACCACTCACAACTATAAAGATGGAAGTGTTGTTGCCCCTAGCTTTCCACAACCTACAAGGTTGACACCACAACAATTCGAAGAAAAAAGAGCAAAAGGGCTTTGTTACAGTTGTGATAGCAAATATACTAAAGGTCATAAGTGTTCTGAGAAGAAATTATTCTACATAGATTGTGAAGGGGATGAAGAAAAGGAACGAGAAATTTCAAAAGAAGAGGATATACTCCAGGAACAAACCCTAGATAAAGAAGAAATGAATCTAACCATGTCTTGTAATGCATTGGATGGAATTACCACTCCTCAAACTATCAAGATAGAAGGACATACCAAGAAGAAAGAGGTAATAGTGTTGATTGATTCAGGAAGTACCCACAATTTTATTCATTGTAAGGTAGCAAAAGAATTGAATTGCTTCTTATATCCAACACCGGAGTGTCAAGTGATGGTTGCAAGTGGAAGAACCATAAATTGCTCTGGAAAGTGCCATAATATCAAGCTATCCATGAGAGAATATGTATTGAATAGCCCAATTCTTTTCGTTCCAATGGGTGGTGCTGATGTTGTACTAGGAGTCCAATTGCTACAATCCTTGGGTACAATAGCTTTTAATTATCAATAACTTTTCATGAAATTTTCTGCAGAAGGAAAGGAAGTTGAATTAAGGGGTATTGCATGGAAACCAGGAAAGATAATGAGCTCTAACGGTATGACAAAGCTTCTAAAGAAGGAACAAAGAGGTGTAATTGCACAATTATGTTCACTAGATGTTCCCACATCGAAATCATCTATTTCTCTAGATCTCCAAAAAGTCTTGGACAATCATTCCAAGGTATTTGAGACTCCCAAAGGTCTCCCGCCTATTCGTGATCATGATCACACTATTCATTTGACTCCAGGAAGTGTTCCTCCAAACATCAGGCATACAGATATCCCTATGCCCAAAAGAGTGAAATTGAACGTATGGTTGCAAAAATGCTAGAGGCTGGTATAATTCAACCTAGTCAAAGTTCTTTCTCTGCTCCAGTAGTATTGGTGCACAAGAAGGATGGATCTTGGTGCATGTGTCCAGATTATAGAGAGCTCAACAAGTTCACTATTAATGATAAATTTCCCATTCCTGTCATTGATGAATTATTGGATGAATTGCATGGATCAATTTACTTCACCATGTTGGATCTTCGTTTAGGATATCATCAAATCAAAATCAAGACTGAAGACATTCCAAAAATAACATTTAGAACTCATGAGGGTCATTATGAATTTTTGGTCATGCCTTTTGGCCTTACCAATGCACCTTCTACATTTCAAGGTTTGATGAATTTCATTTTCAAACCCTTCCTTAGAAAATTTGTGTTAGTATTTTTTGATGATGCACTAATCTACAACAAGTCTTGGAAGGATCATATTGAACATGTTGACAGGGTGCTCAAACTATTGAAGGAGAAATAATTATATGCAAAAAGCTCCAAATGTTTCTTTGGAGTACAAGAGGTGGAATATCTAGGTCATATTGTATCTCATGAAGGTGTTAAGGTAGACCCTAGCAAAATTAAAGCCACTAAGGAATGGAAAATCCCCACATCCATAAAGCATCTGCAAGGATTTCTCAGGTTGACAGGGTATTATCGCAAGTTTGTTAAGAATTATGGGAGAATAGCAGCACCTATAACAACATTATTGAAGAAATATGCATTTTCATGGACTCGAGAAGCAACAAAGGCCTTTGAATATCTTAAAGAGGCAATGTGCCAAGCACCGGTCTTAGCTACACTAGACATCATAAAAACCTTTATTGTGGAATGTGATGCTTTAGCAAATGAAATTGGTGTTGTTTTAATGCAAGATGAAAGACCCATTGTTTTCGAAAGTCATCCAATCAAGGGAAAGTATTTACACAAAGCTATCTATGAGAAGGAAATGTTGGCAATACTACATGCACTTAAGAAATGGCGACCCTACCTAATGGGAAGACACTTCATAGTAAAAACGAATCATGATAGTCTTAAATACTTTTTAGAACAAAGATTATCCTCAGAAGAGAAACAAAAATGGGTCACAAAGATGTTGGGTTATGACTTTGAAATCATCTACAAAAAAGGGAAGCAAAATGTTGTGGTAGATGCACTCTCAAGAAAGGATGAGGATGTGGAATCATTATTGTGCGCCATTTCTATTATCCAACCAGATTGGATAAAAGAAGCAAGGGAGGAATGGAAGAATGATGAAGAAGTGTGGGCACTTATTTGAAAGTTACAACAAGATTCCAGTACATCTGATACATTTAGCTGGAAAAATGATTCGTTATGGTACAAAGATCGCTTATACCTCTGTAAGAATTCCCAACTCAAACAAAAGATTCTTATGGAATTGCACACTTCTCCCTTAGGACGACACTCAGGATTTTTGTAAACTTACCACAGGGTTAAGAAGGAATTTTTTTGGGATGGCGTTAAATCAAATATTCAAAAGTTTGTGGCGGAATGTTTGGTTTGCCAACAATATAAAGTTGAAACAATTAAGATCCCTAGTCTATTACAACCTTTATCCATTCCAAGCAAACATTGGGAGGAGGTTTCAATGGATTTTATCACAGATTTACCCAAGTCTGAAGGAAAGAGTGTCATCATGGTGGTAGTTGACAGACTTACCAAGTATGCACACTTTTGTGCATTATCACATCCATTTAAAGCCAGTACAATTTCTACTGCATTTATGGAAACAATTCAAAAGCTACATGGAAACCCAATGATTATTGTAAGTGATAGAGATCCATTTTCACTGGAAATTTTTGGATAGAATTATTTTCTTGTCTTGGTACTTAGTTAGCTCATAGCTCATCTTATCATCCTGAATCTGATGGGCAAACTGAGATAGTAAACAAACGTTTGGAAGGATATCTTCGTTTCTTTGTATCTGATAAAGAGACACAATGGGTCAAATGGTTGCCTTTGGTTGAATGGTGGTATAACACTTCCTTCCATACTGCAGCAAAAATGACCCCATTTGTGGCACTTTATGGATATCAGCCACCATCCATCACATCATATTTAAGAGAAAATTCTAAGGTTCAAGAAGTGGAACATCACATCGAGCATCAACAACAAGTTCTCCAACTCTTAAAGGATAACCTCACGTTGGCGCATAATAGAATGAAACAATAGGCAGATCAACATCGCAACGAAATAAGTTTTGATGTAGGTGGCAAGGTATTCCTATGCTTACAACCATATAAACAAATGTCCCTCAGGCAAGCTAAGAAGGATAATAAATTATCACCAAAGTATTATGGTCCGTACAAGGTGTTGCAAAAGATTGGTACTATGGCATACAAATTGGAGCTTCCTGCAGCTTTTCGAGTGCACCTAGTTTCCATGTTTCACGTTTAAAGAAGGTTATAGGTGACAAGCTCCTAATTCAAACAGTATTGCCAGAGCTTGATGAGGAAGGAAAAATTATATTGGAAACAGAAGCAATCACAGAAACAAGAACTCAACAGCTACGAAATCGACCAATTTCGGAGTATCTAATCAAGTGGAAGAACTTATCTGCTGAAGATTCCACATGGGGGGATGAGAATTTTATGCAGAAGCATCCAGAACTACTCAAGCGTTGAGGACAACACTTTTTTGAAGGAGAGGGGCATGTTAGGTCCCTATAATACTAGTGATTCCCCCATTACTATTATCGTTGTATCCCTTATTAATATTGTTGTGCCCCTATTGTCCACATATTGTTATTATTGTGCCCCATAGAATCCATATATTGTTATTTTTGTACCTTTATATTATTATTGTTAGGTCAGCTTGGTTATATTGTGACCCCTTATACTCCTATTTATAGAAAGGAGGTTTTTTCATTTGAATCATCCAAGAATTGTTCATTTTAAAGGCGGTTTCCCCCTTGAAGAAGCTGAATTATAAGGCGTTGATGTATCTTTCTATCTTTTTGTGAGCTGGTTTCATAACATAATGAAAGAAGGAAAAAATGACACTTGCAATGGATAGAGTAAGTGAAAATAATGCAAGTAAGAGAAAAAAAAGAAAAAGTGAAACTTGCAAAATCAAAAGCAATAGTTGAGAAACTCACCAAGACGATAGGGTATTTGCAACCATGAGTGAGAGAATTCTCCTTATATTCCAACAACGCAAAGATCAATTAAGTGAAAGATGAATTTAAAGATGATCTCTTGACTATACTTTTTATACAGGAGAGGAAACATACAATTATGGTTAATATTAGCAAGCACATTTAATACATGTTGGGAAACTAGGAGCCAAAAGTGAATTGACTGAATTGAAAAAGTACACTCTCACATTCAACAAAAAGTGTGTAATCACTATCTATAGAGGATTTCCTTAAAATGTCACCGTCCATGTGGATTTCATAGTCTCTGCCTCTAGCAACTATGCAAGCAGTAGCATCAAGGATCCCGCAAGCACTGTCCAGAAGGATTGTGCAAGCATTGTTTCTAGAGACTGTGCTATCACTATCATTAGGAACTGCATAGTCATTGTCATCAACGACTACATAATGGTTATCATTAAGTATTAAACAATTCTTGAGTTCAAAGGGTACAATTAACTAGTGGGACTACCCACAGGAAGCTTTCTATGCAAACATCACAATATAAGCATGTAAAAGTAGGTTGCTTAAACACTTAGAATTCTTAAAGGAAGATTTGAACACTTGAACAACATGATCGAGAATGACCTTAATGGATTGAAATAAAGGATGGCATGACCATAATGAGGGTCCAAATTTTGGATGTAAGAAACATTTTGGAGGGTATTTGTCACAACAACACTTGGTGACACACTAGAAGAACTCCAACTTCTCTATTTGGGTCTATCTTTAAGTATCAGGTATCATATTTTAGGATATATTGACTCACCATGTATATCACCATGTCTTCACGTCTTATCCTGATTAAATATATAGTCCCACCTATCCCTTTCCCAACTTTAAACAGATTAACAAGACATGTCACATATAATTGTTTTGATAGGGGAGAAGGATAATGAATATGTCAATATTTTGATGTTAATAGTCAAGAATTTTTCCTTATGTTTCTCTGCTTCTAACAGGCCTATTGAGTGCCCCAATAGAGTCACTTTCAGGAAACGTAAGCATTTATTCGCTTCTAGAGAGTATGTTCAGTAATGAACCCCAACAAAGTTTCTTGCTTCACTTCTTTGCACACGAAGCCTCTCTTATTCCACCCATTATTTTATTTTTTAGTATTCTCATTGGAATTTTATCAACATTTTATCACCAGAGTGGAAGAGGGAACCCAGATTATTCATAATCAAGAGAGGTTATTCCTTTTGCAGAGACCCTTATATACCTATGAAATTGATGTGATCAATTTTAGTTTTTTATTTTCCTTCTCTACTCGATTGAGTTGATAGGTAAAAGCATCATTACATTACAAGGTTGAGTCGGGAATGAAAATCCTAAAATAGATACGGGATTCATAGTTCCACCAAAGTATTTCCATGCGAAATGAATTTTATTTTCCATTCAGACATTAGTGACTTAAAGATATGTAAACCCAAGCAGAGAATGGGATAAAAGGATAGCCAAGCATTGTTTTTCGTCACAATTTCTCTTTCCAAGATTTTCCACATTGTTATCTTAGAGCCAAATAAATAATTTTTCATGCATGGTATTATTAAAAAAAGAGAAAAGAAAAGAAACAGGACATAACAAGTCAGACAAAAAATAAGAAAATAAAGAAAATGAAAAGACCAAAATGAGAAACAAAATTCCATGATGGAGTGATGCAAAAAGAAAACTAAAATACACATAAGCCTAAACCAAACCTAATTGGGTAGATGTTTAGGGCCATGTGAAGTGAAATTTCCAATCCAACCATAGAAGTTGTGCCCATCTAGTAATCTAAAAGATATGAAAGATTACATATGAATAGAAAAATGTATATAAATAAATATGTTTACATGGATTACCTATACATAAGGATGAAGGTTAAGCATGCAAGCATAAACGTGTGGTTTAAAATCTTGTTCTAACCAACCTGCAAACTTACCGCAACAGATATGATGGTAAACATGAATACCTTGAAGAAATTTTATCAAACATATAACCATACATGTTAAGATCAAGATAACAATTGAAATTATTATTAACAACCAACTTGTCATATGTGATTCTCCCAACCAATCAACAATTGGATCATAAAATCAACCATCTAGAAAAGATTGAATTCATGAAAAGATATGTCTTCAATTATTGGATCCATACTATAAGAAAGATCAGGTGGAGGAAACATAAAACAATCTCATTTAGACACCTCATCAAGACTGTTGGGACCTCACATAACCATAAAAAAACACTGAAGTGCCCCCATTCATTGACTGGTGTCTGAGCAATAAAGAGTTGAATCAAATGTAAACCAACAACTGTCATAAAATAAGTTAATGGGAAAATAATTAAGGGGATGAAAGAAATTAAGGTTGGTGTATTTATCAACTCTTATGGTTAACGCATGAGATGTTCCATTATTAAAATATAAGGATGTGTTAATTTGAGAGATTCTACAAGTGCTTCGAATTAAAGAATCTTCATCGTCACATAATAATGTTTGGAAATGATTGGTTTCTCTTTTCCAATACAGGAGATAATAATTTTGTATCTAATTATAGATTGGACCAACAACATAGATTCGAAACGATTAACACTAATCTTTGTTACAACAAGGTTTGAAAACCAATTAGGATATATAGGATAATGAAACAAAGCTGACAAAAGATTAGAAGCATGTGTTAAATCAGATCCAAAATTGATATAAACTTGAGGAATTACATATGCCAAATGATTCAAGACTTTCTAATCCTCAAGAGAATATATTGTGCTAGGAAAATGATCAACTTCATGACATACACTAGAAAGATAAGAAGTTGATCATCCAATGAAGGATTTGATGGGGGGGAATCTTTTAGCTGGTATTGATATTTATTTTAATAATTAGAATAACAGGCTTTAATGCTGTGTGGATCCACAAAATATATGCTCTCCAACCTTGGGTCTAATACATGGAGTTTGCATGAAGGAGAATTAACCAAACAAGATTCTTTTATCTGATTCATTAGAGAGATTTTGAGGTAAAAAATGTTCGTAAAAAAAAAATGTACAACAAAAACCAACTTTATAAGAACCAATAGGATTCAATATGATGATGTCAACAATGGGGGATGATTCACCATTTTTGGAGTAAAAAGTTGAAAAGATAAAAATAAATAAAAAAATACTTTTTCAACTTGTATTTTCAACTTATCTCCACACAATGTTACTCAAATTTTGAGCGGGATCACTTGTTGGATGCAGAATTTAATATTGCATCAAAGGAATACCCATGTTTCATATTTTTTATGGACCCTACTACAAAAAAAATGTTAAATAAATGAAAAAGCATGAGCGCAATCATGCTTTTCATATATTTCACATTATTCATGTAATATGGTCCAACGAAAGAATGCAAAATGGGTAATCCTTGGATGAAAAATTAAATTTCGCATCCAACGAGTGCTCCTACTTGAAATTTGAGTAAAATCGCAGGGAGATAAATTGAAAATACGAGCTGAAAAAGTAGATTTTTTTTACCCTTTAAAAATTGATGAGGTAATCTAATCCCATTTTATTATTTCGATCATTATTTTATAAAATTCTTTCGAAGGCCCATTTTAGACCTACAAAATTCTCTAATGTGAAAAATCTATCTTGAGGATTAAAAAAGTTAACTTGAAAACACTGAAAATGCTTCAACAGTGAGCTCGCACCTAGAGCAACAATAGTAAGCACTATTACATTTGGGCATAAATTTCGATAGAAGAATCCGACGAAATGGATAAAATGGTAAAATGTGTCAGAAGTTAAAAAGAAAAAAATATTTCTAAAATATCGACTACCGTCGAATATATGACGACGATTCTTTACCTGTCGAATATTCATAAGAATTTCCTATCTCATCGATTATCGAACATTTCCCAACTGTCCTTGAATAACTAGAGATAGTAATTTTACCATCAAATATCCGATGCTATATCCAAGATGAAAATGTGTTCTCCAATTTCCTTCAAATGGTAAATAATTGTTTCATAACATTCAATTCCACCATTAATGGCGTTTTGCACTGAGAACATCTAATATGGTACTGCCTTTGATCAGTTTGACTAATTAAAATAAATATAACATTAATATTATAATTAAATATAATATTATTAATATATCATTAATATATATATTCATATTAATATATATAGTACATTATTATTAATATTATATTATATGATTATAATATAAAAAATATATAAAAATATATTAAATATATTATTATAGTTATAATAAATATAAATATATATGTGTGTCTTTATGTGTGTGTGTGTGTGCATGTGTGTGTGTGTGTGTGTAGAGGCACTAACATCATATAACTTTGACATAGTTGTTATATATATATTAGTTGTGATTGTTATGAAAGGATGTAGGCATACTTTTAGGTTAAAGTTTGAACAAAAGCATCATTAAAAGTTTGGTGACAATAAGTGTCACATAAAATTCCTCAAGGAGACCAAGTATACATGAGATCCCATCGAGGGCTTATGAGGATGGAAAATGGTATTTCCCTTGTAGAAATTGGAGGAACTTGAGGCCAAGGCGAATTCTAATAACATTAGGTAAAAATCATTGTAGAGACTATGGACATGTTGAAAGCGAACATGAATATCATCCATTTGTAAGTTATTTATTATATGTCTTTGTATTGTAGATGGTTTTTGTAAATGTTTATATGTATATTGTATTATAGATTGTATGTGTTTGTATTGTAAATTGTATTATCTTTGTATTGTAAATGTATTTTATAATATTATTTCTAGAAGTGTTTAAACTATTTTGTCATATTGATGTGGACTAGAAATATTATTTGATTATTTTTGTTAGGGATGATTAAGGTATTAGGTCGAATTAGGGGTTAACAAATATAAGGGCTTAGGGATAAGGGGTTATTTTTTTAGGGTTTAAGGGTTAAGGGTTAATCGCTTAGGGGTTAGGGGTTTAAGAGTTTAGGGTAATGGGGTTAAGGTGTTAGGAGTTAATGTATATTGTTTATGGGGTTAATTTGGACCTAGAGGATTTAGAGGCTAATCATGGGTTTTTATGGAGTATTATTAGTAAGATTTTAAAGTATATTATGAAAAATTAAACATTAAGAAATAATATGAAATTACAATGATGAATCCAAAATAAGAAGAATATTTTTTTTATTATGGTCCTGATTACATATCTCATAAAGTGTCTCACTTTGAACAAACTAGTCTCCTATGTCTATGTATTTTAGAAACTAGTTTCCTATGCATTAACAATGGTGCTATCCTTCTCTTTAATGCTCGCGCACCCCTAGGGGTGTCGCGAGCTGGTGATGTTGGGACATTCACTCGGTAGGGACGTTCGTGCAATGAGTTGGTGGGTCGACTCGACTTGGAAAGGGGCTCCCACATAAAAGAAGTAAGGTCAACCCATGAATTCCCATGAACAGAGTTCCCACCAAGAGATCTCATAATCATTTTAGAAAATTGACTAAAATAATGTTTGGGTGTTAAAATTTGGTTTATAATTGATTGATTATGCAATATGGTACTAACAAATTATAATATTTTGTTTTCATTGATGAGTGAACAATGGTGGGGCACCCCAGCACCCATGGGGGCGTTGCATGTTGGGAACACCAAGGCACTCGCCTGATAGGGGTGCTTGTGTGAAGAGTTGGTGTGTTGGCCCGACATGGAAAGGGGTGCCCACAAAAAATAAGTAATGTTGGCCCATGATTGGCCATGAATAGAGTTCCCACAAAGGGGTCTCATAAATATGATTTTTAAAAAATTAAGTAAATTAATGTTTAGGTGTTAAAAGCTAGTTTATAATTGGATATTGATCATGTAGCATGGAAATAACAAATCATAATATTTTATTTTCATTGATGAGATAACGATTTTTGTTCACTATTTTGCATAGCAGAGTGAACATCCATGCCTTGGGTGTGCCTGCACAAAGGCGGGGGTTGCACGGGCACCAACGTGGCCATCATGTATTGGGCATGCTAGGGTGCCTAGTGCCCATGAGGGCATCACGTGTTGGGTACTCTAGGGCACCAGTGTGACGAGTTGATGGGTCGGCCCATGAATTCTCATGAACAAAGTTCCCACCAAGGGGTCTCATAATGATTTTTTAGAAAATTAACTAAAGTAATGTTTGGGAGTTAAAATTCAATTTACAATTGATTGATTATACAACATGGTACTAACAAATTATAATATTTTATTTTCATTGATGAGCGAATGAAGGTTTGGTGCTCACACTCCCAATGGGGGGCATCGCATGATGGGCACACCAGGGGGATCAACGTCCATGTGGGCGTCACGCGTTGGTCATGCTAGGGTACTTGTCTGATGAGTGGGTGGGTTGACCCCATTTGGAAAGGGGTTCTCATAAAATAGAAGTAATGTCTGCCCATGACTACCCATGAACAAAGTTCCCACTAGGGGATCTCATAAATATGATTTTTTAAAAATTAAGTAAATTGATGTTTATGTGTTAAAACCTGATTTATAATTGAATACTGATCATGTAACATGGAAATAACAAATGATAATATTTTTCTTTCATTGATGAGATAATGATTTTTGTTCATTAACTTTCACAACAAGGTGAATTCCTGGGCCCTAGGTCTACTCGCATGAAGGGAGGGCATCAGGGTGCCCATGGGGGCATCACGTGTTGGGAATGCCAAGGTGCCTAATGCCCATGGGGGCGTCAAATGTTGGGCATGCTAGGGCACCCACCCAGTAAGGGTTCCCATGTGAGGAGTTGGTGGGCTAGCTCGACTTGGAAAGCAGTTACCACATAAAAGAAGTAAGGTTATCCCATGGCTTCCCATGAAAAAAGTTCCCACCAAGGGGTCTCATAATGAGTTTTAGAAAATTCACTAAAGTAATGCTTGGGTGTTAAAATTAGGTTTAAAATTGATTCATTGTCATTTATGAGTGAAATAAGGTGAGGCACCTGGGCACCCATGGGGATGTTGCATGTGGGGCACGCCATGGCGCCTAGAACCCATGGGGGCATCATGTGCTAGGCATGTAAAGGCACCCTTGCAATGAGTTGGTTGCTCGGCCTGACTTGGCAAGGAGCGCTCGCACAAAAGAAGTAATTTTGACCCATGACTACCCATGAACAAAGTTCCCACAAGGTTGTCTCGTAAATATGATTTTTAGAAAATTAAGTAAATTAATGTTTAGGTGTTATAAGTTGGGTGTTCAATTGAATATTGATCATGCAACATGGAAATAAAAAATGATAATATTTTGTGTTCATTGATGAGATAATGATTTGTGTTCACTTATTTGGATAGCATGGGTGAACGCTCGCACTCTAGGTGCACCCACATGAAGGTGAGGACCCAGGTACCCATGGTGGCATCGTGTACTGGGCATGCTAGGGCACCCATGTGGTGATTTGGTGGGTTGGCCTAACTTGGAATGGGGTGATCGCACAAAAGAAGCAGTCTCGACCCATGACTACGCATGACTTGAGAATGGGGACAACGTTGAAATTTTTTCATTTTTTTCTTTTATGCATTGAAATTCAACATAGTTATGGTATATCAATGCATTGAATATATGGTAGGGTTTTGAGACTCAAATATGACTCACATAGATAATTCTACAATCAAATGATAAAATTATATTATATATAAATTTCAAGGAGATGAAATTATTTATTACTATTTACTAGTTGTGGGATTATTGGTACTAATTGTCCTTCCTTCTCATATGGAAATTCATGAGGCTAGTCAGTACTGATCTGATCATAGTCTTGATTTGATAGGAAAATATCTAATGTAAGGCTTTGAGCTATGACCTATGAGCTTTTTTGTTATCCTCAAGTCCAAACAAAATATGTAGTAGAAAGGCTCTTCAATCTATGTTCGCGAGGTTGGGGTTAATATATCATTATATAACATGCCTATAAGGTATTTTTTTAAAGTCACCCTAGATCCTCTCATAGGCGTCTTATTCTAACTAGCACATAGAACTATATCTATGAACTTGTCCCTTGAACATATCCATAAGATTCCTTTCAAACATGCCTTACAGTGGACTGTTATTTCCCTTCTGATGATAATAATATCTTCTTCCACAAGCTTGATACTTCATATAATATTGTCTACAGTAGAAGCTTCCAAGGTGCTAAGTCAAGAAGCTCTACTTAAGGTGATAGACTTATCCTCTTCTTGAGTTTAGGTCATAGTTTTGTAGTTGCTCAACACTTACATATAATTCCTCCTTTTTCTACCTTTAATAATAGATCTAGTTCCCTCATATATTTCTATTGTTCTATTGCAAGTTTGTCCCTTTGGGGCTTTCAATAGTCCTGAAAGGATGCCAAATTGACCTTCCTTCAAAGTGTCACAACTCGATGGAGTGACACATTTCTATCTAGTAAGAATTATATAAATATTAGAATTTTGAAGATAATTGTGGTCCTTTAGGGTAAATTATATTTGGATTAGAGATTCCAAATGAGCCTACAATTCCTCTATACAGTTCAGTCCTGGCCTTCCTTAAATTAGTTTCCATGCTTCCTATTAGGACTACCTCTAGTCCATAAAATATGAGTTTAACTAGTAACTTGATCACCTTCATAGAATTTCACAAAACCTTATGATTTTTGGATATTTGAAATGTGTTACAAGACCTTTGAATTGAGCACAAGTCTTTAATCTTTCTCCTAGTATTCTAACCCTCATGATGAATCGACTCTACTCAAGGTGATAGACTGATCTTCTTATTGAGTTCAGGTCAAATTTATGTAGTTGCTCAATACTTACATATAATTTCTCCTTTTCCTACCTTTAACAATAGGTCTAGTTCCTTGAGATATATGTAACATTTTATTGCAATTTTTTCTGTTTATGGATTTCAATAGTCCTAAAAGGATGCAAAATTAGTATTCCTTCAAAGTGTCACAACTAGATGGACTGAGAGGTTTCCATTTGGCAAGACTTGTATAAATCTAAAAAAAATTGAAGATAATTGTGGTCCTTTAGGGTGACTAAGATTTTCATCAATTCCAAATAAGCCTACAATTCCTATATAAAGTTAATTCTTACTCCTTAAAAGTAGTTTCCTTGCTGCCTATTAGGACTACCTCTAGTCCACAAAAGATGAGCTTAACTAGTAACTTGATGACTTTCACAGAATTGCATAGAACCTTATGATTTTTTTATCTTTGAAACGTGTTACAAGACCTTTTAATTTGAGGAAAGGTATTTGATATTTCTCCTAGTATTCTTAGCCTCGTGATGATTCATCTCTATTCAAGGTGACAGATTGATCCTCTTCTTTAGTTCAGGTCAGAGTTTTGTAGTTGCTCAACACTTACATATAATTTCTCATTTTGCTAGCTTTAACAATAGTTCTAGTCCCTTGAGATATTTGTAGCATTCTGTTCCAAATTTTTCCCTTTAAGGATTTCAATAGTCCCAAAAGGATGTGAAATTTATCTTCCTTCAAAGTGTTACAACTAGATGGAGTGAGAGATTTATATTTGGAAAGACTTGTATAAATCTCAAATTTTTTGAAGATAATTGTTGTCCTTTAGGATGACTGCACTTTCGATCAGACCTTCCAAATGAGACTACAACACCTCTGTATAGTTTGGTCCTCTTCCTTCTTAATATTATTTTCCTTTATACCTATTAGAACTACCTCTAGTCCACAAAAGATGAGTTTAACTAGTAACTTGATCACCTTCACAGAATTGCACAGAACCTTACGATTTTCATATCTTTGAAATGTGTTACAATACCTTTGAATTTGAGCACAGGTCTTCAATATTTCACCTAGTATTCTCATCCTCACGATGATTTAGCTCTACTCAAGGTGATAGGTTGGTCATATTCTTGAGTTCAGGTCATAGTTTTTTAGTTTCTCAACACTTACATATAATTTCTCCTTTTGCTACCTTTAACAATAGATCTAGTCCCTTGAGATATTTATAGAATTCTATTCTAATGCTTTCCCTTTAGGGCTTTCAATAGTCCCAAAAGGATGCAAAATTAATATTCCTTCAAAGTGTCACAACGTGATGGAGTGACAGGTTTCTATTTGGAAAGACTTGTATAAATATTAGAATTTTTGAAGATAATTGTGGTCCTTTAGGGGGAATGAGCTTTGGATCAGACATTCCAAATGAAGCTACAATGCCTCTATACATTTTGATCATATTCCTTATTAAAAGTAGTTTCCTTACTGCCTCTGAGGATTACCTCTAGTCCACAAAAGATGAGTTTAACTAGTAACTTGATCACCTTCACAGAATTACGCAACACCATATGATTTTCAAATCTTTCAAATGTTTTACAAGACATTTGAATTTGAGGATAGGTCTTCAATATTTCTCCTAGTATTTTCAGCCTCATGATGATTCAAACTCTCCAGGTTTTTATTCCTTATAAGTTGTATTGAGCTCCTTACTCAATTTGAGGATGACATATCTCTTATGTGTCTGTTCCCATCATCAAACCATCTAGTCTTCTCAACAACTATTATTATTCAGAAATTGTAATATCTATAAATTACAATAGATTTCACATATAATTCTTTCATATACATCGTAGAAAATCGAGTGTATCTATGATGTTCACAATTAACCAAAGGGAAATTTCTTAAGCAGGTGCTTAAAGCTTCATAGATTGTCCACTAACAAACCTTGATTTTTTTTTTTTGGGTTTGTCAAGTGGTCTAAGTTCTCCACATATTACATTAGGGTTGACTTGTGGCTTGAGAAACTGTGACCTAGGGGCATCTAAGCTGACAAAATCACCCAGGGATCGCACCTGACCTGGGACACACCAGCCATTAGCATGACTAGATTTCTTCCCATGGAGTTTCGAACTCGTGACCTTCACATCAGGGAGTGACTTCATAATACACCCCATCACCGTCTATTATATGCCTCGTGGGCAACCAACCTTGTGATTTAAAGGGAAGTGTTCATCCAGGGGAATTTCAAAGAGTTTTAGGATGATTGGAAAATACATTGTAAGGATCAACTGCAAGAGATGTTTGAGGGCTACTATGCCAATCTTTGCAAGAAACTGTAGAGGTTGATAGATCAAATCACAAGACAATACATGAATATTATGATATTCTGAGTCATGAATGATTATATTATTAAACCAAAAACATATTATATTAATAATTATATTATTAAATAAAAAACATATTATATTAATTATTATATTATTAAATCAAAAACATATTATATTAATTATTACATTATTAAATCAAAACCATATTATATTAATTATTATATTATTAATTTATTATTAGTAATTCATGGCTCGTATATATGTTTTTGGCATGTCATTCCATATGGTTTTCACATAGACAATGAGTTTTATCAGAGGCTCTGCTACCTTATATGTCTATTGCATGTCATTGCATATGGCTTTTGCAAAGACTATGAGTTTTCTCCATGGCTCTACTCCCTTATACATTTTTGGCATGTCATTGCATATGGTTTTCACATATAATGTGAGTTTTCTTTGTGGCTTCACTCCCTTATACATTCAATTCTTGTAGTAGACCTGAGGGTTTCTCGATGGCTCCACTCCCCAGATTCGATTCTTGTAGCAGACTTCAAGGTTTCTCGGTGGCCTTACTCCCTACATTAGATTCTTATAGTATATCTGAGGGTTTCTCAGTGGATCCTCTCCCTACGTTTGATTTTGGGTTCCCTTGAGCATTTCTCGGTGGATCCTTCCTACATTCTATTCTTGTAGCAGATTTGAGGGTCTCTCAATGGCTCCTCTCCCTACATTCAATTCAATGTTCGCTTTAGTGTTTCTTAGTGGCTCCTCTCAACATTCAACTCTTGTAGAACTAGGGGTTTCTCAATCGCTCCTCCCTACATTCCATTTGGTGTTCACTTGAGTGTTTCTACATGGCTTCACTATACATTTGATTCTTACATACTGACTTGTGTGATTCTTGGTTGCTCCTCCCTATATTTGATTCAACATTCCCTTCCCCGTGAAGAATCCTTCAAGAATCCATAGTAGTTGGAGGATTTGGGCGTCAAGGTTAACAAATGGTAAGTCCACATTCGTTCTTTAACACCTCCAATTCTAGGGTTTAAAAAAAATTCACAATCCTAGGCACAATTAAGACCATTTATGCCCTAAAAAAAAATCTTGTTTTCTTAATGTATGCATTAATAAGAGAGTAGTAGCATGGTTATCATTTATTTAATATGTTCATTACTTCTTGATTCCTTTATTTAGTCATGGGCTATGACTTATTCATCCATCTCTAAATATCTTATTTAGTCATGGGCGGCTAGAGGTGGTGAACCAAGCAACTCATAGGTGGTAACATGAAACCAATAAGTTCATATGTGGTACTCGAAAGATGATATGTGGTATTCAAAAGAATTCATAAGGAAAATTAGGGTACATAGCCATATATTATCCCAGATTTGGGTATCTATATGGCAAGCGCCTCTTCTCACTGGTGGGATTAGCTACGTGGAGGGAGTCCAACATCACATGGATCCACGCATCATATTTCTTCGATTTGCGAGGACCACCTTCCATCTTATCCAAGGTTCTTAAACTACTGTGACCTACACTCCATGTCATTGCTTCTCTAGTTTCTTTCCGTTATTCTCAGAACTACCTTTCCTAACCTTGCTCCTATGGCCACTATATCCTGTCCTCCAACCATGAGTTGAGAAATAGGGTATGGTCATTTTCTTGGACGTGGATGAGGTAGAGGGAGACCCCCCACCACCCTAAATGACCGTTCCATTGACACCATGTTCGACCACACTATTATGGAGAGTGTTTGCAAGAACGTAATGGCTATGGAGGATGAGGAGATGCACCAAGGGTGCTTTGCCCTTTGGGCTTTCTGCAACCTTCTGTCCTGATAGTTGAAATAAAAGGAATATATTAATGACAAATCCACTCAACAAATTATTGAGCTCTCTATTCTCCCCAACCACTCTTTTACCTTCTTGAAGTGGCGAGCCTATAGAAACCTAGGCATTGATTACCCTCCCATCATTCCCTCCCCGATCAAGTATCCTACACACTCCTATCCTACAAGCTCCTCCCCCCCGCCTCCTATCGCACCCAATTCTCCCCATTATTCCTTGCCCAGGCCTAGCCCTTACAAGTTTTTCATTCTAGAGGAAATCCCAGAGCAAGTTTGTTCGCCATAAGCTCGTAGAATTTCTTAGGTGCATGGTGGCTCCAGATCAGCTTCTATTTAGCTTCACAAAAGCTTGCATCACCTGGTGAAATATTTAGGAGACCCAGGTTAGTTTTTTTCTCCCTTTTGATCAATGGACTACAGAAGATCATTTTGATTTAGTAATTACCAATGCGATAACAGAATTACAACTTGGCATAAGTGTGTATATTCTGAGACTAAGGATCTTTTTGCCCATTTTGCTTCAGAAATTACTAGTGTGATAGCACAGTTGCAGCTCAGCCTAAGTGTGCTAATGCTGAGACTAAGGATCTTTTTGCTATGCCTCAATGTGAAACTACCACTTCTCATCATTCAACAATCCAGGCACCACGAGGAATTTCCTTCCCTTGTAGTTCTTATGGTTCTATCTTTTGAAAATGAAATGTTAACTCTGGTTTCCCCCTGTAGGGGCAGAAAACTCCTATCTTTTCTCTCTGGTTTCCTCACTCTGGGAAAAACATGAAACCCATGAATGTACATATTGTAAATTTGGTTCAGTTAATATAATTTAGACATGATTACTTACAAAAATAAAGAGTCACTATAGTAATGTTGTATCCCTGCACTAGGGTACTTTGGACTGTAATTCTAAGTAGTTTGGTTTTTTTTCTTTGCTTCATCATGTATTCATTGTTCAATCTCAGCTAACAGCTTAACTTTATGAATACTGTGGCTATTTAGACCCTTGAAAATAGTGATATTTAACTCTTCAAAAGTCTAATTATTGTGAATGCAAGTCTGTGGTTTTGGACTTGAGAATAGGGCTACGTATAGTGCCCATAACTATGATCCAATTAACAATGAGTTCCATATTGAGAGGATGGATTTCTTGAATGTTAAGTCTCTTGGAAATAGGCTTAGGACACCTATGCTTACTTTTGAATATGAATGTGCTTTTATTACAGTCTTAAGGTCTTGGATTTATGCTCTAAACTTGGATTTTTACTTTCTCTAGAATCTCGACCTAGGAGAAAGTCCTTGACATTGTGCAATGGCACCGTCTTGGCTTTGCATGAGGATATGGTATTTCCACTACATTATGGCACCATCTTGGCATCACATGAGGGTATGGTCTTTCCACTACGTGATGACATCATCTTGGCATTTCATGGGAGCATGATCTTTGCACCACACAATGGCATGGTCTCTCACACTACATACATTCTCAGTTGCATATACTTTTGGTTACTGACATTGCATCTATATGAAATTATATGTATTATACATCACATTTACATTACATTATTGGAATCACATGGTTCCTCTTCATATGTAGTCTCGTATCCATTGTCTGTATTGTTGTTCTAGGAACTAGTGTATTGTGGTACATTAGCACCCCCAATTATATATATGTCACCTTTGTTATGTGATCTCATTACATGGTATAATTGGAAAGCATAATGTCTCTCTCTCTCTCTCTCTCTCTCTCTCTCTCTCTCTCTCTCTCTCTCTCTCTCTCTCTCTCTCTCTCTCTCTCTCTCTCTCTCTCTCTCTCTCTCTTGGTGAGGATCACGAGGAATTTCCCCCAAGACCGTGGACAACCTCTCCTTACGTCAGCAGTGCCAACTCGTTGTCTCCTTGCCACCTTTTCGTTGTCTTTTGCTCCCTTTTAATGCCAAAACCTGGAATCACAATGCATTAGCTACGTAGATAAAGTGCCTATCCTTTCTCCTACAAACAACATGAATAAACTAAGAAGTGTATGCATAAACAATAAAAATGAATGGTTTGAGCAAGAAGAATAGGCCAAAATGAGCCCAAATTGTACCAAAATTGGGGCTCATCATCACCCCCCAGCTGAACCATTTGCTCATCCTTGAGCAACCTTGCTCCTGCTTCTCGTCCTTGGCTGAGGACTCGGGACCGGAACAGGCTCTTTCTTTTCTGCTTTTGATGGCCCTGCCTTCTCTGCCCCTGGTGGTGATGAAGGTGACGCTTCCTTCCCCTTTTCCATTTCCTTGAGTCGGGCTTCGGAAGGTGACTGGCCTATCTTTCGAGTCCAGGAGGTTATTTTTGGGCTCCCCTTTTCTGGGGTGGCTGATGTTTTAAAGGGGGTCCTTGGACTGGGTGAAGTAGGTACATCCCCTGAAGTGGTTTGGCTGCTGGGTGGAGGCTGTGGCTTGCCCGTGGTCATCCTTTTGCTCCTCCTGACTTCAGGTGGTAGAGGGGTCTCCCTCTCCCTTTTCTCTTTCGGTTTTGGAGGTGTGCTGAGGGCAGCCAGTGCCACTGCTGCCTCCTTCTCAAGAATGCCAGCCTTCTCTTTCTTGCGATTTGCTCTCTCGGAGCTCCTTGTAGAAGGCCTCTCCTTTTTAGATTTCGGGCTTCTTGTGGAAGACCCTGCTTTGCCTGCTTCCGGGCTTCCTGTAGAAGACTCTTTCTTTGTCTTCGGACTCTCTATAGGAGGCTGTTTCTCAATGACCTTCGGGCCTCTTGTAGAAGCCCCTCTTTCCAATCTTGGGCTTCTTGTAGAAGCCCCTGTCTCTGTCTTCGGGCTTCCTGTAGAAACCCGGGGTTGCACTTTCGGGCTTCCTGTAGAAGCCTCTTTCTCCGTTTTTGGGCCTCCTGTAGAAGCCTGTCCTCCAATGATTTTCGGGCTTCCTGTAGAAGCCTTGGTTGTTGCTCTTGGGCTTCCCGTAGAAGCCTGCTCCTTACTGATCTTCGGGCTTCCTGTAGAAGCCTTTGTCTTTGATTTCGGGCTTCCTGTAGAAGCCTGTTTTTGTGTTTTCGGGCTTCCTGTAGAAGCCTGCGCTTGCGTTCCTGTAGATGCAACTTCCGCCACCTTTTCTTTCTTGGCTGCATGGATTTTGCTTTTGGTTTTGCCTGCAGGAGCTGACGAGGTGCTTGGGCTGGCAGGGACCACCTCAGTTTTGACTGCCCTGCTTTTCAACCTCTGTTCCCTTGCTGACAGGATGGGGGTGTCTTCTTTTGCTTTGTCATCCTCTCCCTCCTCCTTCTCTTTTCGTTCTTTCTTCTGTGATGGAGTCGGGGCCTTTTTGCTTTTCCCTTTCTTACTCTTGGCTACGGGCTCTTCTTCCTCACCGCTAGAGGACCCTGTCTCTCCAAGCAACATTTTTATGTCCCCTTCTCTTGTTAAGTTCCTAAATGATTCCCATGCGAGGGGGACTTTATATGAGCGGAGAGCATCCTCCACGAGCAATTTTATCAGCCCATGATGGGCTATCTGATCAGGGATTCCGTCCTTGAGCTTTGTAGAGCACTCTATCAAGGACTGCAGTAAAGAGTAAGGAATGCTCAGCCTTTGTGCTGCAGGGAGGTCAATCTGGTGTCGTAGTTCGTTGAGCAGCCTGAAGTGATACGCATATATGATGCTGTAACGACCCTCACAGGTGATATATTTCATAATTTGAAAACTGACTTCGTGCCACGGTGGTGACAGGCTGGTCCTTTTCACCCCATTCTTGTCCTCTGTGAATGATTCTTCGGGCGGGAAGAACTCCTTCTTTGCTTGCTGGCTCTGCTTCCGCTCTTCTTTATCCCACGGCAGACCCATGGGCAGTTCCGTGACTCGACTGATGTGCTCTGGGGTGAGTTGGAGGCTGAGGCCTCGGAAGCTTACCGTGGCCAGTGTCAGGGATTTAGGCTTCAAGGCCTGCAAGAATTCCTCGGCTACTTCATCATCGTAGCCTCGTAGCTTATCACAAAAAGGCATCCATTGTGCTCTAGTGAAGAGCTCAACCACTGCCGGGTTTCTCCTTAATGCATTTGAATTAGTGGGCTCTCGCCTGATAAACCCGCCAGGCATGATGAACACAGTGGTTTATACCAGAGGTGGTGGATACACAGGAAATTCGGTCTTAAAGACAGAACATGCAATGAATTTTCAGACCACAGTTTGATTATACAGCTATCCTGTAGGAGCGATAGTATAGGCACGGCAATCCAATTCTTTATGACCACACTGTGACTAATGGCCTTGCCACCTTTAAAAAACCAATTGCGGAAGGAGTTGCAGGGTTACCTCTTTTCTGCCACCTTTTTTTTTACGTGAAGACTTCACCTTCCTGTAGAGCCGCGTTCCTGTAGGATGACATTCCTGTAGAAACTGTTCCTGTAGGAGCAGTGCGCAGGCTTCGGGAAGAGCTTTAGTTGGCTGGCGGTCGAGAGGTGCTTTACCAGCGTTCAGGTAGCCGAGAGCTCGGCGTATCAACATGCAGAGGTAAGCAGAGGATCTACTCAAGTTTTGAAGTGAGGTTGATGGAGATACACGCTTAATCGAGCCGATTAGATTTTGAATCAGCGCAGCTCGTGGCGCGGGGGTGAGCTGTCCCCGCCGGACCGTTGGGTGACGTCACCCATCATCCGCCTGCACATTCGTTTGTTACCGCATTCATTCCCACAGATCTGCCGCCGCCCTTTTCGGTTAAACTTCACTTCTCGGTTGACGGGACTGATCTTCACGTGCTTGCTGCGTGTTTCTTTCGTCGTGGCTGCCACCTCGTCCTCTGACTAACCCTTTACTAACCGACGTGGCCAATCACTGGCCTTTAGGCCGCTCAACCATTCACCTTTATGCCATGCAAAACAAATCGAAGTAATAATCATGCAGTTTGATGGAGAGAAGGATTAGAACACTTACCTGCACGCGGCTGCACATGATTTCCAGTTTTTTTGAGCGATGGATCTACCTGCCGCCTGTGGCTGCACATTCCTGTAGGCTCGTGGTTACAGGATGCTGGCGATGGAGTGAATGGTTCTGCGTTCATGCGCCCGTGTTTGATCTCAGATGGCGGTGTTGTGAACGGTCTTCACTTGAGCAGGTTGAACTGTTACAGGATCCCCGCGAGGGGTCTTGTCACCGTTCTTTCTCCTCGGGTGTATGCTGCATGCTGGCGGTTCTGGCTTCTCGATCACGATCCCAGCGCTTCTGATGTATCAACGTGGATGTGGTATGGTTCTCGGTGCTTAGTTTTTCTTTGACAGATGCTTCCTCACGAGAACTGATTACTTTGTTGTGCTGCTGCAGGGATCTTGGTTGCATGGCGACGAGGATGGTGGAGGACGATAATGGCAATGTTCAGGGGTGCCATCATTGGCATGCATGCATTCAATCCACTCCTCAGTCGCTAGATCTTCATTTGAAACACATTTCAGCCATCGTAACCTTCTACAGGAAGTTTCCTGTAGAACACAGAGTTTCCTGTAGAAATTTGGCATTTTCCTGTAGAAGATCCGCGTCTTCCTGTAGGAGGACTGTCTGTTCCTGTAGAAAAACTGTATCCTCCTGTAGAAGATCCAAAGCATGATAATAATTGCACATACCTTAAAAAACATTGCTGTTCTTGGAGGAGGTGCTGATGACATCCTTTGCTAGCATGATGAAGGCCCCTGGCTTGGAGTGGAGAGGCTTCTTCTCCTCCATAGAACATCTACATGCAAACCTTTTATTGTGCTGATTGCTTTTTCCTGTTTTCTTTCTTTTTTCTTTTTTTTTTTAGAAAGACAATAGGAGCGCCTCAATGAGGTTTTCACCCCTACTGCCTGCCTTGGGCGCCTCAGAGAGGTTTTCACCCAAGGATCTTTATTTTTCTCTCTTTTATTTTTCGAAAGACAATAGGAGCGCCTCAATGAGGTTTTCACCCCTACTGCCTGCCTTGGGCGCCTCAGAGAGGTTTTCACCCAAGGATCTTTATTTTTCTCTCTTTTTTTTTTTTTTTTTTTTTTTGTGTTTTAGATCCTTCAGGGTATGCCCAAAGCGGAGGCAGAACCCTTCTCTATGACCAAAACAGATTTCTCCATAGTGCTGATAAACTCTTGTCTTGAGAGAGGTCTCCTATAGATCTTCAATCGGTGCCCATTGACAAGCATGGGAATGGATTCCTCATCAATGGTTCGAATGAGGACAGATCCATTGTCATGGCACTGTTCCACCACATATGGTCCTAGCCATCTGGTTCTCAACTTCCCCTTGAAATCTTTGAATCTGGAATCATACAACAAAGCCCAATCTCCCGGCTGAAATTGCTTGTCATGGAGATGTTGGTCATGCCACACCTTCCTCTGAAGTTGAACCACTTCTGAGTGAAGGAGGGCCTGCATGCGGTGTTCATCCAGTCCATTCAGATGCAATAACCTTTCTTGCTGTGCATGGCTGAGATCTAGGTCCAGCTGAGCTGCCAACCTCAAAGTGTTATACTCAAACTCAATGGACAGTAAAGCTTTCTTCCCATAGACCAGCTCATACGGTGTGAAACCGGTGGTGGTCTTCCAAGTGGTGTTGTAAGCCCATGTGGCTTCAACTAGGCGATCTGCCCAGTCTTTTCTGCTGCTGTTCACCACTTTGGTCAAGATCCCTTCTAGAGCTCTATTGGTGACTTCCACCTGCCCATTTGCTTGAGGATGATAGGGGGTGGAAGTCCTATGCTTGATCTTGTGATGAGCTAATAGATCTTCAACCAAGTTGGAGGTGAACTGGCTCCCTTGATCGGTCACCAGCTCTCTTGGGTAGCCAAACTTGTAGAAGATGTTCTCTCTTAAGAACTCGACCACCTTTTCTTCTGTTGCTGCTTTGATTGCTTTAGTCTCTGCCCACTTTGTCAAGTAGTCAGTACACACAATGATGTAGGATCTCTGCCTCGAAGAGGGATTGATTGGGCCCACAAAGTCCATGCCCCACTTCTCAAATGGCTCGAGAGTCACTTGAGGTTGGAGAGGCATCTCATCCCTTTGGGTCGGTTTCCCCATTCTTTGGCATTGGTCACACTGGCTAACATATCTTCTGACATCTTGATGAAGTGTGGGCCAATAGTAGCCTGCCTGCAGGATCTTGAAGGCAGTTCTCTTTGATGCAAAATGTCCTCCACAAGGCCCATCATGACAGGTGAGGAGAATGTCAAAGACTTCCTCCTCCCTTACACAACGCCTTAAGATCTGATCGGGGCCAAGCTTGAACAGGTTGCCCCCAATCCATGTAAATGAGGCACTCTTTCTGATGATTTTTCTCTTCTCTTTTGAAGAGAGGTGCGGAGGGAACTGAGCTGAAACAAGGTAGTTTGCTATATCAGCAAACCATGGAGAGAGTACTGAGATAGCAAACAGATGCTCATCAGGCATCTGGTCATCCACCGTCCCATCTTCATCTGCAGACAAATCCAATCTAGACAAGAAGTCAGCAACAACATTTTCTTTTCCTGGTTTATCAACAATGGTTAGATCAAACTGCTGCAATAAAAGTAACCATCTAATAATACGAGCATTCACATCTGGTTTATTCATCAAGTATCTAATAGCAGCATGGTCGGTATGTACAAAAGTCTGGTAACCAGTAATGTAATGTCGAAACTTGTTCAGTGCATGAACCACAGCTAAGAATTCCTTCTCGGTTACAATGTAATTCAGCTCTGCTTTGGACAAGTTTTTGCTAACGAAGTAAATGGCATATGGAAGTTTTTGCTCAACTTTTCCTAAGGCTGCACCTATGGCTTTGTTCGAGGCATCAGTGTGGATGTGGAAAGGTAGGGCCCAGTTTGGACCCCTTAGGATTGGAGCTGACACTAACTTGTCTTTTAATTCATTCAAACTCTTCTGACAATCGTCAGTCCAATTAAACTCCACATCTTTTGCCAACAAACCAAACAATGGTGAGGCTAACTTGCTGAAGTCTTTAATGAACCTCCGGTAGTATCCTGCTAATCCCAAGAAACTCCAGACATCCCTAACTTTTTGAGGAGGTGGAACCCTCTTGATGAGAGCAATTTTGTTAGGATCCACCTGCAATCCTTGAGAAGAAACGGTATGGCCTAGCACTGTCCCTTCAGTCATTAGGAATTCACATTTCTCAGGGCTAAGGGACAAGTTCATCTCGATGCACTTGGTTAGGACCTTTCCCAAGTTGGACAATGCTTCCTGGAAGTTGGCCCCATAAGGGGTAAAGTCATCCATGTAGATTTCCACTGCATCATGGACCAACTCCGAGAAGATGCTCAAGACAGCTCTCTGAAAAGTAGCAGGAGCATTGCATAGCCCAAAGGGAAGGACTCGGTAGGCAAAGGTACCCCAAGGACAAGTGAAGGTGGTCTTATCTTGGTCTTCCGGGCTGATTTGGATTTGATTGTACCCGCTGAACCCATCCAGGAAAGAGAAGAACTTCTTTCCTGCCAGTCCATCCAACACTTGATCTATGAAAGGTAGAGGGAAATGGTCCTTCTTGGTAGCTTTGTTCAGCTCCCGGTAATCTACACAGATCCTCCACTTCCCATTCTTCTTGGGAACCAACACTAGAGGGGACACCCATTCACTATCTGAGATGGGGTAAATGAATCCGGCATCCAACAGTTTTTGCAATTCTTCCTTGACAATGTCCTTAAGGGCTGGATTCATTCTCCTCTGGGGTTGCCTAACTGGTTTACAATCCTCTTTGATGTATATATGATGGGTGCAGACCGAGGGGTGGACTCCTTTCATCTCCTTATAGCTCCAAGCAAAAGCATCTAAGTGGCTGGCCAATAGGCTACACAACTCCTTCTCCTGGGAAGGAGATAGAGAGGAGCTGATCTTTAACGCTCTCTCAGGGCCAAACTCCACACTTTTGACTCTGGGAGTGACAGGGCTGGTTGTACAAAGGTCCACTAAGGTGCTAGCTTGGGCATCCTCCACCAACTTCTCTAAAGATAGTGCACTGGAAGGTGGATTCTGGATCAGGGTCTCAATTAAATCATCCTCGGTAGGAGAACTTCTTCTAGTGGTATCTAGGGTGCACAGAGGTGCAGAGTACACCTCGTCTTCCTCTCCGTCCTCCAACCAGAGTGGTAAATCATGCTCTAAAGAGGGTTGGGCAGGAGGGTATAGGACTAGCTGCTTGGACATGGGACCATTCTTGATGGTCATGTTTCCTGCCCGACAACTTATGTAAGCATCTGCAGTAGCTAACCAAGGCCTTCCCAAGATGAGAGGATATCCAGTAAGCTTGGCCTTTGGTTGCAGGACCAGGAAATCCGCAGGGTATTCCCAAGAATCAATTGAGACCAAGACATCGTCCACAATCCCTTCGGGAGTCACGGTGGAGCGATCTGCTAACTGCAGTACTGTCGAGGTCTTTCTCAAGGAACCCTGAAGATTGAGTTTAAGCATGGTATCCCTGGTCATCACATTGATGGCTGCCCCCAGATCAATCAAGGTGTGGGGGATAATGGTGCCATTGATGTGTACATCTACTACAGGACTTCCAGGATCTAGGTACTTTGGGCAGATGACTTGTCCTAGCATAAGGTCAGACAGTTGTCCTATGACATTGATAGTTGAGGCATCTTTCTTCCGTCTGCCTGGGTGTTTGAAACACTTCTCCTTAATCAGCTTGTTATATATTGGCACATCCTTGATGGCTTGGAGAAGTGGGATTTTTACACACAACTGTTTGAGCTCACCCAAAAGCTCATCTTCTTCTGGGTTCGGTTGTGTGGTGGCTGTTAGTCTCTCAGGAAAGGGTGGAGTAGGCTTTGGTTCACTCTCCTGATGGGTTTCCTCATCCTCTGGGGGAGGAGGTTGGCGATCTGGAAGAGTCTTTCCAGATCTAAGATTGATCTCCTGGATCTCCACAGCATAGGTAGGGCATGAGGTCTCCCCAGTATATACCTGCTGAGCCTGTCTATTGTTGGGGTTCGGGTTCGGTTGAGCAGGCATCTGAGGTTGCCTTGGAGGAGCAGGAGGTAAAGGCTGAGGTTGAACTGGTGGTGGAGGAAAAATGGCAGGAGGAGTGTTGTATTGGGGCCTCCACCCCGACTGAGGAGCACTCCATTGAGGCTCCGACTAGGTATGTGAGTGATATGGGTGAGAAGTAGGTTGAGTAGGGTACTGAGGTGGATAAGACCATGGAGGAGGCATGGACCAGGAAGGATGAGCAGGGGGACCCCAGGAAGGCATGGGAGTCAAGTGGTTGGGGTTGTAATAAGCTTGAGATGCCCCTTGCATCCCCTGCTGATAAGGTCTAGATCCTTGAGGCCTCCTTTGGTTGATGAAGTAGAGAGGTTCAGTGGGGGCTTCAGTTCCTTGGTACATGGCTTTAAACCCAGGCAAGGTTGGACACTGATTTGTTGGGTGGTCCTCCTCACAAACGAAACACACTTTGACCGAATGCAATGGACATTCGTTCTTAGGGTGTCTTCTGGTGCACCTAGGACAGAAGACAGCCAAGGCTCTCTCAGCTTCCTCTTTCTTTTGCTGGATCCTGAATGTGTCCAGCTGCATGGCAATGGTATGTCTCACCTCACTCTTAAGATCTTCTAATTGGTTTGTAAGCTCATGTTTGGAGAAAGGGACACCGGTGGAGAGGAGGTTTCCTCTACCTCGTTTTCTAGCTGCCCTGGAATGATTTCGAAACACAGTCTTGATGTCCTCATAAGGCAGTTGGTAAATGTCCCCCCCAGCTAACATGTGAAGGGTATCTAGGAGATCTTCAGGGACTCCTCGGAGTAGAACCAACTTGAGGGATTCAGGGTCAAGTGTGCATCTGGCCCGTTTATAGCTAAGTTGGAACCTCTCCTCATAGTCCTCTAAAGACTCATCATTCCCCATGGTCATTCGAAAGATCTCTCCCTTGGTTTCCTTGGACCTACAATAATCCCTATACTTGGTATTGAAGGCTTGCTGCATCTGAGCCCAAGTGGTGATGCTATTCCCAGGTAATCCCATGAACCAGCGTAGTGCTGCATCCTTAAGAGTGGAAGGGAAAAGCTTCAACTTTTTCTCATCCTCAGTATAGTCATAGGTTCGACAAAGGACAACAAACTCAAACAAGAAGGTATCAGGATCCTCAGTGGTCAGTCCATGGAAGTGAGGCAAGGCAGAGGGGCTAATGTTTTTCATTTTCATATCCCCATTGGTCTCTCGGATGGGGAAAGCTCCTTCTATTCTCTCATCTTCTCTCCTGTTATCAGCCATGGCTTCAGATGGAGTGGTTTCTAACTCTTCTTCTTCTATAGGGTCTTGGTATATCTCGGGATGCTCACCTATAGGTTCCTCTGGGTCACTGTCACCAAAGAAGAGAGAAGGGTGACTTAGTGATGTGGTGGGGGTGTTTGGTAGGAATTTGCCTGATCTATCTCGGTTCCTACGAGGCATGAAAGGGAAAGGACTCTTCTCTGTTTTTAGTGCTTTTGTTTTTTCCTTGTACCTGCAAAACTGAAACAAAGTGATCTACAACTAAATAGATTACTCAAATGAAATTTGCGGAATTGGAAATATTAATCTAGGAAAGCAGGAAATATTAATCTAGGAAAGCAGGAAATATTAATCTAGGAAAGCAGGAAATACTAATCTAAGAAAGCAGGAAAGATTAGTCTAGGAAAGCAGGAAATACTAATCTAAGAAAGCAGGAAAGATTAGTCTAGGAAAGCAGGA
The DNA here is from genome assembly GCA_031772625.1 of Pinus tabuliformis. Classification (NCBI taxonomy): domain Eukaryota; kingdom Viridiplantae; phylum Streptophyta; class Pinopsida; order Pinales; family Pinaceae; genus Pinus; species Pinus tabuliformis. Next base: position 460,466,489 of record CM062804.1, on the reverse strand, counting down.
AAGTCTATACTACTTTTGCAGAATGGAAATGAAGCAAACTACTTAGCAGAAGGTAAGAGTAGGAAAGTAGAGGAAAAGCAACAGGTGCTAATACTCTGACGCTTCCCCGGCAACGGTGCCAAAAAGATGGTGAGCTCCAGTATTGTAGCAATAATGCTACAACTCCTGGGGCTTCCTGTCTCTTAATTTTATCAACCCGGTAGTTCGTACAAACTTGGAAGCGACGGTGCTGTATGCACAAGTACTAGCCCTTGTCGCAGCTGTCACTTGGTCAGCTGGCACAAGTCCGCGAGGGCTTAAGCCAACTTCTATAGGCTCACAGAAGAAGCTTTATCAATGATGGACGAAAGCTAACTCAAAGGAAGGCTACGCTGCTTGACAAACTGAATCAAAAGCATGTAAATCCATGAAACCCTAATTTAACTAGTCTATCTTCTATAATGCAAAGAATGTGGATGCAACTCCTATGAATGCTGTCATTACCTCTAACAAGTGTAAATGCATGGGTCTAAGCTACTTGCATCATGAGAAATGTGTTTTTGTGTTTTTCCTTTAGGTGTGTGGAATGAGTGTGAACTTGGCCTAATTAGGGTTTGATTGTGCAGGTGGGATGGAGAAGGAAGGAAAGTGTGGGACAGGTTGGGGAGGCTAGGAGAGGTTCCTAAGGATCCTTAGCACCCATCCACAGAGGTCCCTCACGTTCAGAAGCTCGGCAACGAAGTGAATGGCCTCCTACAGGAAGGATGCAGGGGATCCTACAGGATACTCTGTTTTCTACAGGATGGCTGTGCACGTCTACAGGATGGTTGGCCGTGGAGGTTTTTAGGAGTTGATGGAGTGTTGGAGTGGTGTGGGAGGCTAAGGGAGATGGAGATGGACCTAATGATGTCTTAGGAAATGGCAAGTCAGACGAAGGAAGGGTGCATGCAATGGGTTGATGTTTTGGAAGGGTGGAATCAACGAGAGTGAAGGAGATGGAGCTGTACGTGAAATGAGAGAGTTGGAGGGCACGTGAGTGAGATAGAGGGTGAATAGAACTTGCAGGTGGATGAAGAAAACGACGAAGGAAATCGCTTGAGCAAAAGCAGTGTAAATAAAACAAATGACCTGTGCATGAAAACAAGGAATTCATTAACCAATTATGCCATGAAACCTATAAATCCAAAATGGAAACCAAGCAATAAAACTAATGCGTGAGAGTGCAGTATGGATCAATGTCGAGAATGTATGAATAAATCCTTAATGAAAAACGTTCATGTGGCAACTTGCGTAGAGATGAAACGACTGCTGTTCTTTTTGGTGGCTGATCATGGTCTACACCCCAATCCCAAACAGTGACATGGCAGTGAGCCTTTACAACCTGTTTTTGTTGGAGCTCCAAGAGATTTATTCTACCAACCTATCAAACTTGAATACTGAAAGCAAAGCATCATACCAGTCCTATCTATGCTAATGAAAACAATTAAACTAACAAGCTGGAAATCCGAATTGCATAGGAAACTAAACAAACTCAAGTGCTGGACCTAATTGTAAATGCATTACAACACTGAGGAGGTCTATGGCTCTCAGGTTGGGCCCTAACCTAAGAGCTATAGCTCCTTGAGAAAACTCAGAACTGACTCAAAAGTGGCCTTCTTTATTCATAATCTGATAACATGCCAAATTGGCTTACAAAAGAGAACGAAACTTGAGCTGTGCTCCAAAATTACAATAGTAATACGAGAGTTTCAACAACCTAACCAAGGCTAAGGCCTCTATACTTATACAAAACGATGATCCAACAAGTATCCATGATTCTAGGAGCTCGGCTGTTTAATCTAGAGTTTAACTGCTGATCCTGTAGGATGGTCGTAAATGCTGTTTCCTGTAGAGCAGTTTTGAACTGCTGTTCCTGTAGAACAGCTGGCCGTGTATTAAGCTCGGAGGGAGGATGGAGTGGGGCTCAGAGTTCTTGGTGAGGATCACGAGGAATGTCCCCCAAGACCGTGGACAACCTCTCCTTACGTCAGCAGTGCCAACGCGTTGTCTCCTTGCCACCTTTTCGTTGTCTTTTGCTCCCTTTTAATGCCAAAACCTGGAATCACAATGCATTAGCTACGTAGATAAAGTGCCTATCCTTTCTCCTACAAACAACATGAATAAACTAAGAAGTGTATGCATAAACAATAAAAATGAATGGTTTGAGCAAGAAGAATAGGCCAAAATGAGCCCAAATTGTACCAAAATTGGGGCTCATCATATATCATCAAAAAATACTAACACAAATTTTCTAAGGAAGGGTTTGAAAATGGAATTCATCAAACCTTGAAATGTAGAAGGTGCATTGGTAAGGCCAAAAGGCATGAAGAAAAATTCATAATGACCCTCATGAGTTGTAAATGTTGTTTTTGAAATGTCTTCAGTGTTCATTCTGATTTGATGATATCCTGAACGAAGATCCAACTTGGTGAAGTAAATTGATCCATGCAATTGATCCAATAATTCATCAATGATAGAAATGGGAAATTTATATTTAATAGTGAGCTTGTTGAGCTCCATATAATCCGTACACATGCACCATGATCCATCCTTCTTCTGCACCAATACTGCTAGAGTAGAGAAATAGCTTTGACTAGGTTGAATTATACCAACCTCTAGCACTTTTGCAACCATACGTTCAATTTCACTCTTTTGGGCAGAGGGATATCTATATGGCCTGATGTTTGGAGGAACACTTCATGGAATCAAATGAATAGCATGATCATGATCACGAATAGGTGGGAGACCTTTGGGAGTCTCAAATACCTTGGAATGATTGTCCAAGACTTTTTGGATATCTGGAGAAATAGATGATTTCGATGTGGGAACCTCTAGCAAACATAATTATGCAATTACACCTCATGGTTCCTTCTTTAGAAGATTTTTCATATTTTTAGAGTAGATTATCTTTCTCGGCCTCCATACAATATCCCTTAATTCAACTTCCTTTCCTTCCTCACAAAATTTCATGAAAAGTTCTTGAAAATTAAAAGCTATTGTACCCAAGGATTGTAGCCATTGGACTCCTAGTACAAGATCAGCACCACCCATTGGAATGGAAAGCATTGAGCTATTCAATACATATTTTCCCATGGATAGCTTGATATTATGGCACTATCTAGAGAAATTTGTGGTTCCTCCACTTGTAACTATCACTTGACACTCTGGAGCTAGATATAGGAAGCAATTCAATTCCTTTGCTATCTTACAATGAATAAAATTATGGGTACTTCCCGAATAAATCAACACTATTACCTTTTTCTTCTTGATATGTCCTTCTATCTTGATAGTTTGAGGAGTGGTAATTCCAGCCAATGCATTACAAGATATGGTCGGATTCATTTCTTCTTTATCTAGGATTTGTTCTTGGAGTATATCCTCTTCTTTTGACATTTCTTGTTCCTTTTCTTCCTTCTCTTCACAATCTATGTAGAATAATTTCTTCTTAGCACACTTATGAAATTTAGTGTATTTGCTATGACAACTGTAACAAAGCCCTTTTGCTATTTTTTCTTCCAATTGTTGTGGTGTCAACCTTGTAGGTTGTGGAATGCTAGGGGCAACAACACTTCCATCTTTACAGTTGTGAGTGATAGGCTTCCTCATTGCCATAATTTTGCTTTCCATTTTTCTTGCTAACTTGAATGCCTTCTCCAATGAATCAGGTTCCCAAAGGCGAACCTCGTGTTGGATATTATCCTTTAAAGTCCCTATGAACACATCAATCCTATGCTCCTCTGGAATATCTTTTACCTTTATGTTCAATTTTTGGAAGTCCTCAATGTGCTCCATCATTGAACCCTTTTGTTCGAGATTTATCAATTGGCTAAAAAAGGTGTTGCTTTTTGTATCCTCATAATGTGCTATCATTTCTTCTGTAAAAATTTCCCAAGTGACAATTTTTTATGAGAGCAAAGCCATCGATACCATACAAACTGATTTGGTTCCAAATATAAAGTTGCAATACGTACCTTTTGTGTGTTTTGCACATTATGGGGATCAGAAAATTGCTCCATCTGTAGTATCAATGTTCTGGGATCCTTGCCATCAGAATTCCTCATATCTATTTTTGGAACATGGTGGGTCTTCAATCCAACATTAGAGTCTATGAAATCATGATTAACATTTTGTTTGTTCTCATCATGGGTTTCCTTTACTACCCTTTCACCATTAGTGACCATTTCTTGTAGTAACTTATTCAAATTCATCTTCAATTCTTCCATCTTATCGTCCATGCCATTCATCTTAGCTTCTATGCCTTTCTTTAAAACATCCATCTTAGCTTCCATGCCATCCATCTTAACTTGCATGTAATTCATATTAGCTTCCACGCCATTCATCTTGGTTTCATTTACCTTTAGTGAGAGTGGAATTTGTTGTACTTGGTCTTGTAATTTTGATATATCATGTTGCATTTCTTCCTCTTCTTCACAAGTCATGCTAGAGCTTTTAGGTTGCTTACTAGGTATTTCCATTTCCTTTCTTCGGTGCATTAATTAATGCTAATAATTCTTCACTATTCCCTTTGAATTCCTTCAAAGTATTTTCTCAAACTAATCTTATGCAAAATTAAAAAAAAACTACACGCCATTTTTTTCACCTTGTAAGAGCTCGATATTGCATCTGTTGTAGCTCTGTAATTGCGGATATCGAATATCTGAAATATCATCTTGTGGTAGCCATTTGCGTCCTATTTCTAACCCCGCAAGTCTAATCAATATTGTATTCTCCAAGGAAGAGTTATGCAAAATCTCCCAAGGTGACCTGATTATAGAATAGTTCAGTAGAGCGAACTTGTATGATGTACCATGTGCCACGGTGTTGACCTTAGTACCCAAAACTGATACACAGAAAACTACAGGCCATTTTCTTTCTAAAACTTCTTACGTAATTTCAATCTGATGCTCAAAACAAAAGTTATGAGGATTTTCCCCAGGTCACCTGTTTGGAATGTAATTCGGGTGTCTGCAAAAACGCCCACTTCCTCAGATCATATCTCCATAAATATAGTGAGACAAGCTCTATATGTTGGACCCAAAATTCAGAATTATTTTGGCCCAAATGGGGATTTTTTAGCTTTTGAAACATCACATGAATAAAAGTTATAGTGAAAATGCCACGGTGACCTGTTTGGAGTAGCGAAACCCTAGAATCCAAAGCTCTGATAACAAATGTTAGGAAACTAGCTCACAAAAAGATAGGAAAGATAGATCAAAGCCTTATAATTCAGCCTCTTCAAGGGGGCAACCTCCTTTAAATTACAAAAATGAACAATTCTTGGATGATACAAATAAATAAACCTCCCTTCTATATATAGGAGTCTAAGGGGTCACAATGTAATCAAGTTGACATAACAGTAATAACATAAGGGCACAAAAATAAAAATAGTGGGTTTCTATGGGGAATACAAATAACAATATGGGGACAATAGGGGCACAATAATAACAATAAGGGATACAATGACAATAGTAATGGGGGAATCACTAGTATTATAGGGGCCTAATAGGGAAATTATATATTTATTATGTTAGTTTTCCTTTCATCAAGTACACACCAACATGAAGATCAGAAAGACAAGAACACAAGATGTGAGCAAACAACTAGGGAAAAATCCCTATGAAACAGAAAACCGAGTCAACCCTTTATCTAGTATATTAAATTAGGTTGAGACACACTTGACCCTTTGACTAAAGAAATAAACTCATTCCAACCACCAAACTAGTTCCTCCTGAAATTGTCTATACAAATATGGTTCATGGATCCTTCTGTTTCACCTTCAAAATTTCTACCCTCCTTTTGCAATAGTCTTGACCCTCCTACCTCAAAAATCTTCGCCTTCTTGCTTCATAAATCTCAGCCTTACTTTTGTAATAGTCATAGAACTTTTTTTAATCACATCTGCAACAATGAAATTTCGCCTCGCTATACTTGTTTTTGCAATTCACAGTTTTGCCTTCCTCTCCATAATAGTCTTCTAACATTTTCTGCTTCCTCTCCATTTCTTGGTCTAGTAATAGTCTCTCTTAATCCTTAAATGAATTCCTCACTTCTCTCCTTCAAATGGCGAGATATTAGGCTAGTTATACTTATTGGTCACTTTGCATTTGAGCCGACATGAACAATTTGACTTCAACCCAACTTCTAGGCTTGTAATGAAGGCCAAGTTGATTATCTTTTGTTTGGAGACCAACTTTGAAGGATGAATGATAATCCTTTTGGTAGAAGGAACTAATTTTGTGGAGGAGATATTTATACACAAAAAAAATTATTCCTTTCTTGTGCTTAAGGAGCCCAAGAAGGGTGTCTTACAAAAATGACTTCGACTTTGACTCAACAAAAATTTGGCTTCACAATGCCCAAAAAATGTATTTGAAGGAAAACATTTAAGCAAATAGATTTCAGTGGCCTACCCCTTGATAATTCAATGTTTTATTTTCTATAATGGATATGTATTCAAAGGAACATCTTTTGTTAACAAAATATTTTCATGTAAAACTATCCATTTTCGAGATTCGATGATAAAAGTTGAAAGAGATTAAAATTATGGCTGTTACTTGAGTATAAACTCCTTCGAAATATGTGGAATCAGCTATAATTCGAGCACAACACTCATTTCAATGCATTTTATCACATTTATTACTTATGGAGAGGTTCCAAAAGATCATTCCTTTATTAAGCTTGTAATCAACGCTATAGAAAAAATTAAAAATGAACTTAAAGATGAAACAAAAACTTGGAAAGTTGTAAAGCAATATAGAGATTTAGATGACAACCACATATGTCTTAGAATGTTACCATGTGGAACTCATTTCCATGAATGAATTCTTATAGGATTAACCGAAATCTAGAAGTTCATATATTTGAGTTATTCACTATAGTGAATACATTAGCATTCCATGTAAGCCAAAATTGTACCTAGTTCCAAGTTATTATGACATGCCATCATTCCACATAATTACTAGTTAATGCAATCATGCCACATAGTCACCAATTCCATGTGCTTATTCCAGATAACTGTTTTGAGATAGTTTCTTCACATTTGATTTATGGCACCTCAACGGTGGTTCTAGTCAATCAAATAAGCATTCATTCATGCAAAGGAATTCAACATGATAACATTATAAGACATATGTGGTCGTCATCCAAAATATTTATATTTCTTTACAACTTTCCAAGATTTTGTTTCATCTTTAAGTTCATTCTGAATTTTTTCTATAGAATTTATTACAATCTTAATAAAGAAATGTTTTGGAACCTCTCCATACATTAGCAATAAGATCAAATGCCTTGAAATGGATGTTGTGCTTGACTTATAGCTCATTCCATAGATTTCCAAGGAGTTGATGCTTGGGTAATGAACATAATTTTCATCTCTTTCAACTTTTATCATCGAATCTCGAAAATGGATCCTTTTGCATGGAAATATAATGTTAACAAAATATGTTCCTTTGACTGCCTAACTATTATAGAAAATAAAGTAATGAATGATCTAGGGGCAGGGCTATGAAATCTACTTGCTTAAATGTTTGTCTTCAAATAAATTTCTTGGGCATTATGAATCCAATTTTTTGTTGAGTCAAAGTTGAAGTAATTTTTGTAAGACACCATTCTTGGGCTCCTTAAAGTCAAGAAAGGAATAATGTTTTGTGTCTAAATATCTCCTCCACCAAATCAGTGCCTTCTCCCAAAGGATTATTATTCATCCTTCAAATTCAGCCTCCAAATATAAGATAATCAAGTCGGCCTTCATTACAAGCATAAAATTCAGGTTCAAGTCAAATTGTTCATATCGGCTCGAATGCATAGTGACCATTAAGTATAAATAACCTACTATTTGATCATTTAAAGGAGAGAAGTGAAACATCCATTCAAGAATTAAGAGAAACTATTATAGGGCCGAGAAATGGAGAGGAATTAAAGAATCTTGGAAAACTATTATAGAGAGAAAGTTGAAAATGTGAATTACATAAACAATTATAGGGAGGCTGAAGTGTCAACTAGTGCACGGGGTAGAGAAAAAACTAATGATATTTTTATTAATGAATAATAACAAAAAATATCAATTTAAAATTTCTTTTTTTCTTACACTTGATGATCCACCCCTCTTGTGACAACCTTGACAACATCATGAGTACACGACCAGACCATCCAAAATAAAGAAAAATAGAAATAAATGATTATAATAGTTATATCATTAGAAACGCCACATACCATATTATGAAAACATATTTTTGATGATAATATTTTTTGATATGAAGTATTTTGTGTTTATGATGAATGAATGAATGTTATATGTTAATGCATAATTCCTATATGTATGTTTATGTACATGAAGTTGTTTCATATTATGTAAACAAAATTGTTATGATAAAATTTATTAATATGAAATATTTTTTGGATTTACAAATGAATGAATGAATGAGTGAATGAATTTTTCCTATTTGTCTTTTTATGTACTTTAATGTCTTTCTTGCAACTATTTCCTATATAGTAGATAGATTGGGTACTAGGGGATTGAGAGTGATGTGAGGGGGCGAGGGAGGGGGTATGAGAGCTTCCACCTTCACGTGGTTGGACTTGTTCAGTAGAGAATAAATAAGTATTTTTATAATCTTGTAGCAAAACTCCCTCAATTCAATAGAGAAACAACAAATTCATTGTTGAATTCATTGTTACTTTGTCGAGTGGAGGGATGTTTGCTCCAATATCAAACTACTCCAAAATTTTCTTCTCGAGACCACGAGGAGCTCATTTTGGTATTCATGCATGAAATTATTTCTAATTATTATTTATTCGTGTAGTAAAATTTAATAATTGGTCAAATTTTGATCTAAGTTTGCCTCATTGGTCTCATGAATATGTGTAGCATAACTAGTTACAATTCATATGTTGAAGTAGAATAACTATCTAAAGGAAATAGATAAAAATCGTAAGGGTTTAGGTGAGACAACAAAATTTGTTTGATATTTTTCTTGTATTACTTGGCTAAGTGGGAGTTACATAAAATTTTATAAGAAATAACAAACTTTTCCATGAAAAAATTCATGTAGTATTTATCTTTCTTTGACAATTGTGTTTTTATCTCACTGAAAGACCGTAATTTGTCATTTTTGAGCAAGGTAGTAGGATAACCTTGTAATCTATTAATTGGCATAAGACACTGGTATCCTTTTTCTTCTATTTTATTAATTATTTATCGCACAAAACTTCTCCTCCTTCCTTTGTTTTGTAGGTACTTTCATTCACATATATGGATTTGAAAGATTAACTATAGTTGGCGTCATATGCACGGAAAAAAAACCCCTCGAAGTACTAGTCAACTTTATCACACCAAGTACTTGCCTACCAAGTGCGTGATTTAGTTTTGCGCTGCATTTGATTTCAAGAAATTTTTTATTTCTACATTGCAAATATTCGAAGACCATAGATGTTGATAAAAACTAGGGCAAACAAAATTACGATTTCTTTTATAATGTTTTCTATTATTATATTGAAACTTATAGTGATATAGTTTTTGTTCATCATCATCAATATTATTTTGTGTTCATCATCATGACAATGCCAATAAAGAAGATCACAATGCAAACAAGAACACCATAAATAGGCTCTGGCACTCAGGGGTATCTAGACTAAAATAGGTGTAATATGTTTTGTTTTTAATAGGTCCAAATGTAATATATGATTAAAAAAGTACCTGGTATCCATTAATCCTAAAGAACATGAAGAATTCTTTTAAAAATATTACTAGATATGGATTGAAGAAAAATGGGAAATAATCATAATTGAGAAGGTTTTCATGTAAATCATTCCTTAAGAGATCCAGATACATATATAACATAAAATCAAGGATAATACAAGATATCTAATATGTGGACATATGGGATATTTACATTATGCGTAACATGCCTTTATTTCAGATTTAAATAATTTTTTAATGAAACCCCATAAAGAAATGATATTATTATTAAATAGTGTATTCACTTTATTTATTAAAGCGTTTTGTAGAATTTATCCAAGGTATTTGGTATCTTGATATCAGTTAGGAAGAATTCCTATAAACGCGTCTGAATTCACATGGCAACCCTTTGGCCCTGTGTCACCACCATATAATGCCACGTCAGTTGACATGTGGTAACTTCCCTTCCCATATGTCACCTCCTCATAAGGTTACATCTTTAGTTAGAAATGCCATCCTATTTTATCCATTCATATCACATAATTTCTATAAAATCCTTATATAAAATTTGTAGATATTTGATCTTCCAAATTTTCACTTCTTCAGATCTTGGATTTCCAAAATTTTTGAATCCATCTAGATGCATGGTTTTATTTTTCTTCCAACTCACTCTTGTCATCTCTTCTATATTTCTCTACAATCAATCAATCAAATATATGAAACTTTGAATTCCCTATCACATGCCACGTCATCACACCATGATAGCATGCTATGACACCAAATCCTATCCAAAATACCACATCACTAGTGACATTTGAATAGCCATTTATGTTTCCATGTCACAATCTAGTTGGGTTCATCCTATGTAGATTTTCCACATCCTTATTTACACAACAATAGCCAATTCCATTGAAATTTCATGTAGCACATCATACTTTGGGTGTGATAATCCCAAGTGGCTCCATGTGATTACCATGTGTTCTACACTACTAGTATATTAATGCAATTTTTTTCAAAACATATTCGATGAAGCATCCAAAAACCTAAAACTCCATATAAATACAAAATAGTGAGATATGGGTACTTCTTGGATGAGGAATCAAATTCCACATACAATGAGATCTCCAACTTGAAATTTGAGTAAAACCGTAGGGACGTAATTTGAAAATATAGTTTTTTTTTTTTCCATCTAAAATTTGATGATGTAATCTAATCTTATTTTATTATTTCCATTATTATTTTATAATATTCATTATAAGGCCCATTTTATACCTCAAAATTTCTCCAATGAAGGTTTCATATATCTAAGAAGTTAAATAGGCTCCTAGTTGTCTAGAAGCTTAATTCTAGTTTTAACATTCTTTGAAGGGAACTAGAATACACTGCACTTGGCCAATCTCAAATATGAGATTTATTTATATAATGATTATTGAAATTGTGAAAATGAAATTCTAAGGTTTTTGAAGTTAAACCTTAGTAGAAGTAAAATTCTCTAATGATTTAAGATTTGTGTAAGATTGATGAAATCTAAGTTTTAGTTGGGATTGATGTTTGATTGAAAAATATAGGATTTGCATCGAACCCTAGTTGAAGCTGGTCATGTTAATGACTAAGTTGTGATTGGTTTTGATTGACACTCTTATATGAAATCTAGGATTTTTATGAAACCCTAGGAGAAAATCTAACATATGAATTCTGAAAGTGTTAGATTCCTTGTAGATATATATTTATGTTTGAAATGTTCTAGGGTTTGATATATGTTGTAGTAGGGTATGTTACATCTTTGAGAGAAACATTGAAACCATAGATGGAATAAAATTTGTTATGAAGTAGTCTAGGGTCTATGACAAAGTCCCTTTCAAGATGTTGAAGAGTATATGCCTCTTGCTTGTAATTAAGTTTGGGCATCTCATATGTATAAAGTTGAAATTATTTCTCGATTTTGATATGGATAACTTGATTCTTCTATAGATTTGGTTGTACTTGCTATCCAAGTTTTGCAGGTGCACAATCTTTAATATGGTGAAGATTCTCGTTGATGTAATAAGCATGATGAGGATGATGATAACTCTGATAAAATGCTTGGAAGCCATGAAATATTCTTCGGTGATGAAAAGAAGAAGTTGATCTCCTTGAGGAAGCCTGAATAGATGATATATCCCTAAGATTAAGAAGGAGTCTGGATAAAGAGATGATCCTTGCTTGAGAGGGAGGGCATAATTTGGTTTTGATTAAAGAATGAATTTTAGAGGATATGTTTTTGCATGAGAAGTACGAAAGGAAAGTGTATGATTGAGGAATCTTATGTCAGAGATTTAGTTGATAGTCCTACTATGAAACGTTGAGAAGAAACATCAATACCCTAGAGTTTTGTATTTGATTATGTACCTGTGAAAGTATTTGATTGATTGGGGTTGTGTTTGTACATGTGAATCTCTTGAAGTTGTTTGATATCACACTAATTACCAATCAATTTGATTGGGAGAGATTGCTTATTCTTGATTTGTTGGTTCAAGGAGTGTTAATGCATTTTCAGTGAAGCATTGCTTGGGAGGACATCTAGATGACACTTTGTGTTGATTTCTAGGTCCCGAAGTTGGAAAAGGGGGTGTTGATGATAGATCTTTTTTTTTGGATACACACCTGGATCTTTGGGTTGATCATTAACAAGTAATCCTGATGGTACCTAGAGAGGCTAAAAGCTTGCGTCCATTGTCTTCCCACCCGAACAGGTTTCCCTAGATAGGAATCTAGTCTGTGGCATTACAGTGCCTAAATTGTTGAGAGACCAATGGAGAGATTTCCCTATTCAGTAATCTAGTCGATGACATTGCAGTGCCTAAAGTTCTTCATGGTTCATATAGTGGAGATTTTCCTTGCGCTTGTATATGATAAATACCTCCCTAGTTAAGAGGGAGTGTTGGAAAATGTAACTAGGTTTAGTATTCATTAAATGTATTTGAGTCATCTTGTCAAAAGAATAAGGAAAATAATTATTATTATTATTAGTGTGACTTATTAAAGCATGGGTTTCTTGCTTGGGTCGCCATGTTTAGGTCAAAGCCCCCATTGAGGACTTCTAGGATTTATTAAGAGTCAATAGAGTCATTTTACTTTTAAAGAGACCCTTCTTGGGATTTTGAATCATGTAAAAATGTTAAGTATTGAGTCAAATTTAATTTATGTATGCTCCGCATCAATTCAGCCTAGAAGAGATCAATTTAGCCTAATGACATCAATTCGACCTCCTTTGAAGCCCATAAATAGAAGCAAGTCGAATTCATTTGGAGCACACTCTCTCACAAGAAATTGTTACATCTATTGAAGCTTGAAGAAGTGCGAAGTAGAAGAAGAAGGGGAAGGAAGTGTGAGTTGGGTGGAGTCTAAGGAGAAGAAGAGAAATTAAAATTTGGTGCCTCTCTCTCTTTTTTTCGTGCCTTAGTTTGGGAGATCAATGTCTTCCAAGTTTTGTTGATGCCAAAAGATGCCTGATGCTGGAAGCTACTACATAGTCACGGTTGTCGGAAGAGAGTTGGAAGATCTAAGAGGCTGACATGGTGTGGAGGGAAGGTTTATTCTTTGTCTAGGGTGAAGAGTCCAAAAGAATACTATTGAAAGGAAGATAATTTTGACTATGTTTTCCCCTCAGGGGAAGGTTTACCTTGGCATAGTTCCTATATCTGGTGCCCATTAGTTTATGTGCTTTCGCTTTGGTAATTGCTTGATGAACTAAAGAAGAAATATATAAAGAAAACTTAACAATAACTCATGGACATCAAAAGTAATTATCAAGAATAAGAAAAGATTTCTGCCTTTCTAATTTTCTAACACCTACATGCAACATCAAGTAGGCCTCATGGAAAACTATTCGACTTCCAAGTAAGACTATATATAAGGATGCATCGATCTCATTTGAAAGGAATCAATTCATCTAAAAATAAATTTGATATAAAGAGAATAAGAATAGCTAGAATGATTGAAGAAGAGGAGAATCCAAGGAGGAGAAAAATCGAAGCTAAGAAGATTGTTTTTGGCCAATATCTCTCACACATGTGGACTACAACTAGGGTATCTAAAGTGAAAAATTGCATACCTCAAGAGAATCTAAAATCTAGCATTAAAATATCATTCTAGCAATTTGAATTCATGAGAAGAAAAGTCTAAGAAAAGAGAAGGATAGAAGCCTCTTAATTCTTTGCTAATACACTCACACGTGTGAAGTGGCTCTCATTTTAGAAGGTTGAAAATTGTAGGCCGAAATTATAGTCAAAGTCATAGGTTTGAAATATTGGTCAAAAGAGAAGTGGAAGTTGTAGTAACACAAATTTGACTTAGGTTGACTTTATGAGAGGGAAGTGCTTCAAGGAGAAATTTGACTTGGTATTGAAGGGGGCTTGGTAAAGGGTCATGTGTATTGGAATTCGTTATTTGAAGTTCTATAAGAAGAGAAGAGTTCTTGATGGTTTTCCATGGAAGGCGATTTTTTGGCCCTAGTCGATAACCTATATCTTGTGTCCTATTGTCTCATTGTTATTCGTTGTTTGGTAGTTGTCTCATGATAGAGAACACTAATAATCATTAAGTGAAAGAAAAATATAATCAAGTTTAGGTAAAAAATCAATAGAAGAAATTATCAAAGTAAGAGAACTTATTTATTCTCTTTGCCCCTATATTTCTCAATGCAAATGTGTTGCAAGAATCTTGTTGATTAAGAAGAAGCTATAGTGGTTTGTATAGGGGATGTAGAGGATGAGGAACGGTATTAATATCCTAGCCATAGGTTGCACTTGAGCTAGAGTAAAGAATTTATAGTTTGAAAAACCATACACTACATCTATGAGATAAAGTTGTATACATAGACATGTATTAAGGACAAGAGTAACGTACATACATGACCCTACACATGGAAAATAAAAAACCATGAACATTTTCCATGGTATTCTGCCAAGGTTTTGAGTCACCAATGTCTATTTGATTCCATCAACAATTGTTGTCAAAAAATCCAATGGATTTTCATATGGCATTTGCAAGGAAAATAATTTATAAAAGGAGAAAGAGAACATACAATTAAGTGTGCATTTTCTATGAGCTATTTGATGAGGTTTGTTTTGGAACAGGTGTGCACCAGGGTGCAAGGAGGAGTCTGAAATATGAGAGATCTGATGGATATCTGATAGAAATATTTATTGTTTGGTATAACCTAATGTGTGAATTCACTTGCTTGCAAGAGTGGATATAATGGTTTGATTTATGTAAAATTATGTTTCAGTACAAATATGATTATGAGAATACAGGGACCAGAGGGATCACTATGTGTTGTAGCTCAAGGAGGTTTTCCAAAGACAAACATTTGTTTGATTCAGTACATGTGTAATATTGTCATTTATGTTTTTGATGTATAGATCAATGTGTTGATTTGAAAGTATATGTAGAATCTTGTGAAATAGAGTGTTATGTAGAATGTTGTGATTGACATGGTTGTTTTGCTAGGGAGAATATCTATATGCAGAGATTGTGCTTTTTGCAGAGGTTGTTTAATGACTTTCTTTCAACTATTTCCTATATAGTAGATATATTGGGTACTAGGGAATTGAGAGTGATGTGAGGGGGTGAGGGAGGGGGTATGAGAGCTTCCACCTTCACGTGGTTGGCCCTGTTTAGTAGAGAATAAATTAGGATTTGTATAATATTGCAAAAAAACTCCCTCAATCCAATAGATAAACAACAAAGTCATTGTTGAATATGTTGTTACTTTGTCAAGAGGAGGGAGGTTTGCTCCAATATCAAACTACTCCAACATTTTCTTCTCAAAACCAAGAGGAGCTCATTTAGGTATTCATTCATGAAATTATTTATAATTATTATTTATTCATGTAGTAAAATTTAATAATTGGTCAAATTTTAATCTAAGTTTGGCTCATTGGTCTCATGAATATGTGTAGGACAAATAGTTACAATTTAGATGTTGAAGTGGAATAAATATCTAAAGAAAATAGATAAAAATTGTAAGGGTTTAGGTGAGACAACAAAATTTGTTTGATATTTTTCTTGTATTTCTTGGCTAAGTGGGAGTTACGTAAAGTGTTATAAGAAATAACAAACTTTTCCATGAAAAAAATTCATGTAGTATTTCTCTTTCTTTGACAATTGTGTTTTTTTTTTTGACTGAAAGACCATAATTTGTCATTTTTCATGCAGGGCAATAGGAGAACCTTGTACTCTATTAATTGGGCATAAGGCACTGGTATGATATTTCTTCTATTTTCTTAATTATTTGTCGCATCTAACTTCTCCTCCTTCCTTTGTTTTGTAGGTACTTTCATTCACATATATGGATTTGAAAGATTAACTACGGTTGGAGTCATATGCACAGAAAAAAAAAAAAAACCCTCGAAGTAATACTCAACTTTATCACACCAAGCACTTGCTTACAAATTGCGTGATTTAGTTTTGGTTGCATTTGATTTCAATAAATTTTGTATTTCTACATTGCAAATATTCGAAGACCATAGATGTTGAGAAAAACTAGGGCAAAAAAAATTACGATTTCTTTTATAATGTTTTCTATTGTTATATTGAAATTTCTAGTGATATAATTTTAGTTCATCATCATCATTATTATTTTCTGTTCATCATCATGACAATGCCAATGAACAAGATCACAACGCAAACAAGAACACCATAAATAGGCTCTAGCACTACGGGGTATCTAGACTAAAAGAGGTGTAATATGTTTTGTTTTCAATAGGTCCAAATGTAATATATGATTAAAAATGTAATTTCTGTATTCAAGCTTCTATGATCCATAATGAATTAAACAAAGTCTTTCAGTAGAAATCACATGAGAGAATATTTTTGGGAAACGCATTTCAAACCAAGAAGTGTGGTTCATCATCAGGACTAGATGAAGAGGCAGACCATGGCAAAGGCTTAAATAGAGAGCAGAAGGGAAGAGTCTACAACGTTTTAGAAAATACAGATCTATCTTCAACTTGGAAACCCTTACGCGAGACGGTTCAAAGTGATGAACTTTAATAGCAGTGGCCCTTTCGTATAGGGTAGTAATTTTTGTATTCAAGCTTCTATGATCCATAATGAATTAAACAAAGTCTTTCGGTAGAAATCACATGAGAGAATTTTTTGGCCGATGCATTTCAAACCAACAAGTGTGGTTCATCATCAAGACCAGATGAAGAGGTAGACCACAACAAAGGCTTAAATAGAGAGCACAAGGGAAGAGTCTCTACATCGTTTTAGAAAAGCCAGATCTGTCTTCAACTTGGAAACCCTTACGTGAGACCGTTCAAAGTGATGAACATTAACAGCAGTGGCCCTTCTGTATAGGGTAGTAATTTCTGTATTCAAGCTTATGTGATCCATAATGAATTAAAGAAAGTCTTTCAGTAGAAATCACATGAGATAATTATTTGGCCAACGCGTTTCGAACCAACAAGTGTGGTTCATCATTAGGTCCAGATGAAGAGGCAGACCATGGAAAAGGCTTAAATAGAAAGCACAAGGGAAGAGTCTCTACGTCGTTTTAGAAAAGCCAGATCTGTCTTCAACTTGGAAACCCTTACGTGAGACCGTTTCAAGTGATGAACTTTAATAGTAGTGGCCCTTCCATATAGGGTAGCAATTTCTATATTCAAGCTTTTGTGATCCATAATGAATTGAAGAAAGTCTTTCAGTAGAAATCACATGAGAGAATTTTTTGGCCGACGCGTTTCGCACCAACAAGCATGGTTCATCATTAGGACTAGATGAAGAGGTAGACCATGGAAAAAGCTTAAATAGAGAGCTTAAGGGAAGAGTCTCTACATCATTTTAGAAAATCTAGATCTATCTTCAACATGGAAACCCTTACGCAAGACCGTTCAAAGTGATGAACTTTAATAGCAATGGCCCTTGCGTATCGGGTAGTAATTTCTGTATTCAAGCTTCTGTGATGAATAATGAATTAAACAAAGTCTTTTAGTAGAAATCACATGAGAGAATTTTTTGGCCGACGCATTTCGAGCCAACAAGTGTGGTTCATCATGAAGACCAGATGAAGAGGCAAACCATGGCAAAGGCTTAAATAGAGAGAACAAGGGAAGTGTCTCTACATCGTTTTAGAAAATCTAGATCTCTCTTCAACTTGGAAACCCTTACATGAGACTGTTCAAAGTGACAAACTTTAATAGCAGCGGCCCTTCCATATAGGGTAGTAATTTTTGTATTCAAGCTTCTGTGATCCATAATGAATTAAACAAAGTCTTTCTGTAGAAATCACATGAGATAATTTTTTGGTTGATGCGGTTCGAACCAACAAGTGTGGTTCATCATCAGGACCAGATGAAGAGGCAGACCATGGCAAAGGATTAAATATAAAGCACAAGGGAAGAGTCTCTACATCGTTTTAGAAAATATAGATCTGTCTTCAACTTGGAAACCATTACGCAAGACCGTTCCAGGTGATGACCTTTAATAATAGTAGCCCTTCCATATAGGGTAGTAATTTCTGTATTCAAGCTTCTGTGATCCATAATGAATTAAACAAAGTCTTTCGGTAGAAATCACATGAGAGAATTTTTTGGCCGACACATTTCGAATCAACAAGTATGGTTCATCATCATGACTAGATGAAGAGGCAAACCATGGCAAAGGCTTAAACAAAGAGCACAATGAAAGAGTCTCTACATCATTTTAGAAAATCCAGATCTATCTTCAACTTGGAAATCCTTATGCGAGACTGTTCAAAGTGATGAACTTTAATAGCAGTGGCCCTTCTGTATAGGGTAGTAATTTCTATATTCAAGCTTCCATGATCCATAATGAATTAAACAAAGTCTTTCGCCAGAAATCACATGAGAGAATTTTTTGGCCGACACGTTTTGAACCAACAACTGTGGTTCATCATCAAGACCAGATGAAGAGGCCGACCATGGCAAAGGCTTAAATAGGGACCACAAGGGAAGATTCTCTATATCGTTTTAGAAAAGCCAAATTTGTGTTCAACTTGGAAACCCTTACGCAAGACCATTCAAAGTGATTAACTTTAATAGCAGTGGCCCTTCTGTATAGGGTATTAATTTCTGTATTCAAGCTTCTATGATCCACAATGAATTAAACAAAGTCTTTCGGTAGAAATCACATGACAGAATTTTTTGGCCGAAGCGTTTCATACGAACAAGCGTGGTTCATCATCAAGACCATATGAAGAGGCAGACCATGGCAAAGGCTTAAATAGAGAGCACAAGGGAAGAGTCTCTACATCCTTTTAGAAAAGCTAGATCTGTCTTCAACATGGAAACCCTTACGCGAGATTGTTCAAAGTGATGAACTTTAATAGCATTGACCCTTCCGTATAGGGTAGTAGTTTCTGTATTCAAGATTCTGTGATCCATAATGAATTAAACAAAGTCTTTCAGTAGAAATCACATGAGAGAGTTTTTTCGCTGATGCGTTTCGAACCAACAAGTGTGGTTCATCATCAGGACCACATGAAGAGGCAAACCAGGGTAAAGGCTTAAATAGAGACCGCAAGGGAATAGTCTCTACATCATTTTAGAACAGCCAGATTTGTCTTCAACTTGGAAACCCTTACGTGAGACCGTTCAAAGTGATGAAATTTAATAGCAGTTTCCCTTTCATATAGCGTAGTAATTTCTGTATTCAAGCCTCTATGATCCATAATGAATTAAACAAATTATTTCGGTAGAAATCACATGAGAGAAATTTTTTGTTGATGCGTTTCGAACCAACAAGTGCGCTTCATCATTCGGACCAGATGAAGAGGCATACCATGGCAAAGGCTTAAATAGAGAGCACATGGGAAGAGTCTCTACATCGTTTTAGAAAAGCCAGATATGTCTTCAACTTGGAAACCTTACGTGAGATCGTTCAAAGTGATAAAATTTAATAGCAGTGGCCCTTCCGTATAGGGTACTAATTTCTGTATTCAAGCTTCTGTGATCCATAATGAATTAAACAAAGTCTTTCAGTAGAAATCACATGAGAGAATTTCTTGGCCGACGCGTTTCAAGCCAACAAGTGTGGTTCATCATCAGGACCAGATGAAGAGGTAGACCATGGCAAAGGCTTAAATAGAGAGCACAAGGGAAGAGTCTCTACATTGTTTTAGAAAACCCAAATCTGTCTTCAACTTGGAAACCGTGAGACCGTTCAAAGTGATGAACTTTAATAATAGTGGCCCTTCTATATCAGGTAGTAATTTATGTCTTCAAGCTTCTGTGATGCATAATGAATTAGAAAAAGTCTTTTGGTAGAAATCACATGAGAGAATCTTTTCGCCAACGTGTTTCGAACCAATAAGTGTGGTTCATCATCAGGACCAGATGAAGAGGCAAACCATGGCAAAGGCTTAAATAGAGAGCACAAGTGAAGAGTCTCTACATCGTTTTAGAAAAGCCAGATCTGTCTTCAACTTCGAAACCCTTATGCGAGACCGTTTAAAGTGATGAACTTTAATAGCCATGGCCCTTTCGTATAGGGTATTAATTTATGTATTCACTTTGAACGGTCTCACATAAGGGTTTCTAAGTTGAAGACAAATCTGGCTTTTCTAAAACGATGTAGAGACTCTTCCCTTATGTTCTCTATTTAAGCCTTTGCCATGGTCTACCTCTTCATCTCATCCTAATGATGAACCAACCTTCTTGGTTCGAAACGCGTCTGCCAAAAAATTCTCTCATGTGATTTCTACCAAAAGACTTTGCTTAATTCATTATGGATCACAGAAGCTTGAATGCAGAAATTACTACCCTATTCGGAAGGGCCACTACTATTAAAGTTCATCACTTTGAACAGTCTCGCGTAAGGGTTTCAAAGTTGAAGACAGATTTGGCTTTTCTAAAACGATGTAGAGACTCTTCCCTTGTGCTCTCTATTTAAGCCTTTTCCATGGTCTACCTCTTCATCTGGTCCTGATGATGAACCACACTTGTTGGTTCGAAACGCGTCGGCCAAAAAATTCTCTCATGTAATTTCTACCGAAAGAATTTGTTTAATTCATTGTGGATCACAGAAGCTTGAATACAGAAATTACTACCCTATACAGAAGGGCCACTGCTATTAAATTTCATCACTTTGTATGGTCTCGCGTAAGGGTTTCCAAGTTGAAGACAGATCTGGCTTTTCTAAAACGATGTAGAGACTCTTCCCTTGTGCTCTCTATTTAAGCCTTTTCCATGGTCTGCCTCTTCATCTGGTCCTGATGATGAACGACACTTGTTGGTTCAAAGCGCGTCGGCCAAAAAATTCTCTCATGTGATTTCTACCAAAAAATTTGTTTAATTCATTATGGATCACAGAAGTTTGAATACAGAAATTACTACCCTATATGAAAGGGCCATTGCTATTAAAGTTCATTACTTTGAATGGTCTCGCATAAGGGTTTTCAAGTTGAAGATAGATCTGGATTTTCTAAAATGATGTAGAGACTCTTCCCTTGTGCTCTCTATTTAAGCCTTTGCAATGGTCTACCTCTTCATCTAGTCTTGATGATGAACCACACTTGTTGGTTCGAAATGCATCGGCCAAAAAATTCTCTCATGTCATCTCTACCGAAATATTTTGCTTAATTCATTATGGATCACAGAAGCTCGAATACAAAAATTACTACCCTATACAGAAGGGCCACTACTATTAAAGTTCATCACTTTGAACCGTTTCGTGTAAGGGTTTCCAAGTTGAAGACAGATCTGGCTATTGTAAAACGATGTAGAGACTTTTCCCTTGTGCTCTCTATTTAAGCCTTTGCCATGGTCTGCTTCGTTATCTGGCCCTGATGATGAACCACGCTTGTTTGTTTGAAACGCGTTGGCCAAAAAATTATCTCATTTGATTTCTATCAAAAGACTTTGTTTAATTCATTATGGATCACAGAAGTTTGAATACATAAATTACTACCCTATACGGAAGGGCCACTTCTATTAAAGTTCATCACTTTGAACGGTCTCGCATAAGGCTTTCCAAGTTGAAGACAGATCTAGATTTTCTAAAGCAATGTAGAGACTCTTACCTTGTGCTCTCTATTTAAGCCTTTGCTATGGTCTGCCTCTTCATCTAGTATTGATGATGAACCACACTTTTTGGTTCGAAACACGTTGGCCAAAATATTCTCTCATGTGATTTATACAGAAAGAATTTGTTTAATTCATTATGGATCATAGAAGCTTGAATATAGAAATTACTACCCTATACGGGAGGGCCACTACTATTAAAGTTCATCACTTCGAACGGTCTCGTGTAAGTGTTTCTAAGTTGAAGACAGATCTTCCTTTTCTAAAACGATGTAAAGACTCTTCCCTTATGCTCTCTATCTAAGCCTTTGCCATGGTCTGCCTCTTCATCTAGTCCTGATGATGAACCACACTTGTTGGTTCGAAACGCGTCGTCCAAAAAATTCTCTCATGTGATTTCTACAGAAAGACTTTGTTTAATTCATTATGGATCATAGAAGCTTGAATACAGAAACTACTAATCCTATATGGAAGGGCCACTACTATTAAATTTCATCACTTTGAACGGTCTCACGTAAGGGTTTCCAAGTTGAAGATAGATCTGGATTTTCTAAAATGATGTAGAGACTCTTCCCTTGTGATTTCTATTTAAGCTTTTGCCATGGTATGCCTCTTCATCTGGTCCTAATGATGAACCACACTTGTTGGTTCAAAACACGTCGGCCAAAAAATTCTCTCATGTGATTTCTAGTGAAAGACTTTGTTTAATTCATTATGGATCACAGAAGCTTGAATACAGAAATTACTACCCTATATAGAAGGGCCACTACTATTAAAGTTCATCACTTTGAATGGTCTCATGTAAGGGTTTCCAAGTTGAAGACAAATCTAGATTTTCTAAAACGATGTAGAGACTCTTCCCTTGTGTTCTCTATTTAAGCCTTTGCCATGGTCTACCTCTTCATCTAGTCCTAATGATGAACCACACTTGTTGGTTCGAAACGCGTCGTACAAAAAATTCTCTAATGTGATTTCTACTGAGAGTGTTTGTTTAATTCATTACGGATCACAGAAGCTTGAATACAAAAATTACTACCTTATACGGAAGGGCCACTGCTATTAGAGTTCATCACTTCAAACGGTCTCGTGTAAGGGTTTCCAAGTTGAAGATAGATCTAGCTTTTCTAAAACGATGTAGATACTCTTCCCTTATGCTCTCTATTTATGCCTTTGCCATGGTCTACCTCTTCATCTGGTCTTGATGATGAACCACACTTGCTGGTTCGAAATGCGTCGGCCAAAAAATTCTCTCATGTGATTTCTACCGGATGACTCTATTTAATTAAAAATGTACATGGTATCCATTAATCCTAAAGAACATGAAGAATTCTTTTAAAAATATTACTGGATGTGGATTGAAGAAAAATGGGAAAATAATCATAATCGAGAAGGTTTTCATGTACATCATTCCTTAAGAGATCTAGATCTAGATATAACATAAAATCAAGGATAATATAAGATATCTAATATGTGGACATATGGGATATCTACATTAATTGTAACATGCCTTTATTTCGGATTTAAATAATTTTTTAATGAAACCCCAGAAAGAAATGATATTATTATTAAATAGTGTATTCAATTTATTTATTAAAGCGTGTTGTAAAATTTATCTAAGGTATTTGGTATCTTGATATTAGTTATGACAAGTTCCTATAAACATGTCTGAATTCACATGGCAACGCTTTGGCCCTGTGTTAGCACCATATAATGCCACGTTTGTTGACATCTGGTAACTTCCCTACCCACATGTCACCTCCTCATAAGGTTACATCTTTAGTTAGAAATGTCATCCTATTTTATCCATTCATATCACATAATTTATGTAAAATCCTTATATAAAATTTGTAGATATTTGATCTTCCAAATTTCCACTTTTTTAGATCTAGGATTTCCAAAAATTTTGAATCCATCTAGATGCATGGTTTTATTTTTCTTCCAACTCACTCTTCTCATCTATTCTATATTTATCTACAATAAATGAGTCAAATATATGAAACTTTGAATTCCCTATCAACATGCCACATAATCACACCATGATAGCATGCTATGACACCAAATCCTATCCAAAATTCCACATCACTAGTGACGTTTGATTAGCCATTTATGTTTCCATGTCACAATATAGTTGGGTTCATTCTATGTAGATTTTCCACATCCTTATTTACACACAAATAGCCAATTCCATTGAAATATCATGTAGCACATAATACTTTTGGTGTGATAATCCTAGGTGGCTCCATGTGATTACCATGTGTTCTACACTACTAGCATATTAATGTGATTTTTTTCAAAACATATTCTATGAAGCATCCCAAAACCTAAAACTCCATATAAATACAAAATAGTGAGACATGGGTATTTCTTGGATGAGGAATCAAATTCCACATACAATGAGATCTCCAACATGAAATTTGAGTAAAACTGTAGGGACGTAAGTTGAAAATATAGATTTTTTTTCCATATAAAATTTGATGATGTTTAATCTAATATTATTTTATTATTTCCTCTATTATTTTATAATATTCCTTATAAGGCCCATTTATACCTCAAAATTTCTCCAATGAAGGTTTCATATGTCTAAGAAGTTACATAGGATCCTAGTTGTCTAGAAGGTTAATTCTAGTTTTAACATTCTTTCAAGGGAACTGGACTACACTGCACTTGGCCAATCTCAAATAGAAGATTTATTTATATGTTTGAATTGTTCTAGGGTTTGATATATGTTGTAGTTTGGTATGTTACATCTTTGAGAGAAACATTGAAACCCTAGATGGAATGAAAGTTGTTATGAAGTAATCTAGGGTTTATGACAAAGTCCCTTTCAAGATGTTGAAGAGTATATGTCTCTTGTTTGTAATTAAGTTTGGGTATCCCATATGTATAAAGTTGAAATTCTTTCATGATTCTGATATGGCTAACTTGATTCTTCTATAGATTTGATTGTACTTGATATCTAAGTTTTGCAAGTACACAATCTTCAATATGGTGAAGATTCTTGTTGATGTAATAAGCATGATGAGGATGATGATAACTTTGAGAAAATGCTTGGAAGCCATGAAATATTCTCCGGTGATGAAAAGAAGAATATTATCTCCTTGAGGAATCCTAAATAGATGATATATCCCTAAGATTAAGAGGGAGTTTGGATAAAGAGATGATCCTTGCTTTAGAGGGAGGGCATAGCTTGCTTTTGATTAAAGAATGAATTTTGGAGGATATGTTTTTGCATGAGAAGTACGAAAGGAAAGTGTATGAATGAGGAATCTTTTGTCAGAGATTTAGTTGATAGTCCTAATATGAAACGTTGAGAAGCAACATCAAGACCCTAGAGGTTTGTATTTGATTATGTACATGTGAAAGTATTTTATTGGTTGGGGTTGTGTTTGTTCATGTGAATCTCTCGAAGATTTTTGATAGCAGACTGATTACCAATCAATTTGATTGGGAGAGATTGGTTATTCTTGATTTGTTGGTTCAAGGAGTGTTAATGCATTTTCAGTGAAGCATTGCCTAGGAGGACATCTAGATGACACTTTTTGTTGATTTCTAGGTCCCGAAGTTGCAAAAGGGGGTGTCGATGATAGATATTTTTTTTTGGATACACACCTGGATCTTTGGGTTGATGATTAGCAAGTAATCCTGATGGTACCTAAAGAGGCCGAAAGCATGCGTCCATCGGATTCCCACCCGAATAGGTTTCCCTGATCAGGAATCTAGTTTGTGGCATTACAATGCCTAAATTGTTGAGAGACCAATGGATACATTTCCCTATTCAAGAATCTAGTCGATGACATTGGAGTGCCTAAAGTTCTTCATGGTGCATATAGTGGAGATATTCCTTGCGCTTGTATATGATAAATACCTCCCCAGTTAAGAGGGAGTGTTGGAAAATGTAACTAGGTTCAGTCTTCATTAAATGCATTTGAGTCATCTTGTCAAAAGAATAAGGAAAATTTATTATTATTATTATTGTGACTTATTAAAGCATGGGTTTCATGCTTGGGTCACCATGTTTAGGTAAAAGCCCCCATTTAGGACTTCTAGGATTTATTAAGAGTCAATAGAGTCATTGTACTTTTAAAGAGACCCTTCTTGGGATTTTGAATCATGTAAAAAGGTTATGTATTATGTCAAATGTAATTTATGTATGCTCCACATCAATTCAACCTAGAAGATATCAATTCGGCCTAAGGACATCAATTCAACCTCCCTTGAAGCCTATAAATAGAAGCAAGTCGAATTCATTTGGAGCACACTCTCTCACAAGAAAGTGTTATATCTCTTGAAGCTTGAAGAAGTGCATAGTAGAAGAAGAAGGGGAAGGAAGTGTGAGTTGGGTGGAGTCTAAGGAGAAGAAGAGAAATTAAAATTTGGTGCCTCTCTCTCTCTCTTTTGTGCCTTAGTTTGGAAGATCGATGTATTCAAAGTTTTGCTGATGCTAGAAGATGCCTGATGCTGGAAGCTACTCCATAGTCGAGGTTGCTGGAAGAGAGTTGGAAGATCTAAGAGGCTGACATGGTCTAGAGGGAATGTTTTGTTTTTGTCTAGGGTGAAGAGTCCCAAATAATACTATTGAAAGGAAGATAATTTTGACTGTGTTTTCCCCTCGAGGGCGGTTTTACCTTGGCATAGTGCCGATATCTGGTGTCCATTTTTTTATGTGCTTTCACTTTGGTAATTTCTTGATGAACTAAAGAAGGAATATATAAAGAAAACTTAACAACAAGTCATGGACATCAAAAGTAATTATCAAGAATAAGAAAAACTTTCTGCCTTTCTAATTTTCTAACACCTACATGCAACATCAAGTAGGCCTCATGGATAGCTATTCGACTTCAAAGTAAGACTATATAAGGATGCATCAATCTCATTTGAAAGGAATCAATTCATCTAAAAATAAATTTGATCTAAAGAGAATAAAAATAGCTAGAATGATTGAAGAAGAGGAGAATCCAAGGAGGATAAAAACTAAAGCTAAGAAGATTATTTTTGGCCAATATATCTCACACATGTGGACTAAAACTAGGGTATCTAAAGTGAAAAATTGCATACCTCAAGAGAATCTGAAATCTAGCATTAAAACATCATTCTTGCAAGTTGAATTCATGAGAAGAAAATTCTAAGAAAAGAGAAGGAGAGAAGCGTCTTAATTCTTCGCTAATACACTGACACATGTGAAGTGACTCTCATTTTAGAAGGTTGAAAATTGTAGGCCGAAATGATAGTCAAAATTGTAGGTCCAAAATATTGGTCAAAAGAGAAGTGGAATTTGTTGTAACACAAGTTTGACTTAGGTTGACTTTATGAGAAGGAAGTGCTTCAAGGAGAAATTTAACTTGATATTGAAGGGGGCTTGGTAAAGGGTCATGGGTATTGGAATTCGTTATTTGAAGTTCTATAAGAAGAGAAGAGTTCTTGATGGTTTTCCATGGAAGGCGATTTTTTGGCCCTAGTTGATCGACTATATCTCAAGTGTCCTCTTGTCTCATTGTTATTTGTTGTTTGGTAGTCGTTTCATGATAGAGAACACTAATAATAATTAAGTGAAAGAAAAAGATAATCAAGTTTAAGTAAAAATGCATTACAAGAAATTATCAAAGTAAGAGAAATCATTTATTCTAATTGCCCCTAGATTTCTCAATGCAAAGGTGTTGCAAGAATCTTTTTGATTAAGAAGAAGCTGTAGTGGTTTGTATAGGTGTTGTAGAGGATGAGGAAGGGTATTAATATCTTAGCCATAGGTTGCACTTGAGGTAGAGTAAAGAATTTATAGTTTTAAAAACCATACACTACATCTATGAGATAAAGTTGTGTACATAGACATGTATTAAGGACAAGAGTAACGTACACACATGACCCTACACATGGAAAATAAAAAACCATGAACATTTTCCATGGTATTCTACCAAGGTTTTGAGTCGCCAATGTCTATTTGATTCCATAAACAATTTCCATCAACAAATCCAATGGATTTTCCTATGGCATTTGCAAGGAAAATAATTTATAAAAGGAGAAAGAGAATATACAATTGAGTGTGCATTTTTTATGAGCTATTTGATGAGGTTTGTTTTGGAACATGTGTGTACCACGGTGTAAGGAGGAGTACGAAATCTGAGGGATTTGATGGATATCTAATAGAAATATTTATTGTTTGGTCTAACCTATTGTGTGAATTCACTTGCTTGCAAGAGTATATATAATGGTTTGATTTATGTAAAATCATGTTTCAGTACAAATATGATTATGAGAAAACAGGGATCAGAGGGATCACTATGTGTTGTAGATCAAGGAGGTTTTGTAGAGACTAACATTTTTTTGATTCACTACATGTGTAATATTGTCATTTATGTTTTTGATGTAGAGATCAGTGTGTTGATTTGACAGTGTATGTAGAATCTTGTGAAATAGAGTAGTATATAGAATGTTGTGATTAACATGGTTGTTTTGCTAGGGAGAAGATCTATATGCAGAGAATGTTTTATTTGTAGAGGTTGTTTAATGACTAGTTTTTATGATATTTGTGCATTACTTGTTTTCCCGAATAATACGTACATATGTGGATCTACTTCTGAATAATCTCGTATATTATCCGAGTAAATGAACCTTGACTAATATTTATTCTTGTTGTTGAATGTGGTCACTAGTGCTATTGATTGATGAGTGTTAGAGATTGATAAAGGCATTGCGATGTATGGTTTTTTGTCAAGGTTTGATTAAAAGCATGAACATAATGATTTGAGATTTGTACATAGTTATTATGCATAAAGAGCAAGTATATACACAAATCCATTTAATAACAATTGCATATGTATTCTGATTGGACTTTGAAAAAGGTTTGTGATATTATTTTGACCATGACAGTGAATTAGCATTAAGAGAGTTTTGTTTTTCTTTAATTTGATTGTTAAGGATGTTTTGATTTGTATATGACAATATTGGTTGTTGATCAGAGATTGTTTTGATTTTGATTAGTGATTTGGTTGCAGAGCAATAATTGTTATCTTGATTTGAGCATATTTGTTTGATGAGTGTAATATGGTTTCTAAGAGGTTATTAGAGCATAATGGTTGGTGCGGGTCTAGTTTGAAAATTGGATGAGAGGTAGCCTAAATTTTTTCTTGTGTTGATTGAGTTAGGTGGATCTAGCGTGAAGGATTTTGAAACGTGGTCCACAAGATTACTTGGGGTTCTAGCCTTCAATCAGGGAGTGGTAGCTTCCTTCTGGTAGGAGCTAGTAAACTTGATGAGGGAGTAGTAGCTTCCTTCAATTCAAAGGTGGATAAAAGAGGACATGGTAGCATCCAACAGGTAGGAGCATGCATGCTAGTAAGAGTTTGTGCCAATATAAGATGTAAATATTTTTTCTTTATAATAAGAAATAATACATTGATGACAACAATGGTGGTTGTCTCCGAATTGGGTTTCTACCTAAACTATATGTGTTCATATGTGTTGATTACGTGTTATGGTTTATCTAATCTTATGTTGAATATTGCTCATAGTTACTATATAATGTAAATAATGATTGAGATAACTATGTAAAATTGTGAAAAATCAAGTAAACTACATATATGTTATTTCTATTCAATAAAAGCACATACACACATGAGTTGCTTGAGGGGAAGTCGTGTATAGATTTTTGAATGTGAAATTAAAGATTAATTGAAATGAAATATTGATTCACACCCCCCCTTAGTATTTCTAAGAAAATTTAGTTCCTTAGTTGCAAGGTTTGAATCTTGTGAAGTATGCATGGGTCTACAATACCAAATTTATATCTAAAGTGGTTGTTGAAATAAATAAAGCCTATTTGGTACCTAATTTATTCTATGAATAACAAGGCACCGAATAGATTGATACCTTTGTCCCAATACAAAAGTTGAACCCTCACTACAAGAAAAAAGGACATTGGTGAGGGGCGAAAAATGTCATCATAAGTTCATTCGTGACGGTCAAAAGAGCATTCGTCATCAAAAACTGAATGTCACCAAAGGTGGCATCGCCAAAAGTATAGTTGTTGTAGTAACATACAAAGTCTATCACCAATAATGATTTATAATAATGGATAATGACTGTCACCATTTAATATGAGCAATGGTGATGGACCATAGCCTCCATCACCAAAAATTGAACGTCACCAAAGGTGGCGTCGTTAAAAGTATAGGTGTTGTAGTGACATTCAAAGTTTGTCACTAGTAACGATTTATAATGACGGATAGCGACTATCACCATTGCATATGTGCAATGGTGACAGACCATAGCCTCGCTCACCAAAAATTGAACGTCATCAAAGGAGGCGTCACCAAGGTATAGGTGTTATGGTGACATTCAAGGTCAATCACGAATATTGATTACAATGACGGATAGTGACCGTCACCATTTCATATGAGAAATAATGATTTATTGTGATGGATCTTTAATGGCCATCACTATTGGTGCATATATATAGTGACGTTCATTGATCGTCACCAAAAGCGCATTGCTAGAAGTATAGGTGTTGTGGTGACATTCAATGTCCATCATGAATAATGACTATAATGACGGACAATGACTGTCACCATTTCATATCAACAACAACGATTTATGGTTATGGACCTTTGAGGGTCATCACTATTGATGCGTATATATGGTGGCATTCCTTGACCGTCACCATTTCATATTTTTTGTGAGGGTCGAAAAATGTCACCAAAGCTCATTGGTGATAGTCAAAAGAGCCTCCGTCACCAAAAATTGATTGTGCCATTCCATATGGATGTTAGGGCATAATGGAATCGAACTACCAACCTCCTTCTTGTAAAGTAGGGGCTCTTCCATTGAGCTAGCATGCTTTAAAGACTTATTTATTTTTAAACTAGACCTTGAAACTTCTTAAATTGTAAATTCTACAACTTTCAATAAATTAAAGTCTCACCAATATTTTACTAAACAAGCAAAGCAACATCAAAGATGTAGGTCCCTACCTAATGGTTATTGAATTTATGAAAATTGGGTGGAGGGAAAAATAGTTATGTATCAGAGAATCAATATGTTCAGTTGAATACTCAATTAGAAGTGAAACTCTGAAGACATTTATAGCCTATAAATGACCTATAACTATCAAATGCACAAAATATTGCAAAGGAAATGTCATAAGTGGATATCATATGGAAGAAGAGGAGGTAGGGACTTGGAACCCTTGTACATCTTGGCATGCCTTAGCACTTGGCACATCTTAGCTTGTTTGACATGTGTTCGTACTATTTGACACATCTTAGCATGCCCTAGCATTCCCTAACACACCTTGGCAGTGATGACCTCACAACTAGCATTCCATTTTTCCATGAATTGGGAACCTTACATTCACTAGAACACCTTGTCACTCCCTATTTGTTATTCCCTCTGTTATCCTCCATAATGTACCAAGATGATGAAGAGAGCAATGGAGATAACCATAGACCAAGCTTTTAGTTTGGTATCTAGCCCTACCAAACTAGAGAGGACTCTCTCTATGAAATCACAGCCAAGAGATGACTGGAATGTAAAGGATTTTAGGCTCGTTAGCTAGGGCTAGGTGGGTTTATTGAAAATTTAGGGACTTGGAACTCTATCCACTGGTGTCTTGTCTGGTAGGGACTTCATCAAGGAGGCAAGGACTTGGAACTCTATCTAGGATAAAGCACCTAACATGCATGACATAGGATCCCTAGAATAGAGTACCTCCTACCTAGAAGAGTGTCCCCTGCTCAAAATGTAGAACCCTTCTCTACTGTTCACTTTTCTTAAAGATAAATCTGTGCATAAAATAGTACTAAGAAAAACACCTAAATTAAGAAAAGTGAGCATCTAAGTCAAACTATAAAAGTATAATAAATATGGCTCTATATAAGTTTGGGAAACACTAGAGAAGCATGTTTTCATACAAAAATAATAAGATGCCTAAAATTGATGTGATTCTTTCATCGTTGCTATACCCTCACAACAAAACTGGAATCTATAGCATGTACCACAAGGCTGTATGCATTTGCTGAAGGTGTAGATTGAAAGGATCTACTGAGATGAAGTACTATTGAAGGAGAAACACCTTCAAAACAATAGATAAATTCTATTGTGAATTCAACCCATTTGCACACAAACCAAGGCTACTACTGGGTACACTTCTTTGCTGAATGGAAACTGCAATGTATTGTAGTGCAGCTAAAGGAAAAAGACCTTTAGTGCAACACAGATAAAACTCTAACAGATATTGTCACTGTGGCTTTAGTTGTCAATGATCTCATCAATATAGGTAACAACTTAGATAATTGAAAAACCAAAAGGTGAGATGCATAGATCATTTGAAATGACAGATTTGGGCATACTTTATTATTGTTTAGGAGTGGTAGTATAAAAAAGCAAGGTAACTTGTTGCGTCTTTATGTCACAAGTCAAGGATGCGAAGAAATACATAAAATATTAAATAGAATGGTATAAGTCGATTGTAGGTTATTTTGCAACATGAATGGAATTCTCCTTGTGTGGGTTCTAATCTAGTGGGTATAACTTTAAATAAGAAACTGATAGGTATGGGGTTGAAATTGTTTCACAATTCATGAAAAGTCCCAAATTTTTTCAATAGAAATAAGTAGAGCAAGTCGTCAGGTTTATGGAAGGGAACACCTTATTCGCAGGAAGATAACATGAAATTAGTTGGGCATATTATTTCTCATCTTCTTGTACATGTGTGCTTTGAAAAGATAACCACATCCAAAGACTCAATAACAACTCTAGTAAATTTTATAAATGTGAAGCACTTCTGAGAAAACCCATCGCTTAATGACAATTGAACGAGGAATATGTCAAAGGATTCAATCTTGCACTCAGTCATAAAAAGGAAGTTGGGGTATCTAACATCTTGCCAACAAACCGACTCCAACCATAATGTGAAAGGCAGGTTAACTGCGAAACCTCTTTCCCACTTTGTAGTATCGTTCCCTCTTGAATTCCAGCAGGTATCTAGCTACTTAGATCCACAAAACTCGTGCCAGATAAACTCTGCATGATACAATTGTGACGTACGATCTTGACACACACTCTAGTTTCCCTCTAAAAGAGGGTAAGTCAAAATATTATGACAATCTTAACTGTAATTTGATCATACAATATTGAGGTATTGCATGGAATAAACAATATACTATCAATGCACTAATGAAGAACTCAAAATAAACAAATTTATTATTGCTACAATAGCGCCTCTTGGGATTCTTGGATAAAGCACCTAACCTGCATGGAAAAATATTCCTAGAATAGAATACTTCCTACCTAGAAGTGTGTTCCCTACTCAAAATATAGAACCCTTCTCTACTGTGCACTTTTCTTAAAGATAAACCTGTGCATAAAATAGAACTAAGAAAACACCTAAATTAAGAAAGTGAGCATCTAAGTCAAACTATAAAAGCATACTAAATATGGTTGTATACAATATTGAGGTATTGCATGGAATAAACAATATACTATCAATGCACTAATGAAGAACTCAAAATAAACTAATTTCTTATTGTTACAATAGCACCTCTTGGGATTCTTGGATAAAGCACCTAACCTGGATGGCAAAAGCTTCCTAGAATAGAGTACCTCCTACCTAGAAGTGTGTCCCCTGCTCAAATATAGAACCCTTCTCTATTGTGCACTTTTCTTAAAGATAAATCTGCGCATAAAACAGAACTACGAAAAGTTACACCTAAATTAAGAAAAGTGAGCATCTAAGTCAAACTATAAAAGCATACTAAATATGCCTAAAATCGATGCACTTCTTTCATCACAACCTCATAGGAAAACTATAATCCACAACATGTATCCCAAGGTTGCATGCATCTACTAAAGGTGCAGACTAAAAGTATCTACTAAGATGAAGTAGTTTTGAAGGAGAAACACCTTCAAAACAAAAGATAGAGTCTAATGTGAATTCAACCCATCTACACACAGGCCAAGGTTGCTACTGGGTACACTTCTCCCCTAAATGGAAGCTACAGTGTATTTATGCTCTACTGAAGGAGAAACACCTTCAGAGAAACACAGATAAAAATATAATATATATTGTTACTGTGGTATCAGTTGTAGAAGTTCTCATCAATACAGGTAACAACTTCAATTATTGACAAACCAAAAGGTGAGCTACCTAGATAATTTGAAATAATATATTTGGGCATACTTTATTATTTTTTAGGAGTGTTAGTATAGAAAATGCAAGCCTGTTGCATCTTTATGTCATAGATCAAGGATGCAAATAAATACGGAAAAGATTAAATAACATGTTACAAGTCAATTGCGGGTTCTTTCGAAACAAGAATGGAGTTCTCCTTGTGTAGATTCTAACCTATTGGGTATAGATTTAAATAATAAATTTATAGTTATGAGGTTGGAATTGTCTCACGATTCATGGCAAGTCCCAAAGTTTTTCACTAGAAAGAAGTAGAGCAATTCATCAGGTTTATGGATTGGAACACCCTATTCACAGGTAGATAACTTCAAATTAGGCAGGCATATTATTTCTCCTCTTCTTGTATGTGTGTGCTTTGAAAAGCTAACCACCTCTGAAGACTTGAGAACAACTCTAATAAAGTTTATAGGTGTGCAACACTTCTGAGAAAAACAATCACTTAATGACAATTGAGTGAGGAATATGTCGAAGGAATCAATCTTGCACTCAGTCATAAAAAGGAAGTTGGGGTATCTAGCATCTTGCCAACAAACCGACTCCAACGATAATGTGAAATCCAGGTTAACTGTGAAACCTCTTTCCCACTTTGTAGTATTGTTGCCTGTTGAATTCCAACAGGTATCTTGTTGCTTAGTGATCCAAAATGGATCCTAAAACTCTCTAAGTCTCCATGAACTCTCTATAATTTATGCCAAAGATTAAAAATATTATGAATATCAAGCTTATTAGAGGAATCCTCATGACAATTGCTAACTGCAATCAACGCAAATCAACGAGGGTCATCGATCAAGCGCGCAGAGCAGTGGACCATGGTAACGCGTTGTCGCGAATTAGAAAAGTTAGTGATGGTTTGAGTCAACGGGGGAGGAATCTTATTAGCATCAAGTCGCTAATCACATATCGCAAGGCAAACCTTTCAAAGAAGGAAAGGCCACAAGCTCCCGGACCCGAAATGTTATAAAATGCAAGAGATATTGTTTCGATTTCGTCAGAAGCGCGATTCCACAAAACTAGCAGGATATCGAAAGGGCTTTGAGTGGCAAGTGGTTTCAACCAAGTCCCGCCTGATGCCACACAAATATTGCCATGCATCCGACGAAAGAGAGAGAAAACTGCTCACATCGGACGGGTAAACATTGAGCTACTTAACCGCCCGATATGGACGATGACCATAGGATCTAGAGGCCCCAG
The DNA here is from genome assembly GCA_031772625.1 of Pinus tabuliformis. Lineage (NCBI taxonomy): Eukaryota > Viridiplantae > Streptophyta > Pinopsida > Pinales > Pinaceae > Pinus > Pinus tabuliformis. Next base: position 460,431,400 of record CM062804.1, on the reverse strand, counting down.
ATCAACGACAGAGACGCGATCCGATGGACAACCAGATTTGATGAGGTTATAAGGTATATTGTGCAATATTTGAAGTCTGAGATGGATAATGCGTTGGTGGAAAGTCGTGTTTCGTGGGCATTCTTGGAGTAATGGAAAAAAACAACCGTTCTAGTGAACCTGACACACTCATCCATTATGGAATAGGTGGCCACCTCCCTGTGAGGCGTTATGTAGTTATTATAACTACCGAAAGAATGGATTTGAATGGATAGAGGTAGGGAACTAGAAAGTTGAGAAGCGGAAATGAACAGTCAGGAAGCAGATGGCCTTAAAGCCACGGACTGACAGAGAGGAGAGGGGGCAAGAAAAGCGAGTAAGAAGTAGAGAGAAGAAATAAGCTAGGAGCTAGCCTGAAGGCAACGCCGAGCGAGAGTTAGGACAGAGACAGAGAGAGTCAGAGAGTTTGTGTACTCCAGAAGGCTTGAGAGGTTCAAGCAAACTCCTCTACATATCTATCATGTACCGTGCCTCAGATTGGGCTCATACTATTTTAATCAACGGAGATAAAGAGTCAGTGAGGAGAGTCTGTGTACTTGAAAGGAGAATTGGGGGATCCAAGTACAGTCTTATTGATTTGTATCTGTTGTCAGAGACTCAAATTGAGCTCACTATGGTAGAAACTCTGCTTTGAAGACATAATAGAGAGCCAAAGCTAGAAAGCCGAGTGCTTCAGAGCCAGGGATGAGATGGTAAAGTAATCCCATTTTGTTCTATGTAAACTGATGGAGTTGAGTCAAAGACTTGTAAAAGAACCATTGCTATAATCCCAGAGAGCCTAGTTGAGTTGATTAGAGCTCACAGAGATGTAGCCCAAGAGTTGTGGGTGAACTCCTAATTAACTTGTTGTTATGTATGTGCTTTACTTGCTGCATTATTTACTGTTCTTTGTATTTAAAATATGAACATAAGTAACAAAATTTAAAGCACTTAATAGTAAAAAATAAACACCAACATACACCTATATTTTCAAGCATTTCTTAATTCTACATTGGTTAATCCATAAGACTTGGGAATATTCAAGCTTTGGAAGTGGGAGAGGTTCTTGTAAGTCAGACCAGAATCCTAAGTGCCCCATTTTCAGATCAGGTGGTATCAGAGCCTAAGATTGGTTAACCCCACCTTCAAAGAAGGTGATATTAGAGCTAGTTATACCAGAGCAAGTGGTATCATCTCAGAATGCTTGATTGAAAGAGCAAAGATTGCTTCTTTGAAAGGTGTTTGGGCAGTCAAGGATTGATTGTCTGATTGCTTGTATGCTTGTGTGCAGACTAACTATTGTTTGACTTTACAGAGGTGAAGGGAAAGCTATTGATAGCTCAGTCCAGGAAGGACAAGAAGGAAGAAGGGCTGAAGGCATTCTTCTTATCCCAAAGTACCTCAAAGCAATCCTTGAAGCACAAGAGGTTTGTTGCAAAAGGTTGCTTGAATAAATTATTTATTAATCTTGTTTGAAGTTCTTTTTTTCATTGGCATAAGGACAACTTCTACAAGTGAGTCCTCAAATTTTTCTTTCTTCACAAGAGTCTTTGATGAAGACATGAAGCAAGACTTGTCCACCATGATGGATTTGGTGAGCAAAATGTATGAGGATGGTAGGAAGAGCAGCATACTTAGAGAGCAGTTGAATTCCATGGAGGAAGAGAAGCAGACGCTTTCTGGCAAATTGTAGGAAATGGAGAGGTAACTTCATATTGCAAATATGAACCTCAAAAGGATGTATGAGTTGGAGTCAACTCTTTATTTCCAAAGAAGCCTTGGTCAAGTATCAGCTTGAAGAAGAGGTAAACCATTCAATTTTGTCTTCAAATTCTCTGATAATACTTGTATTGGTTCGTTTGAGAAACATACTAAAGGAATAGGTTCCAAGCTATTGTCCAAGATGGGCTATGAAGGAAAGGGCTTGGGAAAGCATGCACAATGTATTTTTGAACCAATAATTGTTAAGGAAAGGCCTAAATATTTGGGTCTTGGCTATGGACAGTCTTATGGAGAGAATTCCAAAGCTTCCATGAAAGCCAGTGAAACAATCCCAAGAAGGAGTTTCATTTCATGACCTCTACCTCAGAAGTGTGAAAGTTGCATCCAAGAGGAATGTAATAGCTTGAAACATCAATTACAGGATGCAGGTGTTTAGAAGCACACACTTGAACCAGAGAATTGGGGAGACTCTAACAACCTTGAAGACTTTGTGTAGGTTTTAACCCCGTACAGAAATTACTTGCATACGAATTCTAAAACACAGAAAATGAACAATGTGAGAGCATAACACATAAAACACATATACACAGATATTTCCCCTGGATCCTAAAACCGGGACTACCAGCTTGATTTTTCATTATGTTCCTTTCATTGTTATAATACATATTTATACATGCTGAAGCATCCAATACCATGGACCGAAAACCATTGCGTCCAATACCATGGACCGAAAACCATCGCGTCCAAAAAACATGTGCAAAAATCATGCAGAAAACCATAGGTGGGTCTGCCCAACCTCACATAGGGTCCAACCCCCTAAACCCCTAAACCATCGCATCCAAAAAATATGTGCGAAAATCATGCACAAAACCATAGGTGGGTCCGCCCAACCTAACATAGGTGGGGTGACGGGTACACCTCAAACCCCCTGTGACGTCCCCCTGCTACACAATCGGTGCAATGAAGGGGGGCTCTGCCCCCCCTCTAACCCCCGATTAACTACATGGGCTAGTCGTGGAAAGAATGTAACACAACCCAAAATTCTCCCACTTGTTGTTTTCTTTCCACAAGGGGCTACAAGAGAGCTTAGTCATTTTTCCAACCCTGAAATGCCCATTGTCTCTCTACACCAAGAGAGCTTCTCAGAGCTCACAGATTTTGTCAATGCATCTGCAGTATTCTTCAAAGTGTCCACCTTTACCAGCAATATCTTTTTTTATTCTATCATATCTCTCACAAAGTGATACTGAACATCAATGTTCTTTGTCTTTGAATGATATGCGAGGTTCTTTGCCAAGAAAATTACACTTTGGCTGTCACAATCTATCCTTATAGCTCCCTGTACTAACACCATACTTGAACACAATCTCTACAACGAAACTACTTCCTTGCTTGCATGAGTGGCTGCCATGTATTCTGCCTCTGTAGTTGATAGTGCCACTACAAATTGTTTCTTACTCATCCAACTGACAACACCTCTAAATAGGTTAAACACATACCCACTTGTAGATCTTCTCTGATCCAGATCTCTAACCTAGTTTGCATCAATAAAGCCACGAATATCCAAAATTTTGTCCAATCCTGATCTTCCTTGGTAGCACAAACCATAATCACTAGTGCCACGCAAATACCTGAAAACCCACTTCACTACTGTCCAGTGCTCCTTCCTTGGTTTTGACATAAACCTGCTCAATACTCCCAATGCATGTGCAATGTCTAGTCTAGTACAGACCATTGCATACATCAAGCTACCGACTGCACTTGCATATGTAACACGGGACATGTCCTCTTCCTCTTCTTGTGTCTTGGGACACCGTTCAGTAGATAACCTCACACCTACAGGAATAGGAACCTTCACCGGTTTACTATCCTACATATTAAACCTCTGCAGTATTGTCTTGACATACTTCCTCTGCTTTAACTAAAGCTTCCTCTTTGCCCGATCTCTTTTAATTTCCATGCCCAAAATATAGTTTTCAGCACCAAGATCTTTCATGTCGAATTTGGAGGACAATTGGGTCTTCAAATCCTGGATAATTTCTTTGTCATTTCCAACCAGCAACATATCATCCACATGCAAGACGAGATAAATAACATGGTCACCAATTAATTTAAAATACACACAGTGATCTGCTTTGCTTCTGGTGAAGCCAAGTCCCCATATAAATGTATCAAATTTCTGATACCACATCCTTGGTGACTGTTTTAACCCATGCAGAGACTTTTTTAACTTGCATACCAGTTCTTTCTTACCCTTCACCACAAAGCCTTAAGGTTGCTTCATGTATATTTCCTCTTCCAGATCCCCATGAAGAAATTTTGTCTTCACATCCATCTATTCTATCTCAAAATCAAAAGCAGTAGCAACAGATAAAAGTAATCTGATAGAAGTTACCTTGGCAACAGGAGAAAAAATATCACCAAAATCAATTTCCGGCACCTGGGAATAACCTTTTGCTACCAACCGAGCTTTGTATTTCTCCACCTTTCCTTCTGCAATTGTCTTCTTCTTGAACACCCATTTGCTGCCAATGGGTTTCCTTCCAGCCGGAAACTCCACCAGTCCCAAGCCTCATTTTTGTGTAAAGATGCGATTTCATCAACCATGGCCTCTTTCCAGAGTTTGCCATACTCTGAATCTATTGCTTCCTTCACAGTTTTGGGATCATCATCAGTAATAGATAAAGAAAAATTTGAACAGAAAGCAGATGGACTATACCTTTCTGGCTGCCTTCTTTCTCGAACTAATCTTCTCACACCCAGAGTTTGTGGCTCTTCATCCTCTGATTCCTCCTCTATTGTAGAGTCTGTTTCTTCCTCCTTAAGCTCAAACTCTATCTTCTCAGGTTCCTTTAGTTGGACTTCATGTTTAATAACATCTTTGACCTCTATGAACACCACATCTCGGCTGTACACTACCTTCCGTGTGACTGGGTTCCAAAGCTTATAACCCTTTAAACCATCCTTATACCGAATAAACATGCACTTTTCAGATTTACTATCCAACTTGGTTCGTTTCTCCTTTGGAACATGTACATATGAATCACATCCAAATACCCTCAGATGTGAAAGAGAGGGTTTCTTACCAGTCCATACCTCTTGTGGAGTCTTATCCTCCAACGCTGATGAAGGTGACCTATTGACCAGATAACATGTAGTATCCACCACCTCTGGCTAGAATTCCTGTCCTAACTCGACACCATTGAGCATGCTTCTTGCCCTTTCCATCAACGTCTTATTCATTATTTCTGCAACTCCATTTTGTTGAGGTGTATATGGAGTAGTCTTCTGTCGTGCTATACCACACTTCTTACAAAATTCTTCAAATTCCTTGCTACAAAACTCTCCACCATTATCTGTTCTCAACACCTTTATCTTCTTCTCTGTCTGATTTTCCACAAGAGCCTTAAATTCTTTAAACCTATCAAAGGCTTCATATTTCTTCTTAAGGAAATATATCCATGTATTCCTTGAGAAGTCATCTATAAATGATACATAGTACATAGACTTACCCAGTGATGGAGCCTTCATAGGTCCAAACACATCACTATGCTCAAGTTCTAATATATGTTTCACCATCTTACTACCAGAGGATGCACATGCAGTGCACTTACTACCATAAGCAAAGACATCTTGCTGCAAAGTGGTGGACACTGAATCCAACAATGCTTCCACCAAAGCTGAAGAAAGTGGAAAGAGAAAGTGGCAGAAATGGAAGTGAGGATTCCATGATTGATGTGTTTCAGGATGATTCACATATTGAAGCTGATGTGCGAACAAAGGAGGGACCTTTGAAATGGATTGGTAAGAAATGGTTAGAGTTCTTAGCCAATTAAATATTGCATGTCTATTGATGCATCTGTTTGCATTTCTTTGTTGATGGAATAAATGCAAGTTGTAGGATCTTACCAAAATGGTAAATGGAGAGAAGTTGAGTAGGAAACTCACTTTGTTGCCGCAACAATATGTTCATTTCAGCTTCGAAAGTACAGTGTACTTAAGCAAAATTTGAAATATGGAATGCATGCATGAGCATGAGATGCATGTGATGTTGGCTTGGGAGAAGTTAACTTGGTCTCCAAAATGGAGATAATGATGAAGTGTTTCATCTTTTGGAAAAGAGTCCTAAAAGTATTTTTCATACATGCTTCACTTGAAGGGTCATTTGTTTTTAAAGGCATGTTTTGTGGGCTTCTTATCTAGTGCATCATTTGTATGCAGATATAAGACATGGAGGTGTTCACAAGATGTGAAATCTGTTTCTTTGTTGAAGCAGGAGTTAGTCCATCCAGTTATTGTTTGTATGCCTGCTGTTGTTAACAGTTGTTGTTGGTAGCTTTTCAAATAGGTACAGATGAAATTTTTGTGGAGCAGATGTACTTCACATTCGTTTGAGCCACCTTGGATCAAGGATCAAGGCAAAGAAATTCAAACTACCTTCTGTAAACTTCACAGCAGAAGTTTTGCATGAAGTCAAGGAGGAAAACAGTTCTTCCCGAGATGACCAACCCATCCAAGCAGGGAAGTGGTCAGAGATTTTGGTTCAGAGGCACTATGCAAAGGCAAGTGTAGGGAGGCTGAAAGAAGAGGGTGTTGTTACTCTCATTTACTGCTCAAATCAGTATATCAGTCTTTTGGTGGACCAAAAGTTCTTTTAGTGGGAAGGCGTGATCCAAAATGGATCTTGAAACTCTCTAAGTCTTCATGAAATCTCTATAATTTATTCCAAAGATTAAAAATCTTGTGAAGATCAAGCTTATCAGAGGAATCCTCATGACAGTTGCTAACTACGATCAGCGTGAATCAACGAGGGCCATTGATTAAGCGCACAAAGTGGCGGACCATGGTAATGCGCTGTCACGAATTAGCAAAGTCAGTGATGGTTTGAGTCAAAGGGGGAGGAATCTTATTACCAACAAGTCGCTAATCACATATAGCAGGGCAAACCTTTCAAAGAAGGAAAGACCACAAGCTCCCGGACCCGAAATGTTATAAAATGCAACGGATATTGTTCTGATTCTATCAGAAGTGGGATTCCACAAAACTGGCAAGATATCAGAAGGGCTTCGAGTGGTAAGCGGTTTCAACCAAGTCCCGCCCGATGCCACACAGCGATTTCCACGCGTTCGACGAAAGAGAGAGAAAACCGCTCACATCGAATGGATAAACATTGAGCTACTTAACTGCTCGATATGGAAGATGACCGTAGGATCTAGAGGCCCCAAATCAATGGTGGAGATGTGATCCAATGGACAACTAGATTTGATGAGGTTATAAGGTAGATTGTGCAAGATTTGAAGTATGAGATGGACAATGTGTTGGTGGAAAGTCATGTTTCACGAGCATTCTTGGAGTAATGGAAAAAAAATGATCATTTCAATGAACCTAACACACTCATCCATTATGGAATACGTGGCCGCCTCCCTATGAGGTGTTATGCACTAACTGTAACCGCTGAAAGAAGGGATTCGAATGGATAGAGGCAGGGAACCAAAAAGCTGAGAAGTGGAAATGAACAGTTAGGAAGCAGATGGCCTTAAATCCACAGACCGACAGAGAGGAGAGGGGGCAAGAAAAGCGAGTAAGAAGCAGAGAGAAGAAATAAGCTAGGAGTTGGCCTGAAGGCAGTGCCGAACAAGAGTTAAGATAGAGACAGAGAGAGTCAGAGAGTCTATGTACTCCAGAAGGCTTGAGAGGTTCAAGCGAACTCCTCTGCATATCTGTCATGTACTGAGCCTCAGATTGGGCTCGTACTATTTTAATCAACAGAGATAGAGAGTCAGTGAGGAGAGTCTATGTACTCGAAAGGAGACTTGGGGGATCCAAGTACAGTCTTGTTGATTTGTATCTATTGTGAGAGACTCAAATTGAGCTCACTATGGTAGAAACTCTGCTTTGAAGACATAATAGAGAGCCATAGAAAAAAACTGAGTGCTTCAGATCCAGGGATGAGATGGTAAAGTAAGCCCATTGTGTTCTGTGTAAACCGATGGAGTTGAGTCAAAGACTTGTAAAAGAACTGCTGCCATAATCCTGGAGAGCCTAGTTGAGTTGACTAGAGCTCATAGAGATGTAGCCCAAGAGTTGTGGGTGAACTCCTAATTAACTTCTGGTTATGTGTGTGCTTTACTGGCTACATTATTTATTGTTCTTTGTATTTAAAATATCAGCATAAGTAACAAAATTTAAAGCACTTAACAGTAAAAAATAAACACCAACATACACCTATATTTTCAAGCATTTCTTAATTTTGCATTGGTTAATCCATAAGACTTGGGAATATTCAAGCTTTGGAAGTGGGAGAGGTTCTTGTAAGTCAGACCAAAATCCTAAGTGCCCCATTTTTAGTTCACTTAGATCCACAAAACTTGTCCCAGGTAAACTTTGCATGATACAATTGTGATGTGCAAGCTTGACACACACTTTAGTTTCCCTCTAAAAGAGGGTAAGTCAAAATATTATGACAGGCTTAGCTGTAATTTGATGATACATGATTGAGGTATTGTATGGAATAAACAATATACTATCAATGCACTAATGAAGAACTCAAAATAAACAAATTTCTTGTTGGTACAATAGTGCCACTCTTGGGATTCTCCAAGGAGCCACTAACTTATACATATTTGGAATCTTTACTTGGTCTGTAGAAAGATTAAGAAATGGTAGTGATCACTCTTTTCCCTCCCATGGAAGGTCTATACAGAGTCAAAAATAAATTGATTTAAAAGTGAGGTATATGCCTGAAAAATAGGAGTCTGACTCTTCAACTCTAATTTAGTGGCAAGGAAATATTCAACTGTAAATGCTTGATCTTCTACAATGTAAATTTTTAGATAAATGGTTAGCGTAAATCTATCCATTGTCCACATATCCCAAAAAACCATGTAAGTCTGGACTCTGGTTGTGTGTAAGAGAGGGGAAATCACATAAATAATCCATTATCAAAATAAAAAGTTAAAGCACAACATTCTATGGAGAATTTCTTTAAAATTTTATTATACCTTAGAAAGTTTGAAAGGAGGTAACTGAAGCTTCCCTCTCCTTCCACACTTCATTAAATATGCCCCTTTTCTAATGCAGATGTGGCCTGCAGAATCACAATCAACAAATAAAATATGAAAAGTAAGTTTAATGAATTCAAGTAGCTTTGTTATACCTCAAGCAAATGGACTATGAGAAATTGGATTAATTGATCTGATAATGAGATCTAAGACAATAATAAGGTATTACAGACTTATGTGCATGGATGTGCCTATGTTATTTTATGCAATGGATCAATTAGATTACGAAATACATAGACTTTGAAGCAGTTAAAGACTATAATAGACAAAACACATAAAAACAAAACAAATTTAATAAGGAGTTCACCCAATACTCCTGGGCTACATCTCCTGGTCTAGCCTTTAATGGTGGCCTCTCTATTAAGTCTTCAAGAAGAGTTTTTACAATAGTGAGTTCAATTTGAGCCTCACACACCACAGATTCAATTACAAGAAATTCACTTGAATCCCTCAAGCTTCCTCTGAGTACATAGACTCCCTCACAACCCTCAATCTTTGTGCTAACTCTGTCTCACATTTGCTTGCAACACTGCCTCCCCTTTTTTGTGCTCTCTGTCTGTGGCCTTTAAAAGCCAACCGTGATGCCTATTCATTCCATATCCTTGGCTCTCAGTGTCCTTGGCCTCTTGCCCGCTTCGAATCCCTTTTACAGCATTATGCAATCATTGCTTAATGCCAAAAGAGGAGGTGGCCACCATTTCTATAACGTAAGAATGCCTTGGGCCTCTAGAACCTTTGAAACTGTCGCGCTCTATTTCCACAGTGAAAATGCATTTTAACAGAGAAATTCCACCAAAAACTCAATATATCGGACTTCAAAGTCCTTTAAATATGATTCATTCCTATATCGGGTCCGCCCACAAGTCGCTATTGCATATCGGAAGGGCTCATTCCTTTGTATTTTTTAAAAATATGTTAAACTACGGAAATGCACTAAAACACTGTAAAATGCTACATTCCAGACTTGAAATACAGCTCAAAATTGTTAATAAACCCTTTCGGGTCCATGACATCACTGTTATCATTGTTATTGGCCCCCCTCTATTGCATAGTTCTGATGCAATGCGGCAATGCGATATATCGCAATCGCTCATCGCAATAAGCCTTTCGTCATTTGTAAGCACTTCTGCAATCCCCCGATAGCGATCCGGCGATGTAATATGGATCGTCGATCTACGGGCTTGATCGATGGTCCAAATTAACTTTGCAATCTTTGTCGCATGCCTTATGTGGATCCCGCCGATTCTGCTGATCACTGTTGCAAGTCTCATGTGGATCCTACCAATCTCTGCCGAAGGTCACTGCTGATTGCGATTGCCGATCCGATTTGGACTGTTGATCGGCCAAATCAGATGGCTACTATGTATTATTGGTTTTGTCTCTGTTTACTCTATTTTTTCATTAATTTCACGGGTTTTGCCTCCTGATAGTGTATAAAAAGGCTGCCTTATGCTATTTTCCCTTGCTTTTTGGCATGATTTTCGTAGTTTTGAAGACATAGAGAGTGTTTCTTGGATCCATTTGGATCATGCCTTCCCACTGAAAAGGATTTTGGACCACTAAAAGTTGGGTTTCAAGCATTGTTTAAGTGAGGATACAACTGCCTCACTTGCCTAATCTCTATCCATTTTGCACTGTTGGGTTTTGAACCTTTGAGTCCTATTCTTAAGTACTCGACATCCCCTCTACGCATAATCCTCACCTTCCTATCCAGAACTGTATCTTCCTACAACTCATTGAGGTATTCAGGCAACAGATCATCAATGGAAGGCAATTGACTTTGCTCTTCAGGATCTTTAATTAAAGAAGGTTCAAACAGTCTTAAATTTTCTACATTTACTACTGAATAGATGTGCATGTATGCTAGCAGATCAAGGCGAAAAGCATTCTCATAAATTTTCTCAAGTACCTTAAAAGGCCCATACCTTATTAGCTTCAACTTCTTTCCTTCACCTTACATTCTGTCCTTGCTGATATACAACCAGAATTGATCACCAACATGGAAGATCTGCTCCACTCGGTGTTTATCATGCCTTGCCTTGTATTTGGCTTGGCTCTTTTCCAGTTGTTCCTACACTGCCTGGTGAATTTCTTAGATCTGTTCAATGAATCTGGTTGTTTTGTCCACATCAATGTGTCCAACAACTGCTATGTCTTTTTCAAAGACAAAATCCAAGGGAGACCTTGGTGTAAAACCAAAATAGGTCTCAAAAGGATATCTCTGTGTAGAAGAATGTTTAGCATGGTTGTAAGCATGTTGCACATAACATAAGTGTTCATCCCAAAGCTTGGAATGTTTGTTGCAATAACCCCTGAGCAACTGGATCACTGTCCTGTTGACTACCTTTGTTTGGCCATCTGTCTGTGGATGAAAGGCTCTGCTTTTCTTCAGTCTGGTGTCCATTAATTCCCACAGACTTGAACAAAACTTCCCAACAAATCGGGAGTCTTGATCATATACTATGGAAGTGGGTAACCCAAAATGCACCCAGATATGTTGAAAGAACAATTTCGTTTTTTTTTCAGCTGTAATCTGCTTATTACAAGGTATTAAAATACACATTTTGCTGAACTTGTCCACAATAACATACAAATAGTCATGACCTTTTCTAGATTTTGGTAGACCTCCAACAAAGTCCATGGAAACACTTTCCCAAGAACAGGAAGGGACTCGTAGTGGAGTGTAAAAGCCTAGTTTTCTATTGTTGGGCTTACTTTTAGCACACATGGTACATCCTCTTACATATCTAAAAACTGTTTCATTTATCCTTGGCAATAGCAATATCTTTGCAGCTGTGCAATTTTTTTACTTACCCCAAAATTACTTGATATCAGGGAAGTATGTGCCTCCCTAATTATGTTAATTCTCTCTGTTTGTGGAATGTATAGCTTTCCCAAATGATACAAGTGTCAATCCTTAACATAGTAATCCAATTCTTCTACCTTTTTTCCATTACTTAAAGCTGCATATACATCTTTAAAGTCTATATCTTGAGCATATTGTTCAAAGTAGCTTTCATGCATTACTGAGTTATGCTTAAGTATAGTAGATGCATTTATAATTAGTCTGGACAATATATCTGCAACTTTATTGTGTATGCCCTTTTTATATCTAATGACTAAAGGAAACTGCAGTAGGAAACCCATCCACCTATAGTGTCTTGATTGCTGCAATTTAGTTTGTGAGTGCAAGTACTGAAGTGGCTGATGATCAGTATGTATAACTGTTTCTCTGCCCATTAAGTAATGTTTCCACTTTTTCACACTCTGGACTAATGCATACAATTCTTTATCATATGTAGGATAATTAACTACTCCAGAATTAAAAGTCTCATAATGGTAGCATATGAGTTTACCATGTTTCATCAACACTGCTCTCATGGCATAATCACTGGCATTTGTTTTGATCTCAAATGGTTGTTGAACATTTGGAAATGCTAGTACTGGTGTTGTACTAATTTTTTCTTTCAAGGTGTCGAAGGCTTTCTGCTATTTGCCTCCCCACTGAAACACCTTATTCAATCCCTTCAAAGCATGTGAGGGAGCTGCAATGAAGGAAAAGTTAGCAATAAACTTTCTCCAATATTCTGTTGCTCCTAGGAAGCTTCTAACTTCTGTAGTAGACTTGGGTTTAGGCTAGTTTACAATGACTGCAAACTTAGAGGGATCTATCTTTAGTTCACCACCCCCTACAATATGACCCAAATAATTCAAAGATGTTTTACCAAATTCACAATTTGATAATTTAACATAAAGATTTTCTTTTTTCAAAACATCTAGAGTCTGATTTACATGCTTCAAATGTTCTTCCCATGTTTTGTTGAATACAAGAATGTCATCTAGATATACAATTACAAAATCATAAATAAAAGGCCTGAGTACATCATTCATTACTCTCATGAAAGTGGCAGGAGCATTAGTTAAGCCAAAAGGCATAACTAGCCATTCATACAACCCTTGCTCTATTTTGAAAGCAGTCTTCCATGCATCTTGCTCTGCTACTCTAACCTGATGGTAACCACTACGTAGGTCCAACTTGGAAAATGAAACAACCTCTTTCACCTGATCCAATAGATCATCAATGCGAGGAAGGGGATAACAATTCTTGATCGTTATTTTATTCAGTGTTCAGTAATCAACGCACATCCTCCACGAACCATCTTTCTTTCTCACAAACACTATTGGAGATCCATATGGTGATGTGCTTGGCCTTATGAACCCTTTCTTGAGCAGCTCCTATACCTGCTTCTTGATTTCTACATTCTCTAAAGCAGATAACATGTACATTCTGATGTTAGGCAAAGGAGCATCTTGCTGCAAACTAATATCATGTACAATTTCCCTTTTTGGTGGCAGACCTTTAGTTTCTTTAAATAATACATCATATTCTGAAACAAATTTTTCTAAATAAGCTTGCTGTCTAGCATCACAACCTTCAAATACATTGGTTTTATCAGGTTTCTTTTCCTTTACAACCATCAGTAAAAATTGCTTGCATGAATTTACAATTCTTTTCATTTGCCCTGAGTTTATGAGAGTATAATTATTCGAGTTTATGAGCTCTTACAATATATTCAATTCCATCTTTAATGAGTTGATACTTATTTTCAGCTCTATAGAATATGGCTTTTCTATCATACAAGTAAGGACTTCCTAAAACAATTCCACATATATCCAAGGGAACAATATCTAACTCAACCTCATCCACAAATGCTGACCCAAAACAAAACCTAAGTTTACATTGTCTAGTCACTTGTAGTTTTGTTTTATCACATACCCAACCTAATGGATATGGCTTATTATGAGGTGTGGTTAGCAGTCCTAATTTCTTTACAATTTCTTCATAAATTAAGTTTACTTGTGAGCCCCTATCAAATAAAGTATCAATCTTTTCATGCTTGGAAATAACTCTAATATGAAAAAGCTCATGTATTCTTCTCTCATTTTCTTCACTATCAATAGTTTGGGCAAAATTACTAGTAGATGCTTTAGAATTTTTACCCTGTATACCTATGGCTGTAATGGTTGTTTCATCACCTGAGTCTAACCCCAAATCTCTCTGAACAATAGCAGTAGCCTTCTTTTTCTTTTCATCAAACATCTTGGGTTTCAGCTCTGGATGCAAAGACCAACAATGTTCATCATCATGTCCATCCTTCTTGTAGTGAGTGCATGAAGGTTTGGCCTTTTGTATAGTGTTGGCCTTCCTCTCTTTGCATTTATGCTTCCTATTTTCCTTGTTCTTGCTTGCAGTGGGTTTTGATGATCCCCCAGTCTCTGGGTTCACATTCTTGCCTCTAGCCTCTAGATGGGTAGCCTGAACAGATACCTCATCTATGCTAGTAGGGTTAAACATGAGAATGGTATGTCTCAAATAACTATGTATACCACCTATATACTTCAACAAAGTTTTAGGTGAGTCTAAAGAAATGCCTAGAATCAAAGCTCTTTTTCTGCACTTTTGCAATCCCCCGATAGCGATCCAGCAATGTAATATGGGCCTTTGATCTGCATGCTTGATCGATGGTCCAGATTAACTCTGCCAATCACTGTTGCATGCCTTATGTGGATCCCGTCGATTCCGCTGATCACTGTTGCAAGCCTCATGTGGATCCTGTTGATCTCTGCTGAAGGTCACTGCCGATTGCGATTGCCAATCTGATCTGGACCGTTGATCAGCTAGATCAGATGGCTACTGTGTATTATTGGTTCCGCCTCCGTTTACTCTATTTTTTTCATTAATTTCATGGGTTTTGCCTCCCGATAGTGTATAAAAAGGCTGCCTTATGCAATTTTTCCTTGGTTTTTGGCATGATTTTCATAGTTTTGAAGACATAGAGAGTGTTTCTTGGATCCATTTGGATCATTCATTCTCTACAAAAGATGATATAGCAAGAAACAATTACATTTTTTAACTGAAACAAAGGTAAATTGGATTCATGCTCTGCAATAGACGATATAATGAGATTTAATGACATTTTCAACTCAAACAAAGGTTAGTTGAGTAAGCTCAAGCTCCAAAATGATGGCATCCAACTTCTGAGTGGTAGTTACTGTATATATCTAGCTAGGGGCTATAACATAAAGATATTTTTTATATGTGAAGATAAAAAAATGAAAGGAATGTGAAATTTTGACCATCAACTATAAGTTCCTTTCAAGGACTAGATCAAACCATAACATTCTCATCAAGATAATCAACTCACCATTCTAGCACTCCTCTAGTAGTTTCATGATAAAACTCAAACTCAATAAACTTCAAACAACATAAATTAGCCAACAATATGTCTAAGGTTGGTTACCTAGGGATTATATCATACTAAATTACCTTTTGCATCTAATATTGAAACCTACTGTGAAACAAATGAAGACAAATCAGTGATTATGATGGATGCATGTGATGAAATAAAATAAAAAAGGACCTTTCTTCTTGCTACAAATGATCCTTTTAGGGGATTCTTGGATGAAGTTGACCCTGATCTGTGTTCTGAAATCAAAGAGACAATTTCTAGCTACTCTGATTTGATGGAAAACAACCCTAATGCTTATGAAAATGAATATGGAAAGAAATAAGCATCAATGAACTTGGTCTTGAAGAATGTGTCTCAAAGTATAATATGGATAGCATTTTAAATTTCTACAGCTAGTAGAGGGTTTTCCCAGTTGGGTTTCTTAGAAAATTTTTCTTTTTTGCTATAGTGTGACTATGTTTTATTTCTGTTCTATTCCACTACAAATTGGTAGAGATATTTTTTGTCTTCATGCAACAATTAGTTTCATATTTATTCATTCAAGTAGTAGCAGAATTTCAAGCAAATTCTACACAAGGGACAATTAATCTATATTTTCACTTATATCTTTTGCAAGTAAAATTCACAACTAAATTTTCATCCAAAGTGTTTAGGTTACTAGCAAGTGGTATCACAACATATATCAACATTGCAAGACATAAATCATACTATTCAATAAGGTTGAGACTTGAGATACAAAAATCTTACCAAGTTATGCAAGCAAGAAAACTGCCAATTTTTAGTTCTAATTCTATCCAACCAGCAAAAAATTATGCCATTTTCAACACCCTCTAGTCAAATTTACTCCTAGCCTCATTCAACTCAATTAAAAATATGTCAATATCGTTGAGATTTATTCTTCATTTCATGCTTCTAAGTTATATATTTATGCAATGTAATATATCATTCATGTTAAGTGATTATTCATTAAAAATTATTTAGTCCGTCGAGCGCATCTACCTAATTTTCTGATCAGTTTCTAGGAAGACTCTATCAGACATTTGCAGCAGAAAATAGAAGACTGTTTTAGTACCTAGTGTTATAAAACTCTAATCTGGAAAAAGTGTTTTGGGTTGTTTCCCTAAAAATATTTACAAAATTTTCAATCCCAAAGCCATTTCAGGCAGAATTTTAGTGAGGAAGAAATTTAGTATTATTTTTGGAAATTTTGAATGCAACTAAAAGAAATTCTTTCCGTTTGCTCAAAAGATTCCAACACCAAATATGAATGAATTCATAGAACTTAAGATTTGGAAATAATTAAATTTCACTTCGCTTTTCCAGGACCATATATGAGTGAATTCACAAAACCTGAGATTTGGATTTTGGAAACACTTAAATTTCACCTCATTTATTAGGATTGGAAGTTCCCTGAGATACAAACATGTAGCATTAAGGATCTACTTTGCTTGTTTAAGGACAATGTTTAGTTTATAAATAGTGATACAAGGATCCTTGTATACATTCCTGACACAGTTCTTTGATCACGACTAATGAAATTGAACTCCATCAATACATAACAGATAAGGTAGAATATAAGAGAGCATCTACTTTTCCACTCTGACAAAAATAAACATCTATACAGTCATATAAAGTTATCACCACACCAAAGAAGGAATTAAAAGCTAAAATAAAAATAGGAACAGGCTTGGATTGTTATGGTTACCCTAACAAAATGTTAAATAGGATCAATATGTTAATATTGAAAATAGTGTAGTTGATTATTATTTATTGATCCCAAGGAGTTAGCCCAACAAAATGTCATTAATGTTACTAGGTATTTGGCTAGTTCTGTGCTGGCAGGTGCCCTGTTTGAAATCCCTTGGGTGAGGTGCACAAGTTAATGCCAATGGATTTACCAGGGATGTCATCCATGAATGTGGGGAAACATCCATTGGGATTCCCCAAAGTGTTTTTCTTGGAAAGAATAAAAATAGGATTTCTTAAAGAGAAATTTTGAGATGCATACAATGTACACCGAGTAAAATCAACTCTATAGAGACAAAACATAAAAGAAGGAAAAATACATATGATTTTACCTATGTTCCCTCATTTTCGCTCCTGCCCTGTGAAAAGTGAAAATATGCTACTCTTAAACTTAAAAGAAAGGATGAAAAAAATAGTGAATTTTGAGCCAGTCCTCCTTGGGTGGAAGAAGACTAAAAGTGGGGTGGAAATGGAGAGAGGTTAGAAATGAAACATACCTGGGCCCCATTAATGGATTGAAAAGGTAAATCTTAACTCACAACTTTCCCACCCACCTTGTGAAAAGTGAAAATATGCTACTCATAAACTTAAAAGCAAGGATGAAAAAAATAGTGAATTTTGAACTAGAGATCTGAGGTGTGTGTACTCCTCCCTGTGTGGAAGAATACTAAAAGTGGGGTGTAAGTGTAGCGAGGTTAGAAATGAAACATACCTGGACACCATTAATGGATTGAAGATCCAATGGTGGGGGATCTGAGGTGTGTGTACTCCTCCCTGTATGGAAGAAGACTAAAAGTGGGGTGGAAATGCAGCGAGGTTAGAAATGAAACATACATGGGCACCATTAATGGATTGAAGATCCAATGGTAGGGTTTGATATCAGTCTGCTACTTAGAAATGAAACATACAAGGGCACCATTAATGGATTGAAGATCCAATGGCAGGGTTCGATATCAATCTGCTACTGGTAAAACCTTAATTCACAACACTCTTCATTCTCTTTTTCCCTCCCACCGTATGAAAAGTGAAAATATGCTACTCTTAAACTTAAAAGAAAGGATGAAAAAAATAGTGAATTTTGAACCAGTCCTCCTTGTGTGGAAGAAGACTAAAAGTGGGGTGGAAATGCAGCAAGGTTAGAAATGAAACATACCTAGGGTCCATTAATTGATTGAAGATCCAATGGTGGGGTTCGATATTAGTCTGCTACTACTGGTAAAACCTTAATTCACAACTCTCTTCAATCTTGTTTTCCCTCCCACCATTTGAAAAGCGAAAATATGCTACTCGTAAACTTAAAAGCAATGATGAAAAAAATAGTGAGTTTTTAACTAGAGATCTGAGGTGTGTGTACTCCTCCCTGTGTGGAAGAAGACTATGAGTGGGGTGTAAATGCAGCGAGGTTAGAAATAAAACATACCTAGGCCCCATTAATGGATTGAAGATCTAATGGTGGGGTTTGATATCAATCTGCTACTGGTAAAACCTTAATTCACAACTCTCTTCAATCTCGTTTTCCCTCCTGCCCTATGAAATGTGAAAATATACTACTAGTTTTCCCTCCCTCCACCTTATGAAAAGTGAAAATTTAATTCACAACTCCCTTCAATCTCGTTTTGCCTCCCGCCCCGTGAAAAGTGAAAATAATTACTAGTTTTCCCTCTGCCCTATGGAAAGTGAAAATATACTACTTTTTTTAGAAAGTAAATGAAGATTGGAATTAGGAGGGCTTTGTTACATCAAAATTAAGGCTGAATTTTTTCGAAAATGTTAAAATTTCCCTTCCTAAAAAACAATAAATACAATATTTATAGAGTGTAAAGTAGATGTGTAGGTGTAATGTAAGTATGTAACAATTCTAAATATGGGCTTAGTTAAAGAATAATAGTAATAATAATAATAAAAGTCAAAAGTATGGGGATGAGTGAAAAAATCTAAATGTTATCTCAATTAATAATAAAAATAATAAAATTCAATTTTCTATATTTTGATTTTGTTATTAACTTGTGAATAGGTTTTGTTACAATACCATGGCCTATCAATACCTCAAGCCCAAAAACCATAACTTATTTCACAACCAAAATATTTTATAACAATATGACAAGATTATTAACCATGGATATTCACCCCCTGGATATTATTATCCTGTAAAATAATGGTTTTGTTATAATACCATGGGCCAATACTATGGCTTATCAATATCACAAGCTCTAAAAACATAACTTATTTCACAATCAAAATATTTTATAACAATATGAAAATATTCTTAACCATGGATATTCATTCCCACTTTACCATGGATATTATTAACTTGGAAATAGACTTTGTTACAATACCATGGGTTATCAATATCACATGCCCAAAAAACATAACTTATTTCAAAATCGAAATATTTTATAAGAATATGACAGGATTCTTAATCATGGATATTCAATGAAAATATTCTTAACCATGGATATTCATTCTCACTTTACCATGGATATTATTAACTTGGAAATAGACTTTGTTACAATACCATGGCTTATCAATATCACATGCCCAAAAAACATAACTTATTTCAAAATCGAAATATTTTATAAGAATATGATAGGATTCTTAATCATGGATATTCAATGAAAATATTCTTAACCATGGATATTCATTCTCACTTTACCATGGATATTATTAACTTGGAAATAGACTTTGTTACAATACCATGGCTTATCAATATCACATGCCCAATAAACATACCTTATTTCAAAATCAAAATATTTTATAAGAATATGATAGGATTCTTAATCATGAATATTCACCCCTACTTTGTCATTGATATTATGAACTTGTGAACAACCTTTGTTACAATAGCATGGGATAATACCATGGCTTATCAATACCACATGCCAAAAAATCATATCTTATTTCACAATCTAAATATTTTATAACAATATGACAAGATTCTTAACCATGGATATTCACCCCCACTTTACCATGGATATTATTAACTTGTAAATAGGCTTTGTTACAATAACATGGGCCAATATCATGCCTTATCAATACCACATGCCCAAAAACCATAACTTATTTCACAATAAAAATATTTTAATTTAATTTAATTTTATAACATTTTTTATTTGAAGCTAATAGGAAAAGGGTTGTAATTAGTTTTGAGATATATATAAACCCTCTATCCTGCCCTCACGACTACTAAAATTATTCCCATATAAATTAACTTAAGGTTTTAATAAAATTAAAAATGAGAATACTTGTGTATTTAAAGATTTGAAATTTATATAATACAAATATTAGTAAGAACCAACATAGATCTATCTTAACTAAGGATCCAAGTGATGATAGCAAGCAAAGTGAAGGGAAGAGAGGGGGAGGGAGATAGTGAAAAAGATGGGGAGAGAGAGAGAGAGAGAGAGAGAGAGAGAGAGAGAGTGATGGGGGGAGACAGAGAGAAGGAGGTAGGAAGAGAGAGAGGGGAGAGAGAGAAGAAGGGAGTGGGGGAGAGAGATATGGAGTTGGAGGGGGAGAGAGAGGGAGGAAAGAACTAAGGCATTGGGAGATAGAGGTGGAGACAGAGGGAGGAAAGAACTAAGGCATAGGGAGATAGAGGTGGAGAGAGAGAGGGGGTGACAAGGGATAGATGGATAGAGAGAGAGGTAGATAAGAGAGGAGGGGAGAGAGAGAATAGGTGGGGATAAAGATAGGGAGATAAGGGAAAGGGAGAGAGAGGTAGATAAGAGAGGAGGGGAGAGAGAGAATAGGTGGGGATAAAGATAGGGAGATAAGGGAAAGGGAGAGAGAGGGAGGCACAAATATGGAGGGGGGAGAGAGAGACAGTGATGGGGGGGAGAGAGGGAGGTGAGAGAGAGGACTAAGAGAGAGGAGAGAGATATGAAGTTAGAGGGGGAGAGAGAGAGGGAAGGAAGAATAAATACATAGAGGGAGAAAGGTAGGGAGAGAGAGGGAGTGACAAGGGAGCGATGGAGAGAGGAGAGATAGAGGGAAGATAGAGAGGAAGAGAGGAAGAGGGAGGGAGAGATAGATAGATATGGAGAGAGGGTGTGTATGTTTGGGGAATGAGATAGAGAGAGGGAATAAGAAAGAGACACATAGATGCAAATATAGATATTATATAGTATTATGTAACTAGCCTAGATCCATCTTAACCTGGATCTACCAAGCGCCAAAAAAGAGGTTTTCACATCGAGAGATTGGATCCCTCTCGGTGTTTGATAGATCCGGGTTAAGATGGATCTAGGCTGGCTTAATAAGTTTGTAGTTGTATTTGATAAACCATCACTTTTTTTTATGGTTTTGTTTGAAAACAATTTTTCCATATTTGGTGTATTTATCATGATGATAATAATATAATTTTAATTTAATTTTAAGCTTACCTTTTTTATGAAATGATTTTGTTGTTAGTTTATAGAAATAGACATTTTATACTTTTGGGATTTGAAAAGGAAACACGTGCTCTTAACTTGGCTGTATTGAAAACATTTAAGTGTAAGAAAGAAACATGCCCTCTTAACTTCGTTGTATTAAAAACATAAGTGTTCTTGTATACTAGGTGGGTGCAAAAAAGGGAAGTATATGGTAAGTGGATTAAATAGTTAAAAACAAATGTTAGTTAAGGAGAAAGCTACAAAAATATAACAAATAGGCTAGGGTTAGGATATTATTGTTTTGGGACAGCTAAAGTTGAAGGTACATTTTACGGAGGTGTAGTCTAAGCCCTTGGGGGTAGGGCACATATTATGCGTATCTTGGACTTTTGGTGTGTGTTAGTGGTGTCAACTAGTGGTGGAGTGTCCAACCAATGAGTAGGCAAAGTTTTTTATTTACAAGGTTGGCATCAATCAAGTATTCTCCCTCTCTACCCAACTCTAAGATGAGGAGTGTGCATAATGGACTTATTATTGTAACAAATTGAAAATATTTGATTATCTTTAAGTTCAAGGACTTGAAGTGTCTATCTCAACCTACAAATCTTTAAAGGAACTATGTGTTTTTCAATTAAACCCTTGTGGTCAAGGAGATGTAAAAGAGGAAGGTCTTATGGATATTTTTAAGGGGTTGTAATGACCCTTGTCTTGTGGTAAATATGTCGATATGATGCTAATGGTCTTGATCTTAGTACATCTATGTATATAATGTAAATATTTTCCTATCACCTTGCATTGTGTAAATATGATAAATATTTTGTGGTTACCCTGATGTACATGTTGAGATTCCACTTGCATGATTATGGGAAACACTTCTCAGTTATCCTTGTGTACATGGAGAAGATCATAATAACTCTATGTGATAAAAAAACCTAGTAATATTTTCACACTGAACACTATACAATAAACTTAACCCTAATATCTTAGTGAAGAACAAGTAACTAGCTAGACTATGGAATGGATTTTGGATTAACTGTTAGTGAAACTTATTGTAGTTAGGTGTGCTAATGTGTGGTGAGTGTTAGTGAGTGCAAGGGAAACATAAGGGAGCACTAGGTCAAAATGCATAGAAATGAATGAATAAGAGTGTATGACAGGGAGTGTCAATGAGTTCTAGGTGTGGTAAGAGGGGAGTGACATGGTATGCTAAGTAGCGCTAAGTCATTCTAGCATGCCAGAGTGACATGCGGCCAATAAGTGATAGGTGCCAAGGTGTGCCAAATAGTGCTAGGAAGTGCTAGGGAGCGTTAGGGAAACACAAGGGAGCACTAGATGAAAATAATGCATGCAAATGAATGATTAAGAGTATGTGACAGGAAGTGTCAGTGATTTCAAGGTGTGTTAAGGAGGGAGGGACAAGGTATGCTAGGTAGTGCTAAGGCATTCTAGAGGACACAGAAACATGACAAGATGTGCTAGGTGCTAAGGTGTGCCAATGCATGCCAGGGTGAGTTATGGAGTGTGAGGGAAAAACAAGGGAGCACTAGTTTCAAATGCATGTAAATGAATGAATAAGAGTTTGTGACAGGGATTTTCAGCAAATTCTAGGTGTGATAAGGAGGGAGTGATAAGGTATGCTAGGTAGTTCCAAGGAATGCTAGAGTTCCAGGGCGACATGCCAAGATATTCCAATTCTTAGGGTGTGCCAATGTGTGTCAGGGAGTGCCATGAGAACACAAGGGAGAACTAGTTCAAATTGCATGGAAATGAATAGATAAGAGTGTGTGATAGGGAGTGTCGGCAAGTTCCAATTGTGTTAAGGAGGGAGTGACAAGGGTATATGATAGGTAGTGCCAAGGCATGTTAGGGAGTGGTAGGGTCTGTTAGGTAGTGGAAAATCATGCTAAGGAATGCAGGGGATGATAATGTGTGCCATGTAGTGCCAATGGATTGTTAGACATGGCAGGTGTTATGGCATGTCAAGATGTAAACTATGTTGCTTAGTTGTTTTATGGGCACTGTTGGGTGTGAGCCTTGACTTGGTAAGTTGTTAAGTCAGATGAGTTAATATTGGACATGAGAAGCCTAAGATGATTTATAGTCCATTAGTGGAATAAGGCAAAGTCTAGTTGTAGTAAATGTAACTTGGTGAAGTTGTTGTAGTTGAGGCAGGACTTGTTTGGGTTCCTAAGTCTAAAATAAAATAAGGGTAGTTATGAGGGAATGATAATTAAGGAGTGGCATGGCATGCCAAGGAATGAAAAGGCATTCTGACATATGCTAGATAGTATCAATGCATGTCAAGGAGTGTTTGGGAGTGTCAGGGAATCATAAGGGAAAACTAGGTCAAAGTGAATGGAAATGAATGAATAAGGGATTATGTCAGGGCGTGTCAGTGAATTCTAGGTGTCCCGTGAATGAAGTGTGTTAGGATAATTTCATATTAGGACTTGTAGGAGGAAATCCTATGATTGTGATAAGAGGATAGAAAAAGAAGTTTGAGACAAAGGGAGACTTTGGTCTAGACACAACACTATTTTTTCAATGACTTGGTTGGGTTCCCAAGTCACAAAAAAAGCAAGGTTATCTATGAGGGCATGAAAACTAGGGGGTGCCAAGGTGTGCAGGAAATTTCAAGAAGTGCTAACACATGTTATAAAGTTCCAAGGAATGTTAGGCATGTCAAGACATGCCAAGTGCTAAGGCATGCTGTTGGGGGGAAAAGTATCTAATGCAGAATGCCTCTATCCCACTCTGAAGGTGATAGTACTTCAGCAACAACTGAATACAAAGCTATTCAAAGTTTCTTCTTTATGAGATGAGAGAGGGAAGAAAAGGATGATCTACTAACTGTTATCTTGCGCTAATAGTCGATCCAATCTTCACTCCTTGCTACTTGCTCCTAGCTCTTTGCCCTTTCACCGGCCCAGCTACACACAGATCCTGTAAAAGCACAAGAAAAGGAAACTACAAGAAGCATACATCCATAATCGATTATAGGATTAGCATAAATCAAATATACAAGCATCTATTCATCATAAAGACACATGCATATAGAAGAACCTCAAATACTTTATTGATAATAGAAGTAAAGTTCTGAGAGAGTTACAACCACAATGGGCCCAATCCAGCAACACCTCCCAGCTGAAAGAAATCTCCTCTTCACCTCCTCCAAGCAAAACACCCAATAGCTCTATACACAAACCAACAACACTTCCTTACTTGCACAAACTTCCAGCCTCCCTAGACCTCATGAGAGAGCTCTATATATACGAGATTTGGAGAAAGGATGAGTCAGCTTGAGGCTGGCATAAAGCTGACTAGTGTCCTCTCCCACTTTAGTTAATCTTCAGTTCTTGAGTCCACTTGGGAATCTTGCTTCCACTTGGAGACCAAGACCCTCTTACTCATCATAGGGCGAATTCCTTGAACCAAGTGTCAGTTTGGAAGCTTCCTGGGCAGTTGACACCTTGCAGAATGACTGTGCCACTTGGCCAATCTCGCCCAGCGCAGGTAGCCTTCATAGATTTTGACCTTCAGCGCAGGTACAAGGAGG
Source organism: Pinus tabuliformis (assembly GCA_031772625.1). NCBI lineage: Eukaryota > Viridiplantae > Streptophyta > Pinopsida > Pinales > Pinaceae > Pinus > Pinus tabuliformis. The sequence goes on along the minus strand of CM062804.1, from coordinate 460,406,673 downwards.
AGCAATTGACATTCAGCGCAGATGCTCAGTGGAGCAGCTGACATGATCCAGAAATAGCCTGTTTTTGAGTGTTTTCAGGTGGAGAACTGATTTTCAGTGCTGTGGTTTGCAGACCTTGTTCCTCTAAGGGTGAGAACAACATGTTTAGGGACTTTGGATCCCTCAGATTATCGACATTTCATGCTCCATGCTGTTAGGCACAAAAATGTCTATAACAGTTGCCCCCTAAAGTATGAGGTCGTTTACCGGGTGAAATGCTTTATTAGGAGGATCCGAAGTTCATTCAATCGCTGAGAGGTGCCCTGCAATAAAATACAATACAATACATTATTTTTCATTCTGCTTTCATGATCTAGCTGAGGCGGGCATTCCCATGCTCAGCTTTATAAATCCATTTTGGTACACATAACAGACGACCGTCTGATGATAGACTGATAATTCTCTGCTGAAATTATCATCCTTTGAGTAGGATGATCATCTGCTGCAATAGTGTACATATCCAATGTCTTTATATTTCCTGAATATATATCGCAGCCCGGATGGATGAAACTAGATCCGGGGTCTTCAATCTCGTTTGATCTTCACTCTAAGTACAAGTCGATCCATGTGAGAATTGCGTTGAAGTCGAGCATGGAAAGACATCGCTTGATTACCGGTCAATAATGTAAACCATTAACAAGCGCGAGAGGAATCACCAATAATGACAATGACCCTCAAGGTACTACAATACAATTCACGTGGTGTGAATAAAGGACTTGGCGTCGAACACCACGCAAAATCTTTTGGTCGAAGGTCATTGATGTATACCTGTCGCCGGAAGTGAGAAACTTGCCATTGAGGCATGCAAGCTTCAAAGTACTAGGGGGGTGTTCCTAGATCAACTTCTTGGATAATGAGCTGAAGTCGACAAGAAGCGATCTGTCAAAGGAGGGCCTTAATGAATCCCACATCAGTGACACGGAACGGAGCTAATGACTTTAGTGGAGGTGAAAACAATCTGTGAAATATGATTCAGGGTGGTGATCATGGGTGGATGAAGGATAATGTATGGCAGTGGATGGGACACAGTTGACTCTTTCTGAACACATCTCTTGAACATATAACGACACTGATGTGATGGATCGGTAGCATTACCCCAAATACTGATGGTTTGGCGAATACCATGGTGATGAGACCAGTGAATGAAACAACCCAACCCGATGTGATACGGAGGACAAAGTGTCATGTTCAAGAGCGACTTGCTACCATCAAAGCTTTGAGGTTCTCCCAATTTTTCCCCAGTCATTTCTGACCAGTACCTCTTTATTTTTGTCAAGCTTGAGGAGGATAACATATGCTTGTTCTATAACCTGCCCTTCGGGCAAGCCCATCGCTATGTTTTAACGAGCCTAGCGATAGGGAAACTCGTTCTCGTCTAAAGACAAGTTTTTCGCTATTTAATCATTTTAACGAGTCTAGCGATAAAGACAACTCGGTCCTTTTCATTTTTAGAGAGTCTGAAAAGGTACAGAAAGTTAACTCCAAAATTCCTTTTTCGTCATCTAATCCCTTAAGTCCGAAAAAGTATAAAACAATAAAAAAGGGATGAATTTTTGATAACTTTAACGAGCCGAATAAAACAAGCGCTCGACCTTTTTGTGTAATAATCCCTCAGGTCGAAAAAGATTAAAATCTAGAGGAGGGATAGCTCTTCCGGTCTTTTTAACGAGCTGGAAGGCCAAAACTCGGCAAACTTTTCATATTTTACGAGTCAGTTGAAAAGAGCTCAAAGAAGACTCGTCTTTTGAGGAACGAGTGATAAACGGGTATAGCAGCAGATTCCAGGTACAGGTTGGAATTTTCCAATCACGGCAGTGTCACAAGGATGGCTAAGTGAAATCACTCTTCGCAGCTGTTCCTCAAAATGGGTAAACAATCATATGGGGGTGAATGATCGGCCAAACGGAATGGAGGTGGCAGGTGTAAACAGGACCAAGGCTTTTATGGCTAATAAATTTACGATCACAATGGTTATTTACCAGGATAGGTTCATTTTTTAATGAGCCTGAACTCTGGTGGAACCCTTGCTCACGCTTTTCTATTTTTTAACGAGCATAAATTCCGCGGTAAAACTGCTCGAACTTGCGTTTATTTTTTAATGAGCATGAACTTTATGCTAAAACTGCTCGATATACCAGTCATAAGATAAGAATGTCTCCTGAAAGATCCCATTTTTTATAGAGCTTGCGCCTTACCAAAGCTATGCTCCCTCTCATCCTTTCTTTATGTAAGTTAGGAAACGATCAACAGCCGCTCTTTGCTTACACTCCAAAAGGTTTGCATGCCCCCGGGTATAAGGTACAATTTCAAGGCTGCCCCTACTTATCCTTCAAAACTTTCATTTTGATGGTGAGGCTTGCCTCTTTCAGGTTATCCAAAAAATGGTTTTATTTGCTGCCGCAAATGAAACTCTTTCTTCGATGATGTCTATCATTAGGTTACTCAAAGATGGTTACTACTTGTTGCCGCAAAGGAATCCCTTTCTTTGGAGGCTGCCCCTACTTATCCTCTAAAACATTAGTTTTAATGGGTGAGGCTTGCCTTTTACCCAAAGATGGTTACCATTTGCTGCCGCAATAGAATCTCTTTCCTTGGTAGCCTACTTGTTTAGGCAAAGGTGAATGACTAGAAATCATCAAACACATAACTTTGACAAAAGAATCTTGTTCTAGAACAACCCCTTTTCCTTCCATGGACGGGGTACGGACTAGTCATATTCTTTCGCGGAAATTCTACTTTATACCCAAGGTTTCCTCTGCCCGAAGCAGACCAGGATGCATGCCCCCTGGGTTCCAGTTCTATCTTTCCAAATCACTCGCATTCATCGGGAAGGAGGACTGGGGGTGGAGACATTTCTTGGGTGAATAGACCATTGAGGATTGGTATTTGACTATTTTCGATGCGTGATCCCGGAAATGAAAGTTGGTCTACGAGCTTGACCACCCTTCCTTCGTGTGGAAAACACATTACTCTAAAGAGTGAGGAGACTATAGCTCCCATGCAATATATATAGTCTCGTCCAAGGAGTAGGTTATAATCCAAGGGTCCTTGAACGACCATCATGTTCAAATTAACGGTCTTCCCTTTTAATGTAACAGGCACATTGGGGAGGATCCCTAATGGTCGACTGGTTCCTTTATCAAAGCCCGAGAGATTTCTTATCTCAGGCAAAAGCGCCGGAGAACCCAGTGCTTTCCAAGCAACAGAGGAAAGGATACTCACAGATGCCCCTTCATCAATGATAGTTCCAGCCATCACCATTCTATAAATTTGGACTATGATTCTGAATGGTATACTGGCTGGTAACCGGGGTCTGCCTAGTTGGTTCCAATCAAAGGACACAACCAGGTTGCTTGGTGGTGGGACCGAATATACGGCCGGATACGACCCTGACGATGTTCCTTCCTGCGATAAAGGAATGGGCGCATTGCCTTGATGCTCATCAGAATCTGTGTTGATGAAAAGAATCTGGATGGTGTCATCCTTATTCTCTTCCGTGAGGGTGTCATTTCAAGATGAATCTTCAGTGACGGTCTCATTTGAGGATGAAACCTCTGAAGGAGGAACCGGGTCAACTGCCGTATCGACCTTTAGACTTTCGTCTGGTCTGGATTCAGTAGGTTCATTTTCAATGACTGACGTTTCAGCTGACCACTTGAGCGGGCCAGCTGTATTCTCAACCAACGAAGGACTTGGCACGAGTTTTTTGTATCCAGGAGGAAGTACTACCGGAGAAACCGGACGATCTTCCAAAACTCTCTTCGCTTCGTCTAAGAAGGGACAATGGTGGATGGCGTGACCGCCTTCACACAGTCTGCAGGGGGATTTTTCTCCCCCTCTTGTCTTGAACCTTCACTTTCGCTGGTTGACGGTAAACAATCAACATGGTTATCAGAGGTTGATGCTCCCGAATTGTGCAGACGAGGGGACCAGTCCCTTAGTATCCAGGGAATACAGGGACAATCTCTATGGAAGTGGTCTCCTCTACATATGACACATGGCGATTTAGGCCCGGTCTGTGCTGTGTGTGGGTTTTTGTCAGATGTCTTTTGCTTGCCCCCAGTCGCCTTAGGCTCCTTCTTCTTCTTCTCTTTCTTCTTCTTTTCCTTCTTCTCCATAGGAGCTTGGCTTTTGCCAGCTTTACATTTTGAAGATGAAGGATTGGAGGAAGGGTTAGAGGAAGTAGAAGGCTGGTGGGAGGCTCTAGACTCATCTAACTGTTGACTCGACTGCTTAGGAACCATGGTGTTCTGAACTACACTAGTTGAGAATAGCCAAACAGGCAGGCCAATTGTCAGTCCTGGAAGCGACAATGTGGCCATGTGGGGCGCACCAACTTCTCCCCAAGAGGAGAAAGGACCAGGATTTCCATCATGTGGAGTTCCTTGGTTGGGGCGTTCCATGTTCTCAACTCAAAGATCAACGCGGGAATAGGAGGTGATTATGTTCCGTTTAAAATAAATTTTATAACGACGCTTAGACACAACTTGCTTTTTCACTTTTTAAGAGTCGAGAAAAAGCTAAAGATGACTCTAGTCTCCTTCGATGTTTTAACGAGCCCGAAGTGACAAATGCTCGGATGGACTTTTTCAGTTATAGAGTTTGAAAAAGGCCAAAAGAAACTGCTCTGGAGTTCTAGGCAGAGGGTGTGCCAAACCTTTCGCAAAACCACAGAATACGTTTTACGGTACGAGTGGTCGATCTTCGTGAATGCTGTGTGCACTGCATCGCGATCAGTAGGGCGGCTGACACGGTTTCCTATGGATAAAGGCTTTGATCCTATAGGGGTCTCCCAATATATACGCGACGGTACGTGGGAGCACAAGTCCGTATTGATACTTATCGCTTCACCGTGGAGGAATCACCCAACCACTCAACGCTAAGATATCACGTTTAACGACGCCGGAACACGTCTCTAGCTTAGACCTCTAGATGTTTGCGTTATGTTTCAATGCGTTGTTATGTAAATTCAATTTATTTTAAGGTTGATCTTGTTTAGCAGTTTGCCTTTATGGATCACCACGAGATGTATAGAAACACTCCTGAATGCAATCTAAGATGATAAGCAAGCTTTTCAATCTTTCAACTTTGAAAACCTTAACTACTGAGGGAGAAGGAAGATAACACCTTTTCACACAGATCATAGAGCACACACTAATGCACTTTTCTAAATCAACATGCAAACTGTCATAATGCACATGCACAATGCAAGTATTTCTTTTCTCTTTCTTAATGTTGATGAAATGCAAAAAGAAAGCTGTTGTATAACTTTGAATTCAATTTCAAGCGGAAGCAAACAAGTCTGTCCAAAATCAAAAGACACCTTACGATTCACTTGTTTCGACACTTAGAAATATATAAATTCAAACCATATAACGAAAGCGACAAACTCAATCAGCTATGAACAGCAAATAAACTAACTCTTAAGATCAGAACGACACTTAATCACAGGTCTAGATCTAAGAGGTCAATGCAAGACTGGTTCACTTTCGTTATGGGAAACTGTAAATGACACAAGAAATACAAAATAACAAATACAGTTTCTTTATACAACTGAGGCGGAATAATGACAAAGGAAGATGGTTTCAGATAGGCCCACTGACTGGCAACAAACAGCAAAAACAATAGTGAAAACAAGGCAAGACACAGCAGGAAACCCCAGTAGCTCAAGCCAAGACTGGTCCAGCGCAGGTGTAACACTGCCTGTTTGACCTTCAGTGCAGGTAGCCCCTTCGGGAACTGCGCTGAAATGCAGACTGCCTTTGTACAGCCTGCAATGAAGAACGAGACTTTCGTCCGTCTTGGTTTCCGGGTCACTGATTGCTCAAAAATTCACAGCTTTTGCTCAAATCAGAAGCTATCAGTCAAGGACACACTAAGGGATGTAAAGGAGGATGAAAAGCTACCACTAAGAGCTTATTAGAGTCCTTGTGGATCAGCTCTTCAAATCATAAACTTGCCCAGAAACTGAGCTAGAGTAGCTGCCCTCTACTTTGTGTTTGATGGATTCAAACACAGTTCGATTCGGTACTCCCTTTGTTTATGAAATGAATAGCAAAAAACCACAAACAACCAACAAGATACGCTCCCCAGCGGAGTCGCCAATTTGTTGGGGGGAAAGGTATCTAATGCAGAATGCCTCTATCCCACTCTGAAGGTGATAGTACTTCAGCAACAACTGAATACAAAGCTATTCAAAGTTTCTTCTTTATTATATGAGAGAGGGAAGAAAAGGATGATCTACTAACCGTTATCTTGCGCTAATAGTCGATCCAGTCTTCACTCCTTGCTGCTTGCTCCTAGCTCTTTGCCCTTTCACCGGCCCAGCTACACACAGATCCTGTAAAAGCACAAGAAAAGGAAACTACAAGAAGCATACATCCATAATCGATTATAGGATTAGCATAAATCAAATATACAAGCATCTATTCATCATAAAGACACATGCATATAGAAGAACCTCAAATACTTTATTGATAATAGAAGTAAAGTTCTGAGAGAGTTACAACCACAATGGGCCCAATCCAGCAACACCTCCCAGCTGAAAGAAATCTCCTCTTCACCTCCTTCAAGCAAAACACCCAATAGCTCTATACACAAACCAACAACACTTCCTTACTTGCACAAAATTCCAACCTCCCTAGACCTCATGAGAGAGCTCTATATATAGGAGATTTGGAGAAAGGATGAGTCAGCTTGAGGCTGGCATAAAGCTGACTAGTGTCCTCTCCCACTTTAGTTAATCTTCCGTTCTTGAGTCCACTTGGAGAATCTTGCTTCCACTTGGAGATCAAGACCCTCTTACTCATCATAGGGCGAATTCCTTGAACCAAGTGTCAGTTTGGAAGCTTCCTGGGCAGTTGACACCTTGCAGAATGACTGTGCCACTTGGCCAATCTCGCCCAGCGCAGGTAGCCTTCATTGATTTTGACCTTCAGTGCAGGTACAAGGAGGAGCAGTTGACATTCAGCGCAGATGCTCAGTGGAGCAGCTGACATGATCCAGAAATAGCCTGTTTTTGAGTGTTTTCAGGTGGAGAACTGATTTTCAGTGCTGTGGTTTGCAGACCTTGTTCCTCTAAGGGTGAGAACAACATGTTTAGGGACTTTGGATCCCTCAGATTATCGACATTTCATGCTCCATGCTGTTAGGCACAAAAATGTCTATAACACATGCCACTATGTGCTATGTTCTAGGATGTGGTGCCAACACATGCTAGGGATTTCCAAGGAAACACAAGGGAGGACTCGTTTCAATTACATGTAAATGAATGAATGTTTGTGTGTGATAGGGAGTGTTAACAAGTTATAGGTTCACTAAGGAGGGAGTAACAACATATGATAAGCAGTGCCAATAGATGATAGAGTGCTAGGAAATCCTACTAAGATGTGACAAGTGCCATGGTGTGCTAATGTGTGCCAAGGAGTGTTAGAGATTGTTAGGGAAACACAAGGGAGAACTAGGTCATAATGCATGGAAATGAAGGAATAAGAATGTGTGGCATGAAGTGTTAGTGAGTTGCAAGTGTGTCAAGGAGGAGTTACAAAGCATGCTTGGCAATGCTAAGGAATGCTAGAGTTCTAGGGCGACATGCGGCCAAGATGTGCCGAATGCCAGGGAAACACAAGGGACAACTATGTAAAAATGAATGTAAATGAACAAATATGAGTTTTTGATTAGAAGTTTTAGTGAGTTCTAGGTGTGCTAAGGACAAATTGATAAGGTATGCTAGGTAGTGTTAAGGTATGCTAGAGGCTAGAGAGACATGCCAAGATGATGCAGGTGGAAATAGTGGCTTAAGAAACCCCAACAATCACCTCATTGTTCACCCTTTTTACACAATTCTACCTTTTTCCTTTAGAACTGGAATCCTTTGGAACAAGGCCAAAACAATTCATTTGTGCTTTATAAACAGAAATTTTCACAATTCACCGGAGATCACGATCTAATTGAACCGATGGTCCAGATTAAATCACATCATCGCAAGTCACAAGGATCTCCCCATACATTACATCCACTGATCCAATGGTTGACGTTACACCCAATCACCAAAACTAATCGTTGATCCTCCACTGTCGATTAACTTGCGACAGATCCAACAGTTCACAAGAATTTCGAAGGCACAACTTGCATGGAGAGTAACTGCCCGAAAAAGTGTTTTTTCCCTCTCCACCCAAGTGTTATGTGTCCAGTAGTGAGTGGAATTGGAGGCCTTCCTCGAAATAACATTTACCAGTTCTTGTCCACCTGATATACCAATTTCATTGTTTAAAACCCACCCTTCTCTTAAATAATCTTGCGATACAATATATGGGGATCCAATGGTTGGGGAAGGTTCGCTCTGTTGGTTCATACTGGAATCAATAGTTGAGATCTTATCCGACTCAACACTGTTAAAAGTACAAAGGCCTGTGGCTTTTCTATTAGTTCTGTGTTTTCTATTACGAAGCGTGAAAACAGAGAGTTCATCAATTCTATCCCGAACACAAGGAAAACAAAAGCTCAACAAGGGTTTCCACAGGCTTGATAATTGATCACATGCACAACATCAATTATTCATAATAAAAGAGATTACAGAGTCTCAGCCTTGGCCCAATTACACAAATAAAAGACCTCTGTTTCAAAAGGAAATCCACACGCTACTCTTGACTCTCACTCCACTCAATCCCCCTTCATTACATTTTTTCCTTATTTTGATCAATAAAATATCACTCTATTCTATGCCTAGCAACTCAATCCCTAGTTTTAATCAATCTAATAGAAAATATCTAATTCCTAGCTCTACCACACACCTATGCTAACAAATTATCTTTGAACCTAAAATAAAACAATTTCTAACTACTACTATAATGAAATGCAACTCATTTCTTAAGAGATCCAACCCTCTCAGTAAAACTGACTTTTAACCAATTAGGTCAATGTAATTCAACTTGTTTAGCCACAAAATGTGAACAAACTTTCACATTGCTGGCTAATTCTGGATGCTCATGCATCAGACGCCCTGGGAAGAAAATAATCGTCCTTCAAACTTTCAAGACTTACTCCATACTTCTATAATTATGTTTTTGTCAACCAGCTAGCATCCTCCACTGGCTGTCCTTTCCATTTGACTAGATATTGGAAATAAGTTTGTCCTCTAGTTCTTTTGGATACTCTTTTCTCCAAAACAACTTCCACTTCTTTCTTAGCTGTCTTGGGCATTTGTTCTTCCCAGTTCAAAGTTTGAACTTCATCTTCTGTAGTCTCCTCCTATAGCTTTGTCTCTTTCTCCTTGTATGGATACAAATATGCAACATTGAATATAGGTGATATCCCAATCCCTTCTGGCAATTCAATTTCATAAGCATTACTTGAAAACTTTCTTATAATTCTACATGGTCCTATATTTTTCATCTTTAGTTTATTTTAAGTCTTAGCAGGAAATGTTTCTTTTCTCATATCTCCCACTTGGAATTCCTTCTCTCTTCCTTTCATATCTATTCTCTGTTTGTATATTCCACTGTTTTCCTACAATCTACCTTTGACATCTTCTTGTAGTCTCTACATCTGTTATGCAAACTCTTCAGCTTTTGCACTTCTAATCTCTTGTTTACCCAAATCTCTGAGCTCATACACACCTCTTGGATTCATCCCAAAAACAATCTGAAATGGACTCATCCCAGTACTTTGGTTTGGAGTGTCATTATAAGTAAACTCAGCCTGAGCTAGTGCTAAATCCCATTATTTAGGACTTTGATACACTAAACTTCTCAATATATTTCCCAAGCTCCTATTTACTACTTTGGTCTGTCCATATGTTTGAGGATGGCATGCTGAACTAAAACTGAGGTTAGCTCCCAATTTCTTCCAAAGAGTTCTCTAGAAATTCTCTACAAGGTTGGTATCTCGATTAGACACAATACTTGCAGGCAATCCATGTAATATTAAAATTTCTGAAAAAAATAGATTAGCAATATGTGTTGCATCACTAGTCTTCTGACATGCAATGAAATGTGCCATCTTGGAAAATCTATCTACTACAACATAAATGGAATCATTCCCCCTTTGAGTTTTAGGTAATCCCAAAATAAAATCCATGCTAATTGCATCCCATGGTTGGTTTGGTATTGGCAATGGCTGGTACAATGCTGTATTTTGGCTTCTCCCTTTAGCATGCCAACATATCCTACACTTCTCAACAAATTTCTTAACATTAGTCTGCGTCTTTGGCCAATAGTAAAAACCATTTACCTGTGCAAAGGTTTTGTCTTGTCCAAAGTGACCAGATAATCCCCCACTATGCTTCTCCTTTGTTATGTTTTCCCTCATAGAACATTTGGGAATGCACAACTTGTTACCTTTAAACGATAAACCTCCTTGGATAAAATAATCTAACCACTGACTTTTGTTATGAACTATTGGATTTTGAACTACTATATAGATATCCTTGAAATCTGCATCATCTTTATACATTTCAATCATTTCTTCAAATCCTACAACACCCACTTTTAATTCTTGCACAATAAAACTTATCATGTTCAATGCATCAATGACTTTATTTGACTTACCACTTGTGTGCTTTATCACAAAACTAAGGCTTTGCAAAAATTCTACCCACTTGGCACATTTCTGGTTCAATTTCGGCTTGTTATTGATGAACTACAATGCATGATTGTCTGAATACAATATGAGTTCTTTTTGCAGCAAATAATGTCTCCATTTTTTCAAGGCTTGTACAATAGCATAAAATTATTTATCATAAGAAGAATACTTCTTCTTAGCTTCATTTAGTTTCTCACTAAAGTATGCTATTGGTCTCTATTCCTGACTCAAAACTGCTCCAATTGCAACTCCACTAGCATCTGTTTCAACTTGAAATACCTTTTCAAAATTAGGTAAAGCCAAAACCGGTTCATGTCTGTTTCTTCTGTCCACTTGAATGGTTGATTAGTCTCCTTGATTGTTTCAAGAATTGGTGCACAAATCTGACTAAAGCCTTTGATAAATTTTCTGTAAAAACTTGCAAGACCATGGAAGCTCCTTACCTCAAATATATTTCTGGGAATAGGCCATTTCCAAATTACTTGGACTTTCTCTGGATCCATTTTCAATCCTTCTTTAGAAACTACAGATCCCAAGTAAATTAATTCTTCCTTCATGAAACTACATTTCTTCGGATTTATCAGTAGTTTCTCTTTCTGTAGAGTTCTTAGAACCAACTTAAGATGCTCTAGATTTTCTTCTTTACTTCTACTAAAGGCTAGAATATCATCAAGATAAACAATAAAAAACTTGCCTACATATTCCTTCAAGACTTCTTCATTAATGTCATGAATGTGCTAGGTGCATTAGTGAGTCGAAAAGGCATCACTAACCACTCATACAACCCACTATTTGTTTTAAATGCAGTCTTCCATTCATTGCCTTCTCAAATTCTTACTTGATGATATCCACTCTTCAAATCTATTTTAGTAAAATATTTGGATCCACTCAAACAATCCATTAAATCATCCATGCGTGGAAAATGAATTCTATACTTGATAGTGATCTTGTTTATCACTTTGTAATCTGTACACATTCACCATTCTTCTCCTTTCTTTGGACTAAGTACTATTGGTACAACACATGGACTAAGACTTTCTCTGATTAGCCCCTTATCCATCAGCTCCTGCACTTGTCTTCCAACTTCTGCGTTCTCTTGAGGAGTTAATCTGTACACTGCTTTATTTGGTAAACTTGCTCCTATTATTAGATCAATATGATGACTAATTCTCCTGATTGGTGGCAATACATTTGGCAATTCATCCACAACAATATCAACAAAATCATTCAACAAAGTTTTGATTTCTTCAGGTAAATCATCTAAGTTTGTGGAAGTCAAAATTACCTTAGGTCTCCCTATGACATCAAAATGCATTTCTTCACCTTTTTTAACCTCTTGTAACATCTCCTTCCCACTCATCAACATAACACTGTTTTCAAGTACTCCCTTGTCAGCTTCACCCTTCAATGGCAACAATGTTTGTTTAGTTCCATCCTTCTCCAGAGTATAAGTGTTTCTCCTCCCATCATGAATAGATTTTCGATCAAATTGCCACAGTCATCTCAGTAATACATGGCATACATCCATGGACATTACATCACATAATATCACATCTTTATACGTACCAATTTGTATCTAAACCTTGCATTGTTCTGTCATAATAATCTAATGTCCCTTCTGTACCCATGACACTTTGTAAGGAGTAGGGTTTATTGTCTTTACCAATCCTAGCTTGTCCACCATCTCTGTAGAAACAAGGTTGTCAGTGCTTCCACTGTCAATTATTACTTTACAACACTTACCTTTAGATTTGCATGTAGTTCTTGTAGAAATTTTGAATAATATGACACATATTCACAGAGATTATCCTGATCATACAATTATAAGTGGAACATGTATTATACATAATCTCCTCTACGTTGATCATCAATTTACAGAAGCAGAAACATTCACAGGCGCACATAGAAGCATCAATCAAACTCATAAACACAGTATGTATCCCGGGGAAAGCATCTCGCTAAAAACCCCACACTATCTGTATATTATATTGATTGAATCATGTAACAATACAAAGCATAATACTTCTCACAAGTATCTCCACCTGTTACACACAATACAGCTCAAATTTGATCTCCAAATCTCCCCCGCTGCTTGCCTGCCTCCACTGCTCAATACCTGCTCAAGAACTGATGAGAATAGCTTCCCAAACTCGTTTTTCACCTGCAAAATAGTCACTCACTCTTTGTGGACGTGATCAAAGGCTAAAATGTGGGCCAAATACGTGAGCAAACTCATTGGCATACTCAATCCCTTGATTGTGCAAGATCTGGTGCACAACTATAGTCACAACTGATAGCAATCTGATTCTCTACCACTTGTCCCTGTTGAACTGAACATGCACTGACATGCAACTGAGTTAACTGATGTATTCTTTAGTTGTATTATGAGTTAATAATTAGTTTAACAACTCCTCATTAGTCTATCTGCAGTTAGACTAACTACAACTAGTTTAACTAAGTCAAACTGAACACAACTCCATCAACTGCACCTCCAGTCCACTAAACTCAACTCACTTGAGTTCTAACTGAAGTCCTGCATGCAAATATTAGTCATCCCATAGGTAACCACGTATTTCCTTGTGGGATCTGCATGTACCACATCCGTAGCTCATTCTGAAGTGCTCCAAGAGAATAAGATCCAGTTTATATTCCAAATATTATTGTGAGATAATAATATTTGACTTTTCTATTTTTGACAGCCAGTCTAAAAATAGACTTTGATCACTCACACTTTCATCAAAAATAGAAATCCATCTATTTTTCCCAACTTGATCAATCATCCATAAACATAGACATGATCCATATGTCTAAAAATAGACATAGTCTAAAAATAGACTTGCGCCAAAAATAGCCTGCGGGCCCACTTAGTGAAGGCGACTCTTTTCACTAAGCTCCATCATCTTGTTGCACTCTCAACAAGCATTTCTTGTTGCACACTTTTCAACACTCCCTCTCAACAAGAAAGGCTTCCTCTCAAACCCGATCCTGTAACTTTGGAATGTTCTCCATGCAACACATCTGGCCGGTCCACTTGCTCTATCATCAAAGTCTCTGACTGCTATTGCCTCTGTCGACTGAAACTCTGCATCTCTGTGCTCTTCAGTATCTGACTGCTCTAGCCTCTGTCACTTTGATCTCTGACTGCATCCGTGCTGCTGCTGGTTCTATCTCCCAGCATTGCATCCGCACTGCACCTCCCAACTGACCTCCCTATTGGGATAGAAACATCCTCTGATGCTGAAGCTCTACCTGCTGCTGACAAGTGCTCCCTCTCTGACATCTGCGCTACTGCAACATCTCCATGCATCTCGCACCATTGCACACCTCTCTGTGCCACCTAGCACTGTGCAAAACACTTGTGCCTCTCGCATTGTTGCAGCCTGCTAGCTATGCATTGTCCTGGGATTCCCTGCACTGTCGCTCTCTCTGCCGCTCCATCCGCATCTGTCTCTACCCAATCAGTCAGTTCCTACTACTACACATCTGGGGCTCCCGTAGCAAGGTCTCATCCAAGAGGTTGGGTACCTCAAGGATCCTGCCCCTCCTCCTTGGGACGATCAATCCACATCACCCCACCTCCTACCTGGAGGTATGGCTGCATGCGATCCCTCAACCCACCTGGCTTGAAGTTTCCCCCTACTGGAGGTCTCTGGATGAGTAGATGTCTCTACTCGATCTCCTCTCATCTTCCCCTGTTGTGGCTCCTCCACAATCCCCTGAAGCTGCTGCACCAATCGTGGCTCCTCCATAATCGTCTGAGACTTCTTCTGGCTCTGCATGTCGACAGGTAATATACGCTCCCTCTCAACAACCAAGTCTCCATCAGTTGCCTCGCTGCTCAAGGCTTCGCATGCATCTTGAACCACAAGAGCATACAGGTTCCTGACCCATGAACCAATCTCATGACAACGAAAGCATCGCACTTTCGATTTGTCAACCTTCTTCCCACCACTGGAAGGACAAGATTCGGAAAGAGAAACCTTCTCCTTCCCCTTCTTCACCTTACTCGCTAAGGCACATTTCTCGTCATCATGCCTAGATGAAGAACTGTCTCTGGTGCTCCGTCTAATCTCCTCCTGCATCAAATCCGACCATGGTCGTTCCCAATTTGGCAGTTTCTCCCTTCCATTCACCGAGTCCTGGTAGCTATGCCAACTCTTAGGAAGGTCAAGGAGTCCTAGACTCACCATCCTCATCATCAACAGTAACCCCCACACTTCCCAGCTCATCTCGACACTGAGTGAACCTCGTGAGATACTGGGGCATACTATCTCCATTCTCGAACTGAATGTTTCTGAGTTTTATCTCTTGCTTTGGAATTAAATTCGAATTCCACCAGCACAAAACTCAACTGCTTCCGATCTAGAATTCGTGAGAACACAATATTTCTCGTACAGAGATTGACTGTATGGGCATTCACCGGATATCTCACCTTCCAAAGGAAGGATGAATCCGGAGGCTACCTGGCCCGATTACAGACTCTGCTTGAAGAAATAGAATGTAAACACTTCCTGAATAGTAGATCTGATGATCAATCCTCGCTTGATATCCTGTAAAAATCTCTTCTACAAATCAAGCACCTCTGATACCATGTAGAAACTTTTTCTACAAATCATCTAGCTCCGATACCATGTAGAAATTTTGAATAATATGACACATATTCACAGAGATTATCCTGATCATACAATTATAAGCGGAACATGTATAATACATAATCTCCTCTACGTTGATCATCAATTTACAGAAGCAGAAACATTCACAGGCGCACATAGAAGCATCAATCAAACTCATAAACACAGTATGTATCCCGGGGAAAGCATCTCGCTAAAAACCCCACACTATCTGTATATTATATTGATTGAATCATGTAACAATACAAAGCATAATACTTCTCACAAGTATCTCCACCTGTTACACACAATACAGCTCAAATTTGATCTCCAAATCTCCCCCGCTGCTTGCCTGCCTCCACTGCTCAATACCTGCTCAAGAACTGATGAGAATAGCTTCCCAAACTCGTTTTTCACCTGCAAAATAGTCACTCACTCTTTGTGGACGTGATCAAAGGCTAAAATGTGGGCCAAATACGTGAGCAAACTCATTGGCATACTCAATCCCTTGATTGTGCAAGATCTGGTGCACAACTATAGTCACAACTGATAGCAATCTGATTCTCTACCACTTGTCCGTGTTGAACTGAACATGCACTGACATGCAACTGAGTTAACTGATGTATTCTTTAGTTGTATTATGAGTTAATAATTAGTTTAACAACTCCTCATTAGTCTATCTGCAGTTAGACTAACTACAACTAGTTTAACTAAGTCAAACTGAACACAACTCCATCAACTGCACCTCCAGTCCACTAAACTCAACTCACTTGAGTTCTAACTGAAGTCCTGCATGCAAATATTAGTCATCCCATAGGTAACCACGTATTTCCTTGTGGGATCTGCATGTACCACATCCGTAGCTCATTCTGAAGTGCTCCAAGAGAATAAGATCCAGTTTATATTCCAAATATTATTGTGAGATAATAATATTTGACTTTTCTATTTTTGACAGCCAGTCTAAAAATAGACTTTGATCACTCACACTTTCATCAAAAATAGAAATCCATCTATTTTTCCCAACTTGATCAATCATCCATAAACATAGACATGATCCATATGTCTAAAAATAGACATAGTCTAAAAATAGACTTGCGCCAAAAATAGCCTGCGGGCCCACTTAGTGAAGGCGACTCTTTTCACTAAGCTCCATCATCTTGTTGCACTCTCAACAAGCATTTCTTGTTGCACACTTTTCAACAGTTCTGAACAAACTCTTCTTCTGAGCTGGTTCTTCAATCTTTTTCTTTGTCTTAAGCAAGGTCCTTCTCAATAACAAGGATTCTCCTACTTCAGGGGGTTCTTCCTTTTCCATAAGTAGAGGTGGTTCTGGCTTTGCCTCAGCCACATTCACATGCCTCTGAATTGCTGGTTTATTATGAGGACAGTCCCATGACACATGTCCCCATTCTCCACATGTGTAACACCGAACATCTCTTCCTCGACCTCTCCCTTTGGGTGCAAATCTTCCTTTGTTAAATTCTCCTCTCTGTGGTGGTCTACTACTTGAACTGCCTGCTTCATGCTAATGTTGTTGTCCCCTTGGTCTGGTAGTTCCTCTACCTCTTACTGAGCTTCTTCCTCTATTCCTTTGATTCTGTTTTCTCAATATCTTCTCTTCTACCTTCAAACTTGCTTGATAGGCATCTTCAATAGTCTTCAGACTCAACAAGCTGATCTCATCTTGGATGTCATACCTTAAGCCATTGATATATATAGCTACCTTCTCCATGTCATCTTCTGCATGTCCTGCTCTAATACTCAATCTATAAAACTATTTTGTATATTCTTTAACAGACATTCCTTTTTGTCATAAATTTCGCAATTATTTAAAAAGATTTAACTCATAATCTTTAGGCATAAATTTGGCTTTCATTTTACTCACCATTTTATCCCATTGCGTGACGTTGGACTTTTATTTTCTCATTCTGGATGTTTGTAATTCCTCCCACCAAATAGCTACATGACCCTTCAATCTGGTAACTGCAAATTTCACCTTCTTTTTGTGGTCAGCTTCCTCTTCATAGTCAAAATATTTGTCGAATGAATTGATCCAATCCATTAGATCTTCTGCATTGAGACTCCCTTCGTACGTAGGAATTTCCATCTTTGGTTTGCCTCCTACTTTCGCTGACATCATGATAACTCTGGTAGTTTCATTTTCCTCCTCTTCTTCTTCCTCAGAAGATTCTTGTTTAGTACTGTTAGCTCCTTCATCAGGGGTTCTTCTATGAGCAGTCTCAATTGTTTCCATTCTCATACACAGACTCCAAATCTCTTCCAGTAGAACTGCATTTGCTTCAGGTCTCCCTTGACCAATGCCAACTCCTCTCCTCGGCGGCATTTTTTTGCTGCAATCAACCTTAACTTCTTCTCTGATACCACAAATGATGCAGGCATAAATAGTGGCTTAAGAAACCCCAACAATCACCCTGATGTTCACCGTTTTTACACAATTCTGTATTTTGCCTTTAGAACTAGAATGCCTTTGGAACAAGGCCAAAACAATGCATTTGTGCTTTATAAACAGAAATGTTCGTGATTCACTAGAGATCACGATCTAATTGAACCGACAATCCAAATTAAATCGCATCATCGCAAGTCACAAGGATCTCCGTAGTCCATTACATCCATTGATCCAACGGTTGACATTACGCCCAATCACTGAAACTAATCGCTAATCCTGCACCATTGATTAACTCACAACACATCCAATGATTCACAAGAATTTTGGAGGCACAACTTGCATAGAGAGTAACATCCCAAAAAAATAGTTTATTTCTCTCCACCAGAGTGCTACATGTCCAGTAGTGAGTGGAATCGGAGGCCTTCCTCGAAATACCGTTTACCACTTCTTGTCCGCCCAATATACCATTTTCATTGTTTAAAACCTGCTCTTCTCTTAAACAATCTTGCGATACGATATATGGTGATCCAACGGTTGGGGAAGGCTCACTCTGTTGGTTCAAACTAGAATCAATGGCTGAGATCTTATCTGACTCAACATTCTTAAAAGTACAAAGGCCCATGGTTTTTCTATTAGTTCTGTGTTTTCTATTACGAAGTGTGAAAACAAGGAGTTCATCAATTCTATCCCGAATACAAGGAAAACAAAAGCGCAATGAGGGTTTCCATAGGCTTGATAATTAATCACATGCACAGCATCAATTATTCATAATAAAAGAGATTACAGAGTCTTGGCCTTGGCCTGATTACACAAATAAAAGACCTCTAGTTCAAAAGGAAATCCACACGCTACTCTTGAATCTTGCTCCACTGAATCCCCCTTCATTACATTTTTTCCTTCTTTTTATCAATTGAATATCACTCTATTCTATGCCTAAAAACTCAATCCCTATTTTTAATCAATCTAACAGCAAATATCTAATTCCTAGCTCTACCACACACCTATGCTACCAACTTATCTTTGAGCCTAAAATAAGACAATTTCTAACTATTACAATAATGAAATACAACTCATTTCTTAAGAGATCCAATCCTCTCAGTAAAACTGACTTTTGACCAATTAGGTCAATGTAATTCAACTTGTTTAGCCACAACATGTGAACAAACTTTCACATTGGTGGGTAAGTCTAGATGCTCCTGCATCACAGGATGTCATAAGTGCTAGGGTGTAACAACACGTGTTTAGGAGTGATAAGAAGTGCTAAGGAAACACAAGGGAGAACTAGGTAAAAATGCATGGAAATGAATGAATAAGACTTTGTGACCAAGAGTGCTAGCAATGTCTAGGTGTGCTAAGGAGAGAGTGACAAGGTGTACTATGTAGTGCCAAGGAATGCTAGAGTGTTAAGGTGGTAGGCAAAGATGTGTCAGGTGATAGGGTGAGCTAGGGAGTGTTAAGGGGTGCTAAGGAAACATAAGGAAGCACTAGTTCAAAATGCATGGAAATTAACAAATAAGAGTGTGTGAGAGGGAGTTTCAATGAATTTAGGTGTGTTAAGGAGGGAGTGACAAGGTTATATGCTAAGCAATGCCAAGGTATGCTAAACTACCAAGGCATGTCAGAAAGTGACATGGTGTGCTAGGGAGTGCCAAAGCATGCCAAGGAATATAGGGGATGTTAATGCATGCCACATAGTGCCAAGGAATTCTAAGACATGTCAGGTGCTATGGAATGTCAAGATGTAAATTGTGTTGCTTAGTTGTTTTAGACCAAGGTTGGATGTGATGAGCCTTGTCTTGGTAACTTGTTAAGTGGGATGAGTGAGATTGTACATGAGTACCCTAAGATGAGTTACAATTAGTTCTTAGGTGAACAAGGCATATGTTGAATTTCCATGACACATGAGAATCCGGGTTTGGCCTTAGAATTTTTTATGCGAACACAGTCAAGTGCCACAACACATCTACTATGCAGAAGGAAATATGCCATGAAAGAAAAAGTAATGGATTGAATGCACATAGTTTAGGGTCTACACATATTCATATGTTAATTCTTATTATTGTGATATAAAATAACCATTTATATGTCTAATGTAAGACTCCTCTAGAGATTTCTATACAACAACAACATATTTGTGGTAAAAGGTATACTGTCAGAGGCTGCTCCATCAAAAATAACAACCAAAAGGGACCCTACTATGCACACAGATGAAGAGTTAAGAATATTGTTATCTATGAGTGCTGATGTGGAGCTATGGGACAAAATTACACATGCAGCAAACCTTTTTGTTCAACCAATCAAGATCTAAAAAGGAAAATGTGTGATTATATATACATGTGTGATAGTATTTGGAGAAATGCCAACCTAACCCACAAATTTGTTGACATTTTGCTGGAGCTGACCTATAATTGTTCCTAAATTTAATAAACATGTAAAATAGGACTGAATTTTCAATACAAAATATAAATTGATAGGAACATGGCCAAATTGTGAAAGTGTAAAAATTGGTATGGTTTAAAGGGACTGATCCCTTTGAAAAGTCTTAAATGTGTTAATGAAGGTTGAGCCTCATTCTAGAACCCCTTTGGGCATCCATATTAGGAATTGGTGTAGGATGCAACACTTCAGAATAATTTTTGTAGCAATGATGTCAACACTTGTATAGTGACATGGGGTTGGAGTTGGCCTGTCAAAGCTCATTGGTCTACTTTGGAAATTCTGTAGGGTGATGCCTTAGATGATTTGGAGTATGAGGGCATGATTTGATATTTAGTTTGCATTAAAGAAGCTTTTGAAGCTAGATATTGTAGAAAAACCCCTTGTTTTGAATAGGGAGGCACATGCCACTGAAGAAAGTAACAACAAGTACACAGAATTGAAACTCAAATCACATCACTATTTATTACTCTTTGAAACAAGAAATAATTAAAATTTTCAAACACTACTATTCACTTTTCCTTTAGTCTAGAAGGTACAATGAATTTGGAAACATGTACAACAATGTCTCAACTTTCTTAACTCCTAATCCTAATGCACCTTCCTTGCATGGATAGATAAGACAATTAAAGTCTACTACTAGTGAATATGATATGAGATATTAAAACATGCTTCCTTAGCTAAGGCTGAGAATTAATAACTAGGGAAGTGCTCCTTTTAACTGTGCATGCAAAAACTAAATAAAGCAAAGAGTTTCGCTACTCCAGAGGTAGGTGTTAACTCCACACTCTACAGCGAAAGCTTTGCGGTGCAAGTGACACAAAGGTTTGCATGCAGAACTTTGGATTAAAAGGAGTGGAGCTTGATGCTACATGTCCACTATTAACCCACTTTCTGTATGAGTTACAGGAGATAAAAATAATGATATACGGGAGATACATAGTAGATACTATAGTTATTCAAATTTAATAAAAAATACTACTATGTCTTCCTGGACATAAAAGAAACATCTTCCATAAAATATTTTCTCCATGTGTTAGGTGTGGAGCTTGATTATCTTCTGTATTCAAAGGTATCGCCGCATTGGACCCCAGTTCGTAATGGGGCAACAATGCCACACATAAAATATTCACTGCAGGGGAGGTCCACGGGGGGCCAGCGCCCCCGAAGATAAAAATAGATGTAAAATTGCCTTGTAAAATGTTATAATTTAGTAGTCAATTTGGGTCGTTCATTAGGTGGATATTTGACGGTAGAAGTTATGTTTAATTTAAGGTTTCTTGCCCTAGAAGGCAACCCCTCGCTATATATGAAGGAATTGTATTGCGTCTATGTAGACCTGTATTTTGAGTGAGGCAGAGAGAGGATATTGAGAGTGAAGAGGGAATTATATCAGATCTGCTATAGGTTGTATCTCTTTAGTTTGTTGGATAATATAAAAGGAAGGACTAGTTGTTTCTCTGTTGACATAGCCCAAACTGGGTGAACCACGTATATTTGTGTCTCTCTTGTTTTATGCGTTTTTTTTGTTTATATTTCTGAAATATTTTATTTTTTCCATTACTTTGTAATATATAATTTTCTAACAACTGGTATCAGAGCCGAAGGTCTATTTGGCTGATAAACTCGCAGGAGAGAAGGGTTCCTGGTTCGAGTGGGATTTAGGGTCGAAATATTTAACAGCCAAAACTACTAGTTGTGGAAGATGCAGATGGAAGATTATCTATATCAGAGAGATCTGTACCAACCATTGAGAAGAAAGGCAAAGAAGCCGACGAGCATGACAAACACAGAATGGGATATTCTCAACGGAAAGGCACTTGGAACAATACGACCGTGCCTAGCGACATCGATAGAATTTAATATTTCAAAGGAAACGACAACAGAGGGTTTAATTTCGACATTGGCCAAACTATATGAAAAACCCTCGGCCTCAAATAAGGTATTTCTTATGAAGCGTTTATTTAATATGAAAATGTCAGAAGGTGGATCTACCATTAAGCATTTAAATGAATTTAATACAGTTACTAGTCAGTTAAGTTTTGTAGGGATAACTTTCGATGATGAAGTTAGGGCTCTATTATTTCTGTGCTCATTTCCAGAAAGTTGGAATGTTTTAGTTATGGACATTAGTAACTCTGTCTCTGGATCTAGTACTTTAAAGTTTGATGATGTTGTCGGTGCAATCCTTAGCGAGGAAATGCATCAGAAAAGCTCTGGTGAGACATCAGGAAATGCTTTGACTGCAGAGACTAGGGGAAGAAAAATGGAAAGAGGAAAGAGCCCTGGATATCATAGTAAGTCAATAAAAGGCATATCTAAGTCTAGATTGGGGATAGTGTGTTGTAAATGCAGGAAGAAAGGACACTTGAAGAAAGACTACAAGTGTGAGAAGGGAAAAGAAGGAGACGCGTAGCAAGAAAATAATCATGAAGCAAATGTAACAGGTGATGTGTTGCAAGATTCTTTGATTCTTTCTTTAGAAAATATTATTGATGCTTGGGTGGTAGATTCAGGGGCTTCATTCCATGCCACACTTGATAGGAAACCTTTTCATGATTATGTTCAAGGAGATTTTGGACAGTTTTGATTGGGTGATGATAAACCCTGTAAAATCTTTGGAATGGGTACAGTTTTAATAAAACAGCAGAATGGAAATAAATGGCTATTGAAGGAGGTAAGACATATTCTAGATCTAAAGAAAAATCTTATTTCAACAGGGAATTTGGGAGGTGAAGGCTGTGTGACTAATTTTATAGATAAAACCTGGAAGGTCACTAAGGATCCCTGGTAATAACAAAGGGAGAAAAGGTTGGTACATTGTATTTATGCAGTGGTCTTTCTAATTATGTTAATGTTTTACCCTATACAAGAGAAGATACGACATTGTGGCATCATAGGCTCGAGCAATGAGTGAGAAGGGGATGCAGATTCTTCACTCAAGAAATATTTTTCCAGGTTTGAAGCATGTTGATTTAAAATTCTATGAAAACTATGTTTATGGAAACATAAGAGAGTCAGATTCCTCAGAGTTGGGAAAGAAAATAAGAGCGAAAAATTAGAGCTTGTCCATACAGATGTATGGGGACCTGCTTAGGTATCATCTCTTGGTGGCTCTCGTTATTATGTTACATTTATTGATGATGCAGCTAGAAAAACCTGGATTTATTGTATTCGAAATAAATCTGATGTATTTGATACTTTCAAGAAATGGAAATATTTGGTTGAAAATGAGACAAGAAAAAGGTTGAAGTGTCTTAGCTCAGAAAATGGAGGTGAATATTGCAGCAAAGAGTTTGATAAGTATTGTTCAAATAATGGAATTCACAGAGAGAAGATAGTTCTAGGAACACCACAAGAAAATGGTGTGTAAGAAAGGATGAACATGACAATCATGGAGCGTGAAAGGTGCATGTGATTGCATGTGGGATTGCCTTTACAATTTTGGGCAGATGCTGTAGATACTGTTGTTTATCTAATAAATAGAGGGCCTTCAAGTTCCTTGGATGGTGGTATTCCAGAGGAGGCATGGATAGGTAAAAAGGTAAACTACTCATTTTAAAAAAAAATTGGTTGTGAAGCCTTTGTCCACACTAATAAAGAAAATAGAACAAAGCTTGAGGCAAAATCAAAGAAATGTACTTTTATTGGATATGATGTTAATGATTTTGGTTATTGCTTTTATGATTATGAAAAACACAAAATCATAAGGAGAAAAGATGTAATATTCAATGAAAAGGTTTTGTATAAGGATCAACTACAGGAAAAGAAATAAGAAAAATAAAATAGAGAATACACAGTGCTTGATGAGATCATAAAAAAAGTGATGGTGCCTGAAAATCATAATGATCAACATCCATAACAACAACCACAACAGCAACAAGAACCTTAAACGCCTGAAAATTGTGTTAGAAGATCTACCAGGATAAGTAGACCCCCTGAATGATACTCTCCTTCATTATATTATGTATTGTTGATTGATTTTGGTGAATCAAAATGTTATGAAGAAGCAGTACAAGTAGAAACTAGGAAGAAATGGGAGCAAGCCATGAAAGAAGAGATGGACTCCTTAGCATATAACCAGACTTGGGACTTAGTCAAGTTGCCTATAGGTAAAAAAAAATTGCAGAATAAATGGGTTTACAAGTTGAAGGAATAAGATGGAGGTAGAAAAAGGTATAAAGCTAGACTTGTGGTGAAATGGTTTGCACAAAAAAAGGGTATAGAATTTGATGAGATATTTTCTCCTGTTGTTAAAATGACTTCAATCAAAACTATTTTAAGTCTAGTAGCAACTGAAGATTTGCATCTTGAGCAATTAGATGTAAAGACAACCTTTCTCCATGGGGATTTGGAGGAAGAAATATATATGCAGCAACCATAAGGATATGAGGTAAAAGGGAAGGAGAAACTAGTGTGTAGGTTGAAGAAGAGCTTGTATGGCTTAAAACAGGCTCCAAGGCAGTTGTTATGAAACCAACTCAAGAAAAGATAGAAAAGATAGATCAACGCCTTAGAATTCAGCCTCTTTGAGGGGGCAACCTCCTTTACATTACATAAATGAACAATTCTTGGATGATTCAAATGACAAAACCTCCTTTCTATATATAGGAGTCTAAGGAGTCACAATATAATCCAACAAACCTAACAATAATAATATAAAGCCACAAAAATAACAATAGAGGGATTCTATGGGGCAGAGTAATAACAATATGGGGGCAATAGGGGCACAACAATATTAATAAGGGGTATAACTACAATAGTAATGGGGTAATCACTAGTATTATAGGGACCCAACATGCCCCTCTCCTTCAAAAAAGTGTTGTCCTCAACGCTTGAGTAGTTTTAGATACTTCTGCATAAAATTCTCATCCTCCCATGTGGAATCTTCAGCGGATAAGTTCTTCCACTTGATAAGATACTCTGAAATTGATAGATTTCGCAGCTGTCGAGCTCTTGTTTATGTGATTGCTTCTGGTTCCAATATAATTTTTCCTTCCTCGTCAAGTTCTGGCAATATTGTTTAAACTGGGAGCTTGTCGCCTATAACCTTCTTTAAACATGAAACATGGAAAACTTGGTGCAATCGAGAAGCTGCAGGAAGCTCCAATTTGTATGCCATAGTACCAATCTTTTGCAACACCTTGGATAGACCATAATACTTTGGTGATAATTTATTATCCTTCTTAGCTTGCTTGAGGGACATTTGCTTATATGGTTGTAGCCATAGGAATACCCAATCACCTACATCAAAACTTCTCTCACTGCCATGTTGATCTGCTTATTGTTTCATTCTATTCTGTGCCAACACGAGGTTATCCTTTAAGAGTTGGAGGACTTGTTGTTGATGTTCGATGTGATGTTCCACTGCCAGAACCTTAGAATTTCTCTTAAATATGATGTGATGGATGGTGGTTGATACCCATAAAGTGCCATAAATGGGGTCATTTTTGTTGCTGTATGGAAGGAAGTGTTATACCACCATTCAACCAGAGGCAACCATTTGACCCATTGTGTCTGTTTATCAGATACAAAGCAAAGAAGATATCCTTCCAAAATTTGTTTACTATCTCAGTTTGCCCATCAGATTGAGGATGATAAGATGAGCTATGAGCTAACTGAGTACCAAGACAAGAAAATAATTATGTCCAAAAATTTCCAGTGAAAATGGGATCTCTGTCACTTACAATAATCTTTGGGTTTCCATGTAGCTTTTGAATTGTTTCCATAAATGTAGTAGAAATTGTACTGGCTTTAAATGGATGTGATAATGCACAAAAGTGTGCATACTTGGTAATTCTGTCAACTACCACCATGATGACACTCTTTCCCTCAGACTTGGGTAAACCTGTGATAAAATCCATTGAAACCTCCTCCCAACGTTGGCTTGGAATGGATAAAGGTTGTAATAGACCCAGTGTCTTAATTGTTTCAACTTTATTTTGTTGGCAAACCAAACATTCCGCCACAAACTTTTGAATATCTGATTTAAGGCCATCCCAAAAAAATTCCTTCTTAACCCTGTGGTAAGTTTTTAAAAATCCTGAGTGCCCTCCTAAGGGAGAAGTGTGCAATTCCATAAGAATCTTTTGTTTTAGCTGGGAATTCTTACAGAGGTATAAGCGATCTTTGTACCATAACGAATCATTTTGCCAGCTAAATGTATCAGACGTACTGGAATCTTGTTGTAACTTTCGAATAAGTGCCCACACTTCTTCGTCATTCTTCCATTCCTCCCTTGCTTCGTTTATCCAATCTGGTTGGATAATAGAAATGGCGCACAACAATGCTTCCACATCCTCATCCTTTCTTGAGAGTGCATCTGCCACCACATTTTGCTTCCCTTTTTTGTAGATGATTTCAAAGTCATAACCCAACATCTTTGTGACCCACTTTTGTTGCTCTTCAGAGGATAATCTTTGTTCTAAAAAGTATTTAAGGCTATCATGATCCGTTTTTACCTTGAAGTGTCTTCCCATTAGGTAGGGTCGCCATTTCTTAAGTGCATGGAGTATTGCCAACATTTCCTTCTCATAAATAGCTTTGCTTAAAAACTTTCCCTTGATTGGACGACTTTCAAAAGCAATGGGTCTTTCATCTTGCATTAGAACAACACCAATTCCATTTCCTGAAGCATCACATTCCACAATAAAGGTTTTTGTGAAGTCCGGTGTAGCTAAGACCGGTGCTTGGCACATTGCCTCTTTAAGATGTTAAAGGCCTTTGTTGCTTCCAGAGTCCATGAAAATGCATCTTTCTTCAATAATGTTGTTAGAGGTGCTGCTATTCTCCCATAATTCTTAACAAACTTGCGATAATACCCTGTCAACCCAAAAATCCTCGCAGATGCTTTATGGATGTGGGGATTTTCCATTCCTTAATGGCTTTAATTTTGCTAGGGTCTACCTTAACTCCTTCATGAGATACAATATGACCCAGATATTCCACCTCCTGGACTCCAAAGAAACATTTGGATCTTTTTGCATATAATTGTTTTCCTCCAATAGTTGTAGCACCCTGTCAACATGTTCAACATGATCCTTCCAAGACTTGCTGTAGATTAGTATATCATCAAAAAATACTAACACAAATTTTCTAAGGAATGGTTTGAAAATTGAATTCATCAAACCTTGAAATGTTAAAGGTGCATTGGTAAGGCCAAAAGGCATGACCAAAAATTCATAATGACCCTCATGAGTTCTAAATGTTGTTTTCGGAATGTCTTCAGTCTTCATTCTGATTTGATGATATCCTGAACGAAGATCCAACTTGGTGAAGTAAATTGATCCATGCAATTCATCCAGTAATTCATCAATGACAGGAATGGGGAACTTATCTTTAATAGTGAGCTTGTTGAGCTCCCTATAATCCAGACACATGCACCATGATCCATCCTTCTTGTGCACCAATACTACTGGAGTACAGAAAGAACTTTGACTCTGTTGAATTATACCAGCCTCTAGCATTTCTGCAACCATACGTTCAATTTCACTCTTTTGGACATAGGGATATATGTACGGCCTGATGTTTGGAGGAACACTTCCTGGAATCAGATGAATAGCATGATCATGATCACGCATAGGTGGGAGACCTTTGGGAGTCTCAAATACCTTGGAATGATTGTCAAGGACTTTTTGGAGATCTGGAGAAATAGATGATTCCGATGTGGAAACATCTAGCGAACATAATTGTGCAATTACACCTCTTGTCTCCTTTTTTAGAAGCTTTGTCATACCATTAGAGTTGATTATCTTTCCTGGTTTCCCTGCAATACCCCTTAATTCAACTTCCTTTCCTTCCGTAGAAAATTTGATGAAAAGTTCTTGAAAATTAAAAGCTATTGTACCCAAGGATTGTAGCCATTGGACTCCTAGTACAACATCAGCACCTCCCATTGGAATGGAAAGCATTGGGCTAGTCAATACATATTCTCCCATGGATAGCTTGATATTATGGCACTTTCCAGAGCAATTTATTGTTCCTCCATTTGCAATCATCACTTGACACTCTGGTGCTGGATATAGGAAGCAATTCAATTCTTTTGCTACCTTACAATGAATAAAATTGTGGGTGCTTCCTGAATCAATCAACACTATTACCTTTTTCTTCTTGATTTGTCCTTCTATCTTGATGGTTTGAGGAGTGGTAATTCCCGCCAATGCATTACAAGATATGGTCGGATTTATTTGTTCTTCATCTAGGCTTTGTTCCTGGAGTATATCCTCTTCTTTTGACCTTTCTTGCTCCTTTTCTTCTTCCTCTTCACAATCTATGTAGAATAATTTCTTCTCAGCACACTTATGACCTTTAGTGTATTTGCTATCACAACTGTAACAAAGCCCTTTTGCTCTTTTTTCTTCCAATTGTTGTGGTGTCAACCTTATAGGTTGTGGAAGACTAGGGGCAACAACACTTTCGTCTTTATATTTGTGAGTGGTATGCTTCCTGGTTGCCATAATTTTGCTTTCCATTTTTCTTGCTAACCTGAATGCCTTCTCTAATGAATCAGGTTCCCAAAGGCAAACATCATGTTGGATATTATCCTTTAAAGACCCTATGAACACATCAATTCTATGCTCCTCTGGAATATCTTTTACCCTTATGTTCAATTTTTGGAACTCCTCAATGTGCTCCATTATTGAACCCTTTTGTTTGAGACTTATCAATTGGCTAAAAAAAGTGTTGCTTTTTGTATCCTCATAATGTGCTATCAATTCTTCCATAAAAATTGCCCAAGTGATAAATTGTTTACGAGAGCAAAGCCATTGATACCATACAAACTGATTTGGTTCCAAATATAAAGTTGCCATACGTACCTTTTGTGTGTTTTGCACATTATTGAGATCGAAGAATTGCTCCATCTGTAATATCCATGTGGCGGGATCCTTGCCATCAAACTTCCTCATATCGATTTTTGGGATATGGTGAGTCTTCGATCCAACATTAGAGTCTATGGAATCATGATTAACATTTCTTTTGTTCTCATCATGAGTTTCCTTTAGTACCCTTTCACCCTTAGTGACCATTTCTTGTAGCAATTTATTCATATTTATGTTCAATTCTTCCATCTTATCATCCATGCCATCAATTTTAGCTTCTACGCCTTTATTTAAACAATCCATCTTAGCTTCTACACCTTTCTTTAAACCATCCATCTTAGCTTCTACATCTTTTCTTAAACCATCCATCTTAGATTCTATTGCTTTTTGTGCATGTGACACTTGTTGCACTTGTTCTTGTAATTTTGATATATCATATAGCATTTCTTCTTCTTCTTCATGAGTCATGCTAGAGCTTTCCGGTTCCTTACTAGGTGTTTGCATTTTCTTTCCTCGAGGCAACAGTTACCGATAATAATGCTCTATATGCCCTTTGAATTCCTTCAAAATAAATTTTCAAACCAAGCTTAAGTAAAAATTTAAGAAAATCTACACACATTTTTTCACTTTGTAGGATCTCGATATTGCCTCTGATGTATCTTTGTCCTTTCCAATCATCTAGTTCTGAATTTGTGAACTAAAGTAGCCCTTTGTGTCCTCTTTCCAATGCCACAAGTCTGACCCAAATTGGATTCTCCAAGGAAGAGTTATGTGAAATCTACCACAGTGACTTGATTATAGACTAGTTCAGTAGAGATAACTTGTATGATGTGCCACGAGTCTCTGTTTCGACCTTTGGATCTAAAAAATGCATACAAGAAACTAAAGTCCGTCCTCTTTCTATAATTTCTTACAAAATTTCAATCCGATCCCCAGAGAGAAAATTATGAAGATTTTCCCCAGGTCACCTGTTTGGAATGTAATTCAGGAGTCTGCAAAAAGACCAACTTCCTCAGATCATATCTCCGCAAATATAGCGCGAAAAGCTCTGAAATTTGGACCCGAGGTTCAGCGCGATTTCTTCTCAATTTGGTTTGTTTTGAAACTTCTGAAACGTCTTAGAAAAAGAGCTATAGTGAAAATGCCACGATGACCTGTTTGGAGCAGTGAAACCCTAGAATCCAAAGCTCTGATACCAAATGTTATGAAACCAACTCAAGAAAAGATAGATCAACACCTTAGAATTTAGCCTCTTCGATGGGGCAACCTCCTTTACATTACATAAATGAACAATTCTTGGATGATTCAAATGACAAAACCTCCTTTCTATATATAAGAAGCTAAGGAGTCACAATATAATCCAGCCGACCTAACAATAATAATATAAAGCCACAAAAATAATAGTAGAGGGATTCTATGGGGCACAGTAATAACAATATGGGGGAAATAGGGGCACAACGATATTAATAATGGGTATAACTACAATAGTAATGGGGTAATCACTAGTATTATAGGGACCCAATAGCAATGGTATCTAAAATTTTACAGGTTTATGTCTTAACAAGGTTATACTAGATGTCACTCTGATCATTATGTTTATCTCAAAAAGCAAAATGATGGCAGCTATATTATATTGTTATTGTATGTAGATGACATGCTTGTTGTAGGTTCTAACATGAAGGAAATAAATGTTCTCAAAACAAAATTGGCGAACTCATTTGCAATGAAGGATTTGGGTGCTGAAAAAAAAATCCTTGACGTGAAAATAACTAGAGATAGGAAGAATCACAAATTAACATTGTCTCAAAGTGAATACATAGAAAAGGTGTTGAAAAGGTTTAATATGCATAATGCAAAACTAGTTAGTATACCTTTGGCTATCCATTTCAAATTAAGTAAGGAGAAGTGTCCCAATGTTGGGTTGTGTTATATTCTTTCCACGTAGTTAACGAGGGGTTTAAGGGGCACCTGTAACCCCACTTTATGGGGTCCGGAGCAGCGCCCCGAAAAATTTTGGTTTTGGACCCTATGTTAGGTTGAGCAGACCCACCTATGGTTTTGTGCATGATTTTTGCACATGTTTTTTGACGCGATGGTTTTCGGTCCATGGTATTGGATGCTTTGGCATGTATAAATATTTATTATAACATTGAAAGGAAAATAATGAAAAATCAAGCTGGCAGTCCCGGTTTTGGGATCCAGGGGAAAATATCTTTGTATATGTGTTTTATGTGTTCTTCTCTCGCATTATTTATTTTCTGTGTTTTACAATTCATATGCAGGTAATTTTTGTACAGAATTAAACCCTACATTTCGTATTAGAGCCAGGTTTGGCTTCAAGGGGACGCCTTTGTTGCTGAGGGGTTTCGCTCAGGCCTATGGTAGACCTTGTTCAGTGGGATATCTGCGAGATTGTTTCTGGTGGTGAAAGAAGATGGCGAGCAGTCAAAAGATAGAGATCGAGAAATTTAATGGTCAGAGTTTTGAGTTGTGGAAACTCAAGATGGAGGATCTGTTCGTGGATAAAGATCAGTGGATCATGGTAGATCTAGGGACTAAACCAACGGGAGTGTCCGATGAAGAATGGAAGAAGTTGGTTCGAAAAGCAGAGAGCACAATACGATTGTGTGTCTCAGATTTAGTATTGCTGAATGTATCAGGGGAAGCTACAACAAAGGCTTTGTGTGACAAGTTAGGGACTTTGTACCAATCTAAGTCTCTGGTGAATAAACTGTTCCTGTGGAAAAAGATGTATAACCTGGGGATGAAAGATGGAGACTCGATGAAAAAGCATCTGAACACATTTAATACCGTGGTAAGTCAATTAGCATCTATTGATATTAAAATTTCAGATGAAGATAAGTGCATCAGTTTGTTGTGTTCTCTACCAGATTCACGGGATAGTCTGGTTATTGCAATAGGTAGCAATGCAACTGCCTTGTAGTTTGATGACATAGTCTCAACCTTGCAGACAGAGGAAACGAGACAGAAAAATTTGGAGAGCCAAAATGGTGATGCCTTGTATGTACGAGGACGGTCCCAGAACAGAAACAAAAATAAGTCATCGAGTGGGATATCTAAATCTAGAGGGAGATCTGAATCTCCAGGAAAACCTGTAAAGGTGGTGTCCTGGAAATGCAGCAAGGAAGGCCACTTCAAAAGGGACTATAAATCTAAATCTCTTGACAAAGGAAATGGATTTGATAAGGTTCCTTCTACAGAGGCGAAAACCACCTCAGATGAAGGTGGGGATGTGTACTTGGCTTCTTCAAGTACACATGTAGATCATGAGGCATGGTTGATTGACTCAGGTGCATCATTTCACTTCACTCCCCATAGAGAGTGGTTCTGTGAGTATGAGAAATATGATGGTGGTGATGTCTTCTTGGGGGATGACAAGAAGGCTAGAATCATTGGTCGTGGAAAAATAAAGTTGAAGCTGCAAGGCAGAAGGGTTATAACACTTCTGAGTGTTCTGCATATTCTTGCATTAGCCAGAAATCTAATTTCTGTTAGTAAGCTAGATGATGCAGGTGTAAAAATAGTGTTCGAGAAGGATACCTACAAGATGGTTCAGGGAGAAATGGTATTGATGCGGGGAGTTTAGATTGGAACTCTGTACAAGCTGCAAGGTAGCACTGTTGTTGATGGGTGCAACAGTTCCGTGGTTCCTGAAAGCGGAGCAGAAAATCTAGTGGTCTCTGGAGAAAAGACCATGTTGTGGCATCAAAGGCTTGGACATATTGGAGAGAAGGGCCTTCGAATACTTCATGATAAAGGTATGGTATAAGGTATGAGTAATAGCTCTATGGATTTTGATTTCTGTGAAAATTGTGTATACGGGAAGCAGAATCGGATGAGTTTCCCCTCTGGTGGTAAGAGGGCGAAACATATATTAGAGCTTGTGCACAGTGATGTGTTTGGACATGTGAAGGTTCCATCACTAGGTAAGTCTATGTACTATGTATCATTTATAGATGACTTCTCAAGGAATACATGGATATATTTCCTTAAGAAGAAATTTGAAGTCTTTGATAGGTTTAAATAATTTAAGGCTCTAGTGAAAAACCAGACAGAGAAGAAGATAAAGGTGCTGAGGACAGATAATGGTGGAGAGTTTTGCAGTAAGGAATTTGAAGAATTCTGCAAGAAGTGTGTTATGAAACCAGCTCAAGAAAAGATAGAAAAGATAGATCAACGCCTTAGAATTCAGCCTCTTCGAGGGGGCAACCTCCTTTACATTACATAAATGAACAATTCTTGGATGATACAAATGACAAAACCTCCTTTCTATATATAGGAGTCTAAGGAGTCACAATATAATCCAGCCGACCTAACAATAATAATATAAAGCCACAAAAATAATAATAGAGGGATTCTATGGGGCACAGAAATAACAATATGGGGGTAATAGGGGCACAACAATATCAATAAGGGGTATAACTACAATAGTAATGGGGTAATCACTAGTATTATAGGGACCCAACATGCCCCTCTCCTTCAAAAAAGTGTTGTCCTCAACGCTTGAGTAGTTCTGGATACTTCTGCATAAAATTCTCATCCTCCCATGTGGAATCTTCAGCGGATAAGTTCTTCCACTTGATAAGATACTCTGAAATTGATCGATTTCGTAGCTGTCGAGTTCTTGTTTCTGTGACTGCTTCTGGTTCCAATATAATTTTTCCTTCCTCATCAAGTTCTGGAAATATTGTTTGAATTGGGAGCTTGTCACCTATAACCTTCTTTAAACATGAAACATGGAAAACTGGGTGCAATCGAGAAGCTGCAGGAAGCTCCAATTTGTATGCCATAGTACCAATCTTTTGCAACACCTTGTATGGACCATAATACTTTGGTGATAATTTATTATCCTTCTTAGCTTGCTTTAGGGACATTTTCTTATATGGTTGTAGCCGTAGGAATACCCAATCACCTACATCAAAACTTCTTTCACTGCGATGTTGATCTGCCTGTTGTTTCATTCTATTTTGTGCCAACACGAGGTTATCCTTTAAGAGTTGGAGGACTTGTTGTTGATGTTTGATGTGATGTTCCACTTCTTGAACCTTAGAATTTTCTCTTAAATATGATGTGATGGATGGTGGTTGATACCCATAAAGTGCCATAAATGGGGTCATTTTTGTTGCTGTATGGAAGGAAGTGTTATACCACCATTCAGCAGAGGCAACCATTTGACCCATTGTGTCTGTTTATCAGATACAAAGCAACGAAGATATCCTTCCAAACATTTGTTTACTATCTCAGTTTTCCCATCAGATTGAGGATGATAAGATGAGCTATGAGCTAACTGAGTACCAAGACAAGAAAATAATTATGTCCAAAAATTTCCAGTGAAAATGGGATCTCTGTCACTTACAATAATCTTTGGGTTTCCATGTAGCTTTTGAATTGTTTCCATAAATGCAGTAGAAACTGTACTGGCTTTAAATGGATGTGATAATGCACAAAAGTGTGCATACTTGGTAAGTCTGTCAACTACCACCATGATGACACTCTTTCCCTCAGACTTGGGTAAACCTGTGATAAAATCCATTGAAACCTCCTCCCAACGTTGGCTTGGAATGGATAAAGGTTGTAATAGACCCGGTGTCTTAATTGTTTCAACTTTATTTTGTTGGCAAACCAAACATTCCGCCACAAACTTTTGAATATCTGATTTAAGGCCATCCCAAAAAAATTCCTTCTTAACCCTGTGTAAGTTTTTAAAAATCCTGAGTGCCCTCCTAAGGGAGAAGTGTGCAATTCCATAAGAATCTTTTGTTTTAGCTGGGAATTCTTACAGAGGTATAAGCGATCTTTGTACCATAACGAATCATTTTGCCAGCTAAATGTATCAGAAGTACTGGAATCTTGTTGTAGCTTTCGAATAAGTGCCCACACTTCTTCGTCATTCTTCCATTCCTCCCTTGCTTCGTTTATCCAATCTGGTTGGATAATAGAAATGGCACACAACAATGCTTCCACATCCTCATCCTTTCTTGAGAGTGCATCTGCCACCACATTTTGCTTCCCTTTTTTGTAGATGATTTCAAAGTCATAACCCAACATCTTTGTGACCCACTTTTGTTGCTCTTCAGAGGATAAT
The DNA here is from genome assembly GCA_031772625.1 of Pinus tabuliformis. Classification (NCBI taxonomy): domain Eukaryota; kingdom Viridiplantae; phylum Streptophyta; class Pinopsida; order Pinales; family Pinaceae; genus Pinus; species Pinus tabuliformis. The sequence goes on along the minus strand of CM062804.1, from coordinate 460,371,675 downwards.
CTTTGTTCTAAAAAGTATTTAAGGCTATCATGATCCGTTTTTACCTTGAAGTGTCTTCCCATTAGGTAGGGTCGCCATTTCTTAAGTGCATGGAGTATTGCCAACATTTCCTTCTCATAAATAGCTTTGCTTAAAAACTTTCCCTTGATTGGACGACTTTCAAAAGCAATGGGTCTTTCATCTTGCATTAGAACAGCACCAATTCCATTTCCTGAAGCATCACATTCCACAATAAAGGTTTTTGTGAAGTCCGGTGTAGCTAAGACCGGTGCTTGGCACATTGCCTCTTTAAGATGTTCAAAGGCCTTTGTTGCTTCCGGAGTCCATGAAAATGAATCTTTCTTCAATAATGTTGTTAGAGGTGCTGCTATTCTCCCATAATTCTTAACAAACTTGCGATAATACCCTGTCAACCCAAGAAATCCTCGCAGATGCTTTATGGATGTGGGGATTTTCCATTCCTTAATGGCTTTAATTTTGCTAGGGTCTACCTTAACTCCTTCATGAGATACAATATGACCCAAATATTCCACCTCCTGGACTCCAAAGAAACATTTGGATCTTTTTGCATATAATTGTTTCTCCTCCAATAGTTGTAGCACCCTGTCAACATGTTCAACATGATCCTTCCAAGACTTGCTGTAGATTAGTATATCATCAAAAAATACTAACACAAATTTTCTAAGGAATGGTTTGAAAATTGAATTCATCAAACCTTGAAATGTTGAAGGTGCATTGGTAAGGCCAAAAGGCATGACCAAAAATTCATAATGACCCTCATGAGTTCTAAATGCCGTTTTTGGAATGTCTTCAATCTTCATTCTGATTTGATGATATCCCGAACGAAGATCCAACTTGGTGAAGTAAATTGATCCATGCAATTCATCCAGTAATTCATCAATAACAGGAATGGGGAACTTATCTTTAATAGTGAGCTTGTTGAGCTCCCTATAATCTGGACACATGCGCCATGATCCATCCTTCTTGTGCACCAATACTACTGGAGCTGAGAAAGAACTTTGACTCGGTTGAATTATACCAGCCTCTAGCATTTCTGCAACCATACGTTCAATTTCACTTTTTTGGACATAGGGATATCTGTACGGCCTGATGTTTGGAGGAACACTTCCTGGAATCAGATGAATAGCATGATCATGATCACGCATAGGTGGGAGACCCTTGGGAGTCTCAAATACCTTGGAATGATTGTCCAAGACTTTTTGGAGATCTGGAGAAATAGATGATTCCAATGTGGAAACATCTAGCGAACATAATTGTGCAATTACACCTCTTTGCTCTTTTTTTAGAAGCTTTGTCATACCATTAGAGCTGATTATCTTTCCTGGTTTCCCTGCAATACCCCTTAATTCAACTTCCTTTCCTTCCGTAGAAAATTTGATGAAAAGTTCTTGAAAATTAAAAGCTATTGTACCCAAGGATTGTAGCCATTGGACTCCTAGTACAACATCCACACCTCCCATTGGAATGGAAAGCATTGGGCTAGTCAATACATATTCTCCCATGGATAGCTTGATATTATGGCACTTTCCAGAGCAATTTATTGTTCCTCCATTTGCAATCATCACTTGACACTCTGGTGCTGGATATAGGAAGCAATTCAATTCTTTTGCTACCCTACAATGAATAAAATTGTGGGTGCTTCCTGAATCAATCAACACTATTACCTTTTTCTTCTTGATTTGTCCTTCTATCTTGATGGTTTGAGGAGTGGTAATTCCCGCCAATGCATTACAAGATATGGTCGGATTTATTTGTTCTTCATCTAGGCTTTGTTCCTGGAGTATATCTTCTTCTTTTGACCTTTCTTGCTCCTTTTCTTCTTCCTCTTCACAATCTATGTAGAATAATTTCTTCTCAGCACACTTATGACCTTTAGTGTATTTGCTATCACAACTGTAACAAAGCCCTTTTGCTCTTTTTTCTTCCAATTGTTGTGGTGTCAACCTTATAGGTTGTGGAAGACTAGGGGCAACAACACTTCCGTCTTTATAGTTGTGAGTGGTATGCTTCCTGGTTGCCATAATTTTGCTTTCCATTTTTCTTGCTAACCTGAATGCCTTCTCTAATGAATCAGGTTCCCAAAGCAAACATCATGTTGGATATTATCCTTTAAAGACCCTATGAACACATCAATCCTATGCTCCTCTGGAATATCTTTTACCCTTATGTTCAATTTTTGGAACTCCTCAATGTGCTCCATTACTGAACCCTTTTGTTTGAGACTTATCAATTGGCTAAAAAAAGTGTTGCTTTTTGTATCTTCATAATGTGCTATCAATTCTTCCGTAAAAATTGCCCAAGTGATAAATTGTTTACGAGAGCAAAGCCATTGATACCATACAAACTGATTTGGTTCCAAATATACAGTTGCCATACGTACCTTTTGTGTGTTTTGCACATTATTGAGATCGAAGAATTGCTCCATCTGTAATATCCATGTGGCGGGATCCTTGCCATCAAACTTCCTCATATCGATTTTTGGAATATGGTGATTCTTCGATCCAACATTAGCGTCTATGGAATCATGATTAACATTTCTTTTGTTCTCATCATGAGTTTCCTTTACTACCTTTTCACCATTAGTGACCCTTTCTTGTAGCAACTTCTTCAATTCTTCCATATCTGTCTTCAAATCTATCTTCAAATTTGCCATGTCTCTCTTCAAATCTATCTTCAAATCATCCATCTTAGCTTCCATGTCCTTTATCTTAGATTCCACACCACTTATCTTAGCTTCTGTTAGCTTTTGTGAGCGTGACATTTGTTGCACTTGTTCTTGTAATTTTGATATATCATGTAGCATTTCTTCTTCTTCTTCATGAGTCATGCTAGAGCTTTCAGGTTCCTTACTAGGTGTTTGCATTTTCTTTCCTCGGGGCATCAGTTACCGATAATAATGCTTTACTATGCCCTTTGAATTCCGTTAAACCAAGCTTACACAAAAATTAAAAAAAAAACTACACACCTTTTTTCACTTTATAGAAGCCTGATATTGAATCTGATGTATCTCTGTAATTTCAGATCATCCAGTTCTGAAATTGCTACCTGTAGTAGCCTTCTATGTCCTCTTTCCAATGCCACAAGTCTGAGCCAAATTGGATTCTCCAAGGAAGAGTTATGTGAAATCTCCCACAGTGACTTGCTTTTAGACTGGTTCAGTAGAGCGAACTTGTACGACGTGCCACGAGTCACTGTTTCAACCTTTGAATCTGAAACACACATACAAGAAGCTAAAGTCCATTCTCTTTCTACACCTTTTTACGAAATTTCAATCCAATCCTCAGAGAGAGAGAGTTATGACGATTTTCCCCAGGTCACCTGTTTTGAATGTAATTCAGGAGTCTGCAAAAAGGCCAACTTCCTCAGATCATATCTCCGAAAATATCGCACGAAAAGATCTGAAATTTGGACCCACGGTTCAGCGTCAATTCTTCTCACATGGGTTTTTTTTGCAACTTCTAAAACGTCACAGAAAAAAAGTTATAGCGAAAATTCCACGATGACCTGTTTGGAGCAGCAAAACCCTAGAATCCAAAGCTCTGATACCAAATGTTATGAAACCAGCTCAAGAAAAGATAGAAAAGATAGATCAACGCCTTAGAATTCAGCCTCTTCGAGGGAACAACCTCCTTTACATTACATAAATGAACAAATTCTTGGATGATACAAATGACAAAACCTCCTTTCTATATATAGGAGTCTAAGGAGTCACAATATAATCCAGCCGACCTAACAATAATAATATAAAGCCACAAAAATAACAATAGAGGGATTCTATGGGGCACAGAAATAAAAATATGGGGGTAATAGGGGCACAACAATATAAATAAGGGGTATAACTACAATAGTAATGGGGTAATCACTAGTATTATAGGGACCCAACAAAGTGTGGTATAGCACGACAGAAGACTACTCCATATACACCTCATCAAAATGGAGTTGCAGAAAGAATGAACAAGACATTGATGGAAAGGGCAAGAAGCATGCTCAGTGGTGCTGGGTTAGAACAGGAATTCTGGGTAGAGGCAGTGGACACTGCATGTTACCTGGTCAACAGGTCACCTTCATCAGCGTTGGAGGATAAGACTCCACAAGAGGTATGGACTGGTAAGAAACCCTCTCTTTCACATCTAAGGGTATTTGGATGTGATGCATATGTACATGTTCCAAAGGAGAAAAGAACAATGTTGGATAGTAAATCTGAAAAGTGCATTTTTATTGGGTATAAGGATGGTTTAAATGGTTATAAGCTTTGGAACCCAGTAACAAGGAACGTTATGTACAATCGAGATGTGGTGTTCAGAGAGGTGAAAGATGTTATGAAACAAGAATTCCAACCAAAGGAACCTGAGAAGATAGAGTTTGAGCTAAAGGAGGAAGAATCAGACTCTACAACAGAGGAGGAATCAGAAGATGAACAGCCACAAACTCCAGCTGTGAGAAGATCGGTTCGAGAAAGAAGGCAGCCAAAAAGGTATAGTCCATCTGTTTTCTGTTCAAATTTTGCTTTGTATGTTACTCATGATGATCCCAGAATTGTGAAGGAAGCAGTGGATCCAGAGGATGGAAAACTCTGGAAAGAGGCCATGGTTGATGAAATGGCATCTTTGCACAAAAATGAGGCTTGGGATCTGGTGGAGTTGCCGGCTAGAAGGAAACCCATTGGTAGCAAATAGGTGTTCAAAAAGAAGACAAATGCAGAAGGAAAAGTGGAGAAATACAAATCTCGGTTGGTAGAAAAAGGTTATTCCTAGGTGCTGGGAATTGATTTTGGTGATATTTTTTCTCCTATTGCCAAGGTAACTTCTATTAGATTACTTTTATCTGTTGTTGTTGCTTTTGATTTTGAGGTAGAACAGATGGATGTGAAGACAACATTTCTTCACAGGGATCTGGAAGAGGAGATATACATGAAGCAACCTGGAGGCTTTGCAGTGAAGGGTAAGAAAGAATTGGTATGTAAGTTAAATAAGTCTCTATATGGGTTAAAACAGTCACCAAGGATGTGGTATCAGAAATTTGATACATTTATATGGGGAATTGGCTTCACCAAAAGCAAAGCAGATGACTGTGTGTATTTTAAATTAATTGGTGATCGTGTTATTTATCTAGTCTTGTATGTGGATGATATGTTGTTGGTTGGAAATGACAAACAAGCTATCCAGGATTTGAAGACCCAATTGTCCTCCAAATTTGACATGAAAGATCTTGGTGCTACAAATTATATTTTGGGCATGGAAATTAAAAGAGATCGGGCAAAGAGAAAGCTCTAGTTAAACCAGAGGAAGTATGTCGAGACAATATTGCAGAGGTTTAATATGTAGGACAGTAAACCGGTGAAGGTTCCTATTCCTGTAGGTGTGAGGTTATTTACTGAACAGTGTCCCAAGACACAAGAAGAGGAAGAGGACATGTCCCGTGGTCCATATGCAAGTGCAGTCGGTAGCCTAATGTATGCAATGGTCTGTACTAGACCAGACATTGCACATGCAGTGGGAGTATTGAGCAGGTTTATGTCAAAACCACGGAAGGAGCATTTAACAACAGTGAAGTGGGTTTTTAGGTATTTGCGTGGCACTAGTGATTATGGTTTGTGCTACCAAGGAAGACCAGGATTGGACAGAGTGTTGGATATTCATGACTTTGTTGATGCAGACTGGGCTAGAGATCTGGATCAAAGAAGATCTACAAGTGTGTATGTGTTTAACCTATTTGGAGGTGCAGTCAATTGGATGAGTAAGAAACAATCTGTAGTGGCACTATCAACTACAGAGGCAGAATACATGGCAGCCACTCATGCAAGTAAGGAAGCAGTTTGGTTACAGAGATTGTGTTCAAGTATGGGGTTAGTACAGGAAGCTATAAGGATAGACTGTGACAACCAAAGTGAAATTTTCTTGGCAAAGAACCCCACATATCATTCAAAGAAAAAGCACATTGATGTTCAGTATCACTTTGTGAGGGATATGATAGAAGACAAAAAGGTGTTGCTGGTAAAGGTGGACACTTTGAAGAATATTGCAAATGCATTAACAAAATTTGTGAGCTCTGAGAATTTCTCTTGGTGTAGAGAGACAATGGGCATTTCAGGGCTGGAAAAATGACTAAGCTCTCTTGTGGCCCCCTGTGGAAAGAAAACAACAAGTGGGAGAATGTTGGGTTGTGTTATATTGTTTCCACGTAGTTATCGGGGGGTTTGAGTGGCACCCGTAACCCCACTTTATGGGGTCCAGGGCAGTGCCCCAGAAAATTTTGGTTTTAGACCCTATGTTAGGTTGGGCGGACCCACCTATGGTTTTGGCATGATTTTCACACATGTTTTCTGGATGCGACGGTTTTCAGTCCATGCTATTGGACGCTTCGGCATGTATAAATATGTATTATAAAATTGAAAGGAAAATAATGAAAAATCAAGCTGGTATTCCTGGTTTTGGGATCCAGGGGAAAATATCTGTGTATATGTGTTTTATGTGTTGTGCTCTCGCATTATTTATTTTCTATGTTTTAGAATTCATATGCAGGTAATTTCTGTATGGGGTTAAAACCTACACCCAAGGCTCAAGAAGAAATGGCTCATATGTCTAAAGTTCCATATGCATCAACAGTTGGAAGCTTAATGTGTGCAATGATTTGCACAATGCCTGATATTGCACATGCAGTGGTAGTTGTAAGTAGGTACATGAACAATCCATGAAAATAACGTTGGATGGTGGTGAAGTGGATTCTCAGGTATTTGAGAGGTACCACAAATCAAGCATTATGCTTTGGTGGTTCAAACATTACTCTATAGGGATATGTTGATGCAGATATGGTGGGTGATAGAGATAACAGGAGGAGCACAACAGGGTATGTTTTTACTGTAGGTGGAACAGCTGTTAGTTGGGTCTCAAAACTGCAAAGTGTTGTTGCACTCTCAACAACAGAAGTAGAGTATGTTGCTGCTACAAAGGCTAGTAAAGAAATGATTTGGTTACAAAGGTTTCTGGATGAATTGGGTAAGAAGCAGGAGTTGGGTAGGTTATACAGTGACAACCAAAGTGCTATACATCTTGCAAATAACTCTTCATTTCATTCCAAGACTAAACATATACAGCTCAAGTACCATTTCATATGGTCAACATTGGAAGATGGATAGTTGAAGATGGAAGAGATACACACTAGCCAGAATCCTGCAGATATGTTAACAAAAGTTGTAACCAGGGAGAAACTGAGAGTCTGCTCAGTTTCAATTGGTCTTCAAGTATGATGAAGAAGATGAGAAACAACCAGGTCCAAAGTGGAGTCATTATCTAGCAAATGAAGCAATGGTGGAGTTGCTATAATCAGTCTCCAAGTGGGAGATTGTTGGGTGTGGAGCTTGATTATCTTATGTATTCAAAGGTATCGCTACATTGGACCCCAGTTCATAATGGGGTGGCAACGCCGCCCATAAAATATTCACTATAGGGGGGTCTAGGGGGGTGGCTACGACCTTTGGGAGCCCCCTCTTGGCAGGGGGGTTGGGGGCAGCACTCCCGAAGCTAAAAATAGATGTAAAATTGCCATGTAAAATGTTGTAATTTCATAGTCAATCTGGGTCGTTCATTAGGTAGAGATCTGATGATATAAGTTATGTTTAATTTAGGGTTTTTTGCCCTAGACGACAACCCTTCACTATATATGAGGGAACTGTATTGCATCTATGTAGATATGTATTCTGAGTGAGGCAAAGAAAGGAGATTAAGAGTGAAGATGGAATTATAGAGGATCTGCTGTAGGTTGTATCTCTTCAGTTTGCTGGATAATATAAAAGGAAGGACTGGCTGTTTCTCTGTGGGTGTAGCACAAACTGGGTGAACCACATATGTCTATGTCTCTCTTGTTTTATGCATTTTTTATGTTTATATTTCTACAATATTTTATGTGTTCCATTGCTCTGTAATATATAATTTTCTAACACCATGAACCTAATTTAAAATGAATCTCTTCCGTTGATGCACCCAACCACAAATAGAAACGATCTCGATGGGCCAATTTCAGTTTAGAAAATTCGCAATTAGTTTCAATTGTAAGATCTCCTATTTTCAGTTGAGATTTCAGTTACAAGCAGTGAAATAGGACTCGCCAATCAATCACGATTAATCACGACTCGAAATCTGCTCGCTCTCCAAATGATATGATCTAAATATTTGTGATTCAAACTCATGTTGACCAAGTTTAACTCATGGTCATTGCAAGCTTGACTTGAGACTTTCCGATTAAAGAAGATTCCTGCAATTGATTCCAATTTATTTGATTTTCAGCCTTGACTCGACGAGCATGAGTTTTTCAAGTTTAGGTATGCCGCAATGCTAAAAACTAAACGTTAGTTGTTCCAAATTTTATTTCTCATTTCTCAAGACCAAAACTCATACATCAAGACCTTCAGTAATCAATCACTACTCACTATTACACAGTCCAGACTCAACATCGGGGAACCACCAAGGTGAGCCTAAGTCTAGACTCCATATCGTGTAGTCGCCAATGTGTGCTCTATCCATACTCCATATCAACCCTTGAGCAGTCGTGCGTCACATTCAACATGTGTTACCTTTAGGCTTATCTTCTTCACTATTCAAAAATCGAGGTACATTGGCACTTGGCTTAAATAATAGGTATATTACTATATTGAAGTTTCAATGTCATTTTCAATGGCAAGTTTCAAGTTTCACTATTTAGCAATCAAATGTTTGGCGTATTCCTTTGGTTATGAATTTTAAACCCTATAAATGGGGCTTAAATAGATTTTAAAAATTCACTAAGAAATGGTTTCATACGAACCATCGACCAAGTCATCAAGCATTCCTTCCTTGGTCGATGTCTTGTCGACTTCAAAGGCTTTAACCCTGCATTCACAACTTTGGGTATTTTTGTTCTTCTAGAATCTGTTATTGATGTATTGGTTCAGTTTTATTATGCTAAACAAACTTGAAAATTCAATATTACAATGCAATATATGTTGATAATATTTCCTTTAGGTAGCATTTCCTCATATATAAATAATTGTGTTTCAAGGTCATAATGATATATTAGGTCGAAATGTGCTTGTGTTGCTGGAAAGACTCCTCTTTGATCCTTAACAAAACCCCATATCCTTTAAAACCAACCCTCTTTTTTGCAAAGTTACAGGAGCCAAATTAAATAGAAGGCACAACTCCAAATCTAAATAGAATTCGCAATTTAAACAAAAGTCCAAAACAACAACAATGTCGAGGGAGAAGGAGTTTGCTTGGGCTTATTGTGACAAGATTCTTGGAGACCCTAAGCTGCTTTGTAAATTTTTCAAAGAAAAATGTAGTGGAGGCATTTATAGATTCAAGTACCACCTTGCACAAATACCCAACCATGATATAGGTCTCTGCAAAAACGTTGACGAAAATGTCAAACACCAAGCAACCCTGGCCATTGATATGTTGAGTCAGCATAATGGAAAGAAAGAAAAGAAAAAAAAAGAAATAAGAACTCCTGGAGTTGAAATTTTTCTTCCACTACCCCATTGTCATATCCCTCTATTGAATCCTCAATGCATTTCCCAAGTTTCCCACACATGCCTCCAAGTCCAAGTCAAACTCAAGGCCAAATGAATCCTCTTGCATTCAACATTAGAGGTGGAAACATAAACACCTTTTTTCTCCCCGCACAAAACCCGGTTCCCAACCTACCTTGGATACCACTGGTTGGAAACAAATATTCATAGTCAGGCAAGGAAGGCCATTGCTAACTTTTGGTACTACTCTGACATACCTTTCCACCATGCCATAAGTCCTTATTGGAAAGCTATGATTGATGCAATTGATGTTGCAAGTCCAGTGTTCAAAGCTCCTTCATTACAGAGAATTAGGACAAATTTTCTATTAGAAAGTGTTGAAGATGCCATGCCTATGCTATCTAAGCTTCGTTCATCATGGGTAGAAATAGGGTGCATGATCATGAGTGATGGATGGAAAGATCAGAGGAATAGAACTTTAATAAATCTCCTTGTATCTTGTCCAGTAGGTATAATGTTTCTCAAATCAGTGGATGCCTCAGATAAGGTTAATACTACACAACTTATTTGTGAAATGATGGACGAAGTCATTCAAGAAGTGGGAGAAGAACATGTTGTACAAATTGTCACCAACAATGCAACTAACTATATGGTTGTTGGTAGAATTTTTGAGATTAAGCACCCCACTATTTTATGGACCTATTGTATTGCCCATTGTATAGATTTAATGCTTGAGGACATTGGTAAGCTTCATTGGATACATGAGGTTGTGGAGAAGGAAAAATCCATAACCAAATGACTATACAACCACATTATTGTCCTAAACACCATGAGAAAATACATTGAAGGTAAAGAAATTGTTTGACCTGCAGTGACTAGATTTGCAACAAATTTCATATCTTTGCAGTTTGTGGTTGAGCAAAATATAAATCTGAAGAGGATGTCCTTGGGACCTCAGTGGATGGCATCTAAACATTCCAAGACCCTTCAAGGCATTGAAGTTGTTGCACTTGTGTTTAATGATGATTTCTGGAAAGATGCTGAAGACATTATTGCTTTGATGGAGTCCCTTGTTAGAGTTCTCAGGTACTTCAAGTATTTTAACTTTTTCATGTTTTAAATTTCATTTCAAGCTTCTTTTTATTTTCAATGTTTCATATTAATTTAAATTTGAAAGCTTGAACTTTCAGGATGGTTGACGGTGACAAACCTACTATGGGTTACATTTATGAGGCGATGGATCTTGCAAAGGAGGCCATCAAAAGAAGATATTGGGATGAGGAGGCAAAGTATATGCCTCTTTGGGACATTATTGATGCAGATTAGGATAGGAAATTGCATTCCCCCTTACATGCTGCTAGGTACTTCTTAAACCCATAGTATTTTTATGATAAGAGAAAATTTAATGAGGATGGGGAGGTTCACAGAGGACTTATGACATGCATGGAAAGGTGCTTCCCTAATCTAGAATTTCAAAGTCATGTCTTTTCCCAACTATAGGATTATAGAGCACCACCTAAATTATTTTCCTATACTAGTGTTATATGAGAAAGGTCTAAGGTGTTGCTAGGTACCCTTTGAGGCTTGAAGGCTTTATCAGTTCATTAAATTTGTTTAAACTTTATTTTGTATGTTAAATGTTTTATTAAATTTTGTTGTCTTTTTAAGTTTTTACTATTTACTATTTAGTATGTCTACTCACGAACCCTTGCCACTTTCTAGGTCTTTGGTGGAAAAACTTTTGTAGTGATACAATAGATTTGAAGAGATTTTCCATTCAAATCTTAAACCACGCATGCAATGCTTCAAGTTGTGAGTGCAACTGGAGCATGTTTGAGAAAATACATTCTAAGAAGCACAACCGATTGACACAAAAGTGATTAAATGACCTTGTATTTTTCCATTACATTCTACAACTTCGCAATAAGAAAATACTAGGTGTGAGCTTGAATTTGAAGGTTTCATAAGCTGATTTGGAATTTAAAGTTTAAACTTTAAAGTTCAAAGGCAAAGTTAATTTCACATTTCAATGTGTCATGATAAAGATAGGTTTGGATCATTCACCAATAGACCTTGAAGAGATAGATTTGCAAACTACAAATGTAGAAGATTGGGTCCAATTAGAGGAGGCTCCTCTTTTAAGCCTACATGACTTGAAGAACTTTGAGAGTCAAGCAAGTGGAGGAGTGGGAGGAATCGCTTCTAGTTCTCACTCTTAAGAGTCTTAGACTCTTAGTTACTAATTTTTTCAAATTGGTATGCAGTTGTTTGTAAACTTTTAGAAGTAGTTGCTTCTAGTTCTATGTAGTCACTAGTTAGGAGTCATGACTCAGTACTTCGGATCATGTTTGGACTCATAACATTTATGAGATGCTTATTCATTCATGATATTTTGGACATCTATTGATATTATGAATTGTTTGGACATGGATTTACTAAATATCAATGAATTTATTTTTTTAATTCAATATATGTGTATATTTTTATTTATTGATTTCACTGATTTTTTCCCGATTTTTTCCTGATTTTTTTCCGATTTTTCCCCAATTTGATTAAAACTCTTAGCTCTTTTTCCTTGCCAATTTATTATCTATTCTGAGTTTGGTAACATTGGTTACAAGTTTCATTCTTCACTTATGAGTGCTAAGGTGTGCTAGAGAGTGCCAATGCATGTTGAGGAGTGTTAGGGAGTACTAGGACAACACAAGGGAGCACTAGGTCAAAATGCATGGAAGTGAATGAATATGAGGGTGTTTTGGGGAGTGTTAATCAATGCTAGTTGTCATGCCAATGAGGGAGTGACAAGGTATGCTAAGAACGGGTAAGGCATGCCAGTGAATATCAAGGAATGTCAAGAAGTGCTAGAGTGTGCTAGGTAGTTCCGGGGTGTGCTAACATGTGCCAAATAGTGCCAAGGCATTCCAGGTGCTAAGACATGCTAGGATGTGCAGGGTGCTAGAGTATGCCAATATGCATCAAGGAGTTTCAAAGAAACAAAAGTAATAACCAAGCTAATTGAAAGGAAATGAACACATAAGAGGGTTAATAAGTCGATACTTTATATTTTTCAAAAGGGGCATGTTAGGCACACTAATAATATGTTCCAATACATGCCAAGTCCAGATGTGTGCCAAGTGCTAATTTTTGTCAATGCAATATTATGCCAAGGAGTTCCAGGGGCATGCTAGGGACTATAGGGAATGCCAACACATGATAGGGGAGTGCTATGATATGCTATGGCATGCCAACATGTGCTTTGGCGTCCTACTCATGGCAAGATGTTCTAGGTGCAAAGATGTTCCAGGTACAAAGATGTTCCAAGACATGCGAGATGCCAAGGAATGTTAGTGTATCGTTCCAAAGCATGTTAAGGTGTGCCATGAGTGTTGAGGAGTGCTAGGTATCTCTCATTAATAGAATTGATAGAGCTTGATTATTTATTAAATAATATAGTTCCTACACACACTAGGGGAACTTTATTTAAAGGAAATTTGCTAGATAATAAACCTAATAGACATGAATCATGTGTTGACTCATAGGAAGACTATATTTTTATGACTTGAGGGAAATGCTACACACTAATTACTTCTTAACAAATTGACTAGCTATTATAACCACTATGATGTTGGACACATAATGAAAAAGACTCCACAACGATGGTCTTAAATCATTATATTTTGACAAAAAATATATTAACAGGTACATAGCGTCATCAAAAACTCATTGGAATGATCAATGATGATGAACACTTTTTTACCGTCACCAAAAGTAACCAAAAGGAGCATTGGTGAGGGTCAATAAAAGATCATCACTCGAAGTGTCACCGAAGAGGGAATTAGTGATGGGCCTTTAACGACCCTCACCAAAAGTGTCACCAAAGAGAGAATTAGTGATGGGAAATTAACAATCCTCACCAAAAGTATCATTGAAAATGGCTTTTGTGACAAACCTTAAAGGACCATCACTATATACACTTAAAAAAATGATTTTTTAAAGACCATCACCATATGTGACATTGGTGATGGACCCTAAAGGTCCGTCACAGGCATGAAGCATCATCAAAAACTCATTGGAATGATAAATGATAATGAGCATTTATTTACCATCATCGAAAGTAACCAAAAAGATCATTGGTGACAGTCAGTAAACGATCATCACTAGAAGTGTCACCAAAGAGAGAATTAGTGATGGGCCTCTAACGACCCTCACCAAAAGTGTCACCAAAGAGAGAATTAGCGACCGGCCTTTAACGACCCTCACCAAAATTGTCATTGAAAATGGCTTTGGTGACAAACCGTAAAGGACCATCACTATATACACTTATAACAACGTTTTTTTAAAGATTGTCACCATATGCGACATTGGTGATGGACCTTAAAGGTCTGTCACAAGCATGACCCTCACTAATGACATTTTTTCTTGTAGTGCCTATTTGATCGATTCTTTAACTTGATTCCCACATTATATAGGAGGCACATCAAATAGATGTCACAAAAGTGCTTTCCTTTATGATTATATCACTAAATAGATTTATGGATCAACTTCCCAGTTTTGAGAAGGATAGAAGACTTGTGTGTCAACTAAAAATCATTTTGTGGTTTGAATTAGGCCCCTAAGACATAGTTTAGGAAGAGTAATCACTTTTCCCCAATATTGGTCTCAAATAATGTGAATTATATCATAGCATCTAAGTATTTCATGTCAATGGAGAAACACTAATTATTTCATAGTATGTGCTAGTTTTCTCACTTTGTGATGAAATATTAATTTCGTTATGGGGTTGTATAAACAATTAGAAAATACAGTTGAGATTATTGGGATTCGTCTATTGCATTTCTATTAGGTTATCTAAATATTACAGGCGAATGATAGTATCCATATTTATCGACTTTAATATGTGTTGAATTTCTTACAAAAGTTTAGAATGAAAAAGTATAAACCCTAACCTACACCTTATCACTCAAGAGTGAAGTAAACTAAGGAGTGTAAGAATTGTTTCTTAGTTTATTCAATATTCACAAGAATGTAATTTTAAGACAACAAATAAAATTGTTCCTTATGCAAATGGGAAATTATGCTACATTGATAATAAAAATATTACAATGAAAAAGTGAAATGATTAGTTGACTACATTGACTCATCCTAGGATGGATGAAATGACAATAGGAAGCCCACATATGGTTATATGTTTAATTTTTGTTTTAGATCCATCGTTTGTATTGTAAAAAGTACAAGATGATTTCTCTTTCAACCATAGAAGTAGAATATCATGATGTAGTGCATATAGGCATAGGGGTAGTATCATAGTATGTATTTGACATCTCATGGGTGTAGTTTTTTTCCCATTGAGACATAAAATGTGGTATGCTATGATAATCAAAGTTAGATACAAAATGCAAATAAATCTATTACAGACATAAAGATGAAGCATGTGGAGCTTTGTTCAAATTACTTGCGACAATTGGAACATGACATTATTGTGAATATCATTTATGCATTATATATGATTAGTTTATCAACATATTTATAGATCCTCTACTGAAAGCTAAGTTTGTGAAACTTTGGGCTATGCATGGGCTTCAAGAAGTTGTAATGATTTTGGGGGTGGGTTGGCTATACAAAAGTAATTTCACTTCTTGATTATCCAAATCATTGTACTGATGAGAAGTTTCTACAATAATGAGTTATTCATGTTTATAAAACCTTTAGATATTGTAAAGATAGTTGATAGTTTATTAGGAGATTTGACAGAGTGATCAACTAAGTTGTTGACTAAGGGACTGACTAGATGTTCAACTAAGCATCTAGTCCATCAAGTACTTGGAAAAAGTGAAGAAGTTGGTGCACAAGACAACATAGGAATAAATAATTTTATTTTGAAACTTCACCAATCTATATGTACTTAATCTTCCCACTTAAGTTGTATTGGTTGCATGTTGATGTTTTATAAGATGACCATATGGGTTTATCTAAACAAGTGAGATAAGTGTTATGTACGGAAATGTTTTCGCTTCTTACTTCAATAAACGTTTTAATATATGCTCACTTGTGATTATCCCATTAGACACCACCCATCTCTTGGAATATCAGTTCTTTGGTCTACTTGATCCTCTAATTCTCCAACACAACACCACCCAAATTGGAACTGAATAGAATGCACATGGAAACTATGTGTATGCATTTAAGCCACTTGTTGAACTCGGAAGTACATGGATTGTTTTTTAACATTGTTACTTGTGGAATTATAGCATGAGTCTTGTAAGAAACTTTAGTGGTGCATAATTGTACATTTAAGGATGTATTTATTATAGTAGAATGCATTAGTGTTATATTGCATTGCACAATGTACCACATATCCAATGTTGACCTCCTATGTAATAGTAGTCATTATCTCTATACAAAATAAATAAATAAAGGTTTATCACTTCCTTACACCTTAACTTAATCTTCCTCATTCTTATGAAAATAAATTATTTAAATGTAACCTATAAAATATGTATTTCACATTTTCTTAAATTAGTGAGAACCTTATTGAATTGTGTTCCCTATGGTGGCATCTCTATATATTTTCAATCATTTTGATATTGGTTACATTACTTTATCTACATCAATTTGTTGTATATTTAAAGATTTTGTTGTAATGTAGAATTGATTGCTACATGAAAATGAAATCCCATCTAGAGAAATACCAAAATACCCCAAGAAATATGGGAAAGAGAATTTAGATAATGAATTATGATAACATAGAAATTAAGAGGACTTATAGAACACCCTACAAGGTTTAAAGCCTTAATAGGTTGCTACTAATTATGATTTCATAAAATATAATTTCTATTTGATTTAATCTATCAGAATATATTTTATTACACTACTTCATGGTATTCAATTTTGAAATTTAGTTGCTCCTTTGAGCAGTAATCTGGGAAAATAAAAATCAGCCCTCTATTATGGTTATCGAATATGCGTCAACTAGTTCTTGAAATGTTAAACTTACAAAAATTATACTTACGTCCCATTCAAAAATTAACTAATGAGATCCAACCATTTATTACTCCAAATTTAGAGAAGAAATACATTGATTAATAACAAGGGGATACCTTTATCTGTATTTGAGATTGGCGAAGTGTCGTGTAGTCTAGTTCCCTTGAAAGAATGTTAAAACTAGAATTAATCTTCTAGACAACTAGGAACCTATTTAACTTCTTAGATATATGAAACCTTCATTGGAGAAATTTTGAGGTATAAAATGGGCCTTATAAGGAATATTATAAAATAATAGTGGAAATAATAAAATAAGATTAGATTACATCATCAAATTTTAGATGGAAAAAAAAAAAAAAAACTATATTTTCAACTTATGTCCCTATGGTTTTACTCAAATTTGAATTTGGAGATCTCATTGTATGTGGAATTTGATTCCTCATCCAAGAAGTACCCATGTCTCACTATTTTGTATTTATATGGAGTTTTAGGTTTTGGGATGCTTCATAGAATATGTTTTGAAAAAAATCACATTAATATGCTAGTAGTGTAGAACACATGGTAATCACATGGAGCCACCTAGGATTATCACACCCAAAGTACGATGTGCTACATGAAATTTCAATGGAATTGGCTATTGTTGTGTAAATAGGGATGAGAAAAATCTACATAGGATGAACCCAGCTAGATTGTGACATGGAAACATAAATGGTTATTCAAATGTCACTAGTGATGTGGCATTTTGGATAGGATTTGGTGTCATAGCATGCTATCATGGTGTGATGATGTGGCATGCTGATAGGGAATTCAAAGTTTCATATATTTGACTCATTGATTGTAGAGAAAGATAGAAGAGATGAGAAGAGTGAGTTGGAAGAAAAATAAAACTATGCATCTAGATGGATTCAAAATTTTTGGAAATCCTAGATCTGAAAAAGTGGAAATTTGGAATATCAAATATATACAAATTTTATATAAGGATTTTACAGAAATTATGTGATATGAATGGATAAAATAGGATGACATTTCTAACTAAATATGTAACCTTATGAGGAGGTGACATGTGGGCAGGGAAGTTAGCACATGTCAACTGATGTGGCATTATATGGTGCTGACACAGGGCCAAAGGGTTGCCATGTGAATTCAGACGCGTTTATAGGAACTCGACATAACTAATATCAAGATACCAAATACCTTGGATAAATTTTACAACATGCTTTAATAAATAAAGTGAATACGCCATTTAATAATAATATCATTTCTTTCTGGGGTTTCATTCAAAAATTATTTAAATCCGAAATAAAGGCATGTTACGCATAATGTAAATATCCCATATGTCCACATATTAGATATCTTATATTATCCTTGATTTTATGTTATATCTGGATCTAGATCTCTTAAGGAATGATTTACATGAAAACCTTCTTGATTGTGATTATTTCCCAATCTTTCTTCAATCCACATGCAGTAATATTTTTAAAATGATTATTCGTGTTCTTCAGGATTAATGGATACCAAGTACATTTTTAATCATATATCACATTTGGACCTATTAAAAACAAAACATATTACACCTGTTTTATTCTAGATACCCCTGAGTGCCAGAGCCTATTTATGGTGTTCTTGTTTGCATTGTGATCTTATTTATTGGCATTGTCATGATGATGAACACAAAATAATAATGATTATGATGAACTAAAATTATATCACTAGAAATTTCAATATAACGATAGAAAACGTTATAAAAGAAACCGTAATTTTGTTCGCCATAGTTTTCCTCAACATCTATGGTCTTGTAATATTTGCAATGTAGAAATAAAAAATTTCTTGAAATCAAATGTAGCACAAAACTAAATCACGCACTTGGTAGGCAAGTGCTTGGTGTGATAAAGTTGAGCAATACTTCAAGGGGTTTTTTTCCATGCATATGACTCCAACTGTAGTTAATCTTTCAAATCCATACATGTGAATTAAAGTACCTACAAAACAAAGAAAGGAGGAGAAGTTAGATGTGATAGATAATTAATAGAATAGAAGAAAAATCATAGCAGTGCCTTATGCCCAATTAATAGGGTACAATGTTCTCCTACTGGCCTACATGAAAAATGACAAATTATGGTCTTTCAGTCATAAAAACACAATTGTCAAAGAAAGATAAATACTACATGAAATTTTTTCATGGAAAAGTTTGTTATTTCTTATAAAACATTATGTAAATCCCACTTAGCCAAGAAATACAAGAAAAATATCAAACAAATTTTGTTGTCTCACCTAAACCCTTACCATTTTTATCTATTTTATTTAGATAGTTACTCCACTTCAACATCTGAATTGTAACTAGTTGTCCTACACAAATTCATGAGACCAATGAGGCAAACTTAGATTAAAATTTGACCAATTATTAAATTTTACTACACGAATAAATAATAAAATTAGAAATAATTTCATGCATGAATATCTAAATGAGCTCCTCTTGGTTTCAAGAAGAAAATGTTGGAGTAGTTTGATATTGGAGAAAACTTCCCTCCACTCGAAAAAGTAACAATGAATTCAATGATGACTTTGTTGTTTCTCTATTGGATTGAGGGATTTTTGCTCCAATATTATACAAATCCTAATTTATTTTCTATTGAACAGGGACAACCACCTGAAGGTGGAAGCTCTCATACCCCCTCCCCTACCCCCTCACATCACTCTCAATTCCCTAGTACCCAATCTATCTACTATATAGGAAATAGTTGAAAGAAAGTCGTTAAACAACCTCTGCAAAAAACACAATCTCCACATATAGATATTCTCCCTAGCAAAACAACCATGTCAATCACAACATTCTAAATAACACTCTATTTCACAAGATTCTACATCCACTTTCAAATCAACACACTGATCTATACATCAAAAACATAAATGAAAATATTACACATGTAGTGAATCAAACAAATGTTAGTCTCTGCAAAACCTCCTTGATCTACAACACATAGTGATCCCTCTGATCCCTGTATTATCATAATCATATTTGTACTAAAACATAATTTTACATAAATCAAACCATTATATCTACGCTTGCAAGCAGGTGAATTCACACATTAGATTAGACCAAACAATAAATATTTTTATCAGATCTCTCATATTTTGGACTCCTCCTTGCACCCTAGTGCACACCTGTTCCAAAACAAAACTCATCAAATAGCTCATAAAAAAATGTACACTCAATTGTATGTTCTCTTTCTCCTTTTATAAATTATTTTCCTTGAAAATTCCATAGGAAAATCCATTGGATTTTTTATAGCAATTGTTGATGGAATCAAATAGACATTGGCGACTCAAAACCTTGGCAGAATAACATAGAAAATGTTCATCGTTTTTTATTTTCCATGTGTAGGGTCATGTGTGTATGTTACTCTTGTCCTTAATACATGTCTATGTACACAACTTTATCTCATAGATGTAGTGTATGGTTTTTAAAACTATAAATTTTTTACTCTACCTCAAGTGCAACCTATGGCTAAGATATTAATACACTTCCTCATCCTCTACATCACCTATACAAACCACTACAGCTTCTTCCTAATCAAAAAGATTCTTGAAACACCTTTGCATTGAGAAATCTAGGGGAAATTAGAATAAATGATTTCTCTTACTTTGATAATTTCCTGTGATGCATTTTTACTTAAACTTGATTATATTTTTCTTTCACTTAATTATTATTAGTGTTCTCTATCATGAAACAACTACCAAACAATGAATAACAATGAGACAAGAGGACACAAGATATATGCTATCAACTAGGGCCAAAAAATCGCCTTCCATGGAAAACCAACAAGAACTTTTCTCTTCTTATAGAACTTCAAATAGTGAATTCCAATACCCATGACCCTTTACCAAGCCCCCTTCAATACCAGGTCAAATTTCTCCTTGAAACACTTCCTTCTCATAGAGTCAACCCAAGTCAAACTTTTGTTACAACAATTTCCACTTCTCTTTTGACCAATATTTCGGACTTGCAACTTTGACTGTAATTTCAGCCTACAATTTCCATCCTTCTAAAATGAGAGCCACTTCGCACATGTGAGTGTATTAGCGAAGAATTAAGAGGTTTCTCTCCTCTTTTCTTATACTTTTCTTCTCATGAATTCAACTTGCAAGAATGATTTTTTAATGCTAGATTTTAGATTCTCTTGAGGTATGCAATTTTTCACTTTAGATACCCTAGTTGTAGTCCACATGTGTGAGAGATATTGACAAAAAAAAATCTTCTTAGCTTTGATTTTTATCCTCCTTGGATTCTCCTCTTCTTCAATCATTCTAGTTATTTTTCTTCTCTTTAGATCAAATTTATTTTTAGATGAATTGATTCCTTTCAGATGAGATCGATGCATCCTTATATATAGTCTTACTTGGAAGTTGAATAGCTATCCATGAGGCCTACTTGATGTTTCATGTAGGTGTTAGAAAATTAGAAAGGCAGAAAGATTTTCTTATTCTTGATAATTACTTGTGATGTCCATGACTTATTGTTAAGTTTTCTTTATATATTCCTTCTTTAGTTCATCAAGCAATTACCAAAGTGAAAGCACATAAAACAATGGACACCAGATATAAACACTATGCCAAGGTAAAACCCCCCTCAATGGGAAAATGCAGTCAAAATTATCTTCCTTTCAATAGTATTCTTTGAGACTCTTCACCCTAGACAAAGACCAAACCTTCCCTCCACACAATGTCAGCCTCTTAGATCTTCCAACTCTCTTCCAGCCAGCTCGACTATGTAGTAGCTTCCAGCATCAGGCATCTTCTGGCATTAGTAAAACTTGGAAGACATTGATCTCCCAAACTAAGGCATGAAAAAAGAGAGAGAGGCACACAATTTTTATTTCTCTTCTTCTCCTTAAACTCCACCCAACTCACACTTCCTTCCCCTTCTTCTTCTAATTTTCACTTCTTCAAGCTTCAAGAGATATAAAATTTTCTTGTGAGAGAGTGTGCTCCAAATGAATTCAACTTGCTTCCATTTATAAGCTTCAAGGGAGGTCGAATTGATGTCCTTAGGTAGAATTGATCTCTTCTAGGCTAAGTTGATGTGGAGCATACATAAATTACATTTGACTCAATCCTTAACCTTTTTACATGATTCAAAATCCCAAGAAGGGTCTCTTTAAAAGAACAATGACTCTATTGAATCTTAATAAATCCTAAAAGTCCTCAATGGGGACTTTGACCTAAACATGGTGACCCAAGCATGAAACCCATGCTTTAATAAGTCACAATAATAATAATACTAATTATTTTCCTTATTCTTTTGACAAGATGACTCAAATACATTTAATGAAGACCGAACCTAGTTACATTTTCCAACACTCCCTCTTAACTAGGGAGGTATTTATCATATACAAGTGCAAGGAAGATCTCCACTATATGAACCATGAAGAACTTTAGGCACTGCAATGTCATTGACTAGATTCCTGAATAGGGAAATCTATCCATTGATCTCTCAACAATTTAGGCACTGCAACACCACAGACTAGATTCTTGACTAGGGAAACCTACTCGGGTGAGAATACGATGGACGCAAGCTTTCAGCCTCTCTAGGTACCATCAGGATTACGTGCTAACCATCAACCCAAAGATCCAGGTGTGTATCCAAAAAAAAATATCTATCATCAACACCCCCTTTTCCAACTTCGAGACCTAGAAATCAACACAAAGTGTCATCTAGATGTCCTCCCAAGAAATGCTTCACTGAAAACGCATCAACACTCCTTGAACCAACAAATCAAGAATAACCAATCTCTCCCAGTCAAATTGATTGGTAATCAGTGTGCTATCAAAAAAGTTTGAGAGATTCACATGTACAAACAAAACCCCAATCAATAAGATACTTTCACATGTACATAATCAAATACAAACCTCTAGTGTCTTGATGTTGCTTCTCAATGTTTCATAGTATGACTATCAATTAAATCTCTGATAGAATATTCCTCAATCATACACTTTCCTTTCGTACTTCTCATGCAAAAACATATCCTCTGAAATTCGTTCTTTAATAAAAACCAAGCTATGCCCTCCCTCTGAAGCAAGGATCATCTCATTATCTAGACTCCCTCTTAATGTTAGGGATATATCGTCTATTCAGGCTTCCTCAAGGAGATAAACTTCTTCTTTTCATCACCGGAGAATATTTCATGGCTTCCAAGCATTTTATCGGAGTTATCATCATTCTCATCACGCTTATTACATCAATGAGAATCTTCACCATATTTAAGATTGTGTACCTGCAAAACTTAGATAGCAAGTAGAACCAAATCTATATAAGAATCAAGTTAGCCATATCAGAATCATGAAATAAGTTCAACTTTATACATATGAGATACCCAAAATTAATTACAAACAAGAGGCATATACTCTTCAACATCTTGAAAGGGACTTTGTCATAAACCCTAGACTACTTCATAACAACTTTCATTCCATCTTGGGTTTTAATGTTTATCTCAAATATGTAACATACCCTACTACAATATATATCAAACCCTAGAACAATTCAAACATATATATATATATATATATATATATATATATATACACACACACACACACACACACACACATACACAAGGAATCTAACAGCTTTCAGAATTCATATATTAGATTTTCTCCTAGGGTTTCATAAAAATCCTAGATTTCATACAAGATAATCAATCAAAACCAATCACAACTTAGTCATTAACATGACCATCTTCAACTAGGGTTAGATGCAAATCCTATATTTTTCAATCAAACATCAATCCCAACTAAAACTCAGATTTCATCAATCTTACACAAATCTCAAATCATTAGAGATTTTTACTTCTACTAAGATTTAACTACAAAAACCTTAGAATTTCATTTTCACAATCTCAATAATCATTATATAAATAAATCTCATATTAGATATCATTTTCTGGGATTCAACTGTGTTAAGTAAGTCATTCATCTATGACCATTTTCATGAGAGGTAGTCATAACTAACTATTTTCTCATTATTTTTTAATAGTCCACTTAGCACTCATTACATCGGGTGATGCTCACAGGGGTGAAGAAGTGGGATTGAAACTAGTGAAATAAATCACATAGCGTCAATCATCACTCCCAAGTCTTGCACCCAGTAACTAGGACTTCCAGGAAGGTCACCCATCCCATATCGCCTCTAGCTCAAGTGCGCTTAACTATGGAGTTTTCCCCACAATCAAGCCCACTTAGCTTGCTACCCCATTTACAAAACCTTAGCAAGTATTGTGCCTCATGAACCATTCAAGTAGAGTTCCCTTCACTCTTTCGAAGTAAGTATTGGTGGTTTCGCAGTTCATTATATTACATATCATTTTTTTCGATTCAACTGCGTTATGTAAGTCATTCATCTATGACCATTTCCATGAGAGGTAGTCGTAACTAACTAATATATCATGATTTTTGAATAGTCCACTGAGCACTCAGTGCATAGGGTGATGCTCATAGGGGTGAAGAAGTGGGATTGAAACTAGTGAAATAAATCACATAGTGTCAATCATCACTTCCGGGGCTTACACCCAGTAACCAGGACTTCCCAGGAGGTCACCCATACCAGATCGCCTCTCGCATGCTATGTGATTTATTTGACTAGTTTCAATCCCACTTCTTCACCGTTGTGAGCATCAGCCGATGTAATGAGTGCTAAGTGGACTATTCAAAAATCATGAGAAATTAGTTAGTTATGGATACCTCTCATGGAAATGGTCATAGATGAATGACTTACTTAATGCAGTTGAATCCCAAAAAATGATATCTAATATAATGTACTGCAAAAACCCCAAATACTTAATTCAAAAGAGTGAAGGGAACTCTACTTCAATGGTTCATGAG
The DNA here is from genome assembly GCA_031772625.1 of Pinus tabuliformis. Classification (NCBI taxonomy): domain Eukaryota; kingdom Viridiplantae; phylum Streptophyta; class Pinopsida; order Pinales; family Pinaceae; genus Pinus; species Pinus tabuliformis. Next base: position 460,347,293 of record CM062804.1, on the reverse strand, counting down.
GCACAATACTTGCAAAGGTTTTGCAAATGGTGTAGCAAGCTAAGTGGGCTTGATTGTGGTGAAAACTCCTCAGTTAAGTGCACTTGAGCCAGAGGCGATCTAGGATGGGTGACCTCTCCGGAAGTCCTGGTTACTAGGTGCAAGCCCCAAAAGTGATGATTGACGCTATGTGATTTATCTCACTAGTTTCAATCCCACTTCTTTACCCCTGTGAGCATCACCCAATGCAATGAGTGCTAAGTGGACTATTCAAAAATCATGAGAAATTAGTTAGTTACAACTACCTCTCATGGAAATGGTCATAGATGAATGACTTACTTAATGCAATTGAATCCAAAAAAATGATATCTAATATAATGCACTATGAAAACCCCCAATACTTAATTCAAAAGATCTCATATTGTTGTATCATACATACTAGAGATTTTAACTACTAGAAGGGTTTAATTGCAAAACCCTAGATTTCCAAATATCATCATCCTAGAATCTCAGATAAGGACTTCTATTAAATCCTAAGATTTATGACCATCAATACACATATCTAGGAATTCACTATCATGCATAAGCATATCATATGTCACACAACATTAATACATTATAAATATACTAACCTCGACGAAGCTACGTTTCAACCAAATGGACATATATATATATATATATATATATATATATATATATATATATATCTATATATATATATATATATATATATATATATATAGAGAGAGAGAGAGAGAGAGAGAGAGAGAGAGAGAGAGAGAGAGAGAGAGAGAGAAGGTTTCATTCCTAGGATATTTCTTTCATAACAAAGGTTTTGATTATAGTCCCAACCAAACCTTAAAAATATAGGGCTTCAAAACATAGCAAAGAAAACCCTACTATTCCAAAAAGTTTCAAAGGTTTGAGATCTCAAACAAACATCATTCAACCCTAACAAGTTAATATTTCATGATCATACTAAAATCCCAATCATGACATCATCAACAATAACTTCAAATAACATTTCACAATAACCGTAAGCCGTTTATGGTTTCATAAATTCACATTAGCATACCCTTAGGTTATGGTTTTCTAGGGAACCTATATAGGGTTCTATAAAATCAATCAAGAATAAGAGTTGGGTAGATTTATCAAGTGATGAATCACCCAAAATAAGAATCCATATGATTCAATATAGCTAGACACAACAATGTTAGTAATAAATTTTCAAATAAATAAACATTTATTATAAAGAAATCAAAATCATACCTTTGTTCATTGACAAACCTTGTCTTGAGAGGTCCTCTTTCATACTCCTTGAGAATATAGCAAATGTTTCCCTAATCAAGACAATAGAGGGAGAATGATGATTAGTATTTAATATAGTCACAACTAAATGAGTACATGAAACCAAAAATTGAAAAAAAATGACATAATTATCTTTGGGAGTTGTTGAGGGATCCCTGCAAAGCTTGAGGGATACCTATAAACTTAAAAAAACATAAAATGTATTTTTCCAAAAACATGTTAAAAACCTATAAATTCTAAAACATAAAAAATATAAAATAAGATATCTAACACTACAAGAAAAGGACTTAGTAGTGTAAGTCCCTTATGTCATATTCTTCGAGTTTGACTTTATTTGGATCTTCTTCTTTAGAAAAATTGGCTTGATCGCTTTCTCTTTTCTTGTTTCTTAGATTGTCGGGGTAGTCACTCCTATAGTGACCTTTCTTATTACATTGATAGCATTATACCTTGGACATGTCAAATTTTGTTCCTTGGTCCTTTCAATTTCTTTCCTTTATGCTGAGAAATATAGGCATTTGAAACATCTTTATAATTGGCAACTAATGATATCATTAATTCTTCTTGACTACAGGCAGTTCATAGTTCTTCAAAAATGGGAGCTTCCTTGCAACTATTCTTACTTGCAACAAATGCACCACAAGTAGGTGCAAATCCTAATAGAGTGGTCATCATGAGTTATTTGTCTGAAACAATTTCATCAATGGCCAAAATATCATCTCTAATTCTTGATATCTTCATAAATAAGGATGCCACTCTATCTTCTTTAGTCATCTTTGTGGTCCTTAGTTCATTCTTCAATCTTTTCACTTGGACATTGTTATTAATAATTAATAACTGTGACAATGCTTCATACATTTCCTAAGCATGATTGATGTTGCCTATAACTAGTACAAGATTGTCCTTTATTCCTTCTACCATTAGAGCCATGGCTACCAATTCTAATTCTTTGAATTTTACTTTGTCAACACCACTACAGTCATATGTAGGCTTCTTTACTTTTCCTTTGACCAAGTCAAGTACTTTGTTCTTTTCAAGGATGAGGTCAATCCTCTTCTTCTAGGACCTATAGTTTAAGGCTCCTTCAAGTTTGTTCTCTCCATTGATTTAGTTAGACTTCTTCCTTGAAAATAGTAGACTAATTCCCTGAGATAATCCCTTTGAATGGTTCCTTGATCAAGTGCTTGAGACAACCTTTTTCCTTCTTTCTTCACCAAATCTTTGAAACCTTGTTAGAAAATCACAAAGGGAAGAAGATTTTCTTATACTTGATAATTACTTGTGATTTTATTGACTTATTATTAGTTTTTCTTTATATCTTCTTTCTTTAGTTCATCAAGTAATTACGAAAGAGAAATCACATAAAACAATGGACACGAGATATAGGTACTATGCCAGGGAAAAATCCCCCTCGAGGGGAAAACCAAGTCAAAATTCTCTTCCTTTCAATAGTACTCTTTGAGACTCTTCATCCTAGACAAACACAAAACCTTCCCTCCACACCAAGTTAGCCTCCCAGATATTCCACCTCTCTTCCAACAACTTCGACTATGTAGCAGCTTCTGACACCAAAAAAATTCAGAAGACTTTGATCTCCCAAACTAGGGCACAAAACAAAGAGAGAGAGGCACCAAAATTTCGTTTTCATTCTTCTCCTTATAATCCACCCAACTTACACTTCCTTCCTTGTTGTTGGGAAAAGTGTCTACTCAGAACGCCCCTATCCCACTAAGGTGTGACAGTGCCTTAGCAACAAACAAGGAAAACTACTTTCATATTCTTCTTTATGAACTGTAAATGAAGAGGAATAGGATGAACTAGCCTGTGTCTTGCGCTAGTCCTTTGATCCAGTCTCTCTCCTCTTTGACAGCTTCCAGCTACCTGCTCCTTCACTTGCCTAGCTTCACCAAGTTCCTGCAAGATCACAGAAGAGGAAAACTACACAAAGACATGGATTTACATTCATAAATAGCTTAGGATCAGATTTAAGCTAAACATGAAAATATAACAAAACATCATTGATACACAAGCATGTAGGAGAAACTCAAATAGTTTTATTGATATAACAAGAAGGTCTAGGAGGAGTTACAACCGATGATTCCTGATCCAGCATCAACCCCCCAGCAAAGGAATCCCCTCTTCACCTTCAACAAAGCATAAATCACCCAATGCACTGATCTCTATCTCAAAACCAACAACAATTTTCTGCAAAGTACAAAATTCCAGCCTCTGGATCTCTGGGATGAGGGATCCATATATAGATGTACGCAAAGAGGATGAGTCAGCTTATGTTTTGACTTGTGGCCTCTCTCTGTCAGTTCTTGCTTCCACTTGGAGACTGAGAGCCTCTTACTCATCTCTGGTCGAACTCAGTGAGGCAAGTGTCATTGGGGAAGATTATGGAAGCTTCCATTGTCTGTCCACCTCGTGGAATGACACTGCCATTTGTCATTTCCCGCTCAGCGCACCCTGGTAGTGCATTTAGGTGCGTTGCAACGCACCTAGCTAGTGTACTGGGGTGCTATGCAATGCAGCTAGCTAGTGGAGCAGCTGAAATGATCCTGATTTGACTGATTCTGAGCAGTTTCTGGTGGAGAACTTCTGGGAGAAGCTGTAATTGGTTGACCTTGTTCCTATAGGGGTAGGAACAACACTTTTAGGGACTTAGGATCCCTTGGTTTATGGACATTTCATGCTTAGAGCTGTAAGGCACAAAAATGTCTATAACAGTTGCCCCCTAAAGTATGAGGCCGTTTATTGGGTGAAATGATTTATTAGGAGGATCCGAAGTTCTTTCAATGCTGGGAGGAGACCTGTAATAAGATACAATACAATACATTATCTTCATACTGCTTTCATGATCTAGCTGAGGCGGTCATTCCCATGCTCAGCTTTACAAATTCATTTTTATGTACATAGGACAGACAATCATCTGATGGTAGACTGATGATTTTGATGAAGTCATCATCCTTTTGGTAGGATGATTATCTGTGCTGCAATGCTGTACATGTCAATGTCTTAATTTTTCCTGAATATATATCGCAGCCCGGATGGATGAAACTAGATTCGGGGTCTTCAATCTCATCCGATTTTCACTCGTAGTACAAGTCGATCCATGTGAGAAATGTTTTGAAGTTGAACATGGAAAGACATCGCTTGATTACCAGTCGATGATGTAAACTGTTAACAAGCGCGAGAGGAATCACCGATAATGATGATGACCCTCAAGGTACTACAGTACAATTCACGTGGTGTGAATAAAGGACTTGGTGTCGAACACCACGCAAAATATTTCGGTCGAAGGTCATTGATGTATACCTGTCGCCGGAAGTGAGAAACTTGCCATTGAGGCATGCAAGCTTCAAAGTACTGAATGGGGTGTTCCTAGATCAACTTCATGGATAATGAGCTGGTGTCGACAAGAAGCAACCCGTCAAAGGAGGGCCTTAATGAATCCCACATCAATGACATGGAACGGAGCAAATGATTTTGATGGAGGTGAAAACGATCTGATGATATATGGTTCAGGATGGTGGTCATGAAGGAATGAAGTATAATGTATGGTAGTGGATGGGACACAGGTGACTTCTCTGGATGACTTCTCTTGAACATGTCGGCGACACTTATGTGATGGATTGGTAGCATTTACCCCAAATGTGGATGGTATGGCGTGACCATGGTGATGTGACCGGTGAATGAAACAACCCAACCCGACTCAGGCACGGAGTGGAAGTGTCATGTTCAAGAGCGACTTGCTACCAATAAAGATTCTTTGAGTTTCTTCCCAATTTTTCCCCAGTCATTACTGACCAGTACCTCTTTATTTTTGTCAAGCTTGAGGAGGATAACATATGCTTGTTCTATAATTTTCCCTTCGGGCAAACCCATCGCTATGTTTTAACGAGCCTAGCGATAGTGAAACTCGTTCTCGTCTAAAGACAAGTTTGTCGCTATTAATCTTTTTAACGAGTTTAACGACAAAGATAACTCGGTCCTTTTCATTTTTAGAGAGTCTGAAAAGGTACGTAAAGGTAACTCCGAAATTCCTTTTTCGTCATCTAATCCCTTAAGTCCGAAAAAGTATAAAACAATACAGAAGGGATGAATTTTCGATAGTTTTAACGAGCCGAACAACACAAGCGCTCGATCTTTTTGTGCAATAATCCCTCAGGTCCAAAAAGATTAAAATCTAGAGGAGGGATAGCACTTCCAGTCGCTTTAATGAGTTGGAAGGCCAAAACTCGGCAATCTTTTCATATTTTACGAGTCAGTTGAAAAGAGCTTAAAGAAGACTCGTCTTTTGAGGAACGAGTGATAAAATGGGCAGCAGCTGATTCCAGGTAAGGTTTGGAATTTTCCAATCACGACAGTGTTACAAGAACGGCTAGTGAAATCACTCTTCGCAGCTGTTCCTCAAAATGGGTAAACAATCAAATGGGGGTGAATGATCGGCCAATGAAAAGTGGAGGTGACGGTGCAAACACGACCAAGGCTTTAATGGCTGATAATGCTACATTCACGGTGGTTATTTACCGGAGGATAGTTCATTTTTTAATGAGCTTAAACGCGGATTGAAACACTTGCTCGGTCTTATGTTTATTTTTTAACGAGCTTGAACTATGTGCTAAAACTGCTCGATAATCCAGTCATATGATAAGAATGTCTCATATAAAACGGCAACATTTAGATTTTTGCCCCACATTCCTTTCTTTATGCAAGTTAGGAAACGACTAATCCAAAAAACAGATAAATAATCACTCTTTGCTTGCACTCCAAAAGGTTTTCATGCCCCCAGGTATAAAATATGGTTTCAAGGTTACCCCTCAATTTGCAGACAAAACATTTGTTCTATCAGGAAAGGCCTACCTCTTACAGGTTACCAAAGATTGTTCTATTCGCGGTGCAAATAAAACATTTCCTCGGCGATGTATACCGAGATAAACAAAGGTGAGCAACAACGAGTGCCACTCACATAACTTTGACAGGAGAACCTTTTTCTAGAATAACCCCTCTTCCACTGATGGATGGGGTACAAACTAGTCATATTCTCCCGCAGAAACCTACCCTATACCCGAATTTTTCCTGCCGAAGCAGACCAGGACGCATGCCCCCTGGGTTTCAGTCATATCCCTCCGAATTACTCGCGCTCATCGGGAGGACGGACTAGGGGTTGAGACATTTCTTGCATGAAGAGACCATTTAGGGATGGTATATGACTATTTGCTATGTGTGATCTGGGAAATGAAAGCTGGTCTACGAGCTTGACCACTCTTCCTTCGTGCGGAAAACACATTACTCTAAAGAGTGAGGAGACGATGGCTCCCATGCAATAAATATAGTCTCGCCCAAGGAGTAGATTGTAATATAAGGTTCCTTGGACTACCATTACGTTCATTTGAACTGTCTTCCCTCTCAATGTTATGGGCACATTGGGAAGGATCCCTAAAGGCCGATTGGTTCCTTTATCAAAGCCTGTCAGATTTCTCATATCAGGCGAAAGCGGTGGCGAACCAAGCGCTTTCCAAGCAATAGAGGAAAGGATACTCACATAAGCCCCCTCATCTATGATTGTACCAGCCATGACCATTCTATATATTTGGACGATGATTCAGAATGGTACACTTGCTGGTAGGCGGGGTCTGCCAAGTTGATTCCAGTCGAAGGAGACAACTAGGTTGCTTGGAGGTGGGACCGAGTAGATGGTCGGGTATGGCTCTGACGAGCTTCCTTCCTATGGTAAAGGAACGGGTAAATTGCCCTCATGTTCATCGGAGTCTGTGTTTATGAAGAGAATTTGGACGGCGTCATCCTTGTTCTCTCCTGTGACGGTATCATCTGAGGATAAAACCTCTGAAGGCAAGACCGGGTCAACTGCCGTCTCGACCTTTTGACTTTCGTATGGTATGGATTTAGATGGTTTATCTTCAATGATAGGTGCTTCGACTGACCACTTGAGCAGGGCAGCTGGGTTTTCAACTGGTGACGGACTCGGCAAGAGTTTTTTATATCCAGGAGGAAGTCGTAACGGTGAAACCGAACGATCTTCCAAAACTCTTTTAGCCTCGTCTAAGAAGGGACAACGGTGGACGGCATGATTGCCTTCGCATAGTTTACAGGGAAATCTAGCTTTCCCTTTTTGTCCTGTGGCTTCACTTTCAATAGTTGACGGTGTGCTGTCAACATGGCCATCAGAGGTTGACGACACCAGCTTGTGCAAACGGGGAGACCAGTCCCTTAGTATCCGAGGGATGCAAGGACAATCTCTGTGAAAGTGGTCTCCCTTGCAAATGACACATGGCAATTTAGGCCTGGTCGGTGCAGTGTGTGGATTTTCATTAGACGACACTCGTTTGCCCCCATTCGCTTTTGGCTCCTTCTTCTTCTTCTCTTTCTTCTTCTTTTCCTTCTTCTCCTTAGGAACTTGACTTTTGGCTTTGCCAGCCCCATCAAGCGAAGAGGAAGGAGGAGAGGAAGAATTAGAGGAAGTAGAAGGTTGGTGGGTAACTCTGGACTGGTCTAACTGCTGATTCGATTGTTCAGGAATAGTGGTGTTCTGAACGACATTGGTTGAGAAGAGCCATACTGGCAAGCCAATTGTCAGTCCTGGAAGCGACAAGGTGGCCATATGGGGTGCACCAACATCTCCCCAAGAGGAGAAGGGACTAGGATTTCCACCAAGGGGAATTCCTTGGTTGGTAGACTCCATTTTCTCAACCCAAGATCAACGTAGGAAAGGGGTAATGAATATTCCGTTTAAAATAAATTTTTAGACGCTTTAGACACAACTTGTTTTTTCAGTTTTTAAGAGTCGAGAAAAAACAAAAGATGACTCTAGTCTCCTTCGATTTTTAATGAGCCTGAAGTGACAAGTGCTCAGATGGACCTTTTCCGTTAAGGAGTCTGAAAAGGAATGAAAGGGACTGCTTTGGAGATCTAGGTAGAGGGAGTACCAAACCAATCACAAAACTGCAGAATACGTTTTACGGTACGACAGTCAATCTTCCCGAATGTTGTGTTCGGTGCATTGCGATCAGTAGGGCAGCCGACACGGCTTCCTATGGATAAAAGGTTTTAAGCCTATAGGGGTCTCCCAATATATACTCGACGGTACGTGGGAGCACAAGTCCGTACTGGCACTTATCGTCTCACAGTGGAGGAATCACCCAACCATCAGTGAGGACAACATTTACCAGGCTTTACGACGCCGGAACACGTCTCTAGCCTAGACCTATATGTTGTGCGTTAAGTTCCAATGCGTTGTTAGATTCATTCAATTTATTTTAAGTTGATATTTCTTATGAAGTTTTCCTTTTGGGTTCACCACGAGATGTAGATGTAATTCCTAAATGCAATCTAAAGATGATAAGCAAGCTTTTATCTCTTTTCAGCAATGAAAATCCTAGCTACAAGGGGAAAAGAAAGACACAATCTTTTCTCAAAGAGCAAAGAGCACACTGTAAATGCACTTTTCCTAAATCAAGCCATACAAACTATCAATATGCAAATGCACATATGCATGTATTTGTTTTCACTTTCTTAATATTGATGCCTAAAAAGAAAGTTGATGTACAAATCTGAATTTGCTTTCAAGTGAAAAACACAAACAAGCTTCTTTTCGAAATCAAAAGGTAGAGAAGATTACGACACTTTATGATTTTGAAATAAACACTCGTTTTGACACTAGAAAGTGACAAATTCAAACCAAAGGTAAAAGTAAAAGTATAATCAACTGTCAACAGCAAACAAACTTTCTCCTAAGATCAAAATCGACACTTACGACAGATCTAAATCTAAGGACGACAGTATGACTATTCTACTTTTTCAATGGAAAACTGTAAATGATGTAACAAACACATAAAGAACATCTACAGCCTTTTTGTACAAAGGAGGTGGAATTAAGGCAAAGAAAAGGGGTTTTAAAATAGACACACACTGATTACAGGCTGCCAAATCAGAGACAAAACTGAAAAAATGAAGCAAAGAACCTCAGCTGCACAGGGCTAGGCTGATCAGCGCACCTGTTACATAGAGAAACTGAATTGCAGCGCAGGTAGCCCTCTCGGGAACTACGTTGAAATGCAGAGTCTCTTCACAAAGCCTGCGCTGGGGCAGAAACGAGACTTCTATCCGGGTTCTGGGTCACGGTTTGCAGTTTAATCTATGGTTTTTGGCCGAGTAAAAGCAATCAGTAATGCACAATCAGAGGGTGGATTTAAAGGAGGTCTACGAGCTATCACAAAGGGTAATCAGATCATTTGTGAATCAGCTGTTCAAATCATAAACAAATCCAGTGAATGGATTGAAGTAGCAGGTGTCTACTTTGCATTTGATAATGGAAAATGCAGTTCGATTGCTACTTCTGTGTTTATGAAACAAAAAACAAGAGAAACAAAAACAAACTAACTAGACACGATCCCCAACAGAGTCGCCATTTTTTTGTTTGGAAAAGTGTCTACTCAGAACGCCCCTATCCCACTAAGGTGTGACAGTGCCTTAGCAACAAACAAGGAAAACTACTTTCATATTCTTCTTTATGAACTGTAAATGAAGAGGAATAGGATGAACTAACCTGTGTCTTGCGCTATTCCTTTGATCCAGTCTCTCTCCTCTTTGACAGCTTCCAGCTACCTGGTCCTTCACTTGCCCAGCTTCACCAAGTTCCTGCAAGATCACAGAAGAGGAAAACTACACAAAGACATGGATTTACATTCATAAATAGCTTAGGATCAGATTTAAGCTAAACATGCAAATATAACAAAACATCATTGATACACAAGCATGTAGGAGAAACTCAAATAGTTTTATTGATATAACAAGAAGGTCCAGGAGGAGTTACAACCAATGATTCCTGATCCAGCATCAACCCCGCAGCAAAGGAATCCCCTCTTCACCTCCAACAAAGCATAAATCACCCAATGCACTGATCTCTATCTCAAAACCAACAGAAATTCTCTGCAAAGTACAAAATTCCAGCCTCTGGATCTCTGGGATGAGGGATCCATATAGAGATGTATGCAAAGAGGATGAGTCGGCTTATGTTTTGACTTGTGGCCTCTCTCTGTCAGTTCTTGCTTCCACTTGGAGACTGAGAGCCTCTTACTCATCTCTGGTCGAACTCAGTGAGGCAAGTGTCATTGGGAAGATTCTGGAAGCTTCCATTGTCTGTCCACCTCGCGGAATGACACTGCCATTTGTCATTTCCCGCTCAGCGCACCCTGGTAGTGCATTTAGGTGCGTTGCAACGCACCTAGATAGTGTACTGGGGTGCTATGCAACGCAGCTAGCTAGTGGAACAGCTGAAATTATCCTGATTTGACTGATTCTGAGCAGTTTCTGGTTGAGAACTTCTGGGAGAAGCTGTAATTGGTTGACCTTGTTCCTCTAGGGGTAGGAACAACACTTTTAGGGACTTAGGATCCCTTGGTTTATGGACATTTCATGCTTAGATCTGTAAGGCACAAAAATGTCTATAACATTCCTCTTCTTCTTCTACTTCACACTTCTTCTGGCTTCAAAAGATATCGAACTTTCTTGTGAGAGAGTGTGCTCCAAATGAATTCAACTTTCTTCTATTTATAGGCTTCAAGGGAGGTGGAATTGATGTCCTTAGGTCAACGTGATCTCTTCTAGTCCAATTTGATGTGGAGGATACATAAATTACATTTGCATCAATACATAACCTTTTTACATGATTCAAAAGCCCAAGAAGGGCCTCTTTAAAAGTACAAGGACTCTATTGACTCGGAATAATTCTAGAAGTCCTCAATGGGGACTTTGACCTAGAACATGGTGATCCAAGCATGAAACACATGCTTTGATAAGTCATAATAATAATAATAATAATAATAATTTTCTTTACTCTTTTCAAAATATGACTCAAATACATTTAATGAAGACCAAACGTAGTTTCATTTTCCAACAATAGGTTGACTTGTTATTTGCATGATGACAAGGTCTTGGAGGGTCTTTGACTCTAATTTTGTCTCAACTAAATCTCTCTTTACAATACGTAACGTGCCCAAAAGGGTATTCCATACATGAAAATGACTCTTATGACTTGTTGACTCAAATAATATCCCTAGAAGCACCTAATGGGTGCTTCACATATAAATCAAATAACCTTGAGCTTGAAACCCATGCCTCAAGAAGGACAATAATAATTGTATTTTTCTCTTTACTTCAAATATATAAAATCATGATTACATATGTCATTGTGAAGACCGAACCTAGTTACACATTTCAACACTCCCTCTTGATTAGGGAGGTATTCATAATCCATACAAGGTACTTGGACAATCTCAAACTAAATAATTCTCATAAGAAGAGTTGGATTGGTATGCCATCTCATAATCTATCTTATCATCTTATATCAGAGCATCTCTCAAACCAACCAACATTTTCATATATGAAGGCCTTGAATAACAACTATATCTCTCCATAATATTAGAGCACAATTATAGAAAAACCAATGACTAATAGACACCAGCATCATTGTATCTCAAGGCACATACCACCCCCCACACCCCCCCGTGGGGTGTTAAAAGGGTATGTCCTTTTAGGAAAATTATTTTCATGGAATAACACATACTCAAGGAATTTCCTATTCGAACACTCTTTCCTTTTGGATGCCCTACCACATCCTCAAAGAGTATCATAATCAATATCAGATGCTTACCCAATCCTCCATTATTTCTTCATAGAATGAAGAAAAGAATTATGTGTCTATATCTCCCTCTCAACTAGGGTGGATATACTCATTCCTATAGAGGAATATACTCAAGCTCCCTCATAACTAGGGACTTGCCCAGGCTCCTTCTATATTTGCAAATATATACGCTATTTCGCCTTGGTGAAGGCATGTATACATGCTAATTCGACACATGGAAGTAGCATATATATTATCAAATAAGACGTTTGAAGTTTCAGTTGGTTTTGGTTGTTGATGCGGAGTTCTGGGTTCAAATTTGTGTTCTGGTGACAGTGATTTGATTGTTTAGATTGACTGATTGTGATTTGCTTTAGTTTTGATGGGTTTGAGTGATTGGTTGTATTGTAGTGGTGATTGAATTTGAGCTTCAATGTTACTAATGGGTCCACTATGAAAATTGGATGAAACATGGCCTTCATATTGTGTTTTTGTGTACCAGGAGTATCTTGTCTAAAAATTTATGAAACATGGTCCCTAGAGGAAGAGAGAAGGTCGTAGCCTTATGTAGGCCGATGCCTATGTACTGGTAAACATATCGGCCAATACAAGAGCTAGGGGTTGGAGCTCCCTTCCAGTAAAGTTTGGAGAATTAGTGAAGCTTGGAGCCTTCTGTAGGTCGGTGCCTGCATACTGGTAAACATATTGGCTAGTAAAAGAGTTAGGGGGTTGTAGCTCCCTTCCAATAGAAGCTGGAGAACGAGAGAAGGTTGTAGCTTTGTGCAGGTGGGTGTTTGTGTACTGGTATGAGTCTGCAACAGTACAATATTGTAAATAGATTTTTCTTATATTAGAAGAAGAGAGAGACAACAACAATAGGTGTTTTTTCCCCCACATTGTGTTTCCACCTTAAATCTTGGTGTTCATGTGTGTTTCTTATGTGTGATTGTTTATTATGTTATTACTGCACATGGTTACTATTTAATGGTTAATTAAGTACTGATACACTGATCAAAGATCAACATATGGTGAATTAAATGAATCATATGCTCACTGGATATACGCTGGTTTCCTTAAGAACATTTGTGTGCACAGGTGAGTTCCCTTTATTGACGTAGCATATATAAATCTGATTATGAAAAGAGAAAGCTATTGATTTGATAATACTGATTCACCCCCCTCTTAGTATTATTCTCAACAATTGGTATTAGAGCAGGTCCTTCCGAAAAAGCTTGATCGCTCGAAGGAAGATCTCTCAAGATGAGCAATCATGAAGGAATGGGATCTATCAAACCACCAATCTTCAAAAAGATAACTTAGTATATTGGAAGAAAAAAATAGAGCCTATCTTCATTCACTTGGAGGTGAGGTTTGGGCAATTGTGGAAAGAGGTTACCAATATCGAGCAGTAGTCCCCACGGATCCAGCAGAAAGGAAATCATATGAAATCAGTGCCAAAGTCATCAATGCTTTATTGAGAAGTCTATCAGAATCCGAATTCATCAAAGTCATGCAGTTCAACACAACTAAGGAAATATGGGACAGAATCATTCAGAGCTACGAAGGAGACTCCCAGATAAAATGTGCTAAGCTTCAAACTCTCAGAATCCAGTCTGAAACTCTCAAGATGCATAGTCATGAAAGTATTGCTAGTTATTTATTACGAGTAGATGAGATTTTAAAATATATGAGAAATCTGGGTGAAGAAATAAAGTAGGCTGCTATAGTTGAGAAAATTTTGAAATCTCTATCTTCTAAATTTGAGTCAAAAGTATCTGCCATTGAAGAAAATCAAGATCTACAATCTGTTATTATCATTCAACTTCATGGAATTTTAACTACCTTTGAAATAAGGAAAGGAGGTCCATCAGAAATCAGAGAAGCCACTTTTAAAGCTTCTGCAAAAGGAAAAGAAAAGGAAGATCTCAAAGAATTACGATATATATCAGAAGAAGATGAGGTAAAATTTTTGAAGAAACTTCAACCGGGTTCTGGAAGATTCAGAGGTAAGATTCACTTCAAATGTTTTGCTTGTGGAAGAGTTGGTCATTATGTTGCTAAATTTCCTCATGACAAACAAAAGATTTCTACAAAAGTAATAGAAGAAGTTATTATACTCATGAAGAGAGTGATGGCCTGTCTAATAGTGATGAATATTATCAAGATGTTAAACTACTCATGGCATATGAAAATGATACCTTAGAAAAGGAAGATTTCCTTAAAGAAATCACTCAACTCAAAATCTGTTTGGTAGAAAAGGATACAATCATATACACAGTGACACATCAACTCACTGAAAAGGACAAGAACAATGAAAAATTAGAGTGTGAAGTAGTAAGTCTAAGAAAAGAACTTGAGAAGACAAAAAATCTGAATCTTAGATTTGCTAAAGGATCAGAAACGTTAGATGAAATCATCAAAGTTCAGCATTCTCCTCTTATAAAGACTGGTCTTGGTTTTCATGAAACTATTGAAGGTTAATCTAGCTCACAAGATGAGGCAAGGAACTCTAATACAAAATATGAAATTCTCAACAAGGAGATAAGAGGTCAACCCCATCAACAACCAAGGAAAGAAAGACTTCAAAGAAAATCATTTACTCCTAACTATGGAAGTGATAATCGGTTCTTTCCTCTGATGAATAATGTTGAATGTTTTATATGTCATAATTTTGGACATGTTGCAGCTAGATATAAAAGTAGAATGGTTCAAACTAATAACCATTACACAGAAAGATCATCAGTTTTTAGGTATTTTAAGAGATATTGTTTTTCTTGCAAAATGTTTGGTCACAAAGCTATTGATTGCGATAGAAGGAATATGAAACATATAAGATATTATGCTTGTAACAAGTTTGGGCATATAGAAAATGAATGTGGGAGAAAATTTAGGCCAACATACCAAAAGGAGCAAACATCATCACAATCCAAGGTATTGAAGAAGAAGGAATGGTTGTCAGAAAAATGTGGCATAGCTCAGTATACATACATAACAGACTTAGAGGGAGTTGAAAGTGTGAAACTTCAGTATTCCAATTCTCATATGCAGTTATTATGAATAAAATTCATGTATATACATGAGTTAGAAGATGCACAGTAGTGTATATGTTGTTTTAATGAAGAGGAAATGGGATAGACTCACTCAAGAAAAGGGGTTTGATATGGTTCAGTCAATTATCAATTATCTTTTCTGTTCTGATCAATGATGATTACAATCTACTGATGATATGTAGTGTTGGAAATAATACTGAGAGGGGGGTGAATCAATATTATATAATTCTTTTAATAAATCTTCTTTATTTGTTCTTTGAATTATTTTGCATGTCAGTACCATAAAATAATGAGCATGAACAAAAGAAAACAGATAGTCACACCAAAGAACACAAGATGTAAGGTGGAAACCCAATGTGGGTGAAAACCACCTGCTTCAATATGTCTCTATCTTCTTTCAAATTAGAAACTCCTTTTACAATGGTTTTGTACTGGTGCAGTCCTTTACCAGTACGTAGGCTGCAACCTGCAGAGAGCTACAACTCTCTCTCGTTTTCCAGTCTCTCCTGAAAGGGAGCTACAACCCCCTACTTCTTTTCATAAAGCATCAAATGATCATCAAGAATATAACAGTTACAGTCCACTACAGTTATCAGATCAGCAATAACAGAACTAACCTAGAACACCTTATCAACAGAGAAATTCAATCAACAGAACATCTTAAGACAGAGACGCAGTTTTCCCTTCTGTGGCCTGCGTCGCGACGCAATTCACCTTCTGCTTTCCTGCGTACACCCATAGGTATCCTTCTGCATCACTGCGTGCCCATGCACTGTTCCTTGAACTGCACTGCGTCCTGTTGCTGCAGGGACGCACCCAGAAACACTATCGCGCCGCGTACTTTGCTGCAGGGACGCACCCAGAAATGCTATCGCGCCACGTCCTTTTGCTCCAAGGACGCACCTGAACCTTAGTCGCTTTGCGTCCCCACACAGATCTCCTGTTACTGCACTGCGTCCCGGACGCACCTGAACCCTTCTGCGCCTGCGTCCCGGCGCACCTGAACCCTTACTGCACCTGCGTACCTCCGGGCATAGATGATTTCAAGACTTCAGAAGTAACCCAGACAGTCAGCTCTACAGATCTGAACATGCGCCGAAGAGATCTTGGTCCATCAGTAGGTTCGCCTTGTTTAGATCTAGACCAGATCTAGCCCACATAAGATATTCAACCAAAACATGCTCAAGCCAAATGATATCCTTTGCTTTATATAGGAAAGCTCTTCCTTAAAACATGGATCAATACCACGAGCCGACACCATAATAACCCAATACCGTCGGCTAAATACCAAGAGTAAAACATAAGAAACCCCATGTGTGCTTTTCTCTGCCTTGAAATGTGTGCACTGGGGGGACGCACCTCCTGAACGGCTGCCCTGCGTATCTGGACGCAGTCCCTGCATGGTGTACCTGCGGGTACGCACCTTCTGAACTGCTTTCCTGCGTCCTTCTTAATTTTCAACAAATTGAGAGCCTTGCCACGGGAGTTGCCATCAAGTACAACATCTGTAACATATAGCCATACCAGAAACATAATGCCAACAATCTCCCCCTTTGGACTTGATGGCAACCTCACAAACTTCAGCTTCATTCTCCCCCTTTGACATCAAGGGCAAAGGGGCATGCTCCCCCTAAGACCATGCTCCTCCTGAAAATGAACCAGATCTGCAGCAAAGAACCATAATCCACAATGAAAGAGATAGAGACATATTGCAGCTATTTCCAAGATCTCCTTCTGACCATCCTCCATAATGCCAACAATGCATTATATGCTCCCCCTGAACCTGTGCCATCAATCAGAAAAGGTTCAACAATAAGATGATGCATCAACAACCCCCAGTGTTTGCCTGAGGTATTCAAAAGTGTCCCTGGGCAATGGTTTGGTGAGAATATCAGCAACTTGTTCCTTAGAAGGAACATACTCCAACTTGACCTTCTGTTCAAGTACTTGTTCCCGGAGAAAATGGTACTTGATTGGTATGTGCTTGGTTTTTGAATGCATAACAGGATTCTTTGAGATGCTGATTGCACTTGTGTTGTCACATAAGATGGGGATTGGTGGTGTACACGTGATTTGAAAATCCTGCAAAGTCTGCATCATCCAAAGGAGTTGGGTGCAACAAGATGCAACAGCAACATATTCCACTTCAGCTGTAGACAAGGCAATTGAACTTTGTTTCTTGCTGAACCAAGATACTAGTCTGGAACCCATAAAGAACGCACCACCACTTGTGCTTTTCCTGTCATCCACGCTTTCGGCCCAATCTGCATCTGTATAAGCATGAAGTGTAAGATCTGTATCTCTAGGATACCATAAGCCATAATGTTGAGTCCCTTGAAGATATTTGAAAATTCTCTTCACTGCCTGAAGATGAGTCTCCTTTGGATTTTCCTGAAATCTTCCGACTATTCCAACTGCATGCATGATGTCCGGTCGGGTACCTGTCAAATAAAGTAAACTTCCAATCATAGATCTGTAGGTTGGTTGATGTACTGCTGCAGATTCATCATTTGCACTAAGGCTACATCCTGTGACCATGGGTGTACATACTGGTTTTGCATCTTCCATACCATATTTCTTCAAAATCTGTTTGAGATACTTGGTTTGAGATAAAAAGATTCCTCCTTCTTTTTGTTGGATTTGCAAACCAAGGAAATATGTCAGTTCTCCTAGCAGGGACATTTCAAATTCTTTCTGCATGACCGAGGCAAAGTTTTGACTCATAGCTTCTTCATTGCTCCCAAAAATAATGTCATCTACATATACAACAAGTATTAGCAATTTGTCATTTTCAACTTTTATATAAAGATTGCTATCTGCTGATCCTTTTGAAAAGCCTTGTTGATGAAGATATTTGTCCAAACGGTAGTACCAAGCCCTTGGAGCTTGTTTGAGACCATAGAGAGCCTTTTTCAATCTGCATACAAGATTTGGATCATTTCCAAGAATGAACCCATCTGGTTGTTCAATGTACACTTCTTCTTCCAAGTCTCCATTCAGAAAGGCTGATTTCACGTCCATTTGAAATACTTTGAATTTTTGAAAACTTGAGAGAGCAAGGAACATTCGGATGGCCTCAAGTCTTGCAACAGGAGAAAAGGTTTCTTCAAAGTCTATTCCTTCTTGCTGCGCATACCCTTTACAAACAAGTCTGGCCTTGTTTCTAATTACTTCTCCATTTTCATTCAATTTGTTTTTGAAGACCCATTTTGTTCCGATAACATTCTTATCCTTTGGTCTAGGAACCAGCTCCCAAGTGTTGTTCTTTTCGATTTTCTCAAGTTCTTCATCCATTTCTTTCACCCAACATTCATCTTTGCATGCCTCTTTCACACTTTGTGGTTCAGTAGAGGAGAGTAACGCCAAATAGCTTGAAGCTTCTGCAACTGTTCTTCTTGTTTGTACACCTGCTTCTTTCTGCACCATAATCTGAGATTCCGGATGATTCTTCTGAACATATCTGGAAGGAGTCTTTTCTTCTATTCTTGTCTGCTCCTCTGGTTCTTCTTGAGGTTCTTCTTGAGATTCTTCTTCTTCATCATTCTGTCTTTGAGGGTAGCCTTCATCTTCTTCATGATGTACTTGCCTAGGAATGTATCCCTTCTCATCAACCACTACATCAATGCTGTCAACAATTCTGCCAAGTCTTTTATTGTAGCATTTGTATGCTTTGCTATGTGGAGAGTAACCAAGAAGAATGCCTTCATCTGCTCTAGGTTCAAGTTTGCCAAGCTGCTCATCAGTATTCTTGATATAGCATTTGCTCCCAAATATTTTGAAGTGCTTTACCGAAGGAGTCTTACCACTCCAGAGCTCATGAGGAGTTTGAGTGCTGTTCACCCGAACATTTGTTTTGTTGAGAATAACAACCGCAGCATGTGCAGCTTCACCCCAGAAGGTTGCGGGAGTTCCTGATTCATCAAGCATAGCACGAGCCATTTGTTGGACTGTTCTGTTCATTCTTTCCACAACTCCATTTTGCTGAGGAGTTCTAGCTGTAGAGAATTCTCTTCTTATCCCATGTTCTTCATAGAAATCGAAAAATTCATTTGAGGTAAACTCCCCACCTCTGTCGGATCTGAGGCACTTAATTTTGTGACCTGATTCATTTTCAACCAAGGCTTTGAAGGATTTGAATTTTTCGAATGCTTCATCTTTGTGCTTCATACGTCCTAACCAGACAAACCTGGAGAAATCGTCAATGAATAATATCAAGTATTCTTCTCCTCGAGGTGTTCTTTTCCTAAAAGGACCGCATGTATCTGTATGTACTAGCTCAAGAGGCATGCTGGCTGATCCTTCTTTCTCTGGAAAGTTAGTTCTGGTTTGTTTTCCAAACTGACATGATTTGCATATGGTGTTGTCAGGAATTTTGATATCTGGAAGATCATGAACTGCCTGATATTTGCATGCTTTCCTTATTTTTGAAAAGCTTAGATGCCCCAACCTCCGATGCCATAACCAGTGCTCATCATCCTTGCTCAGATAGCATTGTTGTTGTCCTTCTTCAAATATGTACAGATTATTTGGAGTTCTTTTGCCTTTGATCACTGTTTTACCTGTATCAAGATCACGAACAAGACATCCATTTGATCTGAATATAACCTCGATTCTTTGATCACACATCTGGCTGACACTTAGAAGATTATGCTTCAATCCATCAACATACAAAACATTTCCAGCCTTTACCTTTTCTTTTAACTGAGCAATGCCCTATCCTTTTATAGTTGAAGGAGTATCATTTCCAAAAGAGACTTTCTTTCCCTTTTCTAGAGCAGAATAAGACTCGAGTTTTTCTTTATCACCTGTCATATGCTTCGAACATCCACTGTCAATGTACCATAGATTTTCCTGTCCCTCTGCATAAAATGCTATCCCACATCTTTATGTTTGAGGTTCCTTTATTCTCCATGTTTTGGTGCTTGAGGCTTGTTCCTTTTTCTGCTGAAACCTGCTCCTGCATTCAGAGTCTTCATGACCAAAGTTATTGCAAATAGAACATTCAACTTCATTTTCAAGAACCGAAAAGTTGTTATAGGTTCTCTTTTTAATCCCTGTCATACTTCTTTGCTTTTGAGCTTCTCTAGTCATGATCGTTTTATATGCAACACATTGAGCTGCTTTGTGACCAAAGTTATGGCAAGAAAAGCATTGTCCATTGAAGAAACTTCTGCGGTTATCGAATCTACCAGCCAATTGATTGTAATTTCTATTGTCATCTATTCTTGAACCAAATTGAGAAGATTTTACCTGTGGCTGGTTGTAGCTTTTGTTCACCCTTAAGATGGATTTCCCCTGATAGTTTCTATTTGTAATTTGTCCCTGCTTTACCTGATGATCTTCATTGTGCTTTTGCTCATTTCTTCTTGCTGCATCAAGATAACTTTTTGAGGTGGATGCTTGAGAGGTTTCTCCATTATAGCCCAGACCTGTCTTGTTTAGAGGAGACCGCTGCACATTGATAATCTCATCCAAAGTTTCAGATCCTTTGACAAACTTGAGATTAATAGCTTTTGTTTTCTCAATCTCTTTTCTAAGACCAACAATTTCACCTTCTAATTTTTCAAGATGTTTTTCCTTTTCATCAATTTGAAATTGTAGAGTATCAATGATCATGTTCTTTTCTTCTATACATCTCTTGAGTCTAGTAATTTCATCATAAAGGTTATCCACATCTATAGCATCCATATAATCATCATCTTCAAATGCCATTAACAACTTATATTCATTACCTTGTTCATCTTCATCACTGTTTGATAGACCATCACTATCTTCATGAGTGTAGTAGCTTTTCTTATTTTCATTATGTTTCTCATTCCATCTAGCAGGTTCCTTTCCTTTATCCTTATAAGGACATTTTGCAGCATAATGACCTACTCTTCCACAAGCAAAGCATTTAAAAGGTAACTTACCTCTGAACCTTCCAGAACCCCTTTGAATATTTTTGACAAAATTTGATTCTTCTTCCTCTTCTTCTGGGACGTGGCTCGCTTCATAATAATCTCCTTTTCCTGATGCCTTGAAAGCAACTTCTCTTCTGTCTGATGGACCTCCCTTTCTCATTTCATAAGCAGTTAGAATTCCATGTAGCTGAGACATAGTAAGAATTCGTAGATTTTCCTTTTCTTCTATTGCAGATACTTTAGATTCAAACTTGGGGGACAATGATCTTAGAACCTTTTCAACCACAACAGCCTCTTTTATTTCTTCACCCAAATTTTTCATACAGTTAACAACCTCATCTACCCGAAGAAAATAGTTAGCCACACTTTCATCATTATACATTTTGAGAGTCTCATACTGAATTCTGAGAGTTTGAAGTTTAGCACGTTTTACCTGTTCATCTCCTTCATAGCTCGTGACAATTTTGTCCCATATTTCTTTTGCGGATTTATAGTGCATTACCTTCATGAATTCTGATTGAGATATACATCCTAATAGAGTACTGACTGCTTTCGCATTTGTTTCATACTTCTTTTTCTCAGCTGCATCTGTAGGAGTAGCTGAAGGAAAAGCGTAGCCTGTCTCTACGATGTCCCAAACTTCTGTACCAAGAGATTGAAGATAGGCAGTAACTCTTACCTTCCAATAATTGAAGTTTGTCCCATCAAAAACCGGTGGCCTGATTGATGCTTCTCTCTCGTAGTTGCTCATGATGAACGATCTACCTTCAAGCGATCAAGCTTCTCTGAAGGACCTAGCTCTGATACCAATTGTTGGAAATAATACTGAGAGGGGGGTGAATCAGTATTATATAATTCTTTTAATAAATCTTCTTTATTTGTTCTTTGAATTATTTTGCATGTCAGTACCATAAAATAATGAGCATGAACAAAAGAAAACAGATAGTCACACCAAAGAACACAAGATGTAAGGTGGAAACCCAATGTGGGTGAAAACCACCTGCTGCAATATGTCTCTATCTTCTTTCAAATTAGAAACTCCTTTTACAATGGTTTTGTACTGGTGCAGTCCTTTACCAGTACGCAGGCTGCAACCTGCAGAGAGCTACAACTCTCTCTCGTTTTCTAGTCTCTCCTGAAAGGGAGCTACAACCCCCTACTTCTTTTCATAAAGCATCAAATGATCATCAAGAATATAACAGTTACAGTCCACTAATATTATCAGATCAGCAATAATAGAACTAACCCAGAACACCTTACCAACTGAGAAATTCAATCAACAGAACATCTTAAGACAGAGACGTAGTTTTCCCTTCTGTGGCCTGCGTCGCGACGCAATTCACCTTCTGCTTTCCTGCGTACACCCGTAGGTATCCTTCTGCATCACTGCATGCCCACGCACTGTTCCTTGAACTGCACTGCGTCCTGTTGCTGCAGGGACGCACCCAGAAACACTATCGCGCCGCGTACTTTGCTACAGGGACGCACCCAAAAATGCTATCGCGCCGCGTCCTTTTGCTCCAGGGACGCACCTGAACCTTAGTCGCTCTGCGTCCCCACACAGATCTCCTGTTACTGCACTGCGTCCCGGACGCACCTGAACCCTTCTGTGCCTGCGTCCCGGCGCACCTGAACCCTTACTACACCTGCCTACCTCCGGGCATAGATGATTTCAAGACTTCAGAAGTAACCCAGACAGTCAGCTCTACAGATCTGAACATGCGCCGAAGAGATCTTGGTCCATCAGTAGATTCGCCTTGTTTAGATCTAGACCAGATCTAGCCCACATAAGATATTCAACCAAAACATGCTCAAGCCAAATGATCTCCTTTGCTTTATATAGGAAAGCTCTTCCTTAAAACATGGATCAATACCACGAGCCGACACCATAATAACCCAATACCGTTGGCTAAATACCAAGAGTAAAACATAAGAAACCCCATGTGTGCTTTTCTCTGCCTTGAAATGTGTGCACTGGGGGGACGCACCTCCTGAACGGCTGCCCTGCGTATCTGGACGCAGTCCCTGCATGGTGTACCTGTGGGTACGCACCTTCTGAACTGCTTTCCTGCATCCTTCTTAATTTTCAACAAATTGAGAGCCTTGCCACGGGAGTTGCCATCAAGTACAACATCTGTAACATATAGCCATACCAGAAACATAATGCCAACATGTAGAAGTAATTTTTTCCCTCATAAATTGTTAGTGATATGATGGATATTTGGTTGATGATGATGCCTTGATGATTCTTACTAAAAAATGCAATGATCAGATATGACAGTGAATAGTTGGCACAGGTTCAAGGGGAGCATATGCTTCTAATAATGCATTGTTGGCATTATATTATAAGAACTTGGTACATAATGATTCTTATGTTTCTGAAGACAGAGGTGGCCTATGATGAAACCTCAAATGATACTTATATTTCTTGATCCACATAGTTGTTTTGATTCAGTTGACTCTTTTGATGAAGGACATATACAGGTTATTGATCTTGATGTTGTTGACATATGATTATGGTGCATAACTTATATGGTGTATGATAGTCACTGATGACTATCATGGTCTTGTTTAGATCGTTAGTCCTTTTTATAAATGTCATGTATATCATTTGATGTAAAGGTCATGTAAAGACCTATGATGTAATTGTTAACCCCACTATGCATGGGAAGGATGATGTAATAATTTTTCAGTCATGTATGAACATTTGGTATATCCCCTCTTGGTTAGGTGATTGATGTATGTATGAGTCATTGGTGATAGGCAAGTCATACTCACATAGTATATATTTGCCAACTTTGCATGTGGTCGGGGGAACATGGACAACATAGTGCATTTCTAAGGGGGAGAATATCGTGGTCCACTTTTTTCCCTTGATGTCGAAGGGGGAGAGTATCTTGGTGTTGTGTTGTTTGATAGGTCTAACAGGTTTCACAACTTGACAAAATAAACACCAATATGGTTTCCATCAAGTCCAAAGGAGGAGATTGTTGGCATTATGATACAAGTGTTGTCCTTGATGGCAACTCACATATATGATGCATGATGGAAGTTCATAGTGTCGTAGGTCAATTTAGAGGTAACAACAAAGGATTATAGATTAGACTCTAGATATTGAAGAAAGAGAATGTTTTAAGAAGTATATGCTAGCTCACCTAGTCGAAGTAGCGTATACACATAGGTACATAGAACAAAAAGTGTGTATACGTATGAACACACTTTCACAGAAGGAAAAGTGCGTATGGGATAGAAAATTAAGGATAATGAATACCAGGGGTTCCTACCATGGTATTGACCCATGGTAATGAATGTGGCAAAAAATATTGATACCATCAAAGAATACCAACAACATAACTATGGTTTTGGTCTGAGGTATTGACAAAGGATCTAAGTATATAAGGAGGAGGAGATCAAAGGGCCAAGTGTGTAAGTGAAAGGGTTTTTCATGAATACTTCTATCTGAAGTATATTTTATGTTGTAATGGCTATGGTAATGATATGATCTGAAATATCACATGCATATTTGGATATAATGTTGGATCAAGATCATGAGACTTGAAATGACTTATCATTGAATAATATGATAATGGATGGGCTAGATATGAATGTTAACACATGTTTTATTCTGTAAATGTTATGATCTCGATATGACTGAAGTCTAGAATAGCTTTGAAGTTTTAAGTTAGTGTTTGCAGATCTATACGCTATTTCACCTTGGTGAAGGCACATATACACGGTTGTTTGGCACTTCAAAGTAGTGTATACATTATGAAATATGATACTTGAAGTTGCAGTTGGTTCGGGTTGTTGATGCAGATTTCTAGGTTCAACTTTGTGTTCTAGTGACAATGATCTTATTGTTCAGATTGATTGATTGTGATTTTCTTTAGTGTTGATGGGTTTCAGTGATTGGTTGTATTACAATGGTGATTGAATTTGAGCTTCAATGTTATTGATGGGTCCAGTATGAAAATTGGATGAAACGTGGCATTCATATTCTGTTGTTGTGTACCACGAGAATCTAGTTTGAAAATTTAAGAAACATGGTCCCTGGAGGAAGAGAGAAGGTCGTAGCCTTCTGTAGGCTGACACCTACGTACTGGGAAACATATAGGCCAATACAAGATCTAGGGTGTTGGAGCTCCCTTCCACTAGCAGATGGAGAATGAGTGAAGGTTGGAGTCTTCTGTAGGTCGGTGCCTACGTACTGGTAAACATATTGGCTAGTAAAAGAGCTAGGGGGTTGTAGCTCCCTTCTAGTAAAATCTAGAGAATGAGAGAAGGTTTTAGCCTTCTACATGTGGGTGCCTGTGTACTAGTATGAGTCTGCATCAATATAAGATTGTAAACATGTTTTTCTTATATTAAAAGAAGACAGAGACAAAAAAAGCAGGGGGTTTTTCTCTCGCATTGGGTTTGCACCTTAAATCTTGGTGTTCATGTGTGTTGCTTATGTGTGATTGTTTATTCTGTTATTATTACACATGGTTACTATTTAATGGTTAATTAAGTAATGATGCATTGATTAAAGATCAACATATGATGAATTAATTGAATCATAAGTTCACTGGATATACACTAGTTTCCTTAAGAACAGTTATGTGCACATGCGAGTTGACTTCAATGAAGTAGAGTATATAAATATGATTATGAAAAGAAAAAGTTATTGATTTAATAATATTGATTCAAACCCCCACCCCCCCCCCGCCCGCTCCTGCTCATTATTATTCCCAACACTTTATTAGGGTCTTCATACCATCTCAATGGAGACTTCATAGCTAATTCCTCTAGTTATTGTATGTTGATCACTTATCTTATCTTATGTGACTATAGTTGCATATTTAATGAATTATTTTCCTTTCTTCACATATTTCTCCCTAGGAACTTCTATACATAGTTCCTTCATCTTGTTAACCACCTAATATTCCATATGAGGTCATATTATGTTGATTTCATCTTATCAATATGAGAACTAGTTCAAGTTATATGCCTTCATGCATATTTGTAAAGTAAGATATCCTCCTTCTTTGATCATGCTCATGAAATAGAGCATTCAATAATTATAACTACAACCATATGATGACATGAATTTATATATTTATTTCCAAATATACATACCTCTTCATGTGATCATCTAGACTTGCTTCAAAAACTTCCTTTCCTTACTAGAATATGAAAGTACTTCAAAAAAATCAACATGTTACACATCTTAGTCATCATACCTTACGAGAGGATCCCTTACAAGGTTAACTATAGACAGTAAAATAGGCACTTTCTTCTTCCAAGTAGAGGTGAAACTTCTAATAAAGATTCCAATGGAGGATCTTGATTGTCCTCATCCTACAAATGATCCTTCCTAATGATCATGACGTATGATGATTTTTCTTTATATTATCATGTTAGATGACTTTCTTCCAACCTTATATATTGCTACTTCATTTGTACTTACAGGTTTTTAATCAAGATGTAATGACCTACTTTATTCCTATCGTGATGATTGTTATAAACTTGTAGACTTCTACTTAAACTATCCTTCCAAACTTATACGACAATGTCATATTTAACGTTAATGCATATTTATGTTAATGATTCACCATATCATGAATGCTACCTTCTATAAAACTGAAAAAAACTAAGCAAAGGGGATTATCACAGTCATAGTAGAGATATTTCACTCTCTCCTTCTTAGATTTCTTCTTTTTTTATTCTGCCACTTCTTAGGTAACATGGGATTCATTTATGTCCTTTTTCTTCTAGTTTTCCTTCTTGAGTTTGGGACAATTGCTTTTAAAGTTACCATATTCATTACATTGATAGCATCATATCTTTGACATATTGATATTACTTTTTTCCTGAGGGCCAATCTTTCCAAAATTTCCTTTTCTCTTGGCCAGGGAAACATATGCTTGACTTTTTTTGGTTGATCCAACATCACTCTTTGCCTTCAACCTAGTTTCTTCAATCTTACATAATGACCAAAGTTCACTGAATGGGGTAACCTCCTTCTTTCCATAAATACTTGAAACAAAATTACCCCATTCATCAAGGTAGTGCGATGAGCACAACAATTGTCATTTCTTTGTCAAACATTATTTCCCCTAACTCTTGTAGTTGATTTCATATTTGTGACACCCTCATAAGATATGAGGCTATCCCTTCTTCCTTTGAGACCTTCACCTTGTATAGCTTAGTTCTCAAATATATAACTTCTCAAACAATGCTTACGAATAACAATTCTACCAACTTATAGTAGATTGCTTTCAATTTCTCCAACATTGCCACATAAGGGATAATGGGGATCCTTCATTGATTATTTGAGCTTTTATTTCCACTTTCATACACTTAAATAATTCTTTAGTTTCCTCTTGTGATTATTTGGATATTGAACCCTTAATATGTTTAATAAATTCATTATTTAGATATTTAACCAATTTGTTGCTCTCCTTGCAAAATGAAGTCATTTTGAGAGTAGATTCAGAAATAGATATAAAGATACTCACTTTTCAAGTAAATATTCTTCTTTCATGATGACATATTAAACTTGATGCCTTTCTTGATTTTGATGATGGTTGATGATGTTTCTTCCTTGAAGATGACAATATTTCTTCTTCTAGAGATGTCTTTCCTTAAATATGCTTGAGATGTGACCCTTTATTCAAAGAGAAGGAGATCACCTTGATTACTTTGATGATGATGGAAATTCTTCTTCTTGGTGCCTTGGTATGTAGAAGTGTATAATATGGAGACTTCAAGATGCTTCAAATGTGTATTTCTTCTTTCATTGAGCGGAGGTAGGGTACTTGAAACTTGAAAGTAGTCTTTGAGGTTTTCTTTTTGTTGTTACTTATAGATGGTATGATCCTTGAGATGAGATGGATAATCCTCTTTAATGCTCCTTATATCCTTTCTTCAAGCTACATTTTCTTTTCTTTTCACCTTAGCTCGGATATCATGTTGAGACATCTAGGGGAAACTAGAATAGATGATTTATCTTACTTTAATAACTTCTTGTGATGTATTTTTACTTAAACTTGATTAGATTTTTCTTTCACTTAATTATTATTAGTGTGTTATATCATCAAACGACTACCAAACAATGAAGAAAAATCAAACAAGAGGACACAAGATATAAGCTATCATTGAGGGAAAAAAAACTCTCCTTCAAAGGAAAACCCACAAGAAATATTCATTTCTTATAGAACTTCAAATGACAAATTTCAACACCTATAACCCTTGACTAAGATCTCTCCAAGACCAAGTTAAACTTATCCTTGAAGCACTTCCTTCTCACAAATTCAACCCAAGTCAAACTTGTCTTACATCAGCTTCCACTTCTCTTTTGACCAAGATTTCAGACATGAACTTTGACTATAATCTTGGCCTGCAATTTTTGGCCTCCTGCAATAACTACCACTTCACATGGGTAAGTGGATTAGAGCAGAATTGAGAGGCTTATCTCCTCCACTTTGCTTAGAATTTTCGTCTCATGAATTAGGTTTGAAATAACTATCTTTTAATGTTATATTTCGATGTCTTTTGAGGTCTACAATTTTTCAATTTAGAAAACCTAGCTATAGTCCACGTTTGTGAGAGATATTGCCCAAAAACATTCTTCCTAGCTTTGAATTTTCTCCTCCTTGGATTCTCCTCTTCTTCGCTCCTTCTAGGTTTTTTTCTTCTCTCATCAAAATTCTTTTGAGTTGAATTGATGCCCTTCAAATGAGGTCAATGCATCCTTATATATAGTCTTACTTGGAGGTCAAAAAGCTATTGATGAGGCCGACTTGATGCTTCTTGTAGGAAAACTTGTTATTTGCATGATGAAAAGGTCTTGGAGGGTCTTTAACTCTAGTTTTGAGTCAAATAAATTTTTATTCAAGATATGTAACATTCCCAACTGGGTATTCCATACATGAAAATGACTCGTATGAACTTTTTACTTAAATATGAGCCCTAGAAGAACTTAGTGGGTGCTTGACCTATAAATCAAATAACCTTGAGTATGAAATCCATGCTTCAAGAATCACAATAATAATTTTATTTTTCTCTCTACATCAAATATATAGAATCATGATTACATATGTCATTATGAATACATAAACTAGTTACAAATTTTAACACTTTGCAATCATTAATAACATTCTCCATCCATGATCTGGCTAGGCACGCTAGTTCTTCTCTCATTCATAATGTGAAATAATGTGACAAGAGTGTGACAAGTTTACATCTAGGTTAACATCAAGGGCAACACATTAGACATAATGCCAAAAAAATTCATTTGTCATTCCTTATCAAGGTGATGGGAAAAATAATTACAAAAGGAATGTCAAATTCCTCACTTTAAATGTCAACTTGGGGTTCATACAAGCTTGTGAGGTATTGTTGATTGCATGTGAAAACTACATTGAAAAAACTATGTTTCGAAAAAGAAGCATGCTAATTCTAGGGCTGTATGAATTGAGAAAGGAAATAAACATTTTTTTTTAATTCTATTCAAGGAAATCTATAAATTAACTTAAATAAAAGTACACTAAGGAAAAGGATGATAAAGACAATTTGCATAAAGGAAATGAATATAAAGTAAATTTGAATGAATCATACTATTCTAATAGTAGCAAATAAGAAAACATAAAGAAAATTATTCTAATGATAACCCTAAAGAAACTACTCTAATTGAATCATAAAGAAAAATCACTAAAGAAAATACAAGAAAGTAAATACATGATAGTAATCTAAGTATAGGAATTGTAGAAATAAAACCACAACTCTTCAAAGAAACTAAATCAATAGCCATCCAATCCATGTGAAGAGTGTATTCAACCTCCATTGTAGCTCCAAATGAGGTCTAAAACCTGAAGCAAGCAATGGAGTGAATTCCTCAAGACAAAAGCACTAATTTTAATAACAAACTTCAACCAAAAGTTTGTATTACTTCCAAATTTGAATTTGTAAAAATTATGATTATTCAATCCTAAAGACGAGACTTCATATTTGATTGAAAAAAATCAGATGTAATTTCAATTAATCCATTTGTTGATGCAATTTGTCCCAAAATATCCTAAAACCATGTAGCCTATTTTGTGGGATTATTCCAGTCTTATGGAGAAGGTGAACAAACAAAATCTCTTAAAAATCTTAATAGTTTTCAAGTTTTTTTGGATAAATGAATGCAATGAATGAGAGATATTAATATTGTATTCTTGATTTATTTATGTGGTGAAGGAAAATTATAAGTGCGGACACAATCAAATTCCTCTAGCCTGATAATGGGTCTAGCCACAACAGATACATTCTATGGAATATTACCTTAGGTTAGAATCAATCAAGAGAGCCTACCTCTTGGTCCGCTTATCCTACATGATGAGGTCCTCGCTTGCTCGTTCCAGCTATCTCTCACTTCCTTCTTCAAGCACCTGAAACAAGTAAACAACAACAGACAACAAACATGATAAGACAAATTGCAATTCAACCTATTTAATAAGTCAAGAAACATTAAGCCATGAATATGTAATATTACAAAACATGTAGGAAATCAATCGATAGTTGCATATATTAATATCAAAGAGAGATTACAACCATTCGTCTTGACGTTGCAGTTCTCCTCTGACAAGACTAGGGTCCCACACACTTCTGCTAGAATTCCATGATGGCCTCAAGCAACAATAGTTTTAAAGCTCTTCCCTTTAGGCTTCACTCCAAACCAAATCACACTTCTCCCTCACATAACTAGATAGCTTGTTGTCTACTCCAAACCAAAATAGCATCAACACTTAACCAAAAACACACTTGTGCTTGGGAAGAAGGGAGGTTTATATAGGAAAGATGGATGGGAGATGTATCCTCCGCATGGGATAAGGGCTTATCCCTTGAGGTAGTTCCATCATTATAGGGGAAAGGATCCCAAGCTGACATCCTTGATCCCATCTAGCCAAACCATTTACCAGACTTCCGTTACGAAGGTTCTAGAGCTGGAAGCTTCGGCTCCAAATTTAAAAAAAGAATTCCAAAATAGGACCGGCGGGACTGGAACACAGCTCAGTCGCACCTGTCGGTGTGAGGTATAGTACTAATCTCTTCACATCGGCGTGGGGAGGACAAAGGTCATTAGTGTCGGTCTTGTAAACTGGGAAAAATAGAGGTTTCAGGGGAAATGGTGCAAAAGGGAATTGATCTGCTCATGAAGAGGGACACAATGGGGGGTTCACTATAGAGGTCCTTCAGGATCAAGGAACGAGGAGTACAAGGACAGTGACAAAATGCTGTGTAATAGAAGCCCCCTAAAGCATGAAGCCTGAACTGAAGTGAGGGATGAAATGCTTTATAAATCAGTGCGGGGAACCGGTCTGTTGTCAGAAAACCTACAAGCATGTATAGATACATAGACATAAACTGAGATCTCTGTCAAATGATACATGGATCATGGCATGGATGCAACCATCCAGAGAATGATCATGTAAATGGATCCAGGTATGGGTGTAGCCATCCATAAAAGAGGAACATAATGAAACCAATGTATGGTCGCAGCCATCCGATAATGAGAAGGATTACATATGATAATTCATGGTCTGGTCGCAGCCAACCATCCAATAGAAACCTGTATATCATCATAACCATGTCACACCACTTCGCAACCTGGAAATTTTGTGATTTGAGTCTAGGGTATTGTGCTCCAACATGACCCGTTCAAAGCACATATTCTAGCATTCAAATAGATGTGTTAACGTCGAACATGCCAGAAAGTCGCTTGATTACCAATCAATGATGTAAACCATTAACAATCACGAGAGGAACCACCAATAATGAAAATGGTCCTTAAGGTACTATCAACACAATCCACGAAATGTGAATAGAGGAACTGAAGTCGAACATCCATGAAATCACTTGATCGAAAGCCAATGATGTGAACTTGTCATTGAGTGTGAAGAACTTGCCATTAGGGCATGCAAGCTCTAAGGTACTAGAAGGGAGTCTCTCGGTCAACTTCCCAGATAATGAGTTGAAGTCGACGGAAAGTGACCGTGTCGAAGGAGGGCCATAATGAATCCCACATCATCGATGTGAGACGAGAGGATGAAAAATGATTTTGGACGATATAGAGAATCAGAGGTAAGTGTAACTAGAGAAGGACAAATCTTGAACATATCGAGGACACAACTAGAAGTTTGGCAGCTTTTAGATCCATAGGATCGGTGGTCATGATGACATGGAAGAGATCAAACAGAAGGAAAAAATGAATGGCCCTACCCAGGAAGGTCAATGATACAAAGGAGGATGTCCCAACCCGATACGAAGAAAAGAGTGTCATATTCAAGAGTACGCTGCCGACACAACTAATATATTTCCAAATTTCCCCCCACCATTTTTGGCAGGTACCCCAATTAGTTTTTAATTGTAAGCTTGAAGGGAATAGCATATGCTTCCACTGTAAGTTCATCCTTCGAATGAATCTGACCTAGTAAGTTTAACGAGCCCTAGGAAGGAGAAGCTCATGTTCGTCATGGTGACAAATCCGACATCGTTTAATAGTTTAACAAGTTTGACAAAGGTGTAACTCAGTATCTTTTTCACATTTAGAGAGTTTGAAAAAGACACGTAAAAGAAAAGTCCACATGGTCCCTTTTTGTACATTTGTGTCTCTCGAGCCCGAAAAGGTAGAAAGCAATACTTGAGAGAACCGCTTGACCATTTCAGTCAAGGAGTACCTTTTTTGTAAATAGTGCCTCCCAGCCCAAAAAGGGGGTAAACTTATACTGGGTGCATGACGTTTCACATCTGTTAACAGGTTTGAAATGACAAGGGCTTGGCCATCTTTTCGCTTTTAAAGTGTCGGAAAAGAGATGAAAGCGAACCACCCATTTTTATTCTCTTTAACGAGTTAAAAAGGGAAAAAGAACTTGGCAATCTTTTCATGTGAGTTTAACAAGTCGAGAAAAGAGCCGAAACATGACTCATTATCATCACCGAGCATCCATCACCTATTGCTGCACAAGTAAGGTAAAGTGTATTATCGAGTCCTTGAGGCAAAATAGGTCAAAATATTTACAAAACCTGATATTTTTATGAAAAAATGAATAAAAAGGGGAAAAGTAAATATTTTTCACCATTTACCATTTTACCTTTGTTGTGAAGAATTTTTATCCACTTTTTCCCCAATTGTTCCGGACCAGATTAAGGGAGATCTGGGAGGTCAATCGATGAGCCGCTAGTTTCAGGTAATAGCCAAAGCCATGAGCTCCATTTTCATGCTCTTTATTTCTGATTTTAGCCATTTTTTAAATTTTTTGAGGAGGTTTTTGAAAATATTTTTCGCCCTCGGTCGACGAGATTTCTGGGCACGCAATCATGCCAGCCAAGGGTGATTAACAAGGCCATTTGCACTGATCGATGCAACTATTTTTAAAATAGGGACACTGACGTCATGGATAGAGCTAAACCCTATTTCCTCAAAACTCACTGTTTAAACTTGAATTTTGTGTGCTAAGGATGATTATTGACTCAAACTAATGCCTTTTGCAAGAGAGAATCACTAAAAATGGTGGACTCAAAAGAAAGGGAGCATGAAGATGTTGACACCCAGGTAATGAATGACCCAAATTTCTTGGAGGCTTTGAGGGCTTGCGAGCTCCTCAAATTCCTTCTTATGCCAGGGATACAGGCTTAGCTCGAGTTACTTTAGTACCTAATTAGTCTTTCTCATTGGGGACTACGAGCTGGAGTTGGAAACTTCAGATATATATTTCATCATTGGACTATCTTGCAGATGGGAACTAGTGAACTTGTACAGTTCACATCCGATTGGGGCAAGCATATATTCCTGTCCTACCAAACACTGCCTTGAGGCCCTGAAATCTAGTAGTGGGAAGATAGAGATTTCCAGTGTTAGAGATCTGACACTGAGAGTGCTTCTGTTGACTATCAACAGAGTGGTGGGGTCTTAGGCGAAACATGATACTAACAAGTCGAAGTTCCTTTATGCTATTAACTGCACAGCTCCTACGATCTTCAACTGGGCAAAGGCCATGAAGATCAACCTAAAGCGTCAGCTGACCAAAGCTAAGGTAGGGAATCTGAAGCAATTTGGCTTCGGATCAGTGCTTGTGACCTTATTCATGGAATGAGTACCATTGTTCCAGTATCAGTTGACTGAGGTGGATCCTCCTATGCCACGTGATCCACGGATGGCCCACTAGAGCCGTTTGATGCCAAAGATCATTGGGGGTCGGCACATTTCATATCGACCTGCATTCTTTTCATGGCTACGCTGACAGAAGATCATCGTGGAGGACTAGCCATATAGCGGCACTGATTTCCATGGAGATGAAAACATGCCCTTACCAGATGGAGAGGACTTCAATGACGAAGGTAAAAAAAAAAAATTGAGATTTTTTAATTGTTTTCGGTATATATGTGCTTATAACATTTCTCTTGTTAATGCATATGTTGGACCAGAGAGACCAGCTGGGATGAACCAAATAGCCAAGCATCTCCCCTGCCCTATCGATGTTGTCACCCCTTATCAGGAAGGGAGTGACAACGAGGAGGAGATTGTGAGGAATCTTGAGGGGTTAACTCGTGGTATCCGGGAGTATGCTTGGGTAGGAGACATTCCTCGTCAATACTAGAGACACATGGTGGAAGTATTAAATCAGATCTGCCAATTTCTAACTCGTGTTGCATGAGTCGTATCATGCTACCATGATCACCATGATGATTAGTTCCTAGGTCCAGCGCTTACATATTTTTTGAGGCTTGCATGCCACGGATGTATGAGATTTGTGAGTCGTCGATGTTATTTTAGACACACATATTATTCTTTTGGGGTTCTGATGTATCAAACATTCTCACCATATATATATGATGTGTTTTCCTATCTATTTATGGTACAAATGGTTTGTTTTATCTTTTTTACATGTTTCGTAAATGTCTATCCAACACGTAATTATCTAATGCATCTGTCAATGTATTCATGTGTCTAGTAATATGATGATATGCAATATAATCAAAAAGTCTTTCCAATAAATGGATACGGAGATACATTCTCAATATTTGAGGGTTCCTGATGGAATATTGCCCGTTGAGTTGAAGGATGACAAGCTGTGAATCCAGGTTGACAACCAATTCTCTGATGCCCAGAGCGATGGCTTCTAACAATAGTTTGATGACCACACTATATTCAACAATGTTATTGGTTGTGCAACCCAGACAGATAACTTGAAGGTCAATCAAATACCATTAGGGTCATAAATAGCCCATGTCACGGATGATAGGTTTCGGGTACTATGACAAGCACCATCAGCGAAACCAACATGGGGAGTTGCAGACATCTGCAAAGCAAGAAAATCATAGTAAACAGGAAGTTTGTTTGAAAACTATCACACAAAACCACGTTGTACAAAAATGAATCACACACTAATGTACATAAGAAACCATGCAAGATGACCTAGGCATAGTACTTTTTGAGGTAAAGCCCGTTTCAAGGCTTATCGAGAGGATTTCCTTCATAATCAATAAGCTCATAGGCTCCTTTCTGCAAAACACGTTTTGCGATATAGGGCCCATGCCACATAGGTTCGAACTTGCCTACCCCCAACTTATTGTTAGCTTGGTCGTATAGGAGGACCAAATCACCCTTACAGAACATGCAAGGGGAGACTAACTGATCGAAATGGGATTTGATCCATTTCTTTTGTGCTTCGATAACCAAGGCAGCGAGACAGCGAGTCTCATGCAGTTGTTCTAAATATAAGAGGCATTCCTCTTGAGGTGATGTTTTAGGAGTTCAAACACTAACTTGAGTGAAGGAATCTCGCATTCGATCGACAATGTTTCCTCTAGACCATAGACCACCTGGAATGGTGTGAAACCAATTGTGTCTTTGGTTGAGGTTCGATAGGCCCACTGAGCTGAAGGGAGCATGAGATGCCAATTTGACTTGTGCATCCCAATAGTAAGTTGAAGCATTATAACCAAAACCTTGTTCACGGCTTCAACTTGGTCGTTGGCTTGAGGGTGATATGGGGTCGAGCCATCGTGGCACAAGCCCAATGCAGATGTCAGCTCGACCATCATGTAATCTCTGAAATGGGAGCCATGGTATGTGACAATGGCTTGGGGTATGCCAAACCTAGAAATAACATGGTTAAAAAGGAATTGAACTACCGTCTTACCATCTGCAGAATATGTAGGCATCACTTCGATCCATTTCGTGAAATAATCCATAACAACAATAATATAGTCATGGCCCCCAGCCGAGCGAGGGTTACATGTCATATAATTGAAGCACCAATTGGTAAAGGTACCAACGGTAATGACGGGGTGTAGGTGAGCGGGTGGGACACGCATCTTGCATTAGTAAATGTTGAGTGATAAAAGGTGTCGTTTTAACCCCTATTTATCCTACATTAATTATCAATCCAGGTACAATTTTTTATCTCAAGAGTTTACTCAGTCTGAGGCGGTCAGTTGATTCAAGAGTAATTTTTTCTAGTTTGCAGTATAGTGCTAAATACAAGAGTAAACGGATGTTGGAAATAGAATCTACTTGTATTTAAAAGAAACCTTAATGCTCTGAAACTTAAATCATTCATTCAGAAAACTATAGCAATTTATCAGTCATGGATGCAATAGTGATAACTCTTTCCTCTATCAACTGATATAAATGAAATCAATCATAAACAGGACCTCCAATCTAAGAACTTAGACATCGATAGTCAATGTTCTTTACAGTTGTAGATCCTTCAATCCACACTAAAGAAAATAATAACAATTCGATTGGAAATGCTTACTAAAACACACTTGCTGCACTATCAATTAAAAGGTGAAAGAAAATCCTTGCATAAAAGGAACAACAACTAAGTCTGCTGAAAAGATTGAACAACAAAGCTTAATCTACATAAATGAATCGAACAACAATCTTTACCCGAAATGAACTAAACAACAATATTCAGATAATAAAGGAACAACAAATCTCATTAAGTGTAAACACACAGTGACTATAAAGTAATAGAATCAGTAATCTTATTCTGGCAGAGTGAACATTAATCGTAGGTATAAAGGAATGGCAATCGTGATTATAATTGAATAGTAATTAAATGAACAGCAGTTGTAGTTGTGAGTGAACAATAGAATCTAAACTAGATAGTGCAATATTATTTCAAAAGGAACAGCAAAACATTGAGTTATGAATAACAATCGTGTTATCAATGCAATCTAATTATGATCTTGATGTAACAGAGTAATTCAATGAGATGTTCACAAACAAAAGATTACCAAATAAAGTGAGCTAAGGAAATGCAAAGGAATTCAAACCACACACGTCCGTAATTGTAAAATAGTGATACAAGAAGCAAGTGGATCCACCAGGGCCGGGCCCTTAGCCACCAAGGAAGCACTACTGCATTTACTCTAGGATCAGATAATGGAACAACAATTGAGTTATATATTAATCATATATGGAAAAGTTATAGCTATCACTCATCAAAGAGAGTCGATGATCAAAGTTGAAAGTACAACAGTAATTCTGAAAAATCAATCCTCTCCCTTGTCTTACAATCGCTGCCCCATTTATAATGGGTAGGTCGATACATCAAGGTTATAGATAACTTTTAAAGTAGCGATCCCTCAGGATCAAAAGATCGTGAGGGCTTCACTTAATCTTCCATCTTCCGTTGTCTTCTTGTCCTCTTGTGCAGCCACTCTGTTTTCTCTGTCTTTTCCTGAGCTGCGTGCTCCAGTCTCATTCTTCTTGTCTGGACACAGTTTCCTAATGGAGGAACAACAGTTGCCTTGCTTTTGTCTTTACCTTCCAAATAGTGATTTTGTATTCCCTTCACTTTTTGTATAGAAAAAGACAATAATTAGTTATTTCGTATTAATCACAAATCTCCTTAATTCTATCATAATTCTTTAACATATTACCATTTTAGAATGTAAAGGAGTTATGATCCAAAGGAAAAGATAAAGAAATAAATGGCAAATGCATACCTTTTCCATCGCTCCACACACCCCCCACTTACCCTTTTACATGTCCTCATGAAAACCATGTAATTTACATGCAAGGCAGTTATGGAATAGGCTAGAGAGGGATTTTCATGAAGTGGTATAAAACCATGATTTGCAGCTAAAACTTCAAAAATGGCCCCTGCCTGCCCCTCAGGCAATTCGTATATAGCCTTATATCCTGCTGCAGGATACTAAATAATGGGGCTTCGAAATCTACAACATAGACAAAGTGGACCTTCTCTCAAGATGAGGTTACTATAGGTAACCAGGCAATCGGCAGCTAATTTAAAATTTTTATAGTTGAAGGGTTCTCTGTCCTTCATATTTTGATTAGAAGTCTTCCATCGAAGTTTAGCTGCTTCTATGGAAGGGTCTTTAATGGATAGGAAGTATTCTACCACTTGCTGGACAACTGCTTTATGAATGGGTCCCAATGTCTGGATCACACCCTTCTTTCTCATTAAGTTTCTATGCTTATCCCACAGCTGTAATGGGTTTTCTGGTTCACCCCTTACCCAAAGGTCTAACCCGTTTTCTTGTCTCTGAAAGGTGTTATGGGCCTTGAGCAATTTTAACTGGTTAACAACAAACGAAATGAATGCTTGAAATTGGATATCTCCCACAAAAGGACTGGGATTCTTTTCCATTTCCTCCTCCAACACAAAATTATCCAAATAAAATTCACATAGCAATCACTGGACTTTCACTGCATAATGTTTACGGCAGTTTATGAAATCATTAGTAGTTCTTAACTCTATAGGTACCCCTGCCTTGAAAGCCTTAATTTTTAACTGTAAATACCTTTCTAACAAAAAAAAGCATAGTTTTTGGTAGGTTCCCTACAGGCTAGAACATCAGTATATAGAGAACAGAGGGTATCCATTCGTCTTATGATTGATTTTATCTTATTTGTTACCTTTTCAACTTTTTCCTCTGCCTTCCGACATTTATCAAAGGCATCACTCTCTGATGCATTGATATTCTTAAATTGCTACTGTAACTTTTGGTATTTCTCCAGAGGAATAGTCTCTTCTGTGGGTTTTCCTATCGTCTGCTGAGCTTGTACTAGATCCTCTTGGAGTTTCACTATCCTAGGATCATTGTTTGTCAAAACACATTTGGGCTAAAGATCTTCTTGGATCTTCTTATTGTGACATCTGGTTCCTACAGTCTATGTCCCTTTTGTCTGGTCAGTCATGACACTAGAGGATAGTACCTCTATGGACATCCTTATTCCAGACTGGTGTAGCTTTTGTTTGGGCCGTTGCGTCTGTAACAGCTGTATGATGTTCCTTGCTATCCTAAATGGATATGGGCTCCATTTGAGTTCCCATGGCCTTTATTTTATGGGGTTTCATTCAGGTGGCTACATTTCTTATTCTTGTGGTTATTTTTGAGATTTTCCCCATTTTTAGGGTCCCTATCTGCTGTCTAAGTTGTTTTATTACATTCAGTAGCCTTTATTGTTCCTTTTGCAACCTCTTGATTTCATTCGTCTTCTTCTTTGAAAGAACAACGATTTCTTTTCTCGGACCTGGGCTTTGTTCTTCGGGGATTGTACCCTCACACTGGATTATTTCCATATTTTCTGTTTAGAACACTTCTTCAGTGTTCTCATCCTCCTGATTAGGTTTCTCAGGGGAGGTAACCCTGGTTTGATCTCTTATTTCCTAGGTGGCTTCTGCTTCTACTTCTTCTTCGTTATTCATCTCCTCAGATGCACTCTTGCTGTAAGCAGAGTGTTCCTGTGATTGCCCTTCTTCTTCTTCCTCATCATTCATCTCCTCAGATGCACTCTTACTGTGACCGGAGTTTTCCTATGATTGTGCTACCTCAATATTGAGGTTAAGTGGGCTCTGTGGTTGAATATACTCACCCATATTGGCCAAAATTTGGGCCAATTCATCTTCCTGCAATGGACTTTGTAGTGGACTTGCACTAGAGCACTCCATTTCTTCCTCCAATTCTTCTTCCCATTCTTCTTCCACATTTCCCCTCCTTCAAGTTGTGGGGGTTGCTCATCCTCAGAGCCCAGTATTTCTAAGGGTTAGCTACTATTATCTTGGAGATTTCCCAACATTCCCCTACTTTTCCTCGATCTAAGCGACTGTCTGTGTTTCTGCAGTCTAGTTGATGTGCTGGTGGTTCTTTTTCTTTTCGGGGTTGGTAAGGCCAATCCCACATCTATTGAAAATACCAATTCTTCCCAACTAGACTGCTACGGAGCAAGACTATGATTGACTATTAATCGAATTAAACCATGATGACTTACTACCATTTCTGTATGACGTGATTTCCTTATACTCCAAGCAGTGTCATGCAATAAAGAAATTAAATATGCAGGAAAATTTATAGCACATTTCTATCTTAATACTGCTAATAATTTGAGATGGCATGGTCTTACCACATCCTTTCTCCCATCACATGTGATGTAGCTTTGCACTATTCTAGCTAATTCTACCCATGGCTCTCCTAGGGTTGCAGGCATGAATCCTTTTCCTTTGATGGTAAGGTTCTGTCCTTTGTCCCAGAAGATGGCTATGGTGTCTCGAAGTCTTACTTTTTTCTTGGTCCATACTGGTCTGAATGTCGGTAGTCCAGATATTTTGGCAATTACCACCTTTGTTACTATTATTGACCTTCCCCTCACCATGGAATAATCTTCTTGCAAATTCTACAGAAATTCAATGGCCACAGTTTCATGGGAATGTTGTAGCCGTGTAAGGTAATTGATCCATCCTGCTCTTTCTAGAATTTCTCGTGCAGCATCAAAAATTATCAGGACTTTTGGTTCATTGCGTATTGCTCTGCCTCCCATTTTGTTCAAGTTTAGCACACTGTTAATTTTTACAAAGCAAAAACAAACACAGAAATGACAATGGAACATCAAGTTGTGCATATTGGAAAATGTCAATATCATTAAACTTGCTATTTCCAAGATCTGATGGAGTCGTAGTACCTCCAAATAAGGAATTGACACGTCTGCCAGTGTATTTTGGAGATCACCCGTGCCCCCCTGAAATATTATAGGTCATCCTCGACCGGCAAATGGAGGAGAGGCATACTGGATGATAACCGTACAGAAAGAAAAGGAATGATGTATATATTCATGACATGATTGCAAAAGTAGTGAATTACTGAAATCGAGGCTTATGATGAAAATCACAAGTATATATAGAAATGCTATGAAATGATGCGAAAAATAGGGGAGAGGACAACTGACATAAGTAAAAATTCTTATGTGGTCATTATCCACTTTAACCATTATGATTGATTTATACCGATATTTCATGTGTAAGAGGTTCGAAAGGGTTATATAACATAATCTCATTTGAAATAAAGATAAAGATATAAGAAAAGGGTTTATAATGACTATTGGTGTATGAAAAGTATGACTTCAATACTATCAACAAAGCTTTGTTGCCCACATGTGTTCATAACCTTGACAAAGTTGCTTGTTTCACCCTTGGAACCATAATCCTTTATGTATGGTTAGGAAAGTGTTGTGTGATGTCAAAATGGAGGCCATTGTGCTGGCTTGGTTACCAGATGAATCACAATGCCATTCACCAGGAAGGAGTGAAAAGTGGGTATGCTGGCTCGTGATGAGACCCCCTGTTCCAAGGACCTTTTTTATTTTTCTGATATGCCTCTTGGATCATATCCCTGGTGTGGTAGCCATAGTGGGAATACCACTTAACGGCTTCCTTATGATCATGGTAGGCTGGATCTTGATGAGACCCCCTATCCTTCATTTGACAAATCATGTTAGTAATCATATAGATATATATTTTTCTCTCTTTTTTTTTTTTTCTTTTCTTTTATATATCACTTTCCTATTTACATACAAAGGATGGCTCAACACTCCTTAAGAGTAGGGATGGTGGAAGAAGTCTGAACATCTCAATAGAGGAAAAATATGCCCTTATTCTTATTCAATAATAATGATCAAAGAGAATTATGAAGATTAAGGAAGAACGAACATGGTAAAAATAATCAATCAAATTA
Organism: Pinus tabuliformis; assembly: GCA_031772625.1. NCBI lineage: Eukaryota > Viridiplantae > Streptophyta > Pinopsida > Pinales > Pinaceae > Pinus > Pinus tabuliformis. The sequence continues at coordinate 460,305,399 of CM062804.1, read as the reverse complement.
GTTTTAGTGAAAATAAAGACAACAAAGTGATATAAATAGTTGTGTCCCTTCCTCTATTTTTCTTATCGATACAAAGTAATTTCTCTAAAGATAACAATTTTTCTTTGGTTTGCTAATTTCAATATCCTCTAGTTTTTGTGTTCTTGCATGAATGTATGCCTGTGCCTTAAAGGGATCATGAACAATGAACCATCATTCACAAAAATCGTCTAAATGATATTCTTTAAGAAACACACACAAAAAAAAAGCACTCAAAAGTGTTGTTCCTTAGATGGAACAGCTGTTGTTCCTTAAGAGGGACAAAAAAAGGAATATATGCACGAAAAACCATGGTTCCTTTAAGAGGAACAACAAACAAAACAAAAAAATACACTTGAAACTATTGTTCCTTAAGAGGGACAATAGTTGTTCCTTAAATGGAACAACAAATAAAGAAAGCGTGAAATAAAATACCAATCCTTTGGCAAAACAGCCTACGATCATCCAATATCGAAACTGTTGTTCCTTCAGAAAGAACAGCAGAAAGAAAAATGTGAAGGAGGGTTGTTCCTTTAAAAGGAATGACAAAATAATCTGGCGGAAGTGCGGTTCATTTAAGAGGAACAAAAAAAGCAATCGGGCGGAAGTGTTGTTCCTTTAAGAGGAACAACAAAAATGCAATATAACAGAAATGTTATTCCTTTGAAAAGGAACAACAAAATGCGAAAGTGCTATCCCTTCGGAAAGGAATAGCAAAACTGCGGGAATGTTGTTCCTTCGGAAAGTAACAAGCAGGAATGTTGTTCCTTCGAAAAGGAACAACAAAAATTCAAAAGTGTTGTTCCTTTGGAAATGAACAGCAAAAATGCGGGAGTGTTGTTCCTTTGGAAAGGAACAACAGAAAAGCGGAAATGCTATTCCTTCGGAAAGGAACAACAGAAATGTGAAAGTGTTGTTCCTTCGGAAAGGAATAGCAGAAATGTGAAAGTGTTGTTCCTTCGAAAAGGAACAGAAAAAATGCAGAAATGCTTTTCCTTTGGAAAGGAACAACAAAAATGCAAAAGTGTTGTTCCTTTGAAAAGGAACAGAAAAAATGCGAAAGCACTGTTCCTTCGGAAAGGAACAACAAAAGTGCGAAAGGATTGTTCCTTCAGAAAGGAACAACAAAAATGCAAAAGTGTTGTTCCTTCGGAAAGGAACAACAAAAATGCGGAAGTGCTATTCCTTCGGAAAGGAACAGCAAAGATGTGGAAATGTTGTTCGTTCAGAAAGGAACAACAAAAAATAAAAAATGCAAAAACGTAAAAGTCTGTACAGAAAGTAGTTTATACAAGTAGAAATGAAAAAATTATGTACAAAGTTTGAGAACAATGGGATTATTTAGTGAACCAATGCCGAGGAAGGATTATTTTCCTCAGCAAGAATTTGCATATCAAAGTCTTCGAGTAGCTGCTGGTAAAAGTATTCCCGAGTAAGCGGTTTATGGTACAGTCACACTCGATGACCATTTTCTTTAAAGGCATATCCAGATCCGTCAATAGTAGTTAAAGTAGTGGTGCCATTGTTATGCACTTTCTGTATTTCATATGGTCCAAGCCATTAAGTCTGGAGTTTTCCCAGAAAATCCTGAAACCTAGAATCATATCGTAGTGCCCAATCTCCTTCGTGGAAGATTTTTGTTTTGATCAGTGCATCGTGCCATTTTGTTCTCTACTGTTGAATTAACGCAGTGTGTTGAAGAGCCGAGAGCCTGATTTCATATAGCTCGTTAATTTGCTGTAATATGTTAGTTTGGACCTCATTTAAATTCAGACCGATCTCCTGTGTTGTTCTTAATGTTTGTATTTCGAACTCTATTGGAAATATGGGTTCTTTTCCAATTACCAGCTGATATGGTGAATGGTCGGTGGTATTTCTCCATGTTGTTTGGTATGCCCACAAGGCTTCGGGCAATCTTGAAGCCCAGTCACATCTGTGCGATGCAACTGTTTTTGTAAGTATTGCCTCTATCACCTTATTCATGCTCTCTACTTGGCCATTTGCCTATGGGTGATACGGAGTGGTAATTTTGTGCTGAATGTGATAATTTTTTAATGTTGCAGTGATTTTATTACCTACAAACTATGGTCCTCCATCCGTGATTATGTCCCTCGAGAAGCCACATCGCACAAATATTTGGAAAAGGAAATGTATTATAGAATCCTCTGTAGCTCTTAGAAGTGCCTCTGCTTCAACCCATTTGGTAACATACTCTGTTGCTACTAGAATATATGTTTTCTGATTTGATGATGGGTTGATTGGACCACCAAAATCGAGCTCCCAATGCTCAAATGGTTCGATTACTAAATGTGGGTTTAAACGCATTTCGTCGGATTGTCTAAGGCATCCTGCTCTTTGGCAATGGTCACAGGCTTGAACAAATTTCTTAGTGTCTTTAAAGATTGTGGTACAGTAATAGCCTGTTTTCAAAACCTTGTGACCAATCTTGCGATCTATGAAATGTCCGCCACACGGTTCGTCATGACAAGCTTTCAGAATGTCAAATATTTCTCCTTCGCGGAGGCATCTTCTTATGTGCATATCTGCCCCAATATGAAATAGGTAGCCCCCAATCCAAGAAAATTAGGTACTACATTGTACAATCTATTTTTGTTCATTAGGTGTTAGATGCTTTCGTAATTTACCTAATCCTAAATAATTTTCCACATCAGCATACTAGGGTGTCTTGACAGCAACAGCAAACAAATATTCATCTGGGAATTGATCTTTCACTGCTGCTACGTCCACTGGCTTCGAAATTCATGAGAGAAAAATCTACTACAGGATTCTATTTCCCAGGTCGATCTTTTATTGTGATGTCAAATTCCTGCAATAAAATCAACCATCTTGTTACTCTACCATTTGTAACAGGTTTATTTGCTAAGTATTTTATGGCAGAGTGATCTGTATATAAAACAACAGGATATCCAGTGATGTAATGCCTAAATTTATTTACAGCATGTATTACAGCTAAAAACTCTTTTTCAGTTACGGTATAGTTTAGTTTAGCAGGAGATAAATTCTTGCTAATATAATAAATTGCATATGGCTTTTTATCTTCTTCCTGCCCAAGGACTACTCCAATAGCTATGTCTGAAGCATCAGATGAAATTTGAAATGGCAGATCCCAATTTGGGCCTCTGAGCATTGGGGTTATTGACACAAGCTTTTTTAGATCCTCAAAAGCACGGTCGCATTTATCTATCCAAATAAAATCAACATTCCCTGTCAGTGTGTATAGAGGTGCAGCTATTTGAGAAAAATGCTCTATGAATCTCCTATAATAACCAAAAAATCCTAGAAAACTGCATACCTCTATCTGTGTGGTAGGAGTAGGTATTAACAAAATTATTTGAATTTTGGCCGGATCTACCTGTATTCTAGCTGCTGAGATATAATGACCTAGGATGAGTCCCTCGGTCATCATCATATGGCACTTTTCATGGCTCAAGTAGAGCCTGGTGGCAATACATCGTTGCAACACCTTTTCCAATGTTTCTAGTGCTGGCTCAAAATCATCTCCATATGGTGTGAAATCATCCATATATACTTCGAGCCCTTCATTTATTAAATCTGAAAAGATGCTGAGGATGGCCCTCTGAAATGTGGCAGGTGCATTGCATAGGCCAAAGGGTAGGACTCTGTAGGCAAATGTTCCCCAAGGACAGGTAAAAGTAGTTTTATCCTGGTCTTCAGGGGCAATCTGAATCTGATTGTACCCACTGAAGCCATCTAGGAAAGAAAAGAATTTCTTTCCTGCTAATGAATCTAATACCTGATCAATGAATGGAAGGGGAAAGTGATCTTTTTGAGTTTCTTTGTTCAATTCTCTGTAGTCTACACAAATCCTCCATTTTCCATTCTTCTTTGGCACCATTATTAGTGGAGAGATCCACTTGCTATCGGAGATTGGATAAGTAAAGTTTACATCTAAAAGTTTTTGTAACTCAATTTTCACAATATCTTTCAGGTGAGGGTTGAGTTTCCGTTGGGGTTGGCGAACGGGTCTAGCATCCTTTTCTATATAAATGTGGTGCGTACATAGTTGGGGATCAATTCCCTTCATGTCCGTATAATCCCAGGCAAAAGCTTCCTTGTATTTTCTTAGTAGTTGGACCAGCTTTTCTTCTTGTTTAGGAGTCAGGTTTTTGTTAATGTTCAAGATTTTCCCTGGCTCGATCTCTATAGTTTTGCTGTTTGAAATAGAGGTAGTGGATATTGATTGATCATGAGTGTCTTTGAGGGGATCTTCTTCTAGTTCATTGTCAAATGCTGCCTCTATCATGTGACATTGTACATGGGATCTAGATTCGGATTGGTTAATGAAGTTGTTAATAATGTCATCCTCTGTTTGGTCTTTAAAATAGAGGGCATCTTCTATGGTTAATGGGGACCTAATTTTTTCTGTGAGATATGATACAGGTTGTTTGTTAGTTTTCATTATTGTTAAACTTGGCTAGGCTGGAGGGTATAGAGCTAGATTCTTGATATTACTCCCTCTAGTTATAGTCATACTGCCTTGTCAGCAGCCAATGTAAGCATCAACAGTCATTAGCCAAGGTCTACCTAAGATTAAAGGGTGTCGGGTTGATTATTAGAAAGTCGGCAGGGTATTCCCAAGAATCTACAGATACCATGACATCATGTAGTGTACCTTCTGGCCTAACTACTTATCAGTCAGCTAGTTCCAATAGGGTGGTAGTTGGTTCTACTGATGTAATGCCAAGTTTTTGACAAGTGGTGGTTGTTAAAATATTAATTGCAGCCCCTAAATCAACTAGGGCATTTGAAAAGGTTTGTCCATTGATTTGCACCATCACTATAAGATTCCCTAGGTCTTCATATTTGACAGGTGCTTCTCTTCCTGATAGTAGATCAGATAGGGTGCTGACTACTTGGACGGTTGGATTAGTTGTTATTCTCCTCTTTGGCTTTCTTATACATAACTCTTTGATAGTTTTTGCATATATTGGAATATCTTGGATTGCCTGGAGGAGTGGGATCTTTATACAAAAATTTCTTAATTCTCCCAGAAGATCAAAGTCAGGATGTTCTATAGGGTGTGGTATGATTAATCGTTCTAGGAATGGGGGAGAAGACGTGGTTGCCTGGTTGTGAGTTTGTTGTCTGACCACATCCTCTTCTTGTAGTGGTTGTTCTATAGGTAACGGATTTTCAAGTTGATCATTTTTATCTCCCTCAGTTTTTGTTATGCACCTGGACCTTAATTGAAGGTCGTTACACTCCCTTACATCAGTTTCAAGTTCTGGTGTTTCAATTATTTGAACAAATTGAACCATTCTATTATTAGGGTTCGGGTTGGGTTGGGCTGGAAGTTGCGGTCTTAAGTTGGACTGGGGATTTTGTTGTAGTGTATATGGCATTGGCAGTGTGGGTTGGGGGAGGGGGATGGTTCCAGTTGATTGATTCATCAGTCCTTGCTAGTTTGACTGCTAGGCTTGACTCTGTGAAGTGGAAGGGCACCATTGTGTTGGATATGCATTGTTTTTCTAACATGGTGGAGAGTAGGGAAAGTTTGGCCAATTAGTTTGGCTTGTTTGATTTGGCCATGGTGATGAAGGAAATGGTTGTTGTGACCAGCTTGGGAAGGGTGGCTGATTTTGCCACATTATATTGTATTGCTGAGCATGATATTGTGGATGTTGGAAAGTAAAAGATGGATTGGAGGGCATACCTGGTTGTCGTGGCTGCCATTGACGGTGCTGATTGAGTAGGTACACTGGTTCTGATTCTTCTTCTGCTTCTTTGTACACTACTTTCAAACTCGGGAGTGAGGGGCAGTTCTTTGTGGAGTGAGCTTTTATACAAATAGCACAGACTTGAACTGAATCTAGTGGGCGCTCTTTATGGCTGTGTTTCTTTCTGCATCTAGGGTAGAATATTGCCAAGTTTTGCTCTGCTTCTACTTGTTTCTGTTTCACTTGCATAATATTGAGTTGCGTTGTCAAAGTCCCCAATATATTAGTTTTGAAATCCTCCAGTAAATTACTGATTTCTGTGCAGGTTACTCCTCCATCGAAGATCTTGTTGTCCCTTGTGAGCATGTCATGTTCCACTGGTTTTAGCCTTGTACTGCCTCTTGAACTCCTAATACACAAATCAATAATGTCAGCAAAATTTTCTTGATAGATGTCACCTTTTCCCATAATATTTAGTGTTTCAACCCATTGTTCCTTCATTCCTTTAATTAATGTAGTTTTTAACACATTTTCAAGTAAGGGTAATGATGCATAAGGAGATCTCTGAAGATTATATTGAAAACGTTCAACATACTCTTCTAGTGTCTCATTAGGTCTGGCTACCATTTGAAATATTTCATCCTTTAATTCTCTAGACCTACAATAATCCTGATATTTCTTTAGAAAAGCACCTTTCATTTGATCCCAGTTGTTTATAACACCTCCACCTAATCCCATAAGCATCGTAAAGTTGCTCCTTTTAATGTGGAGGGAAATAGTTTTAGCTTTTGGGGATCGGTGGTATAGTCATACCCTCGGCATAATACATCAAATTCAAACGAAAATGCATCTGGGTCTTCCGATGTTAAGCCATGGAATATAGGGATATGCTGCAGCGATATGGCTTTCATAGGTGCATTTACTGCAGTGTCCACAATGGGATATTGTAGTGTGGAGGTCTGAGGTGTTTATTGATTCTGGGCCATTTGATCAAATATGTGCCAATATCCTTCTGAGATTTCTAGGGAGTTATTCCTAGGCTGACTAGAAGGAGTAGGAATGGTCTTAACAACACTTCCTTGGTCTAGGATGATGAGAGTTCCTTGTTGAACTAATATTTGGGGGGATCTCGGCTCTTCGGGTTCTTCAGCTTTGTTCTAGATGATTTTGATGGCACTTCCATTATCTGGGCTGCTTAGTGGCTGAACTATTCCAAGAGGAGATCTCAGTTCTTCTGTTTCCCCTGTTTCTCCTCCTCCTTCACATAGATTACTAAGGTTCCCTTCTTGTAAAGATTTTTGGCTAGAATTCTCAATTTCTTGAAAGTCTTGCTCTTTTTTTTGGTTGTGCACCTCAGCAATGGCTACAGATGGTGATTCGGTGGCCCGAATGGAGTTAGTAGGTTGTCTAGAAGCAACTTTTCTAGGACCTACTGATGGCTGACGTTCTGCTTTTTTAATGATATCATCTATAAAGGTCGATCGGCCAAGGGTCACTGGTCCCTTAGCTTTATTAGGTTTGGGTAGTGGTTTTGGATTCTTTTCAGGCTTTTTCTGCTTAGTCATGCACACAACTCAAATACTTATTTCTACCCAAAGTAATCAACAAATCTGCAGGAAAGCAGGTGGGGGAGCAGGGTTGTTACATGCTTCGTACGCAAGTTCCTACCTTTCATTTTTAACACCCAATTCTCTCCTAACAGGTGCTTATCAAATGCACTATACTCTTCTTTAAAAACAAATGGCTACACTCTCCCTGGCAACGACGCCAAAATGTTGAGTGATAAAAGGTGTCTTTTTAACCCCTATTTATCCTACATTAATTATCAATCCAGGTACGATTTTTTATCTCAAGAGTGTACTCAGTCTGAGGCGGTCACTTGATTCAAGAGTATTTTTTTCTAGTTTGCAGTATAGTGCTAAATACAAGAGTAAACGGATGCTGGAAATATAATCTACTTGTAATTAAAAGAAACCTTAATGCTCTAAAACTTGAATCATTCATTCAGAAAACTCTAGAAATTTATCAGTCAAGGATGCAGTAGTGATAACTTTTTCCTCTGTCAACTAATATAAATGAAATCAATCATAAACAGGACCTCCAATTTGAGAACTTAGATAGTGATAGTCAATGTTCTTTACAGTTGTAGATCTTTCAATCCACACTAAAGCAAATAATGAGAATTCGATTGGAAATGCTTACTAAAACACACTTGTTGCACTATCAATTAAAAGGTGAAAGAAAATCCTTGTAGAAAAGGAACATCAACTAAGTCTGTTGAAAGGATTGAACAACAAATCTTAATCTACAAAAATGAATCGAACAACAATCTTTACCCGAAATGAACTGAACAACAATCTTCAGATAATAAAGGAACAACAAATCTCATTAAGCGTAAACACATAGTGACTATAAAGTAATAGAACTAGTAATCTTATTTTGGCAGAGTGAACATTAATCGCAAGTATAAAGGAATGATAATCGTGATTATAATTGAACAACAGTTGCATTTGTGAGTGAACAACAAAATCTAAACTAGACAGCACATTATTGTTTCAAAAGGAACAACATGACATTGACTTATGAATAACAATCGTGTTATCAACACAGTCTAATTATGATCTTGATGTAACAGAGTAATTCAACGAGATGTTCAAAAACAGAAGATTATCGAATAAAGCGAATTAAGGAAATGAAAAGGAATTCAAACCACACACGACCGTAATTGTAAAATAGTGATACAAGAAGCAAGTGGATCCACCAGTGCTGGGCCCTTAGCCACCAAGGAAGCACTATTGCGTTTACTCTAGGATCAGATAATGGAACAACAACTGAGTTATATATTAATCATATATGGCAGAGTTATAGCTATCGCTCCTCAAAGAGAGTCGATGATCAAAGTTGAAATTACAACAGTAATTCTGAAAAATCAATCCTCTCCCTTGTCTTACAATCGCTGCCCCATTTATAATGGGCAGGCAGATACATCAAGGTTATAGATAACTTTTAAAGTAGCGATCCCTCAGGATCAAAAGATCTTGAGGGCTTTTCTTAATCTTCCATCTTCAGTTGTCTTCTTGTCCTCTTGTGCAACCACTCTGTTTTCTCTGTCTTTTCCTGAGCTGCACACTCGAGTCTCGTTCTTCTTGTCTAGACACTCCAGTCTCGTTCTTATTGTCTGGACATGGCTTCCTAATGGAGGAACAACAGTTGCCTTGCTTTTGTCTTTACCTTCTGAATAGTGATTTTCTATTCCCTTCATTTTTTGTATAGAAAAAGACAATAATTAGTTATTTTGTATTAATCACAAATCTCCTTAATTCTATCATAATTCTTTAACATATTACCTTTTTAGAATGTAAAGGAGTTATGATCCAAAGGAAAAGATAAAGAAATAAATGGCAAATGCATACCTTTTCCATCGCTCAATAGTAAATTTGGCATTCATGGCACTTGCGAACAAAAAGAAAGCAGTCCTTAAAGATAGTAGACCAGAAATAACCAGCGCGAAGGATTTTTTTGAGCTGTAGCGTAACCAGACATATGACCACCACATGCCCCGGAGTGGCAATGATTGAGAACTCTTTCAGCTTCCTTGATCGTAAGACATCGGCGAAGAACTGAATCGATGCCGACACGGTATAAAGTATCATATACGGTAGGGTTGGGAGTGATGTTGAATTCTTCCGCAATCCTCCTTGGTCAATGCGGATCGGAATGTAGATGTCTGGAGAAACACGATGATATCACCATACCATGGATCGAGGGTGCTAATTAGGAAGAGGGTCTTATTTGGAAGTTGTTCATCTGCACCACCAAGGAGGGCCTTGGAGGGAAGGGAACAAATCAATTCGGCAAGAATAAGCGACTTCTTAGATTTGGCTGTAGTGAAGACCAAATCGAATTCTTGCAGGATAACAATCCATTTAGAATACTTGCCCCTAACAACTAACGACTCAGGATATAGGTCATAGGGTTGCATTCAGAAATCACTGTAGTCGTGTGCAACAGGATATAGTGCCGAAAGCAATGAACAGCGTGAACAATAGCCAAAGCCAACTTCTCGACATGTGCATAACACGTTTCAGTGTCGAGGAGATTCTGACTAAGGTATCAGATTACATGTTTGTTGCCTTCATCATCGTCTTGAACCAAAACCATAGCAATGGTGCTATGGGCCACGGCTAGGTAAAGGAAGTAATCTCGATAATAGTTTGGCAGATGCAACAGAGGAGCATTTATGAGGATGGCCTTGAGATCATTAAAAAAAAATTTGGCCACCTCATCCCATACGAAGGGCGTTCCTTATTTGAGCAACTGGGTAAATCCTGTGGCTAGCCCGACATAGTTGGGTATAAAATGACAGAGAAAGTTGGCCTTTCCTTGCAGGCTCTGGAGTTGGTGCAGTGAGGATGGAGGGCTTAAATTTGTAATGGGCTTGACTTTTAGTGTATCTAGGTGAATACCATCCTTGGAAACAATGAATCCAAGGAGTTATCCTGATTCTATGCATAAAACACGTTTGTGCAGGTTTAACCGCATGTTATAGTGCCTGCAGCACAGAAAAATCTACCGAAGATGGTCTAGGTGATCTTGGCGCTTATGAGAATGAGAGGGAAGGTCATCCAAGTAAGGCTGGACAATGTTGCGAATATCATGAAACGCATAGGAAATTTCCCGTTGAAACATGGCTCCAGCATTTTTAAGGCTGAAAGGGAGCTTATTGTATACAAATGTACCCCATGGACAGATAAAGGTTGCTTTTTCTTGATCAGCTGGTGCGATGTTGATATGGTTATAATCAGAAAAAAAATCCATAAAGGAAAGGTCTCCCTCCCGGCACATTCATCAATTATTTGATCAATGAAGGGAGTAGGATAGTTGTCTTTAGGATAGGAACAATTGAGATCTCAATAATCCACGCAAACGTGGATCGTGCCCTGTTTTTAGTCACCAGGACAATACTAGACACCCAGTCTATAAGGGAGATGGGATAGATGAACCCATATTTGAGAAGCTTTTCAACTTCACCCTTAATAGCATCAGCCTTCCTAGGGTGCACTTGGCGAAGCCATTGGCGAATGGGCTTTGCATGTGGATACATTAGTATTTTGTGCACCATAATTCTAGGATCAATACCTGGCATTTCTTCATAGGACCACACAAACACATAACAAAATTCTTGAAAAAGACGAGTATATGTCTTGATCTCATCCGGAGAACAAGATACCCCAATATGAACATGTCCAATGACACCGGGTTTGATAGAGATGTTAATCAACATCGTTTGGGTAATATTACCCAGATTTCCTTCCAACCATACTTCATTAGTAACAATCAGTGGCGGAAAAGGAGAATAGGACTTTTCGAAAATGGTAGACATGACCGCCAGGCGAGGTAGGAACGAGAAGCAATGATGAGTATTGATCCAAGGTGGTTCCTTGAGAGACATGATTTCCATGATTCCTTCGTTAATAAGGAAGGTATCGACTAAGGAATCAGGCAATTCCAAAGTGCCAAGCCATGGGGATTAAGAGTACATATCGAAATAGGTCTTCAACATATGAGAATTAGAGGATGCATAGTTCGAAGCCGAAACAATTTCCACATAATTGACTTCAGCGGGACTGAGAGACATAAGCTCACCCCAGGTATCAACAAGATCAAGTGCATGTATGACCCAAGGATCAGATTTGACAGATATCATGTTGATAGAGGCCACATGAGGAAGTGGGAGTGGAAAAATTCCCATTAAGGCAGAATCTTTGAAGAGACCTGCCCCCACACTCTCATAGCGAGCACTAGAGTGCTTGACATACGGAAAATTGCCATCTGAGGAGGAACAGGCAAAGAAAGACAACTGGTCGATAGTGACAATCTTCCCTTGATGGGGAAAATGAATCACGCGAAATAAAGAGGAGGCCACAACATGCATGGCATGAGTCAAACTTCGGCCGAGTAGAAGATTATAATTGAGATTGGCGTCAACAATTTCTACTCCGACTTGCACTGTCTTGCACTCTAGGGTGATGGCAATGTTAGGCAAGACACTGAAGGGTCGCGAATCGTGCCCATCGAAAGCTTCCAAAGTGTTCAGAGATTGGTTGAGCGCAGGAGAACCAATAGCCTTCAACACGCGGTTGACATGATGCAAGTGGAAGCACCTTCATTGATGATAGTTCAGTGGATGGCCTTCTCATTGATGATTACCTGAATAAGAAAGGAAATCTAATTAGGGAGCCGCGGAAAATGGTTCTCTAGATCAAAACATATCAAATTGGAATCGGTGGGATTGATGTCCCCGATAGCCGAGGGCAAATATTTCTACTGCAATGGGCAGCTTTGTAGTACCTCGAGAGCCGACATGGCTGACGGTGCCTGAGCCAAATCCTCAGCAATATTGTAATGATGTGTAGCTTGGGTGTTGGGATTATACAAGGATTTCCACAGTACACCTCGAGAGGGTGGCCGCATAGCGGAATCAAGGTTAGGGCACTCAATATGGAGAGCGCCAGAACTTGGGGTAGAAGAAGAAGGTGCAGCATCTTTCTCTTTCCCAGCTACCAAAGTAGGAGTTTGATAGTCTTTCAATTAGGTAACCAACTTATTAGGCATGTTCATCATGAACACTTGAGATTTGGAGGAAGCAGATTGGGCTTGGTCTACCATTTGGGTCTACTGAGACGGAAATGACTCTTTGACGACAACAGGGGTCCCTTTGAGCAGGCGACTAACTTTGGATCATCAAGGACAATCCTTAGTGTTGTGATATTCCTCGCAAATGAAGCACGAATACTTAGGTTTTCGTTGCGAAGATTCACCAGCAGACGATTTGGTAGGACCTTGTTTCGAGGCATCAACTTTACCTTTACCTTTTCCTTTCTTTTTTCCTTTCGAGGATTTGTCCACTATGGTAGACTAGACAATGTGGACCTCTGAGGTTTTACCAGGGCCAGATGGATTCTGAGATGAACTATTAGGGACAGCATTCGAGACCAACTTCTGTTTGAAAGAAGTTTTAGTAGGGATCTAGGATATTAAACCAATAATTCAATCAACGGGAGGAATAGCTGGTGACTTTCATACTACGGGATCATATTATTGCCGTGGAGCATTGGGTAATAACTTGTGTAAAGTGCTAGACTGAGAGTAAAGTAGATCTAGGTACCGGCACAATTGATGGCCTTCTCTTTAGTGACACATCCACCCATAGCTATATCATGAGAAATTGGGGCTACAAAGGATTTGGTAAACCATTTAGTGAGCAATTGATCAGCAATATCGAATTTGATCAGGTGACGTCTACGTCTTCATTCATGGATGTGATCAAAGATGTGTGTTGCAGTATCTTGCTTAAGCAATGTGAAAAAATAGGTGTCAGTTTCACAATGAACCGACAGCTGAAAATGTGTGAGGAAAGCCATGCCTAAAGAGTTAAATTCATGGTAACTACTTTGAGGTAGCTCGATGTACCATTTCGTTGTAGCACCCATGAGGGTTTGTTGGAAAAGACAGAGATGAATGGAATCGTCTATGTACAAGTTCGATGAGCACCAGAGGTGATATGTCATCACATGGGCCTGAGGATCTTCTTTAGCTTTCCCATCAAATTTTGGGCAGTCACTTGGTATCTTGGAAGGAAATGGAGGTGAGTACAATGAATGAAGGATCACATCATTCGTAAGGCGCGATACATATGGCAACTCGAGTGTAGCCAAGAAAGGTAATTGGGTGTTAAAAGGCATGGGAGGTTGATAAACAGGCCCATAGGGAGGAGCCCATCCCTGTTGGTAAGGATTTTGACCATATGGCATCTGAGGCTACGCCCATTGCAGATTGCCTTGACCATAGGGAGGATTTTGACCTTGAATTCCTTGTAACTATCCAAGCATAGGTTGTTGATAAGCAACGTATTGGTTAAAAGGTTGTTGAGCACGTTGACCTTGGACATATGGATATGGAACCTGTTGTCCTTGAACATACAGTTGATGAGCCTATTGTCCCTAAGCAAGAGGATTCTGGACCTATAGTCCTTGGGCATAAGTTTGATACACTAGTTGCCCTTGAACGTAGGGATTTTGTACCTAATGGCCTTGGCCGATAGGATTCTAAACATGCTGACCTAGGAAATGAGGATTTTGTGCCCGCTATTGCCTTGGTTGGTTTTGTTGTTGCAAGGGTTTATATTGTGGTGGCAAAATTTATCCTTGGGGTTGCAGAGGTTGGCCTTGCGAGGACATGGGTTGAAAGATGTGCGGAGAATATTGCATCTCCTCTGCTCTTGTGTAACCTGCTGCAACTGTTGTAAGGATTGACCTTGCAGGTGTTGCAGTTGACCTTGCTGCGGGATCATTTTCCCTTGCTATTGCATGGAGAGCCCTTGCTACAACAAAGGTTTCCCTTACGGTTGTAGAGGTTGTCCTTGTTGTTGCAAGGGTACTTGAAAAGTGCCCAGGAAATTACTGAACTGAATTTGGCCATAGCCAGGCTGGATATATTGCCCAAATTGGAGGGTGTAAGGTTGATTAACCATTCCTTGAGAACCATATGGAACGTAAGGATTTTGGTATTGGACCTGAGCCCCATAGGGCTGCTGATACTGAAAATTTCTCAATCCAAATGGATCAATGAGATTCTAAACCTGTTGGTACCAGACATTGCTTGACCCAGTAGGATCAACAGGGTTATAAATAATACCAGAAGAAGGCTGGTTTATACCAAGAATGTGAGCTTGTGAGCCACTCACATTAGTGGCACCTGACACCATAGAAAAATTCAAGTTCTACTCCCCAGGTGGTGGCACAATCTGGCCACTTACTAGCGGGATGGAGGAACTAATAGAGACAATATTTGAAACTGCCGGTTGTGCCTAACAGGTAACTGCGATTGATGATACAAGAGTATTCAGAACAATGGGTTGCACCAGGACTGAAGTAATAGCCTATTGGGAAGTCGTGTTTGTAACAAACAGACCTGAAGTAGGCTTGGTGCTTGACGCCCATACAGGATTATGGTAAAGTGCCTGATGAGGCACTAGGTGTACCTGAAACCAAATGTGCCAAAGACACAGAGTTGGGTGGCAAACTGGGAGGAATACCTTCTCAAAAGGGAAACCCTCAGGAGTAAATTTCAATTCCAATTCTTCCCCCTCAACAGTGTGTGGAGTAGAAACTTCGAACTCATCTAGAGATGTGACTAGAGCATCGCCTTCGGGTTCCATGTCTGAAAAAAAAACAATGACAAATGGCTGAATGAGTATGAGGGGATAGTTCCAAGGGAACACTCAGCTATTCGTACAGACTGTAAGGAAACTACGGTGATATTGCAACAGGGTCAAACAGAGGGTTTGAAGGGTAGATAACTAGTCCAAGCTGACCGTCAGTGGTCGATGAGTTCTCTAGAGTTTGAACGGGGTTTTCTGGGGATTCCGGGCCAAGATCAGCAGATGACCCAGTATCAAAAGTAGACAGAGGACAAGATGAAAATGGTTGAACACTCAAAACAATTGCGAGTTCAACATTTTGGTTCTCGAGTGACGCTAGTAACTCAAAAAATGACTCCTCAAACAATCTTTCAGATGGAGGAGAGGAAGAGGAATTGTGTGAACCAGATGTTTCAGCCATGATGACCTTGTCTTAGTTGATGAAACAAATAACTTCAAGGCTTTAAAAAGTTCTTTTTAAGGAAACTCACGATTTGGTCTGAAAAAAAGACTAACAGGGTGTTGTGGATCATGGGCAATCAATTATTAAGTTGCACAAAAGACTGATGCTCTTTCATTTTTTAAGAGTCAAGAAAGAAACAAAGATGACTCTATCGCTTTTGATTGGAAACGAGCTTGAAAGGACAAGTGATCGAATGATATTTTAAGTTTAATGAGTCAAAAGGATCAAATGACTGCTCTGGATGATCTAGGTAAACATGATTACCAGGAAACCATGAACTGTAGAATACCTCCTAGCGAACCAAGAAGTATGAGCAGGTAATCTCCCCGAATGATGTGTTCGGTGTATCACATTCACAAGGTGGCTGACTTGGCTTAGGTTAATTGAATTCATTTTAAAGTTTATATTGAGTTATGTTTCAATTTTCAAGTCTTAATGATGTTGCTCGAAAAACCTTAAATGCAACTAAATGAGACAAGACCCTTTCAATTCAATGAAATGCCTACACTAGATAGGGTAGAAACTACTCAATCAAATGAAAATAATCAAGCAAATGAAAACGAAATGATCTTTCACTACCTTACTTTTTCAAAACATAAACTAATGAAAAATGCATTCCAATTCCTAATTTCCTGATAAGCACTTATCTATTAGGCCTTTCAAAAGAAAACAATTTCTCTTCCTTTTTCAAATGTCGATGCAATTCTAGTCTTTCAATTATGCAAGTTATCATAACGTAATAATGTAACAAACTAGAATTTCATACTTTTTCATGAAATAACAAGACAAACATTTCGCATACAATATTTCAGTGAAAAAGTTCTCGAGAAAATAAGCTCTTCAAGCAGATGGAAACATGAAAAGAGAAGCTCATTCAGACTAATGAAATACCGACTTTACCAATCACAAGACCAACAATGTAATCTATGCTAGAAGAGAAAAGTTTAGGCAAGAAAACGAAAACTTTTCAAACTTGTGTAAAGGAGGTCAAAGTCTTAAAATGACCAAAAAACAAAATGCAAAGAGTAAGCACACCTACAACTTGACTTAGTGAGTTCACAAACTGCTGAATGGACGACCAACTAGATGGCGTAGTGTCACTGGCCACTCAATGACTCAATCAATCAAGCAGAAAGATGATAAGCCAACAAGAAAACAAAACCAAATGAAAAATAGCTTTCTAATAAAGGAGAAAACGGTCCAAAAGGCTTACGAGATCAAAAACACAAGAGCAGAACACACTGGCCAAGATTGGGGTCAAGCCCTAATCTTCACTTACAAGCATCGACGTGACTGCCTAACTGAAAACAAGCGCCAGAAGCAAGTTGACGTGACTTTTTCTCAACAACTCATGCTGGTCGACGTGACTGTCAGTAGATTAAGCACGCTAATCGAGAGAGCTAAGGGAAAAAAAAAATTGAAACAGGGATGAGATCTGCTACTATGAATTTTAGACTCATACCAGTAAATAGGAGAAAATAAATAGAACCAATTGGAAAAAGTGGAACTAGAAAATTTCTCACAAAATCATGAAATCCAAGACAAACAAAAGGATCGAGATCCCTAGTGGAGTCGCCAAGTTGTGGTGAAGTAAAATTATAAGTGCGGACACGAACGAATTGCTCTGGCCTAATAATGGATCTAGCCACAACAGATATATTATACAGAAGATTTCCTTATGTTAGAACCAATCAAGAGGGCCTACCTCTTGGTCCGCTTATCCTGCCTGATGATTTCCTCACTTGCTTGCTTCAGATATCTCTCACTTCATTCTTCAAGCACTTGAAATAAGTAAACAACGACAGACAACAAACATGATAATAGACAAATTGTAATTCAACCTACTTAATAAGTCAAGAAACATTAAGACATGAATATGTAATATTACAAAACATGTAGGAAATTAATCGATAGTTACATATATTAATATCAAAGAGAGATTACAATCATTCGTCTTGATGTTGCAGTCCTCCTCTAACATGACCAGGTTCCCACACACTTCTGCTAGCATTCCATGATAGCCTCAAGCAACAATTGTTTTAAATCTCTTCCCTTTAGGCTTTACTCCAAACCAAATCACACTTCTCCCTCACACAACTAGATAGCATACTTGTCTACTCCAAACCAAAATAGCATCAACACTTAAACAAAAACTTGCTCGGGCTTGGGAAGAAAGGAGGTTTATATAGGAACTATGGATGGGAGATGGATCCTCTTCTCATGGGAGAAGCGCTTATCCCTTGAGGTAGTTTCATCATTATAGGGGAAAGGAGACCAAACTAACATCCTCGACCCCATCTAGCCAAACAATTTACCGAACTTCCGTTACGAAGCTTCTAGAGTTGGAAGCTTCGGCTCCAAATTCAAAAAAAATTCCAAAACAGGACCGACTCGACTGGAACACAGCTCAGTCACACTGGTTAGCGCGAGGGATAGTGCTAATCTCTGCACATCGGTGCGGGGAAGACAAAGGTAATTAGCTCTAGTCTTTTAAACTAGGCAAAACAGAAGTTTTAGGGGAAATGGTGCAAAAGGGAATTGATCTACTCATGAAGAGGGACACAATGGGAATTTCTTCATGAAGGTAAAGCATGCGGGGTTCACTGCAGAGGTCCTTTAGGATCAAGGAATGGGGAGTATAAGGACAATGACAAAATGTTGCCTAACAGTTTCCCACACCTAATACTTTTGGATCATATTATCCTTCATATATATAACATATGAATCATATTATCCTTCACACATATAACATATGCAATAATTAAAAACATAAATCGCTCTAAGATCAAACATATGTCACATTTCAACTTAAATTAAGTTAATGAGAAACATAAACATATCTATCATCTAAAGGATGAATTTTCCATTAAGGTTATGGCCTAGTGGCAATAATGTGTGGAATTTATATGTATAATGTGACATAAAAATAGATAAATAGAACGTCTATCATCACCCACCAGTTAAACGTTTTGCATGTCCTTGTGAAACAAAATATTTTTTGCAAAATTGATCTTAAGAATGCTAAATCATTTTGTGATCTTATCCCTTATCTAACATTGAGTATTTGTAAACACTAGAATTGTTGGAGAACTTATAGAAACATTTGCAATCGAGCTTCCTCTATTTTCTTGATTGCTTCAATATTGATTCGTAATTGAAACCTTTTGAAAAACGTATCCTCAATAAACCTTAATGAAATTTACCTTGGAATTTGATAATGATATCCTCAATATCTTGAAAAAATTTCAAGCTTTTATTCCATGGAAAGAGTGAGAGCCAATTAAAACATTTTAACCACTTTGTTTTCTTGTTTTTGTTTTCTAGACTATTTCTTTAGGTCACTGTAATAAAATTATGGAGTCCACTTAACGAATATCTGTTGATGAATTTATTATGGGATATAGGTAATTATTTCCTCCAAACCCTTCAAATATTTGTATCCTTATTCCAAGGAAAGAGTGACAACCAATAAAAACACTAGATAACTATAGTTTTTTTGTTTCTCCTAGAATGTTCCTGTAATGGCCTATAATTAAATTTTTTGGACAACTTAAACTCAATATTTTTTTATGAAATTTATATGGAACATAAATAAATATTTTATATACCTTTTGTAAAAAGTTCAAAGTATGATTTAAAATATTTGATGAGTACTAATCAAAACATCATACCATTGTCATTGCGGAAAAAAAGGAAACAATGTGAAAAAATAGAATGTTGAATTTTTCTTCCTCTACTACTTTTCCTTTTTCCCTTGCAGCAATCTTAAATTAGCTATCATTGATGTGAATTTTTAATAACATTAAGCCCTTCCATTCTAGATTTATTATCAATGACCATGTTGATGAAAGATATTAGTGGATTTGGATATATATATATGATTTTTTCAACATATCTATCTCTTCTTATGATTTGTATTTTCTTTCTTCATCTTTGGAATTGTTTGTGCATGCTAACTATAGTCTATGTTTGGACTATTCTACATTTGTATGTGGTATTCCATGTTGACTTTTTTGTTGTAGGCCCTTTTTTATGTTGCGTGGTGATATTTTTGATCCATATTCATCTACTCTAATTTTTTATGCCGATTTTTGTGATATTCCGTTTACTTCTTTTTTGCTACTGATGTTTTGAAGTTGACACTTGTGTTTATATGTAGGTGTTAACTGCTTGCTGAGATCCTTTTAATATGTTAGAGACATGCCTTAAGACTTACATTTTTTGTAAATATGAAGTAAGTGAGTTTGGAACAATTGTTGTTTTCTATAATTGAAGTCTCATCCTATTGTTTTGTTGTTCTAGTTGTTGCAGAGGATCCTATGGAAATACAGGGATCCTATAGAAGTGTTGGAATTTATTTTTTTTTGTTAAGTGTGGATGGTATAATCAGGATGATTTGATAATAAAAAAAGTAGGTCTAGAAATGAATATATTTTTATCTAAGATTTTATGATTCCTACATGTTTCATGTACAAAAATAGGAATTTTACAAGGAAACTTGTAGTTGGCCACCACACTTTTCAAATAGTTGTATAAAATATTAGAAAATATGTGGAAAGGATTGGGTGGATAAGAATGGTTATGAATTAGTATGGTAATATGTTATGGTGTTATCTTAGAAATATATTTTGTATGTGATGGGTGGGTTATCTATGCAAGGGAACATGTGAAATAAAAATGGAAATAAAAGAATGAACTTATGAATTATCAAGGTTGTTATTAAGCCCTTTCTTCATTTCTTCACCTATGATTATTTTTCAGGTACTGAGATTCCTTGTGCCATTTTGGTAGATTTTTTGTGGGGGTACCTACATTCAAGAAGAAAGAAAAAAATATGTTTTCTCTTCTTTCCAAAGTTTTCATTTTCCTTTCGTTCTCTTTTTTTATTCCTTTTTTTTGGCACATATTAATGGCTCCTTTCTTGTTTTTACCATTTCCATACTTTACCAATACTAAAAAGGTTTACTTGTTAGAGATAAATTACTACAATTTTTTTATCACATACTTTCCAACGGCCTTGCTTGTTTGTTATTGGTATATTTTCCAAATGTTTCCAACTTGGATTGTCATTGACTCATCTCAATGAACTGAAGTGACTAGTGCATGGATGGAGCAACCCATGAATTTGGTATTCTTGTAGGTAATACTTTGTTTGTTATATTGTTAATTGTTAATTGTTTCAATAACAACTTCAGATAGTACCATAAAAATGGATATATGTGACTCATCTTCAATAGTGCATGCAATAAGTTTCTTGTAGTTTCTGCAATCAAATCTTGTGCTTGACTTTCACTTGCTGGAATAACTAAAGTTGAAGTGAATTATGCGCCATTATTTTCCTCTTGTTAACGTGAAGTGATTCATACATTCATTTAGGTGATAAATAAATCCTATGGATCTATTTTGGCATTGAGGAGCTCATATAGGGATGGATGCAACAATGTTGTCAGAGTTTGGATTTAAATATAGATTATTAAACTATCATCTATGTTGCAAGGGATATTCTAGGATCTGAAATAAGTGACTTTCCCTTATTGATTGTTTCGTAGGTCATTATGATGTTCCCTAATGAATAATGAAGTCATTCCATTCAAAAATCTAGTTTATTATGTCTTTTATCAATCTAGAGGCTTGTTGAAGAAATTTGTATGTTTCCTATAGAATCTAGTACATTCTATTTTTCCCACTAGATGTATGAAGGGAGTGGATGGAGAAGGATGCGTAGTGAGAATAATAAATAATATTATTTAAGGATAATGAATAACGTATAGGTGATTGAGTGAAATATATGATGATAGATGGAAAATAATAGAAATCTCTTGCAATCGTGTATGTTGATTTTTTCATTTTTGTAAGTACCAGGAGCACTTAAGCTGCTACATAGCTAAAAACACTTGATATAAATTTTGTTATTTTTTCTATTTTTCTTTCTCATTTTCTCTTTGTTCTTTTTCTCAAAGTATCAGTGTCATTCCTAATTTTCGCCATTGCTGCAGCTTTGACTTAAGGATATTTTTAGCAAGAGGAAATTCCTTTTTATTTTCCTTTTCCTCTAAGACTAGACTTTCCTAAAACGGGTTTTCAAATAGATACCTATCCTAGATGCATCAATAAGGTTTTCATAATTATAATTTTTACTCTTTCTCTTTTTTCCTTTTGCTCTTTTGCCTCTTGAGATGTTCCATATTTTTTGCATTAGAAGTAATAGTTTTATTCATTTTCTACAATTGTAGTAATCCTCGTGATGTTATTTCATAAATTTTTGTGCCATGAAACCAATTTATCTTTTTTACACTTCTAAAACCTTTTTTTTTTAACCTCTCCCTGTAGCTCTTTCAAATCACCTTGTTGACCTTATAAATTTGCACAAATCTATCAATCGTCTAACAATACATGGTGAGATTATAGAAGAGATAAACGATGAAACTATTGTTACAATGAAAATCAAAATGATCATAAAAAATTCACATGCAACATATTTCACAAGGATTCAAGAAATATTTTTCATTTTAACATGATGAGGACTGGTAGCTAGCCTAACCTACCTATTAGTGTTTCAACAATAACATTTTCATACGTTATCAGATTGTAGTGAACTAAAATACATTTAAAATTGTATTTCAAGGGAAATATATAGAATAAAAGGATATTTTCAAGTGCGTAACTTTGATAGGTTGAATATTCTAATAAACAACCTATGTATGAAAGTTGTTTACATTTTCCAGTTTTGACCAATGGTTACATTTCTTAGCAAAAGTTTTTCAAATAATATTGGATTAACACAATTTCAATGGGATAATAAGGTAGATTCATAGAATTATTTCCAGTAGAAATAGGTTCTAATAATTCGTTGAATTTATATGTAAGATATGCCAATAAATAGTCAAAAAGCAAACCTCGAACAACATAGACTTTCAAACAAGAAGTCACTATCTTGGTAATAAATTCTTCATACAAAGTCAAAATGGAGTGATCCAATTTGGAATGGAAATTATATTGAAAGATATATATTCTATAGAAAGAAGTTAAATATCTCCATTTTCCCCTTTAAAAGATGACTATCGTGAATGTATTTTTAATAATTTAAACTTAGCTTTCTCCACAAAAATTCAAAGATGTTAGGAAACATACCTAGAGATGAATGATATGGATATTTTGGAATTTATTTGGTTAATGATATACATTTATCATTCCATCTCCTTTACCATAGAAGTGTTGGGGATGATATGGATATTTTGGAATTTATTTGGTTAATGATATACATTTATCATTCCATCTCCTTTACCATAGAAGTGTTGGGGGTGATTATTTTCCTTATGGAGTGATATTTTCTTTCCTTGCATTGATTTTAAAAAGTTATTTGCAAGGAATATATAAAAAAATGAAAATTCCAATAGAAGAGAGTACATATCAATGTATTTGTTAGCACCCTCCCCATAATAGCACTAAAAATTGGTGGTCCAAATAATTACAACAATAATGTTCAATTCATCACTTTAAATGTCAACCCAGGGTTTGCACAATATTGTGAGTTATCTTGCAATATGTGTGTAAGCTACTGTTATGATCGTTATTCCTTAAAAATTATTTGAAGCCAATAGTACATCCAACTTGGGGGGGGGGGAACTCCTTTCATAGTAATTAAAATGAGCAAGAAAATATATGATGATCCTAGGACTAGGCCTCTTTAGTATATATATAAGAGACAAAGCAAACAATTATAATAAAATCGGACCATAAGGAGTTCTAGCCTACATAAAAATTTAACAATAAAAATGTAATCACTAAAAATATAGAGTTTAGTAAGGGGTGTTTGCGTTAAAATGGGGCCTATATGGGCATTACCACACCCCTCCCTTTAAAATATTTTTTTTCCTCAACACTTGACTATGTGTGGGTGTTTCTGCATGAAAAATTCATCTTCCCATGATGCTTCTTCTATTGGTAGATGTTGTAATATGTAAAAAACCCCCCATTTATAGGGATGAATAGTTAGTATTTGACATATAAATGGGGACACTTTTCAATTTTTAGCTTTCGAAAATAAGAGCTAACTCTAAAAATAGGCCTTAAACCTTTATAAATGAACCCATACTTAAACTCTTACTATCGCAAATTGCATCTTGCAGTTTTC
Organism: Pinus tabuliformis; assembly: GCA_031772625.1. Taxonomy (NCBI): domain Eukaryota; kingdom Viridiplantae; phylum Streptophyta; class Pinopsida; order Pinales; family Pinaceae; genus Pinus; species Pinus tabuliformis. The sequence continues at coordinate 460,281,883 of CM062804.1, read as the reverse complement.
CATGTGACAATTATAAAAATCCTAAAGAAAATCCTGAAATGAAATATGCGATAAAGTCTCCACTGTGATTTTCCGATCGTGACACTTTAAGGATATGTGATCACACTTTGCAAGTTGTAATTTAATAAATCATGCCATTGTGTTATCCCTAAAAAATTGTGAAATGCGATATTTCGATGTTTCACAATCACATTTTGCATTATCTCCGAGCAGCGCTATATTGCAACGTTTGAAAGTCGTGATAAGGAAAATTAGGCGTGAAGTGTGTGAATTTATTGAGTTTTAATGAAATATCAAGAAAGTTGACAAAGAAGTTATTGTTTAGCAGCTCTAGGAGAGAAGTTAATGTTTTCAAGTCTTGGCAGTCAATATAGAGATTGCGTTCAAAATCTTTCCACGATTCAAGTCATTTCAAAGAGCTCTTCAACCTTAATTTTCCTATGTTATTTACGCTGATACATCTCTCTTTCATTTTAGGGAATCTTCAAAAGAGATTTCCTTACAAAAAGTAATGCAAAAACAAAAGAAACAAAGTGTTTCAGAGTCTGAGGTTATTGATATGTCACCCATATTTGCTGATACGATTTGTAGTGTTGATGGAGGCACAACGGCGTGGGAAGTCATCTGTAATAGACTTGAAGATGAGCAACCTAAATTTATTGTTACCAACGCAACAACATATTCAATAAAACCCTCGGGAGCTCATTTCAAAGGCACTGCTTTCTCTTTTCTTCACATAATAGGAGCAAGAGCCAAGATACTACCATACACAGATATGGTTAGATGGGTGGTGGAGAATGTCAATATTTAAGACAGACAATTCAAGAATTTAAAGATGGAGCTAATGGGATCATTTAAAGCTGAAGATTTGAAACAAATGTATCATCTTCCTGACCCTCAGGATATATATGATAAATATTTCCTGTCCAAGTTTGTGAAGCAGAATGAAGAACCCTTCAAGATGTTTCAGGGGTGGAGAGTCCTAGAAAACAAACTATGCAGCCTCTACGTTATGTAGATAGTATGGAATGCCTAATAATACTAAGTTCTATATATAATGGGTCCCTTTAATTGATTCATGTGTCAATTCTCATATAATGAATTGGGATACTATCCTATCCGAAAATGTAGCTAAGACTATTTCTGAATATAGTCAAAAGAGATCCACCTCCACAGAAAACCTTCCTCCATTTTATATGAGTGTTTATATCATGGACTATATCTTCTTCTGTACTAAGTTTCCAATTATTAGTTGGAAATGGACTTTGCAAGACCTGTACCCCATCCATCTCATTCACAAACATATGTTGGAATTCCATTTTATACCCATTTTTACAAGATATGCCATGGTGTTATTTTACCATTACATCAAATGATTTTTTGATAAAAAAGCCCCCAGATTTTCCAAGGAAGCTGCTATAGGCCTTCTTGTAGTAGGAAAGTACTTTGCTAAGAAATGGTTCACATATATGATATTTTATAGCAGTACAAGAGAACCACATGTACTTCCTTTGTATGTCTCCGACAAGCTGTTATTAATTCACCAAACTATTAGAAAAGGCTTAACCAAGACTTGGAAAGATAGCAAAAAATCACTATGGCCACCCTTTCCCATCTGGTGTGGTTCTATCTCATTGGTGAACTTCAACCATGTAAACAAAGAATCACTAAACATAGAGAGCCTCGGGCTGGCTACTTTGCCAAAGAGGAAATTTGACCCAGAGAAAGTAGCACAAAATGTAACTACGACACTAAAGGTCAAACCCTTTATCCATGAAGCTCATGAATTTGAAGATTTTTTGCAATCAGCTGAATCATTCGAACAAGCATTTGATTGGTGAAGGTGAATTTGAATCCAAACTACTTTGAAAGGTTTCAAGAATTTAGAAATCAGAGGCTTGAAATGATACCCATTGCATTTTTTAAGAGCTGATGACAAACCTATGCCCAATGTGAATAATAACAACGAGGGACCAAATTTCCCATAGAATCTTAGGTGAATGCAACCCAGAAAAAAGGGAAGAAACAAGAAATAGAGGCTACAATGGAATCTAGTAGAAGGTCAGCTGAGAAACAGGTAAAAAATGACCTAACTCAGGATACTATTCCCAAAGGCAAAAGCAACGATATGGAGCGGGAATGGGACCAGTTTAATAAAAAACTCCAAGATAATTCCAAAATTACAGGATATCATACTCCACAAAAAAATCAGAAAGTTTCAGAGTCTAAGCCAATGGATGAACAAGGGACAAGTTCAAGAAATGCAGAAATTATACCTACATTTCCGACATTTGAGATTATCCTAAAGGTTACAGAATACCTCCTTTAGATGTATTCTACAGCCCACTACATAATGTTGTATTAAGAAGACAGAGGAAGAGAAGAAGAGAGGAAAAACCTGAAATCCCACCAAGGAAACAACCAATGGATAGAGCCTGGAAGGATATTCCTTCAAATCCAACTGAAAATTTAACCAGGATGTCACAATTTGCAGGGGCATATGCTACTGCCACCATGGATAAAGCCACTGAAGTATATTTTTCGTTAAGGGAAAGGGAAGAAAGGATAGAACAACTTGAGGAACAACTGGAAATTGAGAAAGAAAATGTGAACAAGAAAGCCACAGAACAAATAGTCCAATTGCAAAAAAGTATGGAAGTACTCAGGATAAGCCACGAAGTAGACATCTCTGTAAAGAATATGAAAATACAGGAGTTGCAAGAGGCTATGGAAAAATATAAGGATGTCCCCACTATTGATGAGTTCATCAAAGAAGCATTGGAGCTAAACTCCATTCTATCAAAACAACAAGATCTATTCTCCTAGAAAACGTCCCATATCACCCCTTATTTGAATACCAATGATCAATTAACAGATAAGGCAATTGATCACAAAATTGAGATTAATGACTTAAATGCTAAGATCTATGACTATATTTAATGGCAAGAAACTAAAGAAGGAAGAAGCACTAATATGCCACAGATTAAAGAGGCACACAAAGACATATTATTCACAAATTGGGATGCACAGATTAAGCAAGCAGAATTGGCAGTAGCTAGAGCAGTAGGATTGGCAAAGAATATAATAAAAGAATTCAATCACACTTTGCACACCACCAACTTGATAAAATAAGGTAATCAAAAGTCACTTCCAGATTTGAAAGACTTGGATAAAAACTGGAAAGCAAAAATGAAGGTCCAAAGAGAGGCAATCATGAAATTATCAAACACTAACTGGGAGACATATTGGAAATTTATTGTCAAACCTCATAGAAAAATTATGACACTGAATTTTTCACTCAATTCAACGCAAAGGATGCTACCACCTCTTACAAATGCCATCTTCACAGGATAGGTCAGAACACAATTCAAGGAACCTCCTCAAGTAAAACCAATGTCTGACATATGCGACCTCATGGAAAAGCTGACAGACAACAAGACATCTTCATAACCTCTAGTCATCAAATCACTTTTATTTTTAGAGTTAGTTGCTAGTTAAGAGGAATGTTGTTTGAAACCTCCTCGGATATTTTGTATAATCTATTTTTGAAATTTAGCTAGATAGTATTTATATCCTTCTCATGCATTTAGAGAAGGGTCCAGGATTTTATCAAAAAACATTTGCAAAGAATGCACTTTTATAAGTTTGTAGATTCTTGATGAAATTATTGAACATGGTCACTACTTTTGAATATCAAACTACTTTCCTTTCTTGATGCACTTCTGTATGCTTGGAGAATAATTTGGTTGAAGAAATGAGTTGATCTATGTCACTAGTCAAATGAGCATAACCTCGCACATATGGTACTTTTATCTTGTATAATCAGTTCTGTTTTATTAAATTAGTGATAACATTTCGTTTCATGAATTATATATGGAGTATGTTCTTTCTGTTATGTGTTAATTGCACTATTGTATGAGACTTATATGAAAGCATTTATTTTCATATATGATCATTAAATATATGCGATATAATTTACACATTTATTTGACTAACTATTTAGTCAAAGAAATTATCTTTACATGTTATCATCTCTGTTTAACACATGAATGATCTTTATTATCACATACCAAACATATATCTTTTTAGATTGCATATCGCAAAGAATACCTCGGGTTTATATTAGATTAAGTTAAGTTAGAGATTTTCATGTCAGAATAGGTCATTTAGTTATCACTATTCTTATTGCAATCACTTGAAAACCACCCACCATCATTTTGAAACCCACACTGGGAAACTGGTCCCATCATCCCCAGTTGGAGCCACCACACCAAACAGAAAAGGAGATGCTTTCAAGGTCCGAACCGGGTGGTTATCCCCCATGTCAGAGCAGTAGAATTCTGAGGCTTCAACATTTTGGCGCCAGAAGGAGGGACATACTACTGTGAATGGCATATAAATATAAAGATCAATTGAAAAATGTTCATAAGGGTCAAAACCCCTCCACAACTTCTACTTCTTCTAGATCTTGTTCAAAATCTCCGGATCATAAATATGAAGTTGTAGAAACCTCTCCCTCATATCCTGAAGTACTAAGACAACCAACTTCTTCAGATTACACTCCTGAGTCTCCCGAAGTTCACTCCTTAATACGAAAACTGGAACAAATATCCATTTCTGTTGAGAAACCTAAAAAGCCTGAAGCTTCTGAAGAAAGTGTCACTTCCCTATTACGAGATATTGGTGTATTAACTTGACTAAAAAGTAAAAAGCTTGGAGTAATCCCTTTTTAGTTTCCCATTCATTCATGATGTAAGAAAGTTGCCACATCAAAATCTGAGTCAGATACCAGTGATATCACATCACCTTTCCCTCCATTGACTTCCCCATTCACTTCTACTCAAACAATTAGTGCAGCTACCAGTAGTACTAGTCTACTAGTAAGTTCTTCACTATCCCTATCTACTTCTGGATCTGCCTCCTCATCTTTGCAACCTTCAACACAAGTTATGGCCAATCAACCTGCTCAACCTTGGACAAACCCTGGTGTTTTACTGGTTGCTAATCCAAATTCTCTCCCAATGAACTTAGAAAAATGGTTACCTAAGTATAATCCTGATGATGGTCTTCCTGCTGAAGAGCATCTAAATAACTTTATTCCATGAACCTTAATTGGTTGCAAATGAAGATGTTGTCATCAGATTTTTTACTTATACTTTCCAGGGATCTACAAGATTGTGGTATTTTTCCCTTGCAGCAGGCTTAATAAGAAACTGCGACACTTTTGAAGAAATATTTCTTACAAAATTTGGTGATGATAGGACCATCGCATCTTTAGTCAATGATCTTTCCAACCTAAAACCAAGTTCAGATGAAATAATTAAAGACTTCAACTCCAGATTTAACATATTTCTGAACAAAATCACAGTTACCTCTAGAACTGCAGTAGATGTACAAATAGAGTGGTACATATCCTCCATTCCCTCTAATATCACAATTTTTGTAGATAGAGCATATAAGGTTACCCTAGCAAATTGGGTCACTGCACTTCAAGAGTACGGTGTAGAAATCCGACCGACTAAAATTGTTACGGACCAAGGTTTTTACAGGATGCTAACTGGAGCTTCCAATTTATCAATAGAAGAAGACCAAGGTAATGAAGTGAAAATATCAGAGGTAAGCCTCAATGATGCACAATCACAATATGTTGATTTGAAGTTTTATTTAAAGAATGGATATGTTCCTATGCATCTCAATTACAAAACAAAGTGTGCTTTAAGGTTGAAATCAGATCAGTATGATTTAATAGATGATGTATTATTTATAAAAAAATTATGATTCAGTCTTATTAAGATGCCTAGAAAAACTTGAAGCTGAAAAGGTTATGCAGGAGTTACATGATGGACCAACTGGAGGTCATTTTGGAGGAAACACCACAGCTCACAAAATCCTGCATGCAGGTTATTATTGGCCAACACTATTCAAGGATGCACATGATTATGAAAGAACATGCAAAACTTGTCAAACTGCAACTGGAAGAGAAAAGAAAACAGCTTTCCCTTTACAGCCAGTGAATATCCAACAACCATTTGAACAATACAGATTAGATATAATTGGTGAGATTTTTCCTAACTCTTCCAAGCAGCAGAAGTACATCCTTACAGCTACTGATTATTTCACGAAATGGGTATAAGCTATCCCACTAAAGGTAGCTAACATAGAAAGTATTACAGACTTTATTAATCAGTACATAGTCACTAGGTTTGGCTTACCTACAGCTTTAATGTTTGATAATGCATCTTATTTTTTGGAAATACTATGGTAGAATTTTCCTTAAAAAGAGGTTTCAAATTGAAGTATTCAGCCAAATATTATCCACAAGCTAATGGATTAGCCAAATCAACAAACAAAAACCTTATCAGAATCATCAAGTGGACTATAGACCAAAATCATAGGAATTGGCACAAAGAATTGACATTTTCTCTTTGGGCAGATAGAATAACACAAAAGGCCTCAATTGGTTCTTCTCTTTTTGCTTTAGTTTATGGGAAATAAGTAGTTCTCCCCATAAACATAGCAATCCCATCTCTCACACTAGTGCAATTTATTAATGAAAATCCTTCCTCTTCTCTTCAAGCAAGACAATTTCAAACCCTTAAGCTTGAAGAAGAAAGAGAAAAATCTAAAGCCACACATTCCCATCACCAACAGTTAGTCAAAGCTTCTTTTGATAAAACCTTTGCCTATCATAAAACCTTTGAAGTAGGTGGTCTAGTTTTGAAATGGGACAAAGCACATGAGGAAAAGGGAAAGCACACCAAATTCCAAAGATTGTGGCTTAGACCATTCCAAATCATTGAGAAAATGCATCCATTAACATTTCTTTTACATGACTTTTCAAGTAGAATAGATTATTTTCCCGTTAATTGGAAAATTTTGAAAAAATAGTTTTCCTAGAAGACAAACTCTTCTAATTTTGTATCATATTGTCTTTAAGATTCTTAGGAAAAAAAAAATTAAGTAGTATTTTCTTTTGGCTTCTCAAAATAAAGTCTCTGAGAATATTTTTATTTTTTGCTTCTATAAATAGGAAGAGTTAAAGAATTGATTAGAGAATTTGAGTATCAAAATGAACCCTATTTCTTTGGAAAAACTTGACCTTGTTAAAAACAGTTATTCTATGAACAAGCTCTTATCTTTATAAAGTATAGATGTTTTGTTATCAGTCATGAAAATAATCTTTAACCTAGTAAGGACTTTCTACAGATGAGTATCTCAAAACACTATTATTATCATCCAAAACCCTTAAAAACGGCCAATGATTCACCCCATCTGGTAAAATTTTCTTTTTTTCAGAGTGTAATTATAAAATATGCAAAACTTAAAAGATAATAAGTCTCATTACGAGCTTGTTTACCATGATCATAGGGGAATAATTAAACTAATATTACCAATACTTCATATCAAAACAGGGTAATAGCCAATGATCTAATCGATCAAAGGACAAGGGGTCTCATCAAGAGCCAGCGTGTTTAGTTTAGTTACAATCAGTGAATGGAATTTTCATTATTAGGTTATCAAGCCTAGATAATGTCTTTTAAGAAACCTGAAAAGAAAAATTACATAAAAGAAAAAAAACAAGATCCAAATAAGAAAGAAAACAAAACAATATCATTTTGAATTATGAAAATTGCTTCGGATGGGACAATGAATCATTGTTGGTTAAAATATAACTCTAACGAGGCTATGAATGCCTTTTAGTAGTAGAGGCTCTATCTATGATACATGAGTAAACATTAAAAACTAAATGTAGAAGATACCTACTATATCTCTTTAAATCTTAGTATAGACCCATGCAAACATTTGTATTTTTATCATTACAAGAGTAAAGAGTTGAATAAATAAATTGAGTGAGTGATTATGATTTCAGAGAAATGTAGTTTAGTTTGTAACTCATGTAATTATTATTCCTATAAATCTTCTAATTTAAAAGTTTAAGAGATTTCAAAAGACCAATCAGAGATAGTTGGTTCTCCCAAGTGAATCGCCAATTGTTGTACTATGTAACAACTCCCCCATTTACAGGGATGAATAGTTAGTATTTGACATATAAATGGGGACCATTTTAAATTTTTAGCTTTTGAAAATAAGCACTAACTCTAAAAAAATTCCTTAAACCTTCAGAAATGAACCCATACTTAAACTTTTATTATCGTGAATCGCATCTCACAATTTTCCATGTGACAAATTATAAACATCCTAAAGACAATACCGAAATGTGATATGTGATAAAGTATCCACTGCGATTTTTCAATCATGACACTTTAAGGATATGCGATCGCACTTCGCAAGTCACAATTTAATAAAGCATGTCATTGTGTTATCCCTAAAAAACTGCGAAATGCGATATTGCGATGTTTCACAATTTCATTTTGCATTATCTCTGAGCAGCGCTATATTGCAACATTTGAAAGTTGTGATACAACAAGTTAGGCATGAAGTGTGGGAAGCTATTGAGTTTTAATGATATATCAAGCAAGTTCACAGAGAAATTATTGTTTAGTAGCTCGAGGATAGAAGTTAATGTTTTCAAGTCATGGCTAGTGAATATAGAGATTGTGTTCAAAATCTTCCCATGATTCAAGTCATTTCAAAGAGCTCATCAGCCTTAATTTCCCTCTATTTTTTACATTGATACATCTCTCTTTCATTTCAGGGAAGCTTCGAAAGAGACGTCCTTATGAAAAGTAATGCAAAAAAAGAAGTAACAGAGTGTTTCAGAGTTTGAGGTTATAGAGATGTTGCCCATATTTGCCGATATAGTTTGTAGTGCTGATGGAGGCACAATGGTGTGGGAAGTCACCTATAATAGACTTAAAGATGAGTGGCCTAAAGTTAATGTTACCAAGGCAACAACAGATTCAATAAAAACCTTGGGAGTTTAATTCAAACACATTTCTTGCTCTTTTCTTCACAGAATAGGAGCAGGAGCCAAGATACTACCATACACGGATATGCTTAGGGTGGTGGAGAATGTCAATATTGAATATAGACAATTCAAGAATTCAAAGATGGAGCTGATTGGATCATTTAAAGTTGAAGATTTGAAACAAATGTATCATCTTCCCAACCCTTAGGATATATATGATAAATAATTCCTAGCCAAGTTCGCGAAGAAAAATGAAGAACCCTTCAATATGATTCAAGGGTGGAGAGTCCTAGAAAACAAATTCAAATATGATAAGACGGGTATGTACCCCATAGATTCTTTAGAAAATCCCCATAACTATGCAACCTCTATGTTATGTAGATTGTATGGAATGCCTAATAATACCAAGTTCTCTATAGAATGGGTCCCTTTAATTGATGCATGTGTCAATTCTCATATAATGAATTGGGCTACTATCCTATCTGATAACTTAGCTACTACTATTTCTGAATATCGTCAAAAGAGATCCACCTCCACAGAAAACCTTCCTCCATTTTATATGAGTGCTTATATCATGGACTCTATCTGCTTCTATACTAAGTTTCCAATTATGGGTTGGAAATGGACCTTGCAAGACCCATACCCCATCCATCTCAGTCACAAATAGATGTGGGAATCCCATTTTATACCCCATTTTTACAAGATATGCCATGGTGTTATTCTACCATTACATCAAATGATTTTTGATAAAAAGCCCCCCAGATTTTCCAAGGAAATTGCTAAAGACCTTCTTGTAGTAGGAAAGTACGTTTCTAAGCAATGGTTCTGTTGAGGGCTCGGAAATCGGGTCAACAACAAGGGGGATACCCACCCGGTCCGGAACTTGGTTGGCAGCTCCTTGTCCGTTTGGTATAGTGGGCCCGACTGGGGATAATGGGACCAGTTTCCCAATGTAAGGGGTGTGTGTGTGTGTAGAGTTTGATGATGCTGATCTAGAAGTAATTTGAGCTAATTTAACTCTAACTTCTAAACTGAATCTATGCTATTGTAATCTAACAAAAACAACACATATAATCTATGCTAACCTGGGGTAGATTTCCTCTATTATGCGATCTAAAAAGATTTCGAACAATAACTGGTAATAAAGATCATTCAGCTATCATAAGAATATAAATCAATTAAGATAAACCATTCTTCATAAAAAGTTAGGCAAGACAGTTGTGAACCGCATATCGCATAATAAGTTATTCATATGTCAAGCACAAATAAATGACTCCACCGTACAGAAGTGCCAAATGGTAACCCACACATTCATACATTAACATATAAACAACTAAAACTGCATATCACTCTAAGAATATAAGCAAAAATTGGTCAAGAGATAAAAGTACCATTTATGACTGATTTCACTCACAAACTTCAAGAAATAACGATTTATCTCTACTTGTTCTAACATATACTAAGAGTACAGAAGTGCAACATCAGTAGTAGACATTAAAATGCAAACATAAATAAATCACGATCCATCCATTTATCAAAACCTCCTCTGAGGGTGCAGAAGTGCATGTTCCGAGGACAAGTTCTTTGAAAAATTTCTGGACCCTTCTCCAATGCAATGAGAAGGGTTAAAATACTACTACCTAATTCTAATAATAGTATTATTACAAAATTTTTAGGATGCGGTTTTCAAACAACCGTCCTTTTTCTAATCTAGTTGAAGGAAAAAAACAACATTCTAAATGAAGTCACTTATGAACTTGGTCCTTAAAGTTGCAAGTGTTCAGCATAGGCTTGAGAAGAGTCGGCTGACTGATTTCTACGCTGAGCTAGGCTGCGAAAACGGCATCTACGAGAGCTAGCGCTACCTTTTCGGCTACGTTTGTAATGCATTTCACCGTCATCCATTGGCTGTGCGGTTTAACCAAGTACATCCAGTAACATTCCCAATTCAACCTGGCCAATGCTTGGATTACTTTCCCTTTTGCCTGCGCTTTCTGCTTCCATTCTGTTTCCAGTTGCAACTTGTTTGGTAGGTACCCCAGGGTGGTCTCTGCAATTAAATTGACCCTGTGTAAATTCTCATTTACATAGTCGATAAGAATGCTTTCCTTTGTTGCCGCTGTCTCTGCTTCTTGCTCCACCTGCCTGATTTGATCATCCCACTTATTAAAGAGCAACTCCTTATGATTTTCATTTATCCTGGGTGCACCTGCCCTTTTTCCTTCACCATCATCTTGCCAAGTCAAATATTCTGTCACCTTCTTGTCATTCTGATCATAGTCACTCCGCAAGTCCACCACTTGACTGGTGATTTTGTCCCTCAGCGCACAATAGTGACTCCACTGTGATATTTTACGTCCCAATTCTTCTTGTTGCTGCAGTAGTTTCTCGTTCAAGCCAATAGATTCTGAAATGAATTCTTCCAGCTTGGGCTCATCTTTATGCATTTCTTGTAAAGTCTGCAATTGTTTTTCTTTCGCTTCGAGACTCCTTTGATAGCCTATCTGCATTTGTTGAAAGTCTTCCTGTAATTTTTCGAGTTGTTTGGAAGCTTTAGTGTTAGCGTTGGCTTGTTGCAACTATTGTTGTAGTAGCTGTATATGATTTTCTTGTTCCTTCAATAGTTGCTGAACTTCCGAGGCCTTGTCAATAGTTGCAGAAGCATATGCTCCTGCAATCTGAGACAACTTCGTGAGATTTTCAGTCGGATTATTATTGGGGTCTTTCCATAAGACATCCAAATGTTCAGCATCTTGCGACATTGTATTCTCTAGCTTTCTTTTCTTTCTCTATCTCCTTACAACTGCTTTGTGTTGGGGACTATAGAATACATCCAGTGGGGGAATTTCTTCTACGTTAAGTAGAAACTCTGAAGGTGGAGCGATAGGAAGGTGTTCTGCTTCTGCGGCACTACTGACTATGGTCGAAACCACTTCTTGCACCACCTGTGTATTATTCACAGGTGTTTTTGGGGCTTGCCCTTCAAGATTGATCAATTCATTGAAGGTTTCCCACTCTTTATCTAGCTCTGTTGTGACAAGTGGTGCTTCGATGACAGGAGGGGGAAGATTTCTTGGTGGGGAGGCGATAACTTTTTGTTGAGACAATGCACTTGACTGAGCTGTATCTTTGGTTGTTTCTTCGTTTTTTCCTTGGTCGTAAACAGACTCTTCAGGATGCTCAGATACTTCTTGCACGATGTTGGACTTAGATCTGGAAGTGCTAGAGTTTTCATTGAGGCTGATGCTTGGAGTTGGTTCTCTAGCAGGCAGTCGCAGCTTCTCTAGCGGAATACTAGCCAACCTTCTTTCTCTGTATAACGTGAATTTTTGGAGGTCACCTCAAGACAACCTCGACTGAGCTTTCCGCAAAATTTCTTGGAGCGAACTCTTATTCTGAAACAGGTCCTCAAACAAATCCTTCTTCCCAGAGAACACTCTTATCTTGACATTCTTTGTGAATTCTTGGGCCACATCATTTGGGTCGAATGGCCTCGCTGAGAATTTAAATAATTGAAGACACGTCACATTCTCCACTTCGCCAAAAGCGTGTCCTACATCGAACAAAGAGAAGGCCCCACAAGTTACGGGAAATTGAGGCCATATGGCCTTCTTCTTGTCCTTTAGGTCTTTGGTCAGGTCGCCTTTAGAACAGGTTTGATAAGCGATTTCCCGAGCCAAAAGTTTATCAGGTACATATAGGGGTAGGACATGTGGAGGTACAGTGCTTCCAAAAACTCTAATGTAAGTAAACCATTCCTCCCCGAACCATCTCGCGATGGGGATGATGTCAATTTGTGCCTCGGGAGAGCACCTTGGGGGGTCTTTGTCATAGATTATTTTATATAGGGGCAAAATAAGCCCATGGCAAATCTGGTAGAAGTGAGGGGCAAACTGGGAATCCCATAATACCTTATGATAAACATGGATGGGCAATGGGTCTTGGGTAGTCCATTTCCAACCCATAGCAGGGAATTTAGATACAAGACAAACGAAATCCATAATATAAGCAGACAGATAAAAAGGAGGATAGACCCTTTGAGACAAGGATCTTTTAGACCGGTAATTGATAACGGCTGTGTATAGATTATCAGAAAGAATTTTGGCCCAATCTATAACGTCGGCGTTTGTGGCAGCATAAATTAATGGTAGCCACTCAGATGAAAACTTGTTGATATCCGGCATCCCAAATAACCTACAGAGCATGGCCGCAGCAAAACAATATGGAGAGGTGAGGGAACCAGTGCTGTACATACCATTTTTATCCCTTTTTAGCGGCTCATCTCTTCTAGACCATTCTTTAGTGGTGTCCGATAGATCTGGATTCTCCGCCGCAAACTTCTTAACAAATTGTGCGTTATAGGTCGCTTGCGGTTCTGGAAGAAAATACATAAGCTTCAAATCTTGCGCAGCAAACGATCCGACGAGCCCATATCCTTGAACTTTGAAATGTCTGTTGTTTAAGTCTGCATCATCCAGTATCCACTTGATCATATCCGTATATGGTAGAATTTTAGGTCTTGCCGCTATTCTGTGAAGAAATGAACATGCTAGGTCCTCTAAGGATGCCTCAGAAGAGCGCGGTGCATCCACGACAGCAGCAACCTTCATTATTCTAGGTTTTTCCTCTTCTAGCAGCCTGTACATGCCTTCCCATGTTGATATCCCCGCGTCTCTGTTACAGGCCGTGTCTGTGTACAGAGGCGCCATCTCCTTAGTCTTCTCCTTTGCTTCGGAGCTTTGAGCTTTATTTTTCTTTCCCATTTCTCTCTGCGTTTGTGTCTGAGTCGTCTTAGCTCTTCATTCCTGCAGATTACGAGTGAAATGGAAATGACTGATCCAGAAAGGTGATGGGAGAGTTTTAAATGCAACAGATAAATCAAATATGCCACCTTACGTGAAGTAAATCTCTACCAAGGCACGCGTCTTTAATCCACTTAATAACTGACAACTAATTCATTTACTATCATTAAAAGCGCATGATTTCGGGTCAGATTATGGTAAGTGGCTTTTCTTTGAATGGCGTGCCCGGAGGATTCGTACTGAAGTGATTTATGATTTGCTAACGTAACCTTGTATATCGCGCGGTCGCTAATCGCATCATCGCAAATCGCAAGGATGTAGCATCGCAGCGATCGCAATATCGCAGATCGCAGAAATTTGATATTTGCCAAATCTAGCCGACTTATTTCTGCGATATGCGATCTAGCGATCGGCGTTATTGCAGATCGGTGAATCTCTAAGTTTTTCTTTATGGGCACTAATTTGCTGCGATGCAATGTTATTGTTAACACGAGGGTCGTGCGCATATCGATTTTTTAAAGAGAAATAAGGGTATTTACTATCCTTCTACAACGCAACTTTAAAGATTTTCTTCTTATCATAAACTTAGGCTTAAAATATCCAAGAGGCTTTTCCTAAGCATATGATTGTGACCTTAAAAAGAAACTCTTGTTTTTCCTAAAAATTAACTAAGGGTCCCCATTCATTGATACTTAGATGAACTAGGGGGGGTGTTGCTGGCCACAACAATTGGCGATTCACTTGGGAGAACCAGTTATCTCTGATTTTCTATTGACGCTTTCAAACTCCTAAATTTTTTTTTCCAGAAAACTTGAACTTTATTATAAAAAGATAAAGCAAATGATACTTCAAACTGTCAATGATGTTTTGTTTCAACCCTTTTCTATTTCAATTACTTGCATCCTCAGTTTGTCCTTGCATCTAAATCAGTCATTACTTGGTCTTGTAAAACATAAAATAAAGCCTTCTCTATATAACAGCCTCTTTTTAAATATGCTCCTTTGTCGCAGGTAGAGCCTCTGCTGCCAGCAGGCGTCCATAGCCTCGACAGGGTTACCTATTACCCAGCAATGATCCTTTATCCTGCTTAAGGTTATTTACAACTTTTTCTGAGAAAAACCCCTTTTTGACACTTTTTCTTTTTATATTCTCTAAAGAACAATGTCTTGGTTTGGTGGCCAAATTATGACACAGTCATTCACTTGATTTACACTTTTGCTGAACAAGCTGGCTCATGATGAGACCCCTTGTCTTTTGATTGCAACAATCTTGAGTCATTGCCCTGTTTTGATAGACAGTTTTGGCAAAGCCAGCAAGTTATAATATCTGTGATCATGATAAGCCGGATCATGATGAGACCTCTTATTCTTTGAGATATAGTGTCTTTTTGGATTGTTCCTCTGAATGCTGCGTTTTCCTTTAGCAGGGAGGAAGTCAAATTTTCTTTCCTTAAGAAAGATCTGGACGACAATGATAGAGTTGTTTGGTTATGGCTGTTTCTACAGAGAGTCTTTATTTTATTATTGATACCTTTCATTGTACTGACCTAAGACAATTTCTTCACTAAGGTAGCTTTCTTCAAATTTCTTGGAGTTGAAACTAGTATCATATCTGAGTTAAAGTTCTATTGATAATAAAGATCAAGTTTCTAAAAGATTTTTTTTTTTTTCATAGAAGTAGAAGTTCAAAATCTTTGACAGAGAAAAGGTGTCTCTAGTAAATGTCAAATGTCGTTAAGCAAAGCAAATGTTATTATGGAGAAAAAATATTTAACGCAATGAGAGGTAGATATTTCCTAGGGTTATGCACAGAATAGGTATAATTTTGCCTATCAATTATCGAAAGCAAACCTAATAACTTAGCTAAATTACTCCTACTCCTATTCTAGCGATATATAGAAAATAAACTATGTGAAATGATATTTCCAATGGAACCATCTATTCATTTTTATTCCTAGCCGTATGAAACTTCCAAACATCAGTGTAAAGAACCAAATTTTCCTTGGATCGTAAATGTTGGCTGTGGAATAAGAACATATAACCTCAGCTGGAATTATGTCTGATTTTCCTTTCTCATGAGAACTTCTTTCCAACTGGATACCTATTGGATCATGAAAATTAGGATGAATTTCTGTTATGAATTGATGATCTCGTAATAGGAAGGATAACAAGCCAGGTTGTGAAGATGATTTTTTAGTTTGAATAGCTTGTAACCTACTATTTTTTAACGCTGAGCTTTTAGCGATTTCGTTTGAAATGAAAGTTCCCATATATAAATTGCTAAAACATAGTCTATCAAAAGTTTGAAAATTTAAAACGAAATCCGATTTTGTACAAGATGAGTGCAAGTGAGAAAGAAAGGAATGACTATTTGTACAGATAGTGTTACAGCACAACTGGGGTTTACTTGTAACATCCTGCTCCTCACAAGAACTGGCCAGGTCTTGTGAATCGGGAGATGAGTTATGATTGCGAACAGGTATGGGGCTTTCTTCACGATATGAATCATAGATCGGGGTATTGTCTTGGATAGTAAAATCATTTGAATGATCTTTTACTTTTAAATGAGGGTTGACTGATATGATTTCTGATTTAGGATGTTTCTCATTATCTGAACCTAGTTGAGTTACTTGGGATAACTCAACAACATCATCATTTCCCAAGTAACTATCACAAATGATTTTATAGATTTCCCTAGGCTTCTCTTTTTCATTATATACTTTCAGACAAGGGAGGTCAAGCGGCTCTTATTTGACATTGGTCAAAGGATGTGCTAAAGTTGTCTCTTTATCTTGAAAACCTAATGATGAGTCGTTTGAATAACCCTCTGTGTTTTTTGAGATATCTTTAATATTGAGAGGGGAAAAATTGTCATCACTGAAAACATCAGG
Organism: Pinus tabuliformis; assembly: GCA_031772625.1. Lineage (NCBI taxonomy): Eukaryota > Viridiplantae > Streptophyta > Pinopsida > Pinales > Pinaceae > Pinus > Pinus tabuliformis. The sequence continues at coordinate 460,265,322 of CM062804.1, read as the reverse complement.
ATAAAGAGAAAAATGCAAATCTGGAATAATGCATTTGAAAACATCATGAAAGAAACTTTGTTCATCAGATTCATCATAAATATCGGGCTTTAGATCATACCTTTGTGCGCTGATACTTTTTGAAAGAGAAATAGTTCGTTGTTCTAACCTTGGCATCTGCATTTGTTGGTTTGTAATGATATTGTCTGACCTTATATCAGAGTCATCTCCTGGTTCCAAGGTAGTTTCTCCTTCAACATTCTCGTTTTTGTCTTCTGGTATTAGAGCATGCATGACTCCTAGGCTTTGCAGATTTTCTTCATTGATGCAACTGGGAGGGTTATGCACCATTTTCTAGCTTCCGCTGTGAATGTAAGAGTAAAAATCCTGCACAAAACGCCTTCATCAATTCTCTAAATATCAGAACCTGAAACTTTTTGAATAAACTGAAGGGCATGATTAAAGGCAGAAGAATTATTCTTACCGTTGAATTTTACCTGAGACAAGAGTCTTACCACATCTGGTGGAGTGTTGGAAGAGGTAGGAACATGGATGCAACTCCAAATAGGAATTTTACGAGCAGCCATCCTGATTCAAATTTTACAATTTGGAAATCATTCCAACAGACACTATGTTCAGGCGCTCCTTCTAGCGCCAAATATGTTGAGGGCCCGCAAATCGGGTCAACAACAAGGGGGATACCCACCCGGTCTGGAACTTGGTTGGCAGCTCCTTGTCCGTTTGGTATAGCGGGTCCGACTGGGGATAATGGGACCAGTTTCCCAATGTAAGGGGTGTGTGTGTGTGTGTAGAGTTTGATGATGTTGATCTAGAAGTAATTTGAGCTAATTTAACTCTAACTTCTAAACTGAATCTATGCTATTGTAATCTAACAAAAACAACACATCTAATCTACGCTAACCCGGGGTAGATTTCCTCTATTATGCGATCTAAAAATATTTCGAACAATAACTGGTAATAAAGATCATTCGGCTATCATAAGAATATAAATCAATTAAGATAAACCATTTTGCATAAAAAGTTAGGCAAGACAGTTGTGAACAACATATCGCATAATAAGTTATTCATATGTCAAGCACAAATAAATGACTCCACCGTACAGTAGTGCCAAATGGTAACCCACACATTCATACATTAACATATAAACAACTTAAATGGCATATCACTCTAAGAATATAAGCATAAATTGGTCAAGAGATAAAAGTACCATTTATGACTGATTTCACTCACAAACTTCAAGCAATAATGATTTATCTCTACTTGTTCTAACATCTACTAAGAGTACAAAAGTGCAACATTAGTAGCAGACATTAAAATGCAAACATAAATAAATCACGATCCATCCATTTATCAAAACCTCCTCTGAGGGTGCAGAAGTGCATGTTCCGAGGACAAGTTCTTTGACAAATTTCTGGACCCTTCTCCAATGCAATGAGAAGGGTTAAAATACTACTACCTAATTCTAATAATAGTATTATTACAAAATTTTTAGGATGCGGTTTTCAAACGACCATCCTTTTTCTAATCTAGTTGAAGGAAAAAAACAACATTCTAAATGAAGTCACTTATGAACTTGGTCCTTAAAGTTGCAAGTGTTCAGCATAGGCTTGAGAAGAGTCGGCTGACTGATTTCTGCGCTGAGCTGGGCTGCGAAAACGGCATCTACGAGAGCTGGCGCTACCTTTTCGGCTGTGTTTGTAATGCATTTCACCATCATCCATTGGCTGTGCAGTTTAACCAAGTACGTCCAGTAACATTCCCAATTCAACCTGGCCAATGCTTGGATTGCTTTCCCTTTTGCCTGCGCTTTCTGCTTCCATTCTGTTTCCAGTTGCAACTTGTTTGGTAGGTACCCCAGGGTGGTCTCTGCAATTAAATTGGCCCTGTGTAAATTCTCATTTACACAGTCGATAAGAATGCTTGCCTGTGTTGCCGATGTCTCTGCTGCTTGCTCCGCCTGCCTGATTTGATCATCCCACTTATTAAAGAGCAACTCCTTATGATTTTCATTTATCCTGAGTGCACCTGCCCTTTTGCCTTCATCATCATCTTGCCAAGTCAAATATTCTGTCACCTTCTTGTCATTTTGATCATAGTCACTCCGCAAGTCCACCACTTGACTGGTGATTTTGTCGCTCAGCTCACAATAGTGACTCCACTGTGATATTTTACGTCCCAATTCTTCTTGTTGCTGTAGTAGTTTCTCGTTCAAGCCAATAGATTCTGAAATGAATTCTTCCAGCTTGGGCTCATCTTTATGCATTTCTTGTAAAGTCTGCAATTGTTTTTCTTTCTCTTTGAGACTCCTTTGATAGCCTATCTGCATTTGTTGAAAGTATTCCTGTAATTTTTCGAGCTGTCTGGAAGCTTCAGTGTTAGCGTTGGCTTGTTGCAACTGTTGTTGTAGTAGTTGTATATGATTTTCTTGTTCCTTCAATAGTTGCTGAACTTCCGAGGCCTTGTCAATAGTTGCAGAAGCATATGCTCCTGCAATCTGAGACAGCTTCGTGAGATTTTCAGTCGGATTATTATTGGGGTCTTTCCATAAGACGTCCAAATGTTCAGCATCTTGTGACAGTGTATTCTCTATTTTTCTTTCCTTTCTCTGTCTCCTTAGAACTGCTTTGTGTTGGGGACTATAGAATACATCCAGTGGGGGAATTTCTTCTACGTTAAGTAGAAACTCTAAAGGTGGAGCGATAGGAAGGTGTTCTGCTTCTGCGGCACTACTAACTATGGTCGAAACCACTTCTTGCACCACCTGTGTATTATTCACAGGTGTTTTTGGGGCTTGCCCTTCAAGATTGATCAATTCATTGAAGGTTTCCCACTCTTTATCTAGCTCCGTTGTGACCGTTAGGATATTCCGACACATAGGATATAGTTAAGTTCATCTTGGTCTAGTATAGAGTTAGGTTAGAGTTAGGTAAAGTGTGTTTCTTTACCGTTGTACATTTTGTAACTTACAATCCGACGGTCACGATATGTAGTGATCCGACAGTTCACTCTCACCTCGGTATTACCGACACTTGATCCGTGGCTTGACACCCGATTGGTCCATGAGTTCTATTTAAAGCGCATGGAGGGTCATTGTTCGGGTAATACGTGCATGAGAGAAGCTTATGTAAATTTTCATTCTTTGATTAATAAATTGCCTGTAGTACCCACGTTGGGACAGGCCGTGGACTGTTTCCCTCCTTGCACTCTGAGGGTTTTAACCACGTCAAAAATACTGGTGTATTGATTTGAGATCTGGTTGTGAGCGGTGTCCTTTTGGTATTCTTTCTGTGGAACTTACCCTGTAAATTCCTACATGGTATCAGAGCTATTTGAGGGCCGTGTCCGTTGGTGATCCAAATCTGAAGCCGGTAGAACTGCATGCGGCTGCCGTTTCCTAGATCTGTTGTTTCTGACTGCTTTCGGGCCGAGAGGACTGCTCTGTTGCGTTCGGAGCATCTGTTCCAGTGAGGAACCCCTTTCGTTTCACGCGAAAAGGTTTCCGGTAGCCCTAGCTGCGTCATTTTTCAGATCGGGAGGTAAACAGTGTTTTTTTTTCAGTGTACTGTTATTTTCTCTCTGCTTATTTCGGTCTTAGTTTATTTAGCCTTTTTTTTTAACCGGATCTATACCTTTCATTTCTGCGTATGCTCTTTGCCCTGCGACTCTGTGCAATCTGGGCAAATCAGAAACAGAAAGGAAGGATTTTTCTCATGTGTATGCTCTTTTCCCTGCACCTTAGTGTGATCTCGGAAAATCAGAAACATTGAGAAAAATATTTAGTTTTTCGGCTAAAGCTAACTTTGAATTTTTTTTAAATTTCTAGTTTTTTGGCTAAAGCTAACTTCGAGCCGTAAGGTTCGTTTTTCTTTGCATATTCGTGTTGGGTTTTGTGTTTTGTGTTTTGTAGGGAAAAAGAGCTTTCTCAAGGCAAGCACGCAAACCAAGGCCCCCCCCCCCCCCCTCTCTCTCTCTCTCTCTCTCTCTCAAATTTTTTGTATAGATCAATTGGTTCAAAGCTATTTTAAGAGAGTAGAGGTCTTGGGTTCAAGTCTCCATTTTGTGGGGGCGGATTTTTTCATTCCCGCACATTCGCGCACTTTGCCGGCAACGTCAACAATTTTTTTTCAAAAAGCCATAACTTCTTCATCCGGAAGCCTTTTTCAGAGCCGTTTTTTTTAAAACCGCCTATTTTTTCGAGATCTATCCATTGGAACACTTACTTTCAGCATCTTCAGCTTCATTTTTTAAAAAAAAATGGAAAGTCCATGCCAAGTCATTCTTGACAGCACTAACTACTTCCAATGGGTAGCCTACATGGGAGATTTACTTAGAAGTAAAGGTCTCTATAGAATAGCCACAGACCAAGAGAAGAAACCAAAAGATGAAGACAAGGCAGCAAAATGGGAAAATAGACAAGATCAAGCACGTGGTTTGATAGGGATGTCTGTTTCTCCTGATCTTAGATTCCACATTGCAGAACTTGAGACTCCTCATGAAGCATTAGAAAAACTTGCTAAAGTTTTTGGAATTAAAAATGAAATTAGAGCCCATCAACTTGAAAATGAGCTGCTTACTTTGGATCCTAATAATTTTTCTTGCATTGAAGATTTCTTGTCCAAATTCAAGACCCTTAGATATCTCTTGGAAGGTGTTAAAGTTAAGAAAGAAGATGGTAACCTTATTTATTCCATCCTTACTAAGTTGGGACCAGCCTACTCTGTATTTGTTTCCACTTTCCATTCTACAAGGGAAGCTTTCATTTGTCAAGGACAAGAATACAAGGCCCCTTCCTTTGACTCCTTTTGTGATTCCTTAATAAGAGAACAAGAAAAACTCTTACACCTTGGTCTTCTTAATCTTGGAAACTCTTCCACGAAAGCGTTAGCCGCCCAGCAGCAACCAAATTCAAAGAATCCTAAGAAGTCATATCCTCAAAAGAATGGTCCTAAACCATCTCAGCCTCAAAATGAAAGATCATTTCAGCAAAATGATAAGACCAATAAAAACAAATGGAAGAAGACTGATAGACATTGTAACTTTTGTAATCGAGATGGCCACTTAGAATCTAAATGCTTTAAGAAGATGGAAGCCTTGGAAGCCGCAATGAAGAAACATAACATCCATGTGGAGCCTACTTCAACTTCAACTTCCGGAATGGCACTTTCTGCATGTCATTATCAATCATCTCAGTCTGGTTATGCATTAAATGTATCTTCTTCTTCTTCTCATTCTCATGAGTGGCTCATTGATTCTGGAGCCTCTTGTCACATGGCCAAAAACCAAGCCATGTTTTCTTCTTTAAATGATTGTAACACCAAAAAATATATATTGGTGATGATAGATCTCTTAATGTTGTAGGGACTGGAACTGTTCATCTAGACAATGGTCAGTTTAATGATGTATTATGTGTTCCAACCTTATCCTGCAACCTTCTATCTGTCTATCAGATAACTCATTCAGGTGAAGGTAAAATTGTTGAATTTTCACCTCATGATGTTGTAATCAAGGATCTAAAAGATCCTAAACAGATTCTAGCTACTGGTCTTGCTGATGATTCCAAAAGGTTGTATAAGTTTCACAACTTTGGGTCATCAAATCTTCCCTCAGTATTTGTTGCTCATAATGATGAAGTGAGCAAACTTTGGCATGAGCGATTTGGTCACTTAAACTATCGCTCCCTTCAGCATCTATGTAAAGAAAATATGGTGACAGGTCTTCCTATGGTATCTTGCAGAGATGGTGTTTGTTCCGGATGTGTACTCGGAAAACATCATCGGGACAGTTTTGACAAACGTGCCTCTTGGCACGCCTCAGCCCCTTTACAGCTTGTGCACAGTGATTTATGTGGTCCTCTTCCTGTTGCTTCATTCTCTGGCTGCAAGTACTTCTTAACTTTCATTGATGATTTCTCCAGACGCACTTGGGTATACTTCTTAAAACTCAAGAGCGAAGTATTTAACACCTTTTTGGCCTTCAAAGCCTTTGTTGAAAAACAATCTGGACATCAAATTCTTAAGCTAAGAACTGATAATGGTGGAGAATATGTTAAAAACACATTCATCAACTTTTGCACCGAAAATGGAATTCAAATGCAACATACTGTTCCATACACTCCACAACAAAATGGTGTAGCTGAAAGGAAAAATCGCACCTTAAAGGAAATGGCTAATTGTATGCTGCAATCTAAAGGACTCAGTCTTAGTTTTTGGGCCGAAGCAATTAATTGTGCAAATTATATAATCAATCGCACTCCTACTAAGGTTCTAGAGAATATCACTCCAGAAGAAGCTTGGAGTTCCATTAAACCAGATGTAAGTCACTTTCGTGTGTTTGGAAGTGAAGCATGGGCCCATATTCCAGATGAAAAGCATAAAGCTTTAGAACCTAAGAGTGAGAAATGTACTTTTGTTGGATATTCTGAAGATGTAAAAGGTTATAGACTTATTCCATTTAAGTCCAAAAATGTTATCATTAGAAGAGATGTAAAATTTGATGAAAATAAATCGGCCTGCGAGCCTAGTCCGGCGGATGTGCCACCTCTTCCTATCTCTTCTATCTTTGAAAACATTTCTTCTTCAGATGATGAAAGCGAGGATGATAATCCTCCCCACCTTCTCAGGATCCTCAACTTCCAAGATGGGTCCGTGCTACTCGGGATGCAGCAGGTGATCTTGCCGGTGATCCTACAGATCAGCGACGTACACGTTCTCAGTTTGAAAGAGCCTCTTCTTTACTGGCTCAAGCTCCAGTAAATCATGATCCTGACACTTTTGCAGAAGCTTCAGGCCATCCACATTGGGAAGCAGCTATGAATGAAGAATATCATTCATTGATGACAAATGATACATGGGATCTTGTTCCTCTACCAAAGGGACGCAAACTTGTTAGATGTAAATGGGTTTACAGAACCAAGTATGGACCAGATGGGAAAGTTGATAAACATAAAGCTCGTCTCGTTGCTAAGGGCTTTTCACAGGTTGAAGGCATTGACTACACTGAAACCTTTTCCCCTGTTGCCAAAATGAACTCTATCCGCCTTGTTCTTTCCCTTGCTGCCTCTTTAAAATGGGAAGTCCATCAGATGGATGTTAAATCTGCCTTCTTGCATGGGGACTTGCAGGAAGAAATCTATATGGAACAACCCATTGGCTTCATACAAACAGACTCCAGCCTTGTTTGTCGACTTAAGAAATCCCTTTATGGCCTCAAGCAAGCTCCTCGGGCTTGGTATGCCAAAATGGATAGCTTTCTTTTAGAATCTGGCTTTTCTAGGTGTCATTCTGACAATACTGTCTACACCAAGAAAGTGGGCAACTCTCTTATCATCCTTGTTCTTTATGTTGATGATCTTATTCTTACTGGTAGTGATCCCAACCTTATAAACCATGTGAAGTCCAGCCTTAAAAAGAAATTTGAAATGACAGACTTAGGACACTTACACTATTTTCTCGGTCTTCAAGTCTTGCAATCCCAAGAGGGTATTTTCCTTTCCCAGTCCAAGTATGCTTGTGATATTCTTCGTCATTTTCACATGGAAGACTGTAAGCCAGCCCCTTCTCCCTTTCAGTCTGGAGTCAAACTTTCAGTCTCTTGTACTTCTCCTGAAGTTGATGCTACCTTATACCGTCAACTTGTCGGAAAACTCTTGTATTTAACCCATACTCGTCCTGATCTTTCCTTTGCTGTTGGCCTTGTTGCTCGTTTTATGCAAAACCCCCGTGAAAGTCATTGGAAAGCAGCTAAAAGAATACTTCGTTATGTTCGAGGTACAGTACAGTTTGGGATTCATTACAGTGCCAAAGCAGCTCCTCTGTTAGTTGGTTTCACTGATTCTGATTGGGCTGGTGACCATGATGATCGGAAGTCTACTGCCGGTTATGTCTTCACTCTTGGTTCAGGACCTATTACATGGGCTTGTAAGAAACAGGCTGCCATTTCTCTTTCGTCAGCAGAAGAAGAGTATCGTGGTGCCGTGGAAGCTAGTAAGGAAGCCTTGTGGCTTCGTCAGATCCTATCAGAGTTTGGCTTTGAGCAGCAGCATCCAACCACACTTTGGTGTGATAATCAAAGTGCCATTCAGCTATGCAAAGATCCAGTCCAGCATCAGCGCAGCAAACACATTGAACTACACATGCACTTCATCAGAAAGCTCATTCATGACCATGTTCTTGAAGTGCAATATTGTCCAACAGATGATCAGGTTGCAGACATCTTCACAAAGGCTCTCACAGAGGCGAAGTTCACTAAACTTCGATATATGCTTGGAGTTCAGGAAGTTGTCACTAAGGGGGGATAGGCTCTAGTGCCTCCTTCCTTCTCCTATTGTGTCATATTTGTAAATCCTTCAATCCTATCCCAAGTTGTTCTTAAGGGGGGATGTTAGGATATTCCGACACATAGGATATAGTTAAGTTCAACTTGGTCTAGTATAGAGTTAGGTTAGAGTTAGGTAAAGTGTGTTTCTTTACCGTTGTACATTTTGTAACTTACAATCCGACGGTCACGATATGTAGTGATCCGACGGTTCACTCTCACCTCGGTATTACCGACACTTGATCCGTGGCTTGACACCCGATTGGTCCATGAGTTCTATTTAAAGCGCATGGAGGGTCATTGTTCGGGTAATCCGTGCATGAGAGAAGCTTATGTAAATTTTCATTCTTTGATTAATAAATTGCCTGTAGTACCCACGTTGGGACAGGCCGTGGACTGTTTCCCTCCTTGCACTCTGAGGGTTTTAACCACGTCAAAAATACTGGTGTATTGATTTGAGATCTGGTTGTGAGCGGTGTCCTTTTGGTATTCTTTCTGTGGAACTTACCCTGTAAATTCCTACAGTGACAAGTGGTGCTTCGATGACAGGAGGGGGAAGATTTCTTGGTGGGGAGGCGATAACTTGCTGTTGAGACATTGCACTTGACTGAGCTGTATCTTTGGTTGTTTCTTCGTTTTTTCCTTGGTCGTAAACAGACTCTTCAGGATGCTCAGATACTTCTTGCACGATGTTGGACTTAGATCTGGAAGTGCTAGAGTTTTCATTGAGGCTGATGCTTGGAGTTGGTTCTCTAGCAGGCAGTCGCAGTTTCTCTACCGGAATACTGGCCAGCCTTCTTTCTCTGTATAACGTGAATTTTTGGAGGTCACCTGAAGACAACCTCGACTGAGCTTCCCGCAAAATTTCTTGGAGCGAACTCTTATTCTGAAACAGGTCATCAAACAAATCTTTCTTTCCAGAGAACACTCTTATCTTGACATTCGTTGTGAATTCTTGGGCCACATCATTTGGGTCGAATGGCCTCGCTGAGAATTTAAATAATTGAAGACACGTCACATTCTCCACTTCGCCAAAAGCATGTCCTACATCGAACAAAGAGAAGGCCCCACAAGTTACGGGAAATTGAGGCCATATGGCCTTCTTCTTGTCCTTTAGGTCTTTGGTCAGGCCGCCTTCAGAACAGGTTTGATAAGCGATTTCCCAAGCCAAAAGTTTATCAGGGACATATAGGGGTAGGACATGTGGAGGTACAGTGCTTCCAAAAACTCTAATGTAAGTAAACCATTCCTCCCCTAACCATCTCGCGATGGGGATGATCATGGAAAATTAGCCCACTGGGCGAACATTAGCCCCTAAAATTTTCCATGGGATGATGTCAATTTGTGCCTCGGGAGAGCACCTTGGGGGGTCTTTGTCATAGATTATTTTATATAGGGGCAAAATAAGCCCATGGCAAATCTGGTAGAAGTGAGGGGCAAACTGGGAATCCCATAATACCTTATGATAAACATGGATGGGAAATGGGTCTTGGGTAGTCCATTTCCAACCCATAGCAGGGAATTTATATACAAGACAAACGGAATCCATAATATAAGCAGACAGATAAAAAGGAGGATAGACCCTTTGGGACAAGGATCTTTTAGACCGGTAATTGATAACAGCTGTGTATAGATTATCAGACAGAATTTTGGCCCAATCTATAACGTCGGCATTTGTGGCAGCATCAATTAATGGTAGCCATTCAGATGAAAACTTGTTGATATCCGGCATCCCAAATAACCTACAGAGCATGGCCGCAGCAAAACAATATGGAGAGGTGAGGGAACTAGTGCTGTACATACCGTTTTTATCCTTTTTTAGCAGCTCGTCTCTTCTAGACCATTCTTTAGTGGTGTCCGATAGATCTGGATTCTCCGCCGCAAACTTCTTAACAAATTGTGCGTTATAGGTCGCTTGCGGTTCTGGAAGATTATACATAAGCTTCAAATCTTGCGCAGCAAACGATCCGACGAGCCCGTATCCTTGAACTTTGAAATCTCTGTTGTTTAAGTCTGCATCATCCAGTATCCACTTGATCATATCCGTATATGGTAGAATTTTAGGTCTTGCCGCTATTCTGTGAAGAAATGAATATGCTAGGTCCTCTAAGGATGCCTCAGAAGAGCGCGGTGCATCCACGACAACAGCCACCTTCATTATTCTAGGTTTTTCCTCTTCTAGTAGCCTGTACATGCCTTCCCATGTTGATATCCCCGCGTCTCTGTTACAGGCCGTGTCTGTGTACAGAGGCGCCATCTCCTTAGTCTTCTCCTTTGCTTCGGAGCTTTGAGCTTTATTTTTCTTTCCCATTTCTCTCTGCGTTTGTGTCTGAGTCGTCTTAGCTCTTCGTTCCTGCAGATTACGAGTGAAATGGAAATGACTGATCCAGAAAGGTGATGGGAGAGTTTTAAATGCAGCAGATAAATCAAATATGCCACCTTACGTGAAGTAAATCTCTACCAAGGCACGCGTCTTTAATCCACTTAATAACTGACAACTAATTCATTTACTATCATTAAAAGCGCATGATTTCGGGTCAGATTATGGTAAGTGGCTTTTCTTTGAATGGCGTGCCCGGAGGATTCGTACTGAAGTGATTTATGATTTGCTGACGTAACCTTGTATCTCGCGTGGTCGCTAATCGCATCATCGCAAATCGCAAGGATGTAGCATCGCAGCGATCGCAATATCGCAGATCGCAGAAATTTGATATTTGCCAAATCTAGCCGACTTATTTCTGTGATATGCGATCTAGCGATTGGCGTTATCGCAGATCGGTGAATCTCTAAGTTTTTCTTTATGGGCACTACTTTGCTGCGATGCGATGTTATTGTTAACACGAGTGTCGTGTGCATATCGATTTTTTAAAGATAAATAAGGGTATTTCCTATCCTTCTACAACGCAACTTTAAAGATTTTCTTCTCATCATAAACTTAGGCTTAAAATATCCAAGAGGCTTTTCCTAAGCATATGATTGTGACCTTAAAAAGAAACTCTTGCTTTTCCTAAAAATTAACTAAGGGTCCCCATTCATTGATACTTAGATGAACTAGGGGGGGTGTTGCTGGCCACAACAGGTTCACATATATCAGAGTTTACGGCAATACAACAGAACCACATGTACTTCCCCTGTATGTCTCTTACAAGCTGTTAGCCAGAGAAATAGGTCAGCAAAATGTTGGAAAAGGCTTAACCAAGACTTTGAAAGATAGCAAAAAATCACTATGGCCACCCTTTCCCATCTGATGTGGTTCTTTCTCATTGGTGAACTTCAACATGCAAACAAAGAATTACTAAACATAGAGAGCCTCAAGCTGGCTACTCTACCAAAGAGGCAATTTGACCTAGAGAAAGTAGCATAAAATGTTACGAAGGCACTAAAGTTCAAAACCTTTATCCATGAAGCTCATGAATTTGAAGACTTTTTACAATCAGCTGAATCATTCGAACAAGAATTCGATAGAGTGAAGGTGAATTTGAATTCTGATGACTTCGAAAGTTTCAGGAATTTAGAAATCAGAAGATAAAAACGATCCCATTGCATTTGTTAAGAGTTGATGACAAACCTATGCCCAGTGTGACTATTAACAGTGAGGGACCAAATTCTCACACAGAATCTCAAGTGAATGCAACCCAGAATACAAGAAAGAAACATGAAATATAGGCTACAAGGGAATCCAGTAGAAGGTCAGCTGAGAAACAGGTCAAAAATGACCTAACTCAAGATACTGGTCCCAAAGGCAAAAGCAGCGATATGGAGCAGGAATGGGACTAGTTTAATAAAAATATCCAAGATACTGCCAAAATGGCTGATTTCCAAGAAACCACAAGATATCATACTCCATAGCCAACTCAGAAAGTTTCAGAGTCTAAGCCAATGGATGAACAAGGGACAAGTTCAAGAAATGCGGAAATTATACCTACATTTTTGACATTTGAGATTATCCTAAAGGTTAGAGAAATACCTCCTTTAGATATATTCTACATCCCACTGCATAAATTTGTAGTAAGAAGACATAGGAAGAGAAGGAGAGTGGAAACACCTAAAATCCCACCAGGGAATGAACCAATGGATATAGTCTGGAAGGATATTCCTTCAAATCCAACTGAAAATTTAACTAGGTTGTCACAATTTGTAGGGACATATGCTACTACCACCATGGATAAAGGCACTGAAGTATCGATTTTGTTAAGGGAAAGGGAAGAAAGGATAGCATAGCTTGAGCAATAGTTGGAAATCGAGAAAGCAAATGTGAACAAGAAAGCCACAGAACAAATAGTCCAATTGCAGCAAAGTATGGAAGTACTTAGGATAAGCTATGAAGCAGACATCTCTGCAAAGAATATGAAAATCGAAGAGTTGCAAGAGGCTATGGTGAAATATAAATATGTCCCTACTGTTGATGAGTTCATCAAAGAGGCATTGGAGCTAAACTCCATTCTTTCAAAACAACAAGATCTATTCTACCAGAAAATGTCCCATATCACCCCTTATTTGAATACCAGTGATCAATTAACAGATAAGGAAATTGATCAGAGAACTGAGTTTAATGACTTAAATACTAATATCTCTGACTATATTGAATGGAAAGAAATTGAGGAAGGAATAAGCACTAATATTCGAGAGATTGAAGGCACACACAAAGACATATTATTCACAGATTGGGATGTGCGAACTAAGCAGGTAGAATTGGCAATAGCAAGAGAAACAGGAGTGGCAAAGAATATAATAAAAGAAGTCAATCACACTTTGCACACCACCAAATTGATAAAAGAAAGTAATCAAAAGTCATTTTCAGATTTGAAAGACTTGGATAAAAACTGGAAAGAAAACATGAAATTGCAAAGAGAGGCAATCACAAAATTATCAAATACTGACTCAGAGGCATATTTCCAATTTCTTGTCAAACCTCATAGCGAAATTATGACACTGAATTGTACACTCAATTCAACGCAAAGGATGTTGCCACTTCTTACAAATTCCATCTTTGCAGGATAGTTCAGAATGCAATTTGGGGCACCTCCTCAAGTAAAACCAATGTCCGACATATGTGACCTCAAGGAAAAGCGAGAAGACAATGAGACATCTTCATAACCTATGGTCATCAAATCACTTTTATTTTTAGAGTTAGTTGCTAGTTAAGAGGAAGGTTATTTGAAAGCTCCTCAGATATTTTTTATAAACTATTTTTAAAATTTAGTTAGATAGTATTTATACCCTTCTCATGCATTTAGAGAAGGGTCCAAGATTTTATCAAAAAACATTTGCAAAGAATGCACTTTTGTAAGTTTGCAGATGCCTCGATGAAATTATGGAACATGGTCATTACTTTTGAATATAAAACTACTTTCCTTTGTTGATGCACTTCTATATGCTTGGAGAATAATTTGGTTGAAGAAAGGAGCTGATGTATGTCACTAGTCAAACGAGCAAAGCCTTGCACATATGGTACTTTTATCTTGTATGATTAGTTCTGTTTTATTAAATTAGTGATAACATTTTGTCTCATGAATTATATATGGAGTATGTTCTTTCTGTTATGTGTTAATTGCACTATTGTATGATACTTAGCTGAAAGCATTTATTTTTATATTTGATCATTAAATATATGCAATCTAATTTATACATTTCTTTAACTAACTATTTATTCAAAGAAATTATCTTTACATTTTATCATATATGTTTAACACGTGAATGATATTTATTATCACATACCAAACAAATATATTTTTAGATCGCATATCACACAGAATACCCCAGGTTTATATTAGATTAAGTTAAATTATATATTTTCATGTCAGAATAGGTCATTTAGTTATCACTATTCTTATTGCAGTCACTTGAAAACCACCCATAATCATTTTGAAACCCACACTAGGAAACTGGTCCCATCATCCCCAGTGGGAGCCACCACACCATACGAGAAAGGAGCTTCTTTCAAAGTCCAAACCAGGTGGTTATCCCCCATGTTGGAGCAACAGAATTCTGAGGCTTCAACAATAGGTTATTGTGTCTTTTAATGTACTTAGTAATTTCTTAATTTCTCAACATCTTAGCCATTGTTTTCAAAATCATTTCTGGTTCTAGTATTATTTTCCCTTCTTCATTAATCTCTGGTAAAATATTTTGGACTAGGATATTATCATCAATTACCTTCTTTAAGTAAGAAACATGGAATACTAGATGTACATGTGAAGATGGAGGAAGGTCCCATTTGTAAGGCATACTTCCAATCCTCTAAAACACCTTATAGGGGCCATAATATCTCAAAGCTATTTTATTGTCCTTCTTTTATTGCTTGAGAGGCATCTATTTATATGGTTCTAGTCTTACAAATACCCAATCCCACACTTCAAATTCCCTTTCGCTGTGATGTTGATATGATTGTTGCTCCGTCCTCTTTTTTTCTATAACCAAGTGGTACTTCAATCGTTTGAGAAAATCTTATTGGTTTTATATGTGTTCCTCTACTTCTTTAAAATTTATAGTCCGTTTCAACATTGATGTGGTGGATGGACGATGATATCTATAAATTTCCATAAATTGTGACATTTTGATGAAATATGGAAGGATGTTAATATGGAAGAATGTGTTGTAACACTATTCTACCAAGGGAAAGAATTTGATCCATTGTGTTCAATTATTAGATGCAAATCAATGTATATATACTTCTAAAGATTTATTCACAACCTCAATTTCCTCATTAGATTGAGGATGTTAAGATGAGTTATGAGCCAATTGAGTACCTAAATAGGAAAATAATCTAGTCTAGAAACTGGATCTCTATCACTTACAATAATATTTAGTATTGCATGTAGCTTTTGGGTTGTTTCCATGAATGATTCTACCACAGTACTTGCTATTAAAAGATTATAAAGATAGCAAAAGCAAGCATACTTTGTCATTCAATATACCACTACCATAATGATACTCTTTCCTTTCGATTTCCATAAACCTACAATAAACTCCATTGAAAATTCTTCCAGATAATATCTTAAATTAAGTTAGGATCCACCTTGACACCTTCGCACTATACAATATGACCTAAATATTCCAGTTCTTGAACCCCAAAGGAAAACTAGCAAAGGATTTTCATATATTTGTTTCTCTTCCAATAGTGTCAAGACCTGTCAACACGTCGTACATGCTCTTCCCATGATTTTTTGTAAATTAGTATGTGATCAAAATATACTGGAACAAATTTTCTAAGGGTTAGGAAATATAATTCAGGAGGTTTTTTAGTGTTGAAGGTTAATTTTTAAGTCCAAGTGGCATAACGAAAAACTCATAATGACCTTCATGTTTTTTAAATTATGTTTTTTGAATGTCTTTTTGCCTCATTTTTATTTAATGATATACAGAATCAAGATCCAACTTAGTAAAGAAAATTGCTCCATGGAATTCATCTAACAATTCATTAGTGATAAGAATAGGAAAATTATCTTTATCGTCATTTTGTTGATCCTTTTGTAGTCTTGTCACATATGCAATGAAACATCATATTTTATAGCCATCACCACTAGTGGAGAGAAAGGAATCTAACTAGGCTAAATGATGGCCACCTCTAAGATTTCCTGAACCATATTACACTAAATACCACTCTTTTGTGCATGTGGATATCTATAAGGCTTAATGTTATGTGGTGAAGCTCTAGGTTTAAAATGAATATCAAGGTAATTATCTCATAAAGGTGAAAGACCCTTAGGAATTTATCCAAATACCTTATCATGATTGTTGATAAATTCTTGAAGATCCACTAGCGTAGAGGACATAGATGATTGAACATCTAATGGAAAAAATTGAGAAACTACACCTTGATGTCCCTTTTTTAGTAATTTTGTCATGTTATTAGAGATTATCACTTTAATGGGTTTCCTTTGGATACATCTAAGTTCAATTTCCTTTCCTTTTGAGAAAAATCTTATGAAAATATCTTGGAAATTAAGGTCCATTATTCCCATTGATTGCAACCATTGGACCCCTAATACGACATTAACACCACCTATTCACATTGAAATCATGGGACTAACCAATAAATACTTCCCCATATCTAGCTTAATCATATTGCACTTCCTTTAACAATTTATGGTACAGGTCTCCATGTGCAATAATCACTTGAAATTTCAGTGCTAGATATAAAAAGCAATTAAGAAGGTTTTCCAATTTGTAATTGATGAAGTTCTGGGTGCTATCTGAATCAATCAATATGATTACCACTTTCATTCCGAGATATCCTTCTATCCTTAGGGTTTATTGAGTACTATTGTTGGCTAATGCATGACAAGATATTGTTGGAGAAATTTCTTCTAGATCTAGATGTGGTGAAGTTTCCACTTCTTGATCTTCTTCAACTTCATATATGTGGAATAATTTTTTCTCACTAAATTTATTCCCTTTACGATACTTCTTTTCACAACTGAAACATAGTCCCTTTTCTCTTCTTTCATCCATCTGCTAAGGAGTCAACCTTGTTGGTTTATGAATGGGAGCCTGATTTTCTATATAGTTATTAGTTACCAATTTCTAATAGCCATATTTTTGCTTTCAACTTTCCTTTACAAAATGAAATCATGCTCTAGATATTTAGATTTAAAGAGACACACTTCATGTTGGATGTGTTCCTTTAAAATTCCCATAAAAAGGTCTAACGATTTATCCTTTAAAATATTTTTTTATTTTGAGACTCAAATTTTGGAATTGTTCAATGTGCTTTGTAATTAGACCTTCTTTTGTTTTGAATATTTACCAATCGACTAAATAATGTGTTTCTCTTAATAATGTGTTATTAATTCCTCTGTAAAAATGGACCATGATATAACAAAATCCTTTTATCTTTCACAAAGGCATTGATACCATACATGTTGGTGTTATTCTAAAAAAAAGGATGCAATATTTACCTTTTGTAAGGATGCTACTTGGTGTAGATCAAAGTATTGCTCCATTTGAAATATCCATATTACATGATCAATACCATAAAATTTCCTCATATCAATATTTTGAATGTAGTAGTTTCTTGGTGTTGACCCGAAGCCTTGATTATGTGGATCTTGGATTGAAAATTCATGATTATGTTTCCATGATTCAAAATTTGTGCTCTCGAATTGAGATTTCATAGCCCCATATGAAATTGATTCTCAATAACAAATGAAGATAAACACCAGCATAATAACAAATAAAAACATTCAAAAATAATGTTACAACTCTAAACAAATTTCATTATCAAACTCACATATTTATACATGTGAGTAGAGGTGTTGGGAATTTTCCATATCCACAAATATCTGAATCAGTCACTTCACAAATATCTCATAAATTAGTCCACAAATCAGTCCATATTTTTCTCACTAAAAATTGAAACTTACAATGACACTAAAAATTTACAACTGAATCATTATTCCATCATTTCTCCCCATAATGATCATTTGGAAATATTCCAAGATCATTTATGAATTTATGGAACTTTTACTTAGATAGTGTTTTGGTTAATATATCAACTACTTATTCTTTTGCTCTGTAGTACTTGATTTCGATCATTCATTGTTGAACCAAACATTTAATAAAATGATATTGAATATCAATATGCCTGGTCTTCTTAGGAAAAAATGGATTCGTGGTCATTTGAATAGCACTTTGCTTATCACACATCAAATAAGTGGGTTTCTCTTGTTTCTCATGTATATCCTCTAGAATTATTCTCAACCAAACTAATTAACATGTTGCTTCCACTTCTACTTTATACTCTGCTTCTTTCGTGGAGAGAGAAATTGTGGGTTTCTTGTTCGTACGCCAAGCAATTGTTGTTGAACCCATGCTGAATTAATATCATGAAGTTGATTTCCTATCATCCATGCATCCAACCTTATCTGAATATGTATAACCAATCAACCTAAAATCTTCTGTAGGTTTGTATACCAAACCATAACCAAATATTCCATGTAGATATCTTAAAATCCTTGTAGCTTCTTTCCAATGCAATCCCTTGTGTTCTTCCATAAATCTTGATACCATATTGATTGAAAAGGAAATATCCAATCAACTTGTAGTTAAGTAGATCAAACTTCCAACAAATTGAAGTTACAAAGTAACATCAACAGAATTGGAGTCATCATGTTCGTATAACTTCAAACCAACTTCCAAAGGAGTTGTTGCTTCCTTATAACTCAACATTGTAAACGTATTCAGAATGTCCCAATTATACTTGGCTTGTGACATGAAAATGCCATCTTCCTTCTGCCAAACTTCAATACCTAAGAAATAATGCAACTCACTAATATCTATGATCTCAAACTCGACCACCATATGTAACTTAAATTCTTGAAATAGTTCATAATTTTTCTTTGTGTAGATAAAATCATCAACATATAAGAAAACTATCAAAATGTCCTATCCTAACTAAAAGATATAGAGATTGGGTTGAGCTAAACTTTTAGCTAAGCCATGATCCTGGAAATACTTATCAGTTCTTGAATACCAAGCTCTTGGTGCTTTCTTAAAACCATATAAGGCCTTTTCCAACTTATAAACACAATATTATGTTCTTGGCACCTCAATACCCTTAGGTTGCTCCAAATAAATTTCTTCATCCACATAACCATTCAAAAAAGTTTATTTAACATCTATCCAAAAAAATTCCATTTGTACTGAGCAATTAATAGAAGAACCATCATGATTGTATCCAACATTGCTATTGGGAAAATATTTTCATATAATCAATGCCTTCTTTCTATGCATATCCCTTTTCAGCTTAACGAGTCTTGTACTTATTAGTTGTGACATTTTATTTATACTTAGTTTTATAAACCCATTTAGTTCTAATTACATCTTTCCCTTTTGGTAATTTGACCAAGTCCCATGCATCATTTTTCACCAAGGCATTCAATTTTGCTTCCATAGCTTCATTCCATTTTTTATTTCTTATTGTTTTTAGATAATTCTATGGTTCATTCATTTTCATTACTTGTCCCATAAGTGCATAATTCACTAGATAAATTTGAGATCTAGTAACCCTTGTTTCAAATATTCTATCCAACATAACACTTTTTGAATGACCCCTTTCAAGCCACTTAGGTTTCTTCTTAACTGCATCTATCTTTACTAACCTGGAATGTGATTCATCACCAATATTCATTACATTCTTCCTCAATTCAAATTTTACATGATCTGGATGGTAGATTCCCTAATCAACAAACACAACATATCTACTTATTATCACCTTCTTTGTTCCAAGACAAATAACATATAACTTCTTGTTTCAGAATTGTATCCAATAAAGATGCGCTTCACGCTCTTATAATCCAATTTCCTCCTCTTTTTCTTAGGAACATATGCATATGTTGTACATTGAAAAATTTCATATGTGAAACACTTGGTTTGTATCCTAACCATACCTCTTCTAGAGTCAAATTCAAAATTTCATTTGTAGGACATCTATTAAGAGTGTATATTATTGTGTGTAGTTCTCTATCCCAAAACTCATTTCCAATAGACTTAGTTTTTAACATGCTCCTATACATTTCAACTATGGTCCTATTTTTCCTTTCTACAAATCCATTTTAATGAGAAGAGTATGAATTGGTAAACTCTCTCTTTATTCCATAATTCCTACAATAATTCAAAAGCTCATTTGACTTGTATTATCCCCCATTATTTGTTCTTAGGGTGAGAATTTTCAAACCACTTTTATTTTCAACTAAAGACTTAAAATCAAGAAAATGAGACAACACTTCATACTTCTCCTGCAAAACATATACCCTAGTATTCCTAGAATAAATCATCAATGAAAGTGAAAAAATAATACGTCTTTCCAAAAGACACAATCTCCATTGGACCACACAAATCTAAATGCACCAATGCTAGATTTTCTTTAGCCTTCCATGTTTTATTTGAGAAGATTTCCCTGCATGGTTTCCCAGAATACACCCTTCACATACTTCATCATCCAACTTAACATAAGGAATACCATTCACCATGTTTTGCTTTCTCAATAGCACCAAACTCTGAAAATTCAGATGTCCCATACTTAAGTGCCAAATCTTACTATTTGGTTCTTGTTTTTCTTTCAAACTCTATGAATTACTTGAATCAATGAGAGTTTGAAAATTATATCTTCGGCCATTTTGACTCTTTCTACAACTACATTTTGTTTAAACTTATCCATGATTAAACTCTCTTTGTTATCAAACACTAACATGTAATTTTTCTCCAATATTGGTCCTATAGAAAGTAGGTTCTTCTTCAATGCTAGTGTCAGCAAAGTGTCCTCAATTAAATTATTCATTCCGTGGAATATTGATTTTGCAACTATGCCTTTCCCTTTCAATTTTAAAACACTATAATCACCAAATATGACTTTACTAGAATAATTTTCATTGATTTAGGTGAACAACTCCTCTTGAGATGTCATATGAGTTGAACATCCCAAATTAGTATATCATGCTTCACTATGTTCCATCAGACCTGATATCCATAAATTCTCATTCATAGTTTTTTAAACAACTGTATTGGCACCCTTATGCTCCATATCTCACATTTTTGCATAACAATCTCTTTCAATATGGCCAAATTTTTGCCACTAACAATATCTTGTTCCTTGATTTCTTCCTCCATTTCTACCCCCATCTCTTCCTTGACCTCTTACTCGATATCTGTCTCCGCCAGTTCCTATAAATGTAAGGGATTCCTTCTTCTGCCTCTTGAAGGAGATTCATTTCCTTGTGAACTCTGTTGATTTCTATTTTTATTTGATTCTGATATTGATCCCTTATCCTTCCTCTTCCTCTATGCTTTGCAAAAAAACATGTTTCACTTACTACGATGGTTGATCTTCTTCAACATTTAATAATAATCCACCAAATTCATCAATTTTCATTGTATTTAAATATTTGAAGACCATAATGTTGGTGGTGACCATCTAAAACTTAGGTAGAACAGTTCTTAAAATATTCTCAATTAGAGTTCTTTCTAGAACATCTTCACTTAATGACCTGGTCTAATTAATAAGATCTTGAATTTTTGTGATGTAATCATGAATGGATTCATTACTTTGCATATGGTAATTTTCAAAATTCCTCCTTAATGTTTTTAGTTTAGCTATAATCACACCTTCATATTTATTCTTTAATATATCCCATGCTTCCCTGGATTATACTACACCATTGATTCTTGGGAACATAGATTATGCAATAGTTCTCCTTATAAGTGAAAGTTATATCTTATCATCATCATGCAATGCTCTGAATTAATTAGAAGAAGGCATAGTATATCCATTAGTTACAAGTTCCCATAAATCTTTAGTGATGAATATATGTTGCATGTGTTTGCTCTGATAAAAGTATGTGCCAACAAGTTTAGGCAACACAATAGTGCTTTTTTCCATGAGGAGAGTAGGCGAGAGACAAAGACATACAATGCACAAAATAACACAATGTGTACCACTTCAACCCAGGACAAGAACCAATGCCCTTGTAATTGGGACTCAACCACCACCACAAAAATATCATTTTTATTAAATAGATAGTACAAGAAGGCGCAAAAAATACATAATTACAACCAATTGCTCCATAAAAATCGAGTAATCATAAATGAAGATGATTAATACTCTCATCCTCCATTTTTAACTTTGTTACCAATCCCATTTAAATTTTTTTTTACAAAATATCCTTTTTAAATACTTGATAACTATACCCTCAATTTTTAAAATCAAATACCAACTCAATATTAAAAACCACTCGTTCTCTCGCATTTTCAAAGCATGTTCTCCCAACTAAAGCTATCTCTTACATTCATTTACATATTATTACATTCCTCACCCCACTAATTCTTTCTGCTACATTCATTTACATATGTTTATATTTATCACAAAGATACATAGGCTTACACGATATGAACAAAATTATTTAATAAAATGTGATCTTTTCACTTTTTTTACAACACACTCAATACATTAAAACACTGACTACAATGCTTTAATATATAAATGTTTTATTCTCTTTGTTTTACAATTTAATATGGTATTCCACATCAAACATACTCTAGGTATGTACGTGCTTCACTTAATCCAACAATGACAACTTTGTGCTCCAATGCACAAAATCCATACACAAAACTTCTCCACACATGTACTTGGGCACACAAGCATACAACTCCTCACACACACAGGCATGTAGGTCCTCTTTGTAGAGAGGCTCTCAAGCATGCACACAGATCCTCACAAATTCATTAATGCACCAAATATTGTTTTTGCAAAAAAAAAATTATGCAATAAACACAACAACTCTTCACAATTTGGAAAAAAAGAAAAAGATATACCAATGAACCTTAAGAAATATTCTTCACTAGTTCTATTATGTAAGATCTTTATGACTCCATACAACGTTGGCTCAAGAAATACATAGGACACGCGACTACATATTATGCACTCTGCACAATATTCAAACCAATAAATATTTTTGTTTATTCCACTTGAGTGTCTTCACAAAAATTCCATAGATTTCACAAACTCTCTGATCTTTGGCTTTGTTACCAAATGAAGAGAATGAAAAATATAATAACAAAGAAAAACATTCAACAATAATGGCACAAATCTCAAGAAATCTCATTATCAAACTCATATTTTTATGCATGTGAGGATATGTCTCGGGAATTTGTCATCTCCACAAATCTCTCAATCAATCACTTCACAAATCGCTCCTCAATTAGTCGACAAATCACTCCATATTTTTCTCACTAAAAATAGTAGCTTACAATAACACTAAAACTTTACAAATGAATCATTATTCCATCATATGAAATATCCATGTTACATGATCATTACCATCAAACTTCCTCATATCAATATTTGGAATATATTAGTTCCCTAGTGTTGACTCGAAGCCTTGATGATGTGGATCTTGGATTGAAAATTCACGATTATGGTTCCGTGATTCAAAATTTACTCTCTCCAATTGTGATAGCATACTCCCCATATGAGATTGATTTTCAACAACATGCTTCTCCTTATGTTCACAATTTCCTTAGATCTCCACACCCCTTTTAAGAAGCCTCTTGAAGAGAAGAGTTTTCATAGAAAACATATTATTTTGTATTCCTTCCTTATTTTCATTCATATTCTTTTCCATTTCTATTTTAATATTATATTGAGAACCTGAGATATCCACTAATTTCAATATACTACCATCCATTTCAGAAACGTTCTTCTCCAATTGAAATAACCTAGAGTTTAAGTCTTCACAGTCTTCATGATTCACAGATGGGCCTTTAGTAGATTTAATTAGTGTACTAGATTTCTTTGGAGGCATGTTGAAAAATAA
Organism: Pinus tabuliformis; assembly: GCA_031772625.1. Taxonomy (NCBI): domain Eukaryota; kingdom Viridiplantae; phylum Streptophyta; class Pinopsida; order Pinales; family Pinaceae; genus Pinus; species Pinus tabuliformis. The sequence goes on along the minus strand of CM062804.1, from coordinate 460,241,698 downwards.
TAATATCCCTCCTCTTTATTATAACAAGAAAAGGATGTTCTAATGAACAACTAGGTCACTAGTAAGTTACGTACCTTAATTTGGAGAATATCAGAATCACTGGAGATTTATTGATATATATCCAAGATTTGAGGCCTTATGTATTTGTAAAAAAAAATTGTAATACTTTAAGATGTAGTTTCTATAATTCCACATGTATTAACTGAATCTCTTATGCCAACCAAAAGTTATAGTAACTTTCCCAAGACTTGCTAATCTTTTTGGCCTTTTCCCATGAGAAGGCTTGTATAAAATGTCATATGTCAAGTTCTTGGAAAACAATTTTGGAATCTATACCTCTAGTACTTATACATGTCTCTTAAAATTCCTGAATATTTGATAGACTAAAAATTTCAAGAAAAGAATATATAACAAAAATACGAAGCTAACGTGTTTAAAATTTATTTTGTGACCATTCACAAACCTTAATTTCCATAGGGTATGAATCCCAAAGTATAATGAAAAAAAATTCTAAAAATAGAACCATATATTCCACAATATTTATACTTAATATAGCTTATATTTCAATTTATGAAGTTTAATAGAAGAACTTATAGTAAAAATGACAAACTAACGTATTAGAGACTACATTTTAGAGTGTACAAAACACTAAATTCCTTGGATCATATCTCTAAAAATACAATGAACCCTAATTTGTAACTTGGACCATATGTTTACCATGTTTTTTCTTCAATGTGGTCCAAGTTTCATGGTCTGAAACCTCAAAAAAAAAAGTTATAGAAAAAATTTTGAACTCACATGTTTGAGAGAAAATTTAGGATCATTCATAAACCCTAACTTCCTTGGATATCTCTAAAAATATAGCGAACAAAGACCTAAAAATTTAACCCAATATTTCTCTGGATGGATTATCAATTATCTCTAGGTTTCTCCTTCTGAAACTGAACAGTAAAAAAGTTATAGCAAAAATTGCACGATGAATTCTTCGATGCATTAAAACCTTAAGATCAAGAGCTTTGATACCAAATGTTATGATCCTTGTTCTTTAAAAGTGATAAGAAACCAATAATTACAATCCACTTTGAGGGGTAAAACTCCTTTTACAATAAATACAATGAACAAGACAATATTTGATGATCCTAAGACTAGTCTCTGATGGCATGGGTGCAGGTGTTAGAGTCAATCTCCCCAATTTGTCAGCAAGTTCTTCTATGCCTTGGTTAATTTCCCTTTCTTTTGAACTGGGAGCATCAGTCATTAAACTGATGTTTTATTTCAAAAATCCCCATATCATGCTTTACTAATTAATCGTGGCTCTCGGTGAAGGCTTAAAAGCGATATCCCTTTTGGTGGACTTACATATACAATACATATATCCACTTATCTATATGCCCACGCAACATATGTCTATGTTATATATACCCGTGGAATGTTCTTTACCTCCTCTTACATCGGCGATAGTTATAGGCTGCTCTTTGCCATAGACAACGGCTCATATGCCATGGACCGCCGGCTATGTAAACCTCAGCTCTCTATAGTGTTTCGATTCAATATATATATCGCTATACGTCTCCGTCCTTTATGTTGGGGTTTTGGCCGATGTATATACAAATCGGCGATCGCTCAAACAGAGGTCTTTTGAACGGACCCGATACACCTATAATCAGTGGTTAAGACTTCGCCAGTTCCACTTTTTGGCAGTCGTTACAAATAACAACTTCGCTGTCTCCGCGATGACAGACTCTGCGATATGTATCGATCACAATTTATATCATTTCGGTTCCAAATTTATTGGTCAACTGGACTCAACGATATATGTATATACAGCTTATAATGGTTCGCTCCCAAATCCAGAACTCGCCCTTGGCCACACTATATCTCTGTTCGGACAGAAGGCTTTGTGAACCGCATACAACCCAACGAACAGTGAAATAAAACCCTCTCGATGCTGATATGGTCTTGGCCGATATGGGTCTGCGCCTTCGGCTATGAATTCTCAACAGTGCCACCGCCACTTAATGAAAAATTACAAGCGTTCTTGCTATACCAAGAATATATATGCGCCACAGTAAAATAAGAGTCAAAGCAGTATAGTTATGAATGAAAGGAAAGGTACCTTCAACGATTAATATACAGTATTATAGCATGAGGAATCAGAATCATTCAACAATATTAAGGCGCCATACGCATGCATTTTACCGAGTCATTAAATAAGAGACATCAAGAGAACAAAATTCCCAAAGTAAAACTAAGGCACTCGCCCCTCTCCTCTGTCTGATGAGAGCTTTGCTGCCACTTTATTTATAACTAAGGATAGGCCCTCTCGTCCTTATCCGATACAAAGAAAAGCATGCTTTACAGGATGATTTAAAGCTTGAAAAGCTCTGTTACAAATAGCATGATTTATTGCTAGAATTTATTCTATTTTTTAACTAAGAAAGCATAGAAATTGCAGGCTAAAGGACCCCACTCCCTTGCCTGTAAATTTTTTTGGATTTTTGGAATAATTTGGAAGATTTTTCCCCTCTGAGTCACATGCTCCCACATCAGACTCCTGAGGACAAAATTCTTCATGGGCTCCTGTCCATGAGCTCATCTACAGATTTGCCCAATTTCTGTAGAATGTCTTCTGTAACCCAAGTAGCTTCAGTGATCGGCTGTCCCTTCCATTTCACCAGATATTGGAAATACTCTCGTGCCCTTGTCTTCTTATATACTTTCTTGTCCAGAATTCCTTCTGGCTATAAATTCTCGACTGTGGGTAACTGTTTTACCCAGTCAATCTCTGGAGTCTCTTGATCTTGTGCTTTATCATCTGCAGCTTCATTCTCATACTTGTACAGGTCGGCAACATTAAAAATTCGTGATATTCCCACACCAGGTGGTAATTCGATCTCATAAGCATTTGCAGAGAATTTCCTCAGTACCCTGCATGGTCCAATTTTCTTGGATTTTAACTTATTATACTCTCCCTTTGGAAATCTCTCCTTTCTGAGGTGTGCTAAAACCAAGTCTCCAACTTCAAAGTTCATTTCTCTTCTCCTCATGTCTGCTCTGGTTTTATATTGAATGTTGTTGTCCTGTAGCTGTTGTTTCACTTGTTCATGTATTGCCTGCATTCTTGAAGCAAAGTCTTCGCCTTTTTCACTTCTCATTTCTTCTTTTCCCAAGTTCCTCAATTCAGATATTCCCCTTGGGTGCATTCCATAAACAATATGGAATGGGCTCTGTCCTGTGCTCCTGTTCAGTGAATCATTATATGCATATTCAACTTGTGGTAACACTTGATCCCATTGCTTTGGATGCTCTGCAGTAAAGCTTCTCAAAAGATTGCCTAAACTTCTATTTACAACTTCAGTCTGTCCATCGGTTTGTGGATGATAGGCAGAACTGAAATTTAATTTAGTTCCCAGCTTCTTCCATAGTGTTCTCCAGAAATGTCCAACGAACTTTGAATCCCTGTCTGAAACAATGCTTTTGGGCAATCCATGTAATCTTACAATTTCTTTAAAAAACAAGTTAGCAATGTGAGAAGCATCACTAGTTTTATAACATGGAATAAAGTGTGCCATTTTTGAAAATCTGTCCACTACCACAAAAATTGAATCATAGCCTCTTTGAGTCTTTGGCAATCCTAGCACAAAATCCATACTTACCATATCCCAAGGCCTATCTGGAATTGGCAATGGAATATACAACCCTGTGTTCTGGCTCCTTCCTTTTGCATACTGACAGACTTTACAATTTCTTACATACTTCTCTACTTCAAATTTCATTTTCAGCCAGAAGTAAAATCTGTTGAGTTGTTCAAAGGTCTTTTCTCTACCAAAATGTCTTGCAAGTCCTCCACTATGCTTCTCTTTGATTAAATTCTCTCTCATTGAACAGTTGGGTATGCACAGCTGATTTTTCTTAAATAACAGCCCATCTCGTATAAAATAATCCAGCCACTTCCTCCTATCTGCCAAAACAGGATTCTTACAAGCCTCAAATGCCTCCTTAAAATCTGAATTGGTCTCATATAATTCCTTAAGAAAATCAAAACCCAACACTTGGATTTGACTTTCTTGTAGCAATACACTCCTCCTACTTAAGGCATCTACAACTTTGTTTGACTGTCTAGTTATATGTTTCAACACAAAATGAAAGCCTTGAAGATATTATACCCATTTAGCATGTCTCTGGCTGAGTTTTGGCTGCTGCATTATAAACTGCAATGCATGGTTATCTGAGTAAAGAATAAATTCTTTCAACATTAAATAATGCCTCCACTTCTTTAGTGCCTGCACAACTGCGTAAAACTCTTTATCATAAGAAGAATACTTCCTTTTTGCATCATTTAGCTTTTCACTGAAATAAGCTATTGGTCTCTCTTCTTGGCTTAAAACTCCTCCAATTGCTTATGCGCTGGCATCACACTTAACTTGAAAAGTTTTGTTAAAATCAGGAAGAACCAAAACAGGCTTTTCAGTTATTTTCCTCTTCAACAGCTGAAAATTTCTCTCTGCTTCAGCAGTCCACTTAAATGGCTATTTATCTTTCTTTATGGTCTCAATAATAGGTGCATTAATCTTACTGAAATTCTTAATGAATTTTCTGTAAAAACTAGCAAGACCATGAAAACTCCTTACCTCAAAAATACTCTTGGGTGAAGGCCACTCCACAATTGCTTTGATCTTTTCTGGATCCATCTTCAATCCTTCAGCTGAGATAACAAATCCCAAGTACACCAGCTCCTCTTTCATAAATAAACACTTCTTCAGATTCAACAATAATTTTTCTTGCTGCAGCTTCTATAGAACATAATTTAAATGCCTCAAGTGTTCCTCATTGGATCTGCTATAGACTAATATATCATCCAGATATACGATTACAAATTTACCAATGAATTCTTAAGAACTTCATTCATAAGCCTCATAAATGTACTTGGTGCATTGGACAGCCCAAAAGGCATCACTCTCCATTCATATAATCCTTCATTGGTCTTAAAATCGGTTTTCCATTCATCCCCTTCTCTTATCCTTATCTGATGATAACCACTTTTAAGATCTAACTTTGAAAAATATTTTGCGCCAGACAAGCAATCCATTAAATCTTCAATTCTAGATAATAGAAATCTGTACCTGATTGTAATCTTATTGATGGCTCTTGAATCTGTACACATTCTCCAGCCTCCATCTTTCTTCGGACTCAGCACTGTTCGCACTGCACAAGGACTCAGGCTTTCTTTAATCAACCCCTTGTCAAGCAATTATTGCACCTATTTCTTAACTTCCTTATTTTCTGCAGGAGCCATTCTATATGTTGCTTTGTTAGGTAGGCTTGCTCCAGGAATCAATTCTATATGATGACTGATTTTTCGAATTGGCGGTAATTCATTAGGCAAATCATCAACAATAATATCACAATAATTCTCCAGCATTTCTTGAATTTCAATGGGTAATTCAGAAATTTTAGTAGAATTCAATATTACCTTGGGCTTTCAAATTACAACAAAGTTTAACTCATTTTCTTCAATCTAATTCAAGTATTCCTTCCCTCCAAGCAACAGAGTTTTTGGATCAGTCTTCTGTCCCGGTACATCTTCTTCTTGCAAAGGCAACAATGTATGATTAACACCATCTTTTCCAAACTTGTAGGTGTTTCGCTTCCCGTCATGTATGGCTCCTCTATCATATTGCCAAGTCCTCCCAAGCAATATGTGACACACATCCATGGGCATCACATCACAAACAATTTTATCTTTATACTTGCCCACTTGAAATTCCACTTCACATTGTTCACTTACCAACAGTTGATGTCCCTTTTGTAACCATGACACCTTATAAGGTGTTGGATGCTTCATTGTTTTCAGCTTCAATTTCTCCACTACCTCTGTAGAGACCAAATTATCAGTGTTGCCACTATCAACGATCATCTGGCAACATTTCCCTTGGACTTTGCACACTGTCCTGAACAAAGTTTTCCTTTGTGGCGGTTCAGCAGCCACCTCTTTCACTTGCTTAAGTAGAACTTTATTAACCACCAGAGATTCTCCTCTTTCTGGTGTGTTTTCTTCTTCTGCTACCGATATCCCTGGTGCTTCTTCTTCAGCTGGAGCAACAATTGCATTCCTCTGCTTTATTTCTGCATTCTCTAGGCACTCAAAAGCTCTATGTCCCAGCTTGTTACACCTGTAACATCTTATTTCTCTGCCTCTTCCTCTACCTCCTCTTCCTTTGGAAAAACTCCCTCTGCCTCATGCATCACCTTCTCTAGGTGCATGCTGGGTTGAGCTACTACTAGCTCCATATCTAGGTGTTGTAGACCTTCCTCTACCACCTTGACTTCCTTTTCCTCTGAAAGTCCCTCTCCCTTTGGTAGACTGCTTCCTTATGAGCTTTTCCTCAGCTTTCAGCGCTATCTGATAAGCTTCCTCTACTATTTTAGGAGACAACAGGCTTATCTCATCCTGAATGTCCATCCTGAGGCCATTCACATATCTAGCCACCTTCTCATCTGTGTCTTGGGCTTCTCCAACTCTTATACTCACTTTATAAAACTCTTCCGTATATTCTTTTACTATTAAAGCTCTCTGTCTAAGATTTTGCATTTGTCTAAACAATGTTTACTGATAATTACTTGGCAGGAACTTATCTCTTAATTTTGCTATCATTCGGCTCCAGTTCTTGATTGGCTGCTTACCAAGTCTCTTCCTTTCCGCCTGCACACCATCCCACCAGAGTGTTGCATGGCCTTTTAGCTTGGTGACAACAAACTTTACTTTCTTCTCATCCTCTATTTCCTCGTAATCGAAGAATTTCTCCATGCTGTTGATCCAGTCGATCAATTCTTCTGGATTCAATCCTCCTTGATATACTAGTACTAATTGGTTCCATGGCCTGGCTGTGGATTTTAACACTGACTGAAAGAATCTCATCTCAGGAGTAACCTGTATAGCTTCCTCCTCTTCAGCAGCTTCAATTTCGGGCTCACTGACATCTCCATCATCTATATTTCTATCTAAAGTTAATGCATCCACTCTAGCTCGCAACTCTTTCACTGTTTCCAATAGTTCAGCATTTGCAGCAGGTCGTCCTTTTCCACCATGTCCTCGTCCTCTTCCGACTCTGAAAGCCATCCTTCTTATGCTCCTGAGATTCAATTCAATGTCAGTTGTGGGCTCTGATACCACTAATGATGGCGTGGGTGTAGGCGTTAGAGTCAATCTCCCCAATTTGTCAGCAAGTTCTTCTATGCCTTGGTTAATTTCCCTTTCTTCCGGACTGGGAGCATCATTCATTAAACTGATGTTTTATTTCAAAAATCCCCATATCATGCTTTACTAATTAATCGTGGCTCTCAGTGAAGGCTTAAAAGTGATATCCCTTTTGGTGGAATTACATATACAATACATATATCCACTTATCTATATGCCCACACAACATATGTCTATGTTATATATACCCGTGGAATTTCCTTTACCTCCTCTTACATCGGCGATAGTTATAGGCTGCTCTTTGCCATAGACAACGGCTCATATGCCATGGACCGCCGGCTATCTAAACCTAAGCTCTCTATAGTGTTTCGATTCGATATATATATCGCTATACGTCCCCGTCCTTTATATTGGGGTTTTGGCCGATGTATATACAAATCGACGATCGCTCAAACAGAGGTCTTTTGAACGGACCCGATACACCTATAATCAGTGGTTAAGACTTCGCCAGTTCCGCTTTTCGGCAGTCGTTACAAATAACAACTTCGCTGTCTCCGCGATGACGGACTCTGCGATATGTATCGATCACAATTTATATCATTTCGGTTCCAAATTTATTGGTCAACTAGACTCAGTGATATATGTATATACAGCTTATAATGGTTCGCTCCCAAATCCAGAACTCGCCCTTGGCCACACTATATCTCTGTTCGGACGGAAGGCTTTGTGAACCGCATACAACCCAACGAACAGTGAAATAAAACCCTCTCGATGCTGATATGGTCTTGGCCGATATGGGTCTGCGCCTTCGGCTATGAATTCTCAACAGCGCCACTGCCAATTAATGAAAAATTACAAGCGTTCTTGCTATAGCAAGAATATATATGCGCCACAGTAAAATAAGAGTCAAAGCATTATAATTATGAATGAAAGGAAAGGTACCTTCAACAATTAATATACAGTATTATAGCGTGAGGAATCAGAATCATTCAACAATATTAAGGTGCCATACGCATGCATTTTACCGAGTCATTAAATAAGAGACATCAAGAGAACAAAATTCCCAAAGTAAAACTAAGGCACTCGCCCCTCTCCTCTGTCTGATGAGAGCTTTGCTGCCACTTTATTTATAACTAAGGATAGGCCCTCTCGTCCTTATCGGATACAAAGAAAAGCATGCTTTACAGGATGATTTAAAGCTTGAAAAACTCTGTTACAAATAGCATGATTATTGCTAAAATTTATTCTATTTTTTAACTAAGAAAGCATAGAAATTGCAGGCTAAAGGACCCCACTCCCTTGCCTGTAAATTTTTTTGGATTTTTGGAATAATTTGGAAGATTTTTCCCCTCTGAGTCACATGCTCCCACATCAGTCTCCTTAATATATATATATATATATATATATATATATATATATATATATATATATATATATATATATATATATATATATAGATATAGATATAGATATAGATATAGATATAGATATAGATATAGATATAGATATAGATATAGATATAGATATATATGTGTGTGTGTGTGTGTGTGTGTGTGTGAGAGAGAGACAGAGAGAGATAAGTGATACAATTATAATAAATTGGGACCATAAGGCTTCTAGCCTACATAAAACTATAACAATAAAAATTTAATCACACAATATATAGGGCTTCATAAGTGGTTTTTGGGTTTATATGGGGCTTCATAGGGCTTAACAACTACATTGAAATAACTATCTTTCAAAAATGAAGCATGTTATTTCTATTAATGTAAGACCTAAGCAAGGAAATTAACATATTCTATTACAAGAAACGTAGTGAATTAGCTAAAGAAAACTATACTAAAGAAAATGAAAATAAAGTAAATGTGCATAAATGAAACAAATAGAAATTAATTTTGCAAAGATAAATGTATTATTATATAAAGAAACAACAAACCATAAATAAAACTATTCTAATGACAAACCAAATCATAAAGAAAATTCAATAAAGGAAATACAAGAAATTAAATGCAAGCTAGCAATGAAAGTATAGGAATTGCATAAATAAAACCACATCTCTTTGATGAAATTAAATCAATAGCCATCCAATCCATAGGTAGAGGGGATTCAACCTCCATTTTAGCTCCAAAGTATACCCAAAATCTGAAGTAGACAATGGGGTGAATCATTCAAGATAAAAACATTATTTTTTAACAAGAAACTTCAACCAAAAGTCTATATTACATCAACCTTTTCTTTTTTACAAAACTGATGATGCTTCAAATGTTTAAAGGATACTTCATATTATACGTGAAATATAATCCTATATAACTTCAATCAATCCCTTAATTGATCAAATTTGACTGAAAATCTCATAAATTCATGCAAACTATTTTTTGGAATTACTCCATTCTTCTAGAGAATGTGAAGGGATAGATTCCCTCAAAATATCAATAGTCTTCAAGTTTTTTTGGAGCAATTAACAAGAGAGATTGATCTCGTCTTGTTGATTGATTTCCTGCACATAACATTTGGAGATCATATTATCCTTCATAAATATAATATATGCAATAATAAAAAAAACCACAAATAACTCTAAGATCAAGCATATGTCACATTTCAACTTAAATTAATTTAATTATATATAATTATAGAAACATAAATCATATTGGTCACCAAAATGATGATTTTTCCAAAGGTTATGATTTAGGGGAAACAATGTATATTATGTAGATGTAGAATGGACCATAAAAATAGATAAATTGCAGGCTTATCACAAGGAATAATATTCATTAACCATAACATTATCCCATTTACATATGTTTATGGATCACGTGGTTCTAGCATACACACCATTAAAGTAACACTACAATATTATTTATGACTTCTAGATTTTCTTGTACCAACGATATCTCTTACATCAGTTCTAGAAACTCCAGTTGTCTTGGTTTCTCATATGGGAAGACAAACCATCTTTGTTAAAAGGGTTATCATACCAATATCACCATTTCTATACTAAATAGGGGTTTCAAATATTATGTTTGATTCCACTATGGAAGATCAACTATAGATTGTTTCAAAAAAGGAAATCAATTCAGTAGTTTGTTTTCTTGTGAAGTAGTTCATCAATCCAAAAGTATCTATAATTTAAAAGGTCATTGTTTACCAAGATAAAGAGGAATTTGATAGAGTGATACTTGAGATCTTCTCGTCAAAGAAAATATCACTTCTATTTATAATATCCTATTTGATAGGGTCCAACAACCTATAGTAATTTGAATCTTTAGAGTATCCCATCATGGTAGAAAGATGACTCTTTGCATCTATTTCTTTATTCAACAACCCATAGTGTGAGATCGTGTTATGGATATAAGGGTTTTAATATGTTTGATTAAGGGTTTTCTTCCACTCCATTTTTTTATTGGAATCACATCCCATACAACATTAGTTAGAATTATTTTTATCAAATACTTTGAGTAGTAGATAGATTCCAACGAAAACTTAACATGTGAACCTTTAACTTGAAGTAAAAAATGTGTGGTTTATGGAAAAGTCTCATTTTTCCTTTTATCAATTCCATTTTATTGAGGTCTATAAGGTATCTATGTTTACCAATATATGTCATTATATGGAAAATGGATTTTAAATTTTATATTCTCTTCCATTACCTAATCTTAAAAATTTCATAGGTTGATTCGTGAGGGCTTCATTGGGAGACCAATACCATACCACGTGTGTTCATATTGGGGGATATATACTGAGGAAAAAATGACATAATTTATTGACTGTATAATAAGGGGTAAAGGGTTTTTATATGTTGTGTATAAAAAATGGAGCTCAAAGTTATTGAAAAATATAAAGGGTATAAAAATCATTAATGAAAATGTGCATACCTACAATATCTAGTGAAAGTAGGGGTTTTTCTAATTGGGAATGTTTATTGGGTTGCATTAGCAGGGGGATAAATAAAGTGATTTTTAGAGGTATATCAAATATGTAGTCAAATTAAGGGTATTGTTTAGTATGCCATGAACACACGTTCTATGTCAGGGGTTCATTGAGTGAAGCCAATATGGTATTATTTCTATGCTTTTTAGCTAATGCCTTAAATTTATTGAAATTTTGTAAGAAATGACTCTTATTCTTCAATAAATATACCCAATTATACTTAGAAAAGTCATCAATTAAGATCAATACATACTTTATACTAACTAGCAATGGTTTCTTTAGGAAACACGTCTTACTATGGAGAAGTACTTGTTGAGACATTTTCTCTCCAAACCTTCATATTTCAAAAACAGATTCATGATGCTTTCCAAACATACATCCTTCACATAATTCATAAAGGGAAACAACCTTTGGTATTCTAGTAACCATGTTGTGTTTCACCATCAATTTTTTTTGTTTGTAAATCAACATTCTATTCATTCAACATAAAATAAGTACATCAACAGTAAAAGGAAGGCAATCTGACACCAACCAAGCTTATTGACTACTTTGATCAGCATATGACAAAGAAAAAGAAAGAAAACCGAAGATACTTTCCACAACATAGGAGGCCAAAAGAATGATAAAACATATAAAATAAGTAGAACACCTGTAACTGTATTAATCATCTAAAGTGATTGAATCTAGCTTATTCGGGGTTGTTCTAGGAGGAGGTGGAGGGTGGAAAGAACATTGAACATGCTCCTCGAAGTGGGACATCAAAGACTCCAGCTTCTCCACTTTCTTATCTAACGAGTTCTAGCCACACCAGACCACCACGAATCACTCTCAGATATGACACTTGAAGTAGTGCATCTTGTTCAATGTGGCTATAACATCAACATGTTCATCCTGGCGTACTAGCGTAGAGGTTTCCATGTGATCAAGCACTGACTAGATCAAGTCTCTACAATTTTCCAAATAGCACCAATGGTCATCGCTCTATGCATATCCCACATGCTTTGCCTTCCCTTGTCTACCCAAAACTCCACATCGCACCACTCCATCCCATTGGTGGGGTTGCGGAATGTGACCCCCATGACCATCCCTCGACCCACCACAACCAATACCACCACGGACTCCAGGCGCCACCCGACCCAACCGGCCAGTACTCTTTTCACCCCCCTACATTCAATTTTCGCCCCTTCCATGACTATCACCTATATTATATACTCCCAAACCCCCTATCCATCCAAGCTAGGATTCCACAAGGAAGAGGAACAACCATGACGAGGAATGGGGAACATTTTTACAGAACGAACACTAGTTCAAAGGGACAGAGAAAACCAATGAACTACTATACAAATGATATCTTCAACCACCAGGGTTCGCCCCACCTATTCCAGCTAGGCTACCAATAACTAGACCAACAATATCCAACCAGCATATTGGAGCAGAGCCTACACTTCATTTCCCTCAACCCATTGTTGGAATCCCACCCATCCAGCCACCTGAAAGCATGTAGACCCTCGATGAAGAAAACATTAAAACATACGAAACACTAAGGAAGAGCTACAAAGGAGGGCGATTCTTTTTTCGCACAAACACAGATGGTAACCTACCTACTCACAGCAGGACAACGACTAGCCTGCACCAGTGGAGGTCCCACTCTTCTCTCACAACAAGACACCAAATTCCACAGACCGCAGAAGAAAGTGACAAATATATAGACCAAGAAGCCAGGGAGGCGACATCAGCATTAGAGCCTCCACCTTTCCCAAACAATAACTCCTCGCCTCTTCCTCCTCCTACTCAAAGAATTATAATCACATTCACTAATCTGATACCATACCCAACAACACACACCACCCTCCATAAACCTTCATCATGCACCTCCTCCCACTAGATTTGAGGTTGATGGAGGTTCCACACAAACTGCCATAACGCCTCCCATACACAAGTAGTTATGAGAGGACAGGGGGTCCAGTCCTCATACCATCATCCAGGTGGATTTCATAATTCCCCGAGCGTTACCTTATCAGGGAGTGTTTCACCATCAATTTCAAGCTCCAAAATTCTAATGTTTTGAAACATTTATCCAAAATTATGTTTGATTCATTAGTGTGAAGTATGATTATAATTGATCTTGGATATTTTTGAAATTAAAAAGACTTATATATCTTTTCCTTAGGTCAAGAAAGAACAAATTAATATAGAAAAAAAACTCTACTTTCTTACTACTTTGATTTAGTTGGGGCATGGAAAATAAATGGACACTCAAGCTAGGTACATGATACATAATAGTGATAATGCCATTATGAAATTCAATCTTTCCCCAACTAGAAAAAATAAGTGCATAGTAATTTGATATAAATATTTATGTTTTTGTAGCCTATTTTAATTAAGAAAATAAAGCATCTTATCCATATGATGGATGAAATTGGAGTTGAATATCCATTCACTCTAAGAAGTGTGAGGATGCAAGACCTATGATGTACCACCATAAAACCTATAGATATTTTCCTTCCATTCTAAGTTTCTATTATAGAAGTTGATCGATCTGGTATTCAACAGATCTTTTTAATATTCTTCACTTTCTCATCTAGGCCCTTGGTCTTCTACCAACAAGACTTCTCTATATGTCACAATTTCTCACAATAATGATAGGTCTTCTTCTCTTCATCTTTCAACTTAGTCAAATTTTGATCACCATGCTTTTTTTTAACAATTCCTTATTCCATCGTTGATCTCTTTATATATGACCTTGTCAATTCAATAAATGGGCTCATTTCTTGATCTCAAGTTTCCCTTTATGAAAAAAATCTTCTTATGCTTTAATCAGTAAACCACAACAAGAATCAAATAAATAATCCTTTCCATAATATCTTTTGGACATTTAGTTCATTAGAAATATCAAACATAACAGATCTTATGGTGTCTTCAAATCATTAAAATCTCTACTAATTGAAAATATTTCTTAAGAAAATCCTTTATAGATTCACTCAATTTCAATTAAAAATACTTAGCACTAACCAAATAATTTCCAATTCTTTGAATAAAATAAATCTAAAAAAACACATTTTCTTAATTTTCATTAATTTTATTAAATAATATATTTAGCTTCTCCCATTTAAAATTTAGGAATGAACCCCATTTATATGAAAACAAAGATCTTTGAATATGTGCATCAATATGATACCTACAATCTCACAATAATTTAACCAACATATTTTTTGACACTTTGTAACGTTCTATTATGTAAACATTTTAACTCGGTTAAATTACATAAAAATAAAATAGAGATAAAATAGTTAATTTGTTGTTGGTGGATTTTGGGCTTTAGGTTTTGAAAACCCATGGTTTTACCAATGGTGTGTGTGTGTGTGTAGATAACCAACCTAGATACATCTTATCTTTGGATTTTTCCACGGGGGGGCTTCACGGGGGGAGCAATACCATACACCGTGGGTTGATATTGGGGGATATATATATTGAGGAAAAAATTACATAATATATTGAACATATAATAGGGGAAAAGGGCTTTTATATTGGCGGGTATAAAAGATGGAGCTCAAAATTAATGAAAAAATATAAAGGTGTGTAAAAAATGTTAACGAAAAAATGGATACGTACAATATCTAGAGAAAGTAGGGGTTTTTTAAATTGGGAAGATTTATTGGGTTCGTATTGGTAGGGGGTTATATAATGTGATTTTTATAGGTATTTTCCAATATGTAGTCAAATTAAGGGTATTTATTAAGATGTCGTGAATGCATGTGATATGTCATAGGTTTATTAAGTGAATCTGCCGTGAATTTTTCAAGAGCTCTCAAGATTGATCAAATCACTCTAGGTGCAAGCCTTTCATCAAGTTTTGCACTAAAAAAAGAGGTTTGCACCTAGAGATATTTGATCTCTCTTGACACTCGATAAATCCAGAGACAAAATAAATCTAAGTTGGTATAATATGCAAGAATTTCCATCACATTCTCTTAGAGGTTCACTCTTTTATATCATAATTCTCCATCACAATATAATATATAAGACATTCCATCACACTCTTTGAGAGGTTCATTCTTTTATATCATAATTCTCCATCATAATATAAAATTAGTTTTAGTCATTCATCATGGTTACCACATTTTTCAATGGCTTACAACATTAAATTATTACTAAAATAATTGGCCTTCGGATATCTGTTGGACATTTTGGAGGCTTTTCTGGTCAAAATTTCTCAAAAAACAATAGGGATTTGCTAGACTCACAAGTCTAAAATGTGAACTTGTAACACTCCCTCCTCCTAGGTCCACACAAGCAACTAGCCATCTAGCTTCAACATGTGATGAGAGAGGATACTATAAGGGATTCAACTTCCTTGGTGACCTTAAGGAAATGGAACCGACGGAACATATCAAACAAACCCATCCACATCAGTAGCAACAACCTCATGAGGTATGTTAGCCACTTAGATATCATGTCCCTGAGTCCCACTGGTGATTTAAGACTTTTAACCCCTAGTCGATTTCATGCTATAGGAAATACAATGACAAGAAGCCAGCGTCCCTAGACTTTTTTCAGCAAAACTGTGCCAGCGTCCCCAATAGTTGAGAAAATTTTCTAGCCCAGAATCTCGGTCTCAGCTCAGAACTTGTTATAACCTTCAGAATCCATCAAACACTTGATGAAAATATAAAGAAATCAAGCATCAACCTCAGGACTAGGCCTGAGAATCCCTAGCCGGGACTGACATTCTGTCAAACACTTAGCATCAATGCAACCTGTAGGTCTAGGATACAAGATAGAACATAAAGGATTGAAAGAACTTGTGAAACATAACTATAAGGATCACCTACTTCTCCATTGAACTATTATATCATCAATTAGGTATTTTATCCATCCATTTAACAATTACAAGTAAATACATGAAATAATCATGACATGAACTAGTCACTTAACCATACTTATAACTAGCATAAAACATATAAATATCATATATATTATATCCATTAAATCCACATGTAAACTAGTGAAAAGGTAAGAAAACTTAGCTTTTATTAATCATAGGAAAATCCAACCAAGTTCAAGACTTACACATACCACCTGACCATAGACATGGTTGAACCAAATCTCTCTTTCAGCCAATCACCCCCATGCCCTATTCCAAGCATGAATGTGGGATCTCATAGAGAAATTCATCCATCCACATCCAAGGGAATCCAGAGGTTAAACCTCCTCCACCCTCATCAAACCGTGACCACACCAAAACCAGGGCTCCGATCAAAAGCAAACCAAAATTGGAATGCCATTGGGAATCCATCACTATCCTTGAGGAATTTTTCCTCTCCTTGTCTCTCAGGCTTTACCACAATCCAATCCCGGAACACTAGGCCCTAAACTAAGACTAAACTCTCAGGATTAACCATAATCCAAACCTAGATCACGAGGCCCTAAACTGAGACTTCTCCCTTAGGCTTTACCATGTATCCTACCAAAACCAGTCAAGGGATTCCTAGGCCTTTGGGAATGAAACTTGAGACCACCTCCGCCCCAGATTCCAGAATCCATCTGATAAAGCAAAGGTCAAAACCAAGGTAAACATCCCAACATACCATGGGATATGGAAAAAGGTAATCCTAGGCTGAAAACCACTGCCATAACTCGACAAAACCATGCCATCGATAATAAGAGAACCATACATGAACATGCAAAGCCATGCATGTCCAAACCAGCTAGGAAATCACACATGCAAAAGGCTATTTGCAAGTATTCCTGTTGAAGTTTCTTGATCTTGCTTTTCCTTCCTTCATCCTTTATTTCCTTCCTTTCCCTTCACTTTCTTTTCCTTCCTTTGCCCAAAGCTAGAGTGCTCCAAAAAAAGTCTAAATGACCAAGAGTGTGAGAGAGAGAAATAATAATGAGCGATCTCCAAACTTGAATTAACAAAAGGTTACCAACTAATCCTTGGAAGCCTTTTTATTAATGAGGCCTCTATTTTCTTCATTTTCCATTACTTTCCCTCATTTTCCTCCCCACTTGCAACCTGTTACCTTTCACCTTACTTTTCTCCCAATTTCCTTTATTTTCAAAAATAAATGTTCCAAAAATACTTTTTTTCCTGTTAATTCCTTTGCCCTAGACTTTGCCAATTTTCCTTAGCCAAAACACACATCCAGTGATACCCACTATTATATCTTGGCCCAACATTCAACTTGGAATAAGTGTACCTTAACCACAGTCTTATTGATCCTTTATTAACTTTTATTACGTGAAATTTTCACCAGGGCTATTGCAAAACCCTCCCCCTTGGGGAACACTATCCTTAGTGTTAAACCAACCCATGAACTCAATAAAACCACTGAAAATAAAACATACTACCCATGGATCTTTATAACTTGCCTTGTTACAATATTTACAATGAAATACCTGCTCCAAAGAAAAACATCATGAGAATATAACCACCATAATAACATTACACCCATAGCTCTTATTAGATATTTATAACTTAGCTCATGGTTGTATTTACATCCATATACATATACATAGATATACCAAAACATTAGCAAAACATATTCGAAACATAGGCCAACAACAAATCAAAACGACTTTACCTCAACTGAAAAACAATTAAGGATACATGGCCCACATCCAATCTACCATCTCCCATGTAGCTTCTTTCAGGCCCAAAGTTCTTCCATTGCACTTTAACTTGATCTGTGGCTCTGTTCCTAAGCATGAGATGCTTCTGCTGCAATATGTACTAAGGCTTCGGTTGGAACTCTCCTTCTTGCTCCACCTCCAATATAAACCAATCAATAACACTATCAACATCCTTTATATACTTCTTAAGCAATCAATGTGGAAAACATCATGGAATTTCACTGTTGGAGGTAGTGAAAGTCGATATGCCATCAATCCAATCCTCTCAAGGATCTCAAAAGGCCTGCAATACCATGGTGCCAACTTAGCACATGAACCAATCCGCAAATAGATTTTCTTTGGCTTCATGCACAAATACACGTGCTACCCAACCTACAAGTCCTTAAACACCGTGTATCAATCCACATAACTCTTCTATATATCATGTTCTTCCTTTATATTCTTCTTTATAACCTACGTTCCTTGCTCCATATCTACCAAGATGTCTAGACCAATAAGTACCATGTTCACTAGATCACTCCAGCTAACATGAATGTTACAACTCTACCCATACAATGCCTCGAAAGGATTCATCCTCGATGACTCCTGATAACCATTTTTGTATCCGAACTCAACTAAGGGAAGATACTCCTCCCATTTCCTTTGTTGGTGCATCACATACATTCTCAACATATCCTCCAATATCTTGTGGACCCTCTCTGTCTCTCCATCTGTTTGTAGATGATAAGTTGTGTTGAAGGCCAAAGTTGTACCAAAGCCTACAAATAGCTCCGTCCAAAACTTCAAAGTGAACTATTTGCATCCCTATCTGACACAATATTCTTCATAACACCATGCAGTCTCACTATCTCTCTAATGAACACTTGTGCTATTTCATTGGTTGAATATGTAGTCTTCACTCGAATGAAGTGAACTACCTTGCTTAACCTGTCAACCATGACCATAATAGAATCATGCTACCTCACTGTCCTCAGAAATCCTGTACTAAAATCCATGGAAATGACCTCCCATTTCCATTTCGGAATCGCTATAGGGTGTAGTAAACCACCTAGATGCTCACATTTCGCCTTTACCTCCTAACAATCTAAACATCTAGCCAGGAAATCTGCCACTTCCTTCTTCAGATTCGGCCAATAGTAGAACTTCTTCATTGTCGTCAATGTCTTCTGGTCTCCTGGATGACTCGAGTATGGGTTGGTGTGAAATTACCTCAAGATAAGCTTCTTGAGCTCACTGCAATTTGTCACATAGATCATGTCTCTAAACCTCACCAAACCATCTGTCGTGAGATGATAGTCTACATCTCAATCACCTATACGTATACCTACACCTACACATGTACCTATGCTCTGTTGTAACCTATGCATGATCTCCATATATTTGTCAACTCGTTGTCCTGCTTGCAAGATCCTATCCTATAACTCTGTCCCATAAGAGCTCATCGCTACTATATGATTTACCTGTACCTTCCTATTAAGAGCATCCACAACCTGGTTCTCCTTCTCTTTCATGTATCTAATCTCGAAGTCAAACTCACAAAGGGTAGCGAACCATCTAGCTTGCCTGGAATTCAAATTCGGTTAATCAAACAAATATCTCAACTCACTGTCATTGCTCATCAATGTAAACCTCCTGCCAAGAAGATAATGCCTCCACATCTTCAATGCATGTATAATTATTTCTAGCTCAAGATCATGCATTGGATTGTTTTTCTCGTGCTCATTTAGTTTCTGTGACTCATAACACACTACCTGTCCTTCTTGCATGATAAATCCACTAATTCCTCTCTTGAAAGCATCTATACACACTACAAACTCCTTGCCTAGATCCATAATCTTTAGCACTGGTGCATGAGTCAACAACTGCTTAAGTTGCTAAAAAACAACCTCACATTTTTATTTCCATTCGAACTTCTTACCTTTCCTCTGCAATGATGTGGTAAGATATGAAATGCATGATAAGTTCCTGATGAAATTCCTATAGTAACCTTCCAATCCCATGAATTATCTCACCTCATCCAGATTCTCAAGAGCTTCCCACTCCATGATATCCCTTATCGTTTCTGGATCTACTGCTATGTCATCCTTGGAGACAACATGCCCCAAGAACTGTACCTCAGTCTAAAATAAGTTTCACTTGCTAATTTTAGCATACAACTGATGCTCTCTTATCAATCTCAACACTACTACTAAATGCTCGACATGTTCATCCTCATTCTTAGAATATACCAGTATGTCATCAATCCATACAATATCAAACTTGTCCAGATATGATGCAACACACTATTCATCAAACACATAAATGTATATGGAGCATTAGTCAAACCGAATGGAACAACAACAAACTCATAATGCCCATACCTAGCCTTGAACGTAGTATTGAAGATATCCTCTTCCTCGATGTGTACCCAGTGGTATGCAAAGATCAATTCGATATTAGAGAACAATGTTTCTCCCTTCAAGTGATCCAAAAAATCATCAATCCTCGAAAATGGGTACCTATTCTTGATGGTTACTGTGTTCAATTGCTTGTAGTCAATTCACAATCTAAGGATACTATATTTCTTCTTTACGAACAACATCGGTGCACCCCAATGTGATACACTTGACCTAATGTATCCATTGTACAACATTTCCTTCATCTATAGCTTTAACTCAACCAACTCAATTGTTCTCATCCTGTAAGGTTCTTTTGATGTTGGAGCTTCCCCTGGCACCAACTCAATATAAAATTCTACCTCTCTATGAGTTGGAAACTCTGTAATGTCCTCAAGAAATACATCCTAAAACTGTAGTAAAACTATGTATCTGCTTAACACATCTGTGTCCTCAACCTCCTTACCATTGTCACTAAAAATGTGTACTACAAACATCACACAACATTTTATTCAATTGTGCTTAGCCTACATAGTGGTAGCCATCCTCACTGATGTAGGCTTCTTCTTCCCATGCAAAGTCCTCTTTTCCCCACTATTGTCCACACACTCAATGGCCTTGTTGAAGCAATCCACTTTGGCTCTGTGAAGGTATAGACAAACCATACCCAAAATCATATTATACAATCTCAATGGAAATTCATTCAAATGTGTTGTTGTAGGCATACCATTTAACTCAAATTCACAAGTTATCACCCAATGGTGAACTCTCTTCTTCGTACCTGTAGCCAACTGTACCAACCAAGATTCTGCATGCACTTCTTTTCTCAAACCACACTTATCCACCAGGTTAGGATTAATATAACTGTAGTTAGATCCAGGATCAATCAAAATAGAAACAACTTGATCACAAAGCTTACTGTCCATTTCAATGATCAATGCCTGATGGTCTGCCTGCCTATTGTCCATAGCTACATAGATCCAAGGAATGCTATGGCCAACACCACCAACTATATCTTCCTCCTTAGAAATGTATATTTGGGTTCTACCACCACTCTGATACTACGGACAATCCCTCTTATGATGATCCTTACCACATATCCAACATTGCAATGGCTCCCTACCACCGCCTCTAATTTGCTACTCTCCATGTTGTTTCTTAGTTGTATTGAATCTCTTATAAGGAACTACATTTTCTTTCTCACTTGCATCTTGAGGTCTTGCTCTCTTTGGTGGCCATTTTCATTTAGCTTTCTCATTTATTTTCAAGTCATGATTAGGCTCAAATTTGCACTTTGACTACTCATAATAATCCGTCAACTTTGTGATGGCCTCCTCAAATGATCTAGGTTCATTGAAATCAATCCGGTCTCTATATGCAACTAGTAGTCCACTGATGAATCTTTGATCCTTGGCCTTCTCCTCCTTGAGGTAAGGCACATACCTCAACAACTCCAAACACCTGCTAGTATACTCATCATCTGTCATAGAAGCCATACACAACTCATAAAACACCTTAGCTTTGTCATCATAGTACCTCTTCGATAAGTACTTCTTCTTGAGGAGACTTTCAAACACATGCCAAGTAAAATCTTCCTCATGTACACCTTTGACATTCTTCATGCCTTCCCACAAAATATCTGCTTTACCATTGAGACTAAAAGTGGCTAAATTTGCTTTCATGTTTTCTAAATAATCATGCAATCAGAATAATTTCTTCTTACCAAGAAACCATGCTTCTGCATCCTGTGATTTCTTCATCTTTCCATCAAAGGTAGGTGGATTTTCCTTCTTAAAATCATATGGAAAGTATCCCCTATAACTCCTCCTATAAGGATGATAACAATGGTGATCATGATGCTTGTCAGGAGCAGAACTGGAATAGTACCGGTGTCTATCACCTCTCCTATCTGGAGTGTCCAATAGCCTTACATCTATAATCATTTTAGATCTATCTGACCTATGTCTACTACGAGACCTAATTCCATATGCCCCATTAGTTATGTCCTCATGTCCATGGCTGATCTGAAGTGGCCTCTGTCACTACAAATCTGACAAACTCTGAAGTATTATCACATTCATCTCTGTTGATTTCTCTTGTGTCTGCATGATTTTTTCATTTTCTACTTTCCAACTCCTTATTTATTCATTCATGATTCTCAATGTGCTTGCTAAGTCTGAAAAATGCCCCGCACAACGCTTCCCATCTGATGCATAGGAAGATTCTATGTAGTCTACCACCTTGTTAGCCATTAGATCTCTTTCTTGCAAGGCATACTAAGTCAACTAAACCAAATCACAATAAACCAACGTACCTTAGCATAAATCGGGGAGGATACCTTGTCTGCCAGATCATCAAATTATTTTGATACATGTATAACATTATCATAACCACATATATACATATATCGAATAAATGTATTAATGCATAAACATCATTCTAGCTAGGGTCTAGTCATCAATGCAAGGACATATCAATAATGCAAGATATGACCTCATGCATGACAAAAATCACTACTCCATTGCACACATTGCCACAGGCAACTATTAACATGCATAATCAATTCCTAATCAATTACACATATGTATGAACGCATGTAGTCTAGCATAAGCAATCAATTCTTGTAACCAACCTACAAGACTGATACATGTAATCAAAACATTCAATAATTCACCTCATATACAAGGATGTAGTCAAGCAACATATAACCATATGAAACCAATCATATTATTTCGACGATGCATCCCACAACATCATATAAAGTTCCTCATGAAAACCTTACTACAATCATGATCAGCATTAGCAATGCAACAAGCACATGGAATGAAATTGTAAGAGACACACATGCAACTGACATGCATGGATGACTGAGTACCTTCACCCAAGGAGAGCGCAACCATGCTCTGATACCAATCTATAACACCCCCTCTTCGCAGGGCCCCCCGAAGCGACTCACCAGCCGAGGTAAACATGCGACGAGAGAGGCTGCTATAAGGGATTCAACTTCCTTGGTGACCTTAAGGAAATGGAACCAATGGAACATATCAAACAAAACCAACCACATAAGCAACAACACCCTCAAGAGACATGTCATCCACTCAGACATCATGTCCCTGAGTCCCACTAATGAAGCCAAAGTCGCTCTCACAGGCCTATGTGCCAATATCCCTAGACTTTTTTCAGCAGACCTGTGCTAGTGTCCCTGAGATTCGAGCCACTTTTCTAGCCCAGAATCCCAGCCTCTGTCCAAAACTTGTTATAACCTTCAGAATCCATCAAAGACATGATGAAAATATAAACAAATCAAAAATAAATCTTGGGTCTAGGCTTGAGCATCCCCAACAGGGACTGATATTCTATCAAACACTTGGCATCAATGCAACCTACAGGTCTATGATACAAGATAGAGCATGAATGACTACAAGAAATTGTGAAACATAAATAGAAGTATCACCTCCTTCTCCATTAAACTATTATATCATCAATTAGGTATTTCATCCATCCATTTAACAATTACAAGTAAATACATGAAATAACCATGACATGAACTAATCATTTAACCATGCTTATAACCAGCATAAAACAATATAAATATCAAAGATATGACAACCATTAAATCCACATATAAACCAGTGCACAGGTAAGAGAACTTAGCTTTTATTAATCATAGGAAAATCTAACTAGGTTCGAGGCTTCCACGTAAAACTCGACCATAGACATGGTTGAACCAAATCTCTCTTTCAGCCAGTCACCCCCCTGCCATATTCCAAGCATGAATGTGGGATCTCATAGAACACGAAATCCATGAACAACCAAGGGAATCTATAGGTTAAACCACTTCCACCTTCATTAAACCATGATCACACTAAAACTGGAGCTCTGATCACAACCGAGCCGAACTTCGAATCCCATCCAAAATCGATCACTATCCTTAAGGAATTTTCCATCCACTTGTCTCTTAGTCATTACCGCAATCCAATCCCAGATCACTAGGCCCTAAATCGAGACCAATCTCTTAGTCTTTACCGAAATCCAAACCCAAATCACGAGGCCCTAAACTGAGACTTCTCCCTCAAGCTCTACTGTGTATCCTGCCAAACCAGTCAATGGATTCCTAGGCCTTTGGGAATGAAACTTGAGACCACCTCCGCCACAGATTTTGAATTCCATCTCGGAAACCAAAGCTCAAAACTGAGATAAACATCTCAACATACCATGGAATCCAAAAAAAGGCAAGGCTAGGCTAAAAACCACTATCATAACCCAACAAAATCATGCCACCAACAGTAAGAGAACCATACACCAACATGAAAAACCATGCATGTCCAAACCAATTATGAAATCACACATGCTAGTTCTTACCTGCAAGTATTCCTACTTTTCCTTCCTTGATCCTTGCTTTCCTTCCCTTCCCTTTGCTTACTTTTCCTTCCTTTCTCCAAAGATATAGTACTCCAAGAAAACTCTAAGTGACCAAGAGTGAGAGAGAGAAATAATAATGAGAGAGCTCCAAACTTGAACAAACGAAAGGTTACCAATTGATCCTCAAAAGCCTTTTTATTAATGAGACCTCTATTTACTTAATTTTCCTCCTCACATGCAACCTGTGACCTTTCACCTTAATTTTCTCCTAATTTCCCTTATTTTAATAAATAAATGGGCCAAAAATGTATTTTTTCCTTTTAATGCATTTCCCTTAGCCTTTGCCAATTTTCCTTAGCCAAAACACACATCCAGTGATCCCCATTAGGATATCTTTGCCCAACATTCAGCTTGGAATAAATTTCCATTAACTGTGGTCTTATTTTGTGTTTATTAACTTTTATTACATGAACTTTTCATGAGGGTTGTTACAAAAATCTCCACAATCTGAGTTCCCCATGGGTTTTGTAGGGTGTTGAATTCATAAATGTAATAGAAAACCATGTTTAAATAGTAAGAATGAATATTTGACTAAAAAAAAATGATTGAATTCTAACCAAATATCCAAAAGGTCTCATAGTTAGACAACAACAAAAAATTCACGCACCCCATTTCACACCAAAATTTTTAAAAGCCAAATCATTCATAACTCTCCCACAATTGTTTTTTGCAATACAAAACTTCTGAGAATTTTTTTTCCTCTGATAAAACTTGAATATATACATACATTAACTTGAATATATAAATATATGTGTGTGTGTTTCCCCTTAACTTGAGTATATACATATATATGTCAATTGAGTGTATTCCGGGTGGTTGGGAGAGTTTAATAATAACCTTCTCACCCACATTCAAGTCTCGTTGTGATGGGTTGTATTGGTTGTATTAACTATGTTAACTATGTAAGTATTCCTTGATTATTGGTAATAGTAGGAAGAGTGATATCTACAATGAAAAGAAAAAAATACATATATATACAATTTTGTGTCTCACTAACTCCTTGACCACATATAACTAGTAAAACGTCGCCTCATGTGGTCAAGAAACAACTTGACTATGTTGACTATGTGTAATAACCCTTGGTTGATTTTCTACGTTAAAAAATATAAGACCAAGGTCATGGTACACATTCCAAACTCAATGTTGGGAGAAACATCCTAGTGAGTGTTCATTTGGTTTATTATAGCTAAGGAAATAAGAAAAGGAATTGAAAAAGGCTTCGAAAAGGCATAGAGGAATTATTTGGCATTTTATTTATGTAAATAAAGGAAAATAGGAGAAAAGAGAGTTGAAAGGTCGCAAGTTTGTATGAGAATGAAATTGAAGTAAAAATAGAGAAAATAGAAGAAAATAGAAGCGTCAATAATAAAAAGCCTTCTGAGGATTAGTTTGTATCTTTTTGTTAGTTTTTCTTTAGAATGGTTTTAGAGAGAGAAGAGTACTAAGAGGAGAAAACAAGAAATCAAGAAAATGAAGGAGAAGAAGGAAAAGGAAGGCATGGGACAATCAAGGAAAAGTTGGATCAAGCAGCTTTAGCAGGAATACTTGTAGGTAACATGTTGCATGTGTGATTTCCTAGCTATTTTGTGAATGCATGGTACATGCATGTGTGTATTTGGTTCTCTTGTTGTCATTGGCATGGATTTTTCCAGATGTGACTGTGGTTTCAGCCTTCCCTTGCCAAATCCAGATAGTCATGGTGTGATGGGGTTATTTTCTTTGGTTGAGCTTTGGATTGTCGGATGGTTTTGGAACTAGGTGAGGTGGTCGCAAGGAAATTTGCATAGGGCCTATGAATCCCTTGACCGATTTTGGCAGGATTGCGATAAATCCAGAGGGTGGAGACATGAAAATTCCTCAAGGTATTGGTGAATAAATTTTGAGGTATCTAAGCTTGTTTTGGGCCTAGTAATCCCTTGATTAGTTTTGGTGATATTGCAGTAAATCTTGAGGGTGGAGGTGGTTTAATCTGCAAAACCCTCATTGTTTATGTGCTTTTTTTGGGCCTAGTGATCGCTTGACCTATTTTTGCGGGATTGCGGTAAAGCCTGAGTGTGGAGTTTGTTTAATATCTAGGAAGCCCTAGTTGTTTTATCTTGAGTCTCACATTCATGCTTGGATTCTAGAAAATGATTGATTGGCTAAAAGAAAGATTTAGTTCAGCTCAATCTATGGTCAGGTGGTACGTGAAAGTCCTTGACTTAGTTGGTTTTTGCATATGTTAATAAGTGCTCTTATTCTTATCATATTTAATGAGTACTTTTATTTTTTATTATGTGGCTTTGATGGTTGTTCTATCATGGTTATTATTCTAGTTATATGCTAGTTATAAGCATGGTTTCATAATAGGTTCTAACTATGGCTCTTGACATATTTTAATTAGATGGTGAATGGTTAATGAATGTATGAGATAACAAACTTAATTTCAGCTATTATATGCATTCATGACCTGTCGATTAGATGTTCTCAATATGTTTGACAAAATGACTGTTATGGTTAGGCTTGGTCAGTGCAAATCTTTGATCAAGTTTGACATGAATGTTTTTGTCCTAACGTTATTGCTCATTCTAGAAGGTCTCACTAATTTATGGGAAGTGGTGTTGAGGCTAACCTAGATTTTAGGCTCAAAATATGGTACTACACCCTCTGAAGTGTACAATTTAGGTGACAACCACTACCTGGTACGCTTATGCATGTGGTTGGGGGCCCTCAACTACATGGAGGCCTTTCCATGCATGTGGTTGGGAGCCCAGGTCATTGACAAAGCATTCTAGCTCATGGTTTGGGCACTGGGAGTGGTT
The DNA here is from genome assembly GCA_031772625.1 of Pinus tabuliformis. Taxonomy (NCBI): domain Eukaryota; kingdom Viridiplantae; phylum Streptophyta; class Pinopsida; order Pinales; family Pinaceae; genus Pinus; species Pinus tabuliformis. Next base: position 460,214,339 of record CM062804.1, on the reverse strand, counting down.
GTTTGACTCTTGGGTTTCTTGTAGTTCCCAAGAAAGGTCAGTAAGGTTCGAGTTTGTCAATTCCACTTCCTTAAATGTACTTAGGAGGTTGATTCATGTCATATTAACCCTCCGTTTATGTTTACCCAGATAGGCCGATAAAATTGGGTGCATATGGGACGGGTGGTTACACTAGGTAACTCTTTCTTCATTCTTGAGAATAGCAGAATAATGATATCTACAATGAAAAGGAAAAAAAATATACATATATACACAATATATAAGCTATAATCCACCTACATAGTGTTTTACTTTGTTAAATTGTTCCTCCATAATTTGTGTGATTCTTTGCATAAATTTGGATAGAAGTAAAAATGAAATACGCAGTACATTATTTATATTATAGTAATTAAACTTATTTACTAGGAATTATTGCCCACCATAATTATGCTTGGATACCATGCTGATTTTTTAGTGCTAATTAGATAAGCACAATTTTCTACAACTGATAATTACTTCCAGTGATATGTCATATTATTGCAACACACTCCAACACATTATTAAGTAATAACACATATATAATTCAACTTGTAAAAAATTGACTATTTCATAAATTCAACTCCTTAGAAAGTTCAATCTCTTCCTCAAATTACCTCCCACGTGAGAGAGAGAGAGAGAAATGTGTGTGATGAATGAGTGATGAGTGTGTATGAAAATGAGAAGCTAAAGAGTCCTTTTATAGTGCTATTAGAGTTACTAAAAGACACGTCTCTTTGCAAATAAAATTTAAAATTAAATTAAATTTTCTTTCCTTTAATTTAAAATTTATTTTTTCTTTCTTTTACCTTATGTAGTTTTGGAATACCTCTCGTAGCTACACAAAAAATCAACATGGAAAAGTCTTATTTTTCTTTTTAGTAATTTCATTTTGTTGAGGTACATAAGGTATATATATTTACCAATATATGTCATTATGTGACAAATAGTTTTTAAATTGTATATTCTCATCCATTGCCTAATCTTAAAAATTTCATAGGTTGATTGCTTTTATTTTTAGCTAATGTCTTAAATTTCTTCAACTTTTGTAAGAAACTACTCTTTTTCTCCAAGAAATATACCCAAGTATACTTAGAAAAGTCATCAGTTAAGATCAATACATACCTTAGACCAATTAGTGATGGTTTCTTTAGAAAACATAGGTTATTATGGAGAAGTACTGGTTGAGGTGCTTTCTCTCCAAACCTTCCCATTTCAAAGTTAGCCTAGGTATTCTTGCCAAGTATAAATCCTTCACATAATTCAGAAGGGGGAGAAACCGTTGGTAGTCTAATAATGATGATGTGTTTCACCATCAATTTCAAGCTCCAAAATTTTAATGTTTTGAAACATTCAGGCCAAAATATGCTTGTATCATTAGTGTGAAGTATGATTGTAGTTGATCTTGGATATTTTTGAAGGTCACAAGACATAGTTTTTCCTTAGGGTCAAGAAAGAGCGAACTAATCTAGAAAAATATCTACTTTCTTACCACTCTGATTTAGTTAGGGCATCAAAAGCAATTTGACACTCAAGCTAGGTACATTATACATAATAGTGATAATACCATTCTCACATTCAATATTTCCCTAATTAGCAACAAAAAGTGCATAGTAATTTGATATAGATTTCTATTTTTTTGTAGCCTCTTTTAATGAAGAAAAGAAGGCATCTTTAACCATATGATTGATGGAAGTATAGTTGACTCTCCATTAACTCTGAGAATTGTGAGGATGCAAGACTTAAGAAGTACCAACATAAAACATATAATTATTTTCCTTCCCTTCTAAATTTATATTATACAAAACAACCAATCTTCTAATAAAAACATCTCTTCACTATTCTTCACTTTCTCAACCAGGCCCTTGGTCTTCTACAACAAGACCTCTCTATACATCACAATTTCTCACAATAATGATAGGTCTTCTTTATATCTTTGAACTTAATAAAAAATTTATCACCATGCTTATTTTTAACAATATTTGATGAAATCACATTATTCTTCTTTATTCTATTGTTAATCTCTTTCTATATGACATTTTCAGTCAACAAATGAACCTATTTCTTAATCTCAAGTTTCTCTTTATAAATCAATTCTTCTTATGCATTAAACAATAAACTACAAAAACAATCAAATGAATAATCCTTTCCATAATATCTTTTAGACATCTAATTGATTAGAAATATCAAACATAACACATCTTAAGATGCCTTCAAATCATTAAAATCTCTAATAGTTGACAGACAAAAAAAAAATTAAGTTCGTTTTACATTGACTCAATTTGAATTTAAAAATCCTTGGGTTAATCAAATAATTTTCAATTCTTTGGAAAAATTAAACAAAAATGACCACATATTTCTTAATTTTCATTAATTTTATTAAATAATATCTTTAGCTTCTTCTATATAACATTTAGGAATGAATCACATTTATATGAAACAAAGTTTGATGAATATGATACATATAGTGTCATTATAAGTTATTCAACATATTTTTATTGAGATGAGAGTCTTATTCTACAGTCTAGTATGAAGGGATGTGTAAGTTTTTCCATCTGTCCGTGCCCCTCCAAAATAAAGATAAAAAATAAAAATTATGTTTTAAATAGAAAAATAATGTTGCATATAATTAAAAGAATATGAATATGATGCAAAGTAACTAGAAGTAAAAAAATTGTGTGAATCTTCAAGAAAGGTTTTGAATAAACTATTTGAAGATGTATGTTAACTAATTTAATTTATGTTGATATCAAATTTCATATATATCTATATATAGAAAGAAAAAAAATAGTTTTTATTCGGTCCTATTAGCATTGAAAAATACAATTTAAATAATGAAAAATAACACAGTATTTTGTATTCTAAAAAAATTTGCACGTGAAGAAATTTGATCTCTCTAGGCTCATGTTAGATTTGTATTGATCAATGCTTAACATAGATCTATGCTAGTTATCTCTAGCACAACCATAGAAGAGATATCATGTCATGTTATGTAAACATTTTGATTTGGTCAAATTACATAAAAATAAAAATTAAATTAAAAACAAAATAAAATTGAGATAAAATAGTCAATTAATTGTGAGTGGTTTTCTTACTTTATAACCCATAGTATTGCCCCGTAATATTGTGACTAATATTCTTATATAATATGATATGAATAAAGAGATCAAATCCTTTCAAATATGAATCTTTCTTTAAATTTTACATTAGAAAACATTTATACTAAAAAAAATTGCTCTATCTAAACATTTAATAAATTAAAAAATAAAATAAATTTAAACTAATATGAGAGATAAAACTTTCCATCACACTCTAAACATTTAATAAATTAAAAAATAAAATAAATCTAAACTAATATAAGAGATAAAACTTTCCATCACACTCCCAAAGATTCATTCTTTTATATGATAATTCTGAATCACTTTTGAGGCATTCTCACGGTTACCGCATTTTACAATGGCTTACTGCGTACGATGACTAAAAACATTCACATACCCCATTTCATACCGAAATTTTTAAATGTCAAATCATTCATAACTCTCCTACCAATTTTTTTGGCAAAACTTTATATACCAACTTGTTTTTTCCATGGATAAAACCTATATATGTACATATAATATATACAATCAAGAGTGATATGTAAAATGAAAAGTAAAAAAAATATATATACATATATATAATTTTGCATCTCACTAATTCCTTGACCACATAAAACTTTCATGTGATCGAGAAACAACTTGACTATGTTGATTATGTAGAAACAACTTGAATATGTTGATTATGTAATTTATGTAATTTTTTCTTGGTTCTTGAGAATAGGAGGAAAAATGATATGTATATTAAAATGTCAAAAAAATATACATATATATATATAATTTATAATTCTACTGACTTTTCAACTATAAGCCCCTCGTGTAGTCTAAAACCAATTTGTCTTTGTTGACTATATAATTCTTAAACAACTTTTATTGACTATATCATTTTTCCTTGATTCTGGACCAAGAATGATATTTAGAAATTTTCCTTGATTTTGGACAAAGAATGATATCTACACTGAAAATTAAAAAAAAAAATACAAATATACAATATATAATTCTACTGACTCCTCAACCACAGGCGACCTCATGTGGTGGAGAAACAACTTGATTATGTTGACTATATACTTTTCCTTGATTCTTGACCCTAGAAGAAAGAAAGAATGATATCTACAGAGAAAAGAAAAAAAAACTATACATACATACATACATACATATATAATTCTGAGTCTCACTCCTTGACCACATAAAACTAATAAAATGACGCCTAATGTGGTCAAGAAACAATAGAACTCGGAATGGTGAAAATCTAAATTTGTATCTTCTCCACTCTAACATATATACAAACAGAAAAACCCAATCTTTTTACACTCGAGGTACAATTTAGACTGGTCATTTAGAGGCAAGATTAGTTTCGTGCATGAGTACAGATCTAATGATGTTCTGCAACCATTTCCCATCAAAATGCATCACTCTTCCACCTTTACATACCTATTCAATCAAAATTTCCTACTTGTAATATTTTTAAAAATGCATGAAATAAGAATGAACGAAGCTAAATTCTAGAAAGGAGAAAAGGAGAGGAAATACCTATGACTTGTTGTCTGCCGAGTCTCCTACTAACGTCTCTATAGAGCATTCAACATATCAAGTCCTTGGCAAAGTGAGATATCGAAAGCCACCGATCAGTTGGGAACAAAAGGTGCCCACACAGGACTGCCCAAAATATCTCCTATGGCGTCTCTCCAACAAAGTATTCCCAACAAAGGGGATAACACCACTCTGCTCCATACATCCACTTTCTCGTTGTAATCCTCCCCTTCCAACACCTCCAATGCTACGTTTTAGGGAGTACCCACAATTCCTTGCATTAATCCTTCCGCTACATATATTAATATCATAATTTTAACGATAGGATCCATTGATTCATACCCAAAAAATTCATAGATGTAACACCCTATGTTGCGCAAACATTTATTTTATTACCAAGTTTTACTTATTACTTCAAACTCTTACTTTGTTTAACATAGACTGTTAAAGAATTAAGGCTGAGAAGGTAGAACATGTCTTGTTATTTATTTATTAAATAATTTAAATAGTTTGTTAAAGAACTGAAAGAAACAGTTAAATAACTCCTGAGACAGTTACAAACAGTTTCCTATCTGTTTCCTTAAAAGGAAAAAGAGGCAGAATCCTCGAGGATTAGAAAAAAGAGACAGAGGAAAAAAAGCAGGAAATATGTTGCCCAGATTTTTCCTGGAGCTAAAAAAAGTAACCAGTCAGAAAACTATGGACGACAGTCGAATTGGTATGAAACTTGAGGATGGACCATGGTCCTAATGCCCAATATACTAGACTATATCCAACTTATTAACTCTCTGGAGCAAGAAGAGCTCGGAGGGGGTTTCTGGACGTAATCTCCACATCCGTGGCTGGGTGGAGAGACCTTCCAAGAAAAGAAAGTATTTACATAGTTATAAACAAGCAGAAACATATAAGTAGTACATTATGTGCTTAGTAATCATTGATTAAAAGGCATTACTTTTATTCAAGAATGGATAATTATCATCATAACTAATCACTAGGTATATTATGTTGTTTTCTATGACTAGATATGCATTCTCTCGCTTACACTGTTAGTTATATTCTGATTGTCCAACATTGAAGAATCATAATGAAAGGAATGCCTATAGCTTTAAACAGTTCCAAGAAAATAACTCAAAACCCTTTCGGGACAACTTTTTATCGGTGAACTAGAGAAATTAACAAAAAGAACATTTTATGGTCTATTTAGAATAAATGCTACATATATAACAGAACCATGAAATGCATTTTAATTGAATGCATATAGCTCACAGAGATTAAGCCAAAAAGTATTCATTCTAGAAATTATAAATGTTTCTATATACTTCCAGGTGCAAACAAGAAGACGGTTAGGGCAAGACATTTCACAACTAGATCAGACCAGACTTAACTTTAACTATATAAAATTATTGTCCAAATCATGAGGGTTCTTCGTGGCTCTTGGTCACTTTCCAAAGGAAAGGCTGAGGGCCAACTGCCAATGCATTTGTTTAGTTTCTAAAGTACTTAAACCGAGAATTCAGTAACTCTAAATAACCAAATTAGTGTTTAAAAACTACCAAACAAGAAAATAAAACCTCTTAAATAGAATGTTCGAGCCATAACACGATTATAGAATGGAAATACCAAAAACTGGGTTTAAAACCCTTAATATTAATAGCCAGACAGTTCATTGAGTCATCCCATCTCTGTTTATTCAAAAACAAAACATAAACCCTCATCTAGTTCCATCCATAACAACTATAAATTTAGCGTTGGCCGAGCCTCGACATGAGCTTGGCCTCTAAACCAGAGAAACTAAATTACATAAAACAAGGTGGAATGCTTTCATAAATTAACTGAAGTTTGAAGGTATTATTTAGCCTATAAGTCACCTGAGGGTTTGGTGATAAAACCAACCTATGACCAAAAGATGACAACCTGTATAAGGAAGACTCCCAAACTCCAAAATTCTTTGGGAATGTATGGACGAAACAATACCTGTGAATGCACAACACCGGGGTTAATTCTTGTAGGGAAACGAGAACAATAATTGAGATAAGTAGAAACATGTTAAAATGTTCCTCACTACCTGCGTAGGAGGATTACCGAGTGAAAAGAAACGATGAACACCTGGAAGGCCTATTACAATTGCTAGTGACTCTTCTCAAACAGATCAAATCAAGAAAGAACAATCTTGTAGTTGTATAGGATCTTACTTCTAAGGGAGCACCGTTTTTCCTCATCTCATCCTTTCTAGGGTGTGCAAAAACATCAGACAAAGACAAAGGAACTACCTACATAGTAGAGAAACAGATGATTAGGAGGAATCATTCTGATCTGAAAATGAAATCATCTAAAGGAAATTAATGATAAGAGACTTTTGGTACATTACCTGGACACTTGCACAACCCCGTCAGGACGAGGAGAGCATGTCGATGCCATGATTTTCCTTCAAACCCTTGATAGGTTGCAGAGCCAAGCTACAAGGTTTTCAAAGTACCAAATGGAAAACGTACATAGCAGGAATCCTGAAGTATGTCACACATTAAATTCGGGAGCACAAAGACTATTGGATCCTCAGATCCAGATCCCACAGTGGTGAGTCGACTCGACGATCAAGACTCCAGAATGTTCTGGCAAGAGCATTGAGTGAACTACTGTCATACATATAAAGTCAGAGCCACAGGTGTCAGCTCCACCCATGGTCCACTCCCACTTCATTAAAAGCGATACTATATCAATGAATTATTCCATCAAGGGTATATCAAATGTGAAGGGATATCGTGGATACATAGGACAATCCTCATTCAATCTTAAATATTCACATAACCTTAGTTAATAGCCCTTGTGATGTGCTAGTAATATAGTTAATGGGGTGTGAATTAAATAAAAAAAAATAAAATACATGTGTTAAGCTGTTACAAATGGTATCAGAGTCCAGGCTCGCACACTGAGACTTCTGGGATAGATAAATACGCATATATTTAAAGAATTAAACTTAACAAGAAAAAATATGTGTGTGTGTGTGTGTGTGTGTGTGTAATAAACAACTGGGTATGTGTGAATGTGAACACAAAGATAGAGGTCACCACCCAAAAAACAGAAATGTAGAGGAGCCCCAGACTATTGAATCAGCGGGAAGTACCTTATATAGAGGCCAACCTAGACATATGGATACAACTGGGAGAAGAATCTCGGCAAGCCAATGCTTCTGTGCTTGAAAGAGTGCAACAATTATGTGCGGAAATGATGAAACTGAGAATAGATAACAAACAATTGAGGCAGGAACAAGAAAGGATTCTTAAAATTCTATCCGAACTACAAAATCAGTGGGGACCAGATCCCAGTGCAGAGGATACGGAGAAAACGCCAACAACCCATCATGGCGAAGATAATGCAGAGTCAGCAGAGGCACACAAGGAAGATGAAGAGGGACATTTGGATAATGTTTCCAACCAAAGATAGACAAAAAGACAGAAGGTGGACTTACAAGGTGAGTTCAAAAAAATAAAATCGTCACTCTTTAAAGGAGAATCTGAAGAGGCAGCTAAAGCATGGCTAATCGACATGGGTAAATACTTTTAGATTTATGAATATACATGTTACACAGTAATTTGTCACCATTGGTCACCGTCCCTATCGCCCTGTTTCCATACATTGGAGGACGCATTCCGGGACCTGTGAGCAGTGACATAACCCAAAAACACTTGCATTATGTTCCCCTGAGTATGTACTTCATGTTCCCTGAAGACACCTTCTGCAAATTCTCCCTAAAAAGTACTCTTTTTCCATTGGCGCAGGTCCACAGTATCTTACCCGCGCTAATCACTGAGATCCTCAAAAGAGGGCGCGAACATTGGCACTCTGTCACAGAACAACACCCGCGCCAGCCCAGTTTGGTAATGATTTTTGACAAACGCACGCCCATCTATTTTTTCCCTTCAGATCACTAAGTCTTTTGAGGGTAAAATCCATCTGATAGAGGTCGAGAGTCATCATCTATCCTTGACATCTATCCACAGTGGCTTTTCAGAGATAATGCCAATCCACAATGGGTGCCCTGGTTCATCGAATCTTTCTCCCTTCTCCATCTATAAATATCTGTCCTCATGCATTAGACAAGCTAGTTTTTGGAGGAATGCTAGTTGTGATTACGCTTGTCGTGAGTGATAGTGAAGCATAGAGAAGTTATGCTGCCGGAGAGGAGGTACATTGCAAGACACATATAGTTGCTCGCCCAGCCAGAGGAGAGGTTCAACGTCAGAACCTTGGTTGTAACTTTTCCTGTCTATTATTCATTAATGAACTACTGCTATTATAGTTCCAATCTCATTGTCTATTATAGTGATGTTTGATTTATTTCCTTTCTGACTGAAATATAGTTGCGCCTTGGTGGATTTTATGCTTGTATTTGTTTCTTCCTTTGCATGTGCAGGTGTCCGTTTGCAAGGATCGCAAGGATTGTGACCTGCCGGAGCGAGGGAGCGGGAATACCAACTCTGCCTCGACTATAGCATTGGATTCCAGGTTGGTCTTCTTAATTCACCTTTAATGTACAACTAGGAACTTGCGTGGCAACGTGAATTGATTGTGGCTAGTTCTGTTTTAGGCTAGTGGGATCGCCTCTATCCGCAGAGGGGATTTACCTATCCAACAATTTGGCGACTCCACTGGGGAGAAGCTATTTGGAACTTGTCTTGCATGTTCATTTTCTCTTGCTTGCTTGAGTGAATGAGCTTTCTGGGTCAGTTTTGAGATTGTTCTTTACTGTTTGATCCATCTGAACACTGTCAGCCCGACCTGGGGTCGTGTTATTTATTTTTTAAGCCGGCAAGCTTTGTTGGCGCGGTTTTTATTCTGACAGTCGCGCCAGTTGGCGCATGTTTCCCAACAGCAACCCGCGCCAATCTTTTGGTAGCGCAAGTTGCAGGCTGATAGTCGCGCCAGCCCTGCGAATTTTGCCTGTGTGTTGGTTGGAAGCTCTTTCAACTCAGATTTTTATCGTTTTATATCTTTTACAGCCTCTGGAAGTGTGTTGAACCTCTGTTTGACTGGTTTTGCCTTTATCCTTCAGTTGTTTGCTTTTTTCTATTGATTTTCGTCCTAGCCCTAGAACATCTAGTGGCTTCGCGTGTCTAGTCTTCTGTGGGAAGTTTCGGTCTTTTGATTTTCCAGTCAACTTGTTGGTTGTGTTCCGCACCTATCTAGTGGTTTGTTAAAGCTTGGTCTTCTATGCTTTGGGTGATTCACTTCTAGCTTCTCTGGATTTTTCTCGACTTCATTTGAACTTAGATTACATGGTTCATTGAAAGTCTTTGTGTTTCTCCTCGCTTGGATAGTTCATCTTGGTGTTTCAGAATTGGTTCCATTTCATCGAGTGAACTTGGTTTGTTTATACTTGTGAATATCTCTTAAGATTTGTTTAAGTGCATCATGCCATCTTAAAGGAAAGAAAAACAAAAGATCTTTTTGCATCATATTAGTTAGCGTTTATTGTTATTTGTTGCTATTAAAAAGAAAAAGAAAAAATTTTCATTTCTTGTTTTTAGCTGCATTAGGATCTTTGCTGTTTTCTGAGTGATCATTTCGTTTGTGTAAAGATCTCAACCTTCCTGTAGATAGAATTCATTGAATGAAATAGTTTTGGCATGTAGTTCGCATTTAAGAAGTTTTTGAGATATCACATACGGTAGGACCAAAAAACTGAAACATAATTGAAGATAAACTTTAAAATAAACTCAATGAACATAACAACGCATTGGAATCTAACGCAAACATTCTAGAGGTCTAGGTTAGAGACGTGTTCCGGCGTCTTTAAACCTGGTAGATTATCGTCGAGTGGTTGGGTGATTCCTCCACGGTGAAACGATAGGTGCCAATACGGACTGTGCTCCCACGTACCGTCGCGTATATATTGGGGGACCCCTATAGGATTAAAACCTTTTATCCATAGGAAGCCGAGTCTGCCGCCTTACAAGCCGTAATGCACTGAACACAGCATTTGGGAAGATTGACTTCAGTACGGGAAGTCCTTGGTTTTCATCTGATTGCTGAGGTGTATAAGCAGTTTTACGGATTGTTTGGTAAACCTCTTGCCTAGTTTTCCAGAGCAGTCACTTTTGATCCTTTTCGGACTCTCTAAAAGAAAACGTGCCTGTGAGCTTCTTGTCACTTCATGCTCATTAAATATTCGAAGGAGACTAGAGTCATCTTTTGTCCTTTTCTCGACTCTTAAAATATGAAAAGGTCAAGTGTCTTAAAATTTATTGGCCACGATAACATTTACCCAATTAGATTTTGTTTGCGTTAGCTTGAGTAGGATTCTTTCTCGCTCAATGGCATCCTTCCCTGAGTCCACCGGCCAAGGTGTTCCCCCTGATGGAAACCCTAGTCCATTTCCTTCTGTTGGAAATGTCGGTGTTCAGTATATCACAACTTTGTCTTTGCTTGGGTTAACCATCGGTTTGCCCGTATGGTTGTTTTCAAACTCGGTGGTCTCGAGTGTGATAACTCCTGTTCCACCACCACCTCCTCCACCCAAACAACATCATGTTGATTCCAAGGTGGACCCCTCCCCTTCTTCGCCTATTGCTGCGTCCTCATCTTCTACTTCGCCTGGTGAAACTCTGGATTTAAGTAACCAGGTGGCTAAGAAGAAGAAGAAGAAGACCAAAAAGAAGAAGTCTCCCAAGGGAAAGGTCGCATCTACCCCGAGTATACTTCAAGTAGAGCCACCTTCTGCTCCTCCGCGGAAGGCTAAGTTTCCTTGTCAATTATGCAAGGAGGCCCATTTTCTTACTGATTGTCCTGGTATTCCCAGGGTCCTAGATATATGGTCCCGTGACCCGACTCGCCCCTCGTCGTCGCAGATTGACGATACCTTATTAGCTGGTAAGGGAAAAGGGAAGGTTCGTTTCCCTTGTCGACTTTGTGAAGGTAATCATCTCCTTCGCCTTTGTCCATTTATGGATGAAGCCTCCCGTCTTTTGGAAAGTCTGTCAGCTCCCTTACCTCAACTACCCGCTGGATATCAGCATCTTTTTGCAACTGCAGATCATCTCTCCGCTAACCAAGAGATCAAGCATGATTCCTCTTTGGTCCAGCCTTCTCTTCTCGAACCTGGTTGTGCTCAGCCTGTTCCAGACCAGTCCCTGGTCGGAAAGAGTGTTGATTTACGTGCATTGTCTATGCACCACTTTGTTCCAGGAGTGTTTATCATCAAGGATGAACCATCTGAATCCAAACCAGAAGAAAGTCCAAAGGTCCAGATGACAGTTGACCCGGTCTTTCAAGAGGTCCAGATGACAGTTGACCTGGTTTTGCCTTCAGAAGTTCCATCCTCAGATGATATTATCGCTGTAAAGAATGAAGACCACACCGTCCAAATTCTATTCATAAACACAGACTCTAATGATCAAGTGAGCATCCCTCTCATTCCTTTGCAGCAGGAAGGAAGTTCATCAGAGTCATATCCGGCCGTTTATCCAGTCCCACCTCCAAGCAACCTAGTTGTTTCCTTCAATTGGGATCAACTAGGCAATCCTCGTTTACCAGCTTCCATACCATTTCGAATTATAGTCCAAGTCTACCGAATGATTATGGCTGATACCATTATTGATGAGGGATCTCCTGTGAGCATCCTTTCTTCAACAGCTTGGGAAGCACTTGGTTCGCCACTGCTTCTGCCTGAGATGAGAAACCTTACAGGTTTTCATCGAGAAACCAGTCGACCTTTAGGAATTCTTCCCAATCTACCTATCACATTAGAAGGGAAGACCGTTCAAATGGGCGTCATGGTAGTCCAAGGTCCGTTAGATTACAATTTACTCCTTGGGCGAGACTATATTTATCGCATACGTGCAATTGTGTCCTCACTCTTCAGAGTGATGTGTTTTCCGCACGAAGGAAGGACGATCAAGATCGTAGACCAACTTTCGTTCCCCGGTTCACACTTCACATATAGTCATCTACCATTCCTAAATGGTCTTATTTCCACAGGAAATGCCTCAACATCCAGTCCGTCATCCTGATGACGGCAGCTGACCCGGGCGCGTGACTGAAGCCCGGGGGGCATGCATCCTCCTTTTCAAAATCGAGTCTTTCCAAGTGAACCTTCATTCCATCCACTCCGTGAATGCCATGAAGCTTGGGGGGCATGTACCTCGATTTGCATAGTTATCATGCTGGGGGCATGCAAATTTATAGCAAGCATAGTTTTTCGTTTCAAGCTTGTGTAAACATGAAACCGAATCCAAGCAAAGTTCTCCATGGTTCAAGCTTGTGTAAAAATGAACCCATGCCTGATTCACATCTTGTGATTGCCGCCTATCCGCTAAATTTTGTTAGATGAGCCTTGGTTGTTTTCATTCCATCGCCACCATCTCTTTGGCCGATCATACGCTTTCACTTGGTTGTTTTTCCTTTCCTGAGGAACCGCAGCGATGAGTGGTTTTATTAGCCAGCCTCTTGACCATTACATGTTTTGAGTAGTTCCACCATTATTGGAACCAGTTGCTACCTTTTATACCACTCGTTCCCACAGGACGAGTCGCCTTTACGCTCTTTTCTGACTCATAAAATATGAAAAGATTGTCGAGTATTTTTTCCTTTTTGACTCGTTAAAGAGAATAAAAATGGAGGTCCGCTTTTAGCTCTTTTCTGACCATTTAAAGAAGAAAAGATTGCCGAGTCGCTCCTCTTGACTCGTTAAATGTTAATAAGGGGCGGTCATTTTAAGTTCTTTTTGTCGACTGTTAAAACATAAAAAGATTACCGGGTTTTGTCATTTCAAACTCGTTAATGGTCATGAAACGTCGTGATTTTGATCACTTTTTTACTTTTTCAAGTCGAAATCACTATTTATGAAAAGTACTCCTCGATCGTAATGGTCGGGCGGTTCTTTCGGGCATTATTTTATGCTTTTTTGGGCCCGAGAGACACAACTTTACGAAAAAGGACACCCCTGGAGTTTCCTTTTCTGCTGTCTTTTCAAACTCTCTAAACATGAAAAGACGCCGAGTTCTTCGTTTATCAGACTCGTTAAAACCTGATGACATCGGATTCTGTTGAAATGACGTACCACAAGCATATGCTATCCCCATCAAGCTTGTTAAAAATAATTGGGGTACTCGCCAGAAATGGCGGGGGAAAAAAAGGAACCATAATTACCGTCGTGTCGGCAGTATGTCGCTCTTGAACATGTCACTTCTCTGCTTTCGTGTCCAGGGTGGGGATATCTCATCTCATATTTTTTCACTTGCTTCCATGGACTTGGGTGCCCTATTTGACCTCTCATCTACTCATTGCCTCGTCATCATGACCTTTGATCCATCGATGTCAAATACTGCCAATTCCACTATCGTGCCGCCGATATGTTCAAGAGAAGTTGACCTCTGAAAAGAAACAACCTCCATCTGATAGTTCACATGATCTTGATTCACAACATTATCTCTCTGTCTCGTGTCGATGATGTGGGAAACATTATGGCCCACCTTCGATCAAGGTCACTTCCTGTCGACTTCAGCTCATTATCCAGGAAGCTGATCTAGAGACTCTGTTCCGGTGCCTTGGAGCCTGCATGCCTCAATGGCAGGTTCTTCGTGTTCGATGTGAGGTTTTCATCATTGGCCTCCGATCGAATGATTCTACGGGTGTTCGACGCCAGCTCATTAATTCGCACGCCGTAGATTGTACCTATAGTACCTTGAGGGCCATTGTCATTATTGGTGGTACCTCTCGCGTCTGTTAACAGTTTCCACTATTGACTGGTAATCAGACGATGTTCATGCATGTTCGACTTCAGCTCATATATTCGCATGCTTGAACTTGTACTCTTGTTCGGGTCGAGATGGAGCGCAAGACCCTAGATTGTGTCTGTTGTAATCCAGGCATGATTCTTGATACATGACTCATTCACTGGATGGCTGCGACCATGCCTGAGTCTATTCATTGATCCTAACCAGATGGCTACGTCCATACTATGGATCTAGATTATTTATGTACTCTCTTATGGATGGCTGCGACCATACCACGTACATCATGTAATTGAACTATCAGTCGTGTCTCTCAATGCAGATCCTCGGCGGCAGCTATATGTGTTCTTGTGTTTTCCTGTAAAGCATTTCACCCCTCTCTCTCCCTCTCGGACTTCATGCTTTAGGGGGCATCTGTTACACAGTAATTTGTCACCATTGGTCACCGTCCCTATCGCCCTATTTCCATACATTGGAGGATGCATTCCGGGACCTGTGAGCAGTGACATAACCCAAAAACACTTGCATTATGTTCCCCTGAGTATGTATTTCATGTTCCCTGAAGACACCTTCTGCAAATTCTCCCTGAAAAGTACTCTTTTTCCATTGGCGCAGATCCACAGTATCTTACCCGCGCCAACCACTGAGATCCTCAAAAGAGGGCGTGACCATTGGCGCTCTGTCACAGAACAACACCCGCGCCAGCCCAGTTTGGTAATGATTTTTGACAAACACACGCCCATCTGTTTTTTCCCTTCAGATCACGAAGTCTTTTGAGGGTAAAATCCATCTGATAGAGGTCGAGAGTCATCATCTATCCTTGACATCTATCCACAGTGGCTTTTCAGAGATAATTCCAATCCACAATGGGTGTCCTAGTTCATCGAATCTTTCTCCCTTCTCCATCTATAAATATCTGTCCTCATGCATTAGACAAGCTAGTTTTTGGAGGAATGCTAGTTGTGATTACGCTTGTCGTGAGTGATAGTGAAGCATAGAGAAGTTATGCTGCCGGAGAGGAGGTACATTGCAAGACACATATAGTTGCTCGCCCAGCCAGAGGAGAGGTTCAACTTCAAAACCTTGGTTGTAACTTTTCCTGTCTATTATTCATTAATGAACGTCTGCTATTATAGTTCCAATCTCATTGTCTATTATAGTGATGTTTGATTTATTTCCTTTCTGACTAAAATATAGTTGTGCCTTGGAGGATTTTATGCTTGTATTTGTTTCTTCCTTTGCATGTGCAGGTGTCCGTTTGCAAGGATCGCAAGGATTGTGACCTGCCAGAGCGAGGGAGCGGGAATACCAACTCTGCCTCGACTATAGCATTGGATTCCAGGTTGGTCTTCTTAATTCACCTTTAATGTACAACTAGGAACTTGCGTGGCAGCGTGAATTGATTGTGGCTAGTTCTGTTTTAGGCTAGTGGGATCGCCTCTGTCCGCAGAGGGGATTTACCTATCCAACAATACAGACAAACTTAAAGAATGGCTGGAAATTTATTAATTAAGGGGTAAGGCCACCCTCTGGTGGGAAGAAATCAAGTCTGTGAGAAAAATTGATGAAGAACAAGTTACATGGCAAGAATTTCAGAAACATTTCAAGGATAAATATTTAACTGAGCCTTACTATGATGAAAAAGCAAAGGAGTTCCATGAGTTAAGTTTGGGAACCTTGACCAGGGACGAATATGTGAAATGATTTACTTCCCTGTTACGATGTGTCCCTTATATATAGGAGGAAAAGGCCAAGATTCAATGATTTATTATTAGTTTACCCAACTTTATGAAGGAAAAGCTAAAATTTGATTATCCTAGAACAATGGATGATGCAGTGCGAAAACCTTGTATTTGTTATCAGCAAATGAAATAGAAGAGTGACGGGTTCAAAGGAGAAATAGGCAGGAGAGGGAGGAATTTACCCCCAAACAGACAAACAAAGATCACTAATGGAAGGAATATTCAGCAAAGAACTTTCAGTAAATGTCCAAGGAACCAGTCAAAAGTCCCAACCTATACTGAGAATATACAGTCGGAGGGAGTTAGTAAACCTACTAATGACCAGCATCCAAAACAACCTCTGCAATGCTAGGGATGTGGAGAATCCCATTACTACAAAAATTTCCTGCATAGAGCTTGAACAAAATAGCTTTCAATATGCAAGAAGCATCCACAGTTGGACATGTAACAAGGAGTTTTCCCAGAATTAATGCTTCTTTTGACAATCATCAAGAAGAATACCAGCCCGCCATTATCGAGTATAAAGGTATGATTTATGATCAACCTGTTTCTATTTTGTTTGATCTAAGTGCTATCCTAAGCTATATTATTCCTAAAGTGGTAGAGAAATGTCAATTGCAAAGTAGCAAATTTAAGAAACCTTGGTTAGTTCAACTAGCCACTGGGACAAAAAGAAGGGTATCTGTGAAAACATAACATTGTCCGATAACAGTTTTAGGATAGTCCATCCATGTTGACCTGAATGTACTCCCTTTAGGTTCATATGATGTACTAATAGGGATGGACTGGTTGGAAGGGCATTGGTCCCTAGTCAATTGTAAAGGGAAATCTGTAAGTTATCTCACGGAGTCAGGATAGAGAAAGGAAATACAAGGGATCAAGAAAAACATTAAGTCACGTCTTATTACTGCTAACTAGTTAGGAATATGTATTAAAAAGGGTTGTCAGATTTATGTTGTCCAATTGAGATACACTAGTTCCAAGAGTAAAATGACTTCGTTGGAAAATATCCCTATGATTCAGGATTTCGTTGATGTGTTCCTTGAATCCATTCTTGGATTGCCACCTAGACATGATATTGATTTCACAATTGAATTGATACTTCGAGCAGCTCCTATTTTGAGAGCTCCTTATCGCATGAGCATCCCTGAGCTAACAGAACTCAAAATACAGTGTTAGGAAATTCTAGATAAAGGGTACATTCACCCCAGTGTATCCATTTGGGGATCCCCCGTGTTGTTTGTGCGAAAGAAGGACAGAACCTTAAGAATATGCATTGATTATCGTCAACTAAATAAACTAACTATAAAAAAAATACCCTTTACCATGTATTGGCGATTTATTCGATCAAGTGTAGGGGGCCATTGTGTTCTCAAAAATTGACTTAAGGTCTGACTACCACCAGATCGGGATAAAGGAGGAAGATATTTGCAAAATTGCATTTCGAACTCGTTACGGCCATTACGAGTTCGTGGTACTGCCTTTTGGCCTTAGAAATTCTCTAGCTACTTTCATGAGTCTGATGCACATAAATTTTCAGCCATTTCTAGATAAGTTTGTACTGATTTTTATTTATGACATACTAATTTATTCTAAGAATCAGGAGGAGCATGAAAATCACTTGAGAATAGTATTTCATATTCTGCAGGATAATCAGCTATATGCTAAGTATAGCAAGTGTGACTTTTTCAAAAGTCAAATACAGTATCTGGGTCATGTTATATCAGCAAAGGGAATAGCGGTGGATCCAGAAAAGATCAAAACCATTATGGAATGGACCACCCCGAAAAATGTTGTTGATATTAGATCCTTTTTGGGCCTAGCTAGCTACTACTGTCGATTCATTAAAGGTTTTTTGAAAATATCTTTTCCTATGACCTCACTACAGAAAAAGGGGCGTGCCTTCCAATGGACAATTGAATGTTAGCAAAGTTTTGAGTAGTTAAAATAGTTACTTACTACTCCAATTGTGCTAAAAGTAGCAGATCCAAAAAAATCTTTTGTGGTTTGCACAGATGCAAGTAAGGAGGGTGTCGACGAGGTATTAACAAAGGAAGGGCAGGTTATAGCCTATGAATCGTGCAAATTGAAAGAGTATGAATAATGGTACTCTACATATGATCTTGAGTTGACAGTGGTGGTACATACTCTCAAAATGTGGTGACACTACCTACTAGGAAAGAAATTTCTGTTATTAACAGATCATAGCAGCCTTATAAACTTCTTTAACCAATCTAGTTTAAATTCTCGGTAGGCCAGATGGCCACATTCTTGAGCAAGTTCTACTTTGAAATGAAGCACCTTGAGGGAAAAGAAAACCGAGTGGCCAACGCATTAAGAAAGAAACTACTTTGCATCTACGAAGTACAGTTTACTCAAGTATGATCCAACCTTCCTGACATCATTAGAGAAGCATCTCTCAAAGACCCAGAATATGCATTCCTTTGGCAGCAAGCATTGGAAGCTCAGGAGAAATAAAAACACTCTGATTATGGTATAAATCCAGACAAGATGTTAACATTCAGAAACAAAATATATGTTCCTAATCAAAATTCTGTCAAATAATTGTTATTGGATGAATTTGATAGGAAGTCTTACGCCACTCACCCAGGATACTAGAAATTGTTTTCTGCCATCAAAAAAGTTATTTCTAGCCAGGTTTAAGGAAAGATGTCGTTGAGTACCTATCAAAATTTTTGGAGTGCCAATTGGTGAAGGTGGAACATCCGCACCCCGCTGGTCTATTGCAACCATTACCCATTCTTGAATGGAAATGGGAGACGATCACTCTAGATTTCATCACATCCTTACCTCGCACTAAGAAACAACATTACTCAATTATGGTGGTAGTAGACAAGTTAAGAAAAACCGCTCATTTCATACCTATAAAATCCACCTACAAAACTATGGAAATCGCAGACATATTCATGAGGGAAATCTTCTGGTTGCACGAGATACCCAGGGTGTTAATTTCTCATATAGATGTAAAATTTACATCCACATTTTGGAAAGCCCTCTTCTGTGTGTTAGGTACTCAGATTCAATTCAGTATTGCATACCATCCACAAACGAATGGCCAAATAGATCAAGTGAATCAAATCCTAGAGGACATGTTGAGGATGTTTGTAATGCAACAACCACACAGGTGGGAGGACTACCTCCACCTAGTAGAGTTCGCCTACAATGGATATCATGAATCACTAGGCATGAGCCCTTTTGAGGTATTGTATAAAAGAAAGTGCAGCGTACCCACAGATTGGAACAACCCTGTTAACAGATTAGCATTGGGTCGTGATATGTTAGCTGAAATGGAGGATAGAGTTAAAAAGGTTTCTCAGGATAGGCAAATATTTATGAAGATAAGAAAAGAAATCATAAGGAATTCCAGTTGGGGGACCATGTATATCTGGAAGTCAAACCCCGAAAAAGTACCTTACAGTGGAAGGGTTGCACTAAGTTAGCTCTCTGGTACTGTGGACCGTTTCAAATCTTGGAACAGATTGGACTAGTGGCATGCAAGCTAGCACTCCTAGGCCATATACGGGTTCACAATGTTTTCCATGTATCCTTGTTAAAAAGATATGTGTACAATCCTTAGCATATAATTAATTGGGAAAATATACAGGTGATAAATGAATTAAATAGGTAACATATGAATTGTTGTTTTGTAAAGTTCTGACAGCGAATTGTAATTTGTGCAGGTCGAACCAAAGGGAGAGTTTCTGGCAGAACCTCTTCGTATTCTCAATTGGAGAGAAACCATCTTGCAAAAACGAGTCATCACCCAGGTTAAAGTGCAGTGGAAGCACTTTTTCTTGGAAGAGGCTACCTGGGAAGAAGATGAAACTATGCAGAAAACCTATTCGACACTATTTTCTTAAAATGACAACGGGGACAGTGTTCCTCACAAGGGGAAAAAGCTGTAACACCCTATGCTACACAAACATTTATTTTGTTACCAAGTTTTACTTATTACTTCAAAATCTTACTTTGTTTAACATAGACTGTTAAAGAATTAAGGCTGAGAAGCTAAAACATGTCTTATTATTTATTTATTAAAGAATTTAAACAGTTTGTTAAAGAACTGAAAGAAACAATTAAATAACTCTTGAGACAGTTACAAACAGTTTCCTATCTATTTCATCAAAAGGAAAAAGAGGGAGAATCCTTGGGGATTAGAAAAAAAAACAGAGGAAAGAAAGCAGGAAATATGCTGCCCAGATTTTTCCTGGAGCTGGAAAAAGTAACCAGTGGGAAAATCATGGATGACACTCGAATTGGTATGCGACTTGAGGCTAGACGTGGGCCTGATGTCCAAGGTACCAGACTGTATATGACTTATTAACTGTGAGGAGCAGGAAGAAGTCGGAAGGAGATTCTTGACGTAATCACTAGATCAGTGGCTGGTTGGAGAGACCTTCCAAGAAAAGAAAGTGTTTACATAGTTATAAGAAAGCATAAACAAATAAGCAGTACATTCTCTTCTTAGCAATCAATGATTGAAAATCATTACTTTTATTCAATAACAGATAATTATCATCAAAACTAATTACTAGGTATATTCTGTTGTTTTCTATGACTAGATATGCATTATGTCGCTTACACGGTTAGTTATATTTTGATTGTCCACATGTACATTGAAGAATCATAATGAAAGGAATACTTGTAGCTTTAATCAGCTCCAAGAAAATAATTCAAAACCCTTTTGGGATAATCTTTTATCAGCAAACTAGAGAAATTAACTAAAAGAATAGTTTATGGTCTATTTAGAATAAATGTTACGTTTATAACAAAACCATGAATCACATTTTAATTGAATACTTATAGATCACAGAGATTAAGCCAAAAAGTATTCATTTTAACAATTATAAATGTTTCTATAGACTGCCAGGTGCAAACAAGAAGACACTTACTGAAAGCCATTTCACAACCAGATCAGACCAGGCTTAACTTTAATTATATAAATTCATCGACCAAATTACGAGGGTTCTTCGTGGCTCTCGGTCGCTTTCCGAAGAAAAGACCAAGGGCCAACCGCCCACGCATTCTTTAGTTTCTAAAGTACTTAAACCGAGCATTCTGTAACTCTGAATAACTAGATCAGCGTTGAAAAACCGCCAAAAAAGAAAATAAAACCTCTTAAATAGAATGTTCGAGTCATAACACGATTATAGAATGGAAATACCAAAAAACAGGTTTAAAACCCTTAATATTTTAGCTAAACTGTTCATTGAGCCGTCCCATCTCTGTTTATTCAAAAACAAAACGTAAACCCTCATCTAGTTCCTTCCAAAGCATCTATAAATTTAGCGCTAGCCGAACCTTAGCATGAACCTAGCCTCTAAACCATAGAAACTAAATTACATAAAACAAGGCAGAATGCTTTCATTAATTCACTGATGTTTGAAGGTATTCTTTACCCTGTAAGTTGTGTGAGGGTTTGCTGATAAAACCAACCTGTGACTAGAAGACAACAACCCGTATAAGGAAGACTCCCAAACTCTGAAATTCTTTGGGAATGTATGGACTAAACAATACTTGCAAATGCACAACGTCGGGGTTTAATCTTGTAGGAAAACGAGAACAACAATTGATATAAGTAGAAACATGTTTAAAGGTTTCTCATTACCTGCAAAGAAGTATTGCGTGAAAAGAAATGATGAACACCTGGAAGGCCTATTACAGTCGTTAGTGACTCTTCTAAGATAGAGCAAATAAAGAAAGAACAATTCTATAGTTGTATAGGATCTTACTTCTAAGGGAGCGCAGTTTTTCCTCATCTCATCCTTTCTAGGGTGTGCAAAAACATCAGACAAAAGAACTACCTGCATAGCAGAGAACCAGATGATCATGAAGAATCATTCTGATCCAAAAATGAAATCATCTAAAGGAAATTAATAGTAAGAGACTTTTGGTACATTACCTGGACCCCTGCCAGACCCCATCGGGACGAGGAGAGCACGTCGACGCCATGGTTTTCCTTCAAACCCTTAACAGGTTGCAGAGCCGAGCTACAAGGTTTGCGAAGTACCAAATGGAAAACGTACATAGCTAAAAGCCTGAAGTGTGTCACACGTTTAACCCAGGAGTGCAAGGACCATTGGATCCTCAGATCCAGATCCCACGGTGGTGAGTCGACTCGACGATCAAGACTCCAGCTTGTTTTGGCGAGAGCATTTAGTGAACTATTGTCAGACATTTAAATTTGGAGCCGCAGGTGTCAACTCCACCCTCAGTCCACTCCCACTTCATTAAAAATGCTACTATATCAATGAATTATGCCATTAGGGGTATATCAAATGCGAAGGAATATCGTGAATGTGCAGGGCAATCCACATTCAATCTTTAAGTATTCACATAACCTTAGTTGATAGCCCTTGTGATGTGCTTGTAATATAGTTAAGGGTTGTGATTTAAATAAATAAAAAATTGTTACGTGTGTTAAGATGTTACAACAGATTTGTAATATTATAATTTTAACCATAGGATCCATTAATTCATACCCAAAAGTTTCCTAGATTTGTATGACAAGGGAATTATGTTAGAAACTTAATCCCAACCACCTAGTTAAACAATCTAACAACAGATTCATACCCAAAAGTTTCATAGATTTGTATGACAAGGGAATTGTGTTAGAAACTTAATCCCAACCACCTGGTTAAACACTCTAACAACAGTTATACTTGTTAAAAGTATTTTGCAGGTTGCGATTTTGTTTGCACGGGAAAGGACTGAAGCTATTGTAAAAGTATAGAGTATAATTATAGCACTGACCATTCCACAACACACAGAGAATTTAAAGCACTTAATACACAGTTGGTAAAATGTATATTCAAACATTTACTATGCAACTCTTAGTTGCATCTGCAACCTCCGTAAAAAACCCTCATTTTGTATCATGATCCATCCCGTCCCGTGTATTAATGAATGGCTCGGTCATATAATAAATATGAAAGTAAAAGTCATTTGCAAAAAGGGTCAGAGAGAGTAAAAATCTGGGAGGTCGTGAGGAGAAAATCATGGAGCAATTTGTGTTAAGCCGCGTGAAAATGAGTTTTACAGGATTTTACAGAAACTTACTCAGCAACCCCAGTTAATGGTAAATCACAGTAACTTTTTGTGCTTTCACTTCGTTTGTCTGTGTTGCTATGGATTAAATTTCTTTTTCAATTAAGCCTCCCTCTCTGTAATATGTAATTGTGATATCCTTGCCACAACTCAAATTGACTTTGCCCCAACCGATTTCTGAACCCATCTCCTCTCCTCTCCTCTCCTCTGTGCCTTGAAATTTTCTAACAAACAAATTAATAATTACCATACTTGGAGAGAAAGAAGAAGAAACCTGCCTAAAGTCTGCAAGCTTTATTTGAAGGAGGGAATTTGAATTATTGGCAACGAGAATGTTGTCAGGTTTTATATCTCGGTGGGCGGTTCCAATGGAGTGTCAGTAATTGATGGCCTCCATGAGCTCCGTAGAATGGCTACGACCTCCTCTTCTAAGAAGGGAACTGTATTCTTCCTGCTGACTATTCTGTTGGACAGATCTCCACCTGAGCACATATCCATTAACAGATGGACAAACTTATCATCCTCATAAATGTAGTGAAGGGCAACCACTGCGGGGTGACCTCAGACACACTGCATGATCTTGATTTCATTGTTGAAGCATTCTCTGTCCACGGAATCGTGCAGATCTGCTTTTGTTATGGTCTTGCAGGCGGCTTGTTGCCCACTTTGCTTGTTGAAACATCTCCTGTTGACTCTGAATCTGCCTCTGACGATCACCTCCTCTTGCAATCAGTAGTCCCGAAGGAGGGCGTAAGTCATTGCTGGTCACCTCTAATCTCACAAATTCGTTTGGAATGAAAAGAGAAATGAGTTGGCTGTAGGGTGTCAGATCTCTCCAAGCACAAATTTGGTATTGGAAACACAAGTTGGCTCTGAATTTAAGGAAATGGCAGCAGGGCAGTGACGTATGAAGTGAAGTGAAATTTCAAGGGAATCTGAAAGGGCAGGCTGTCGCGGCAATCAATCGATGATTGGAGTATTTAGTTATTTTTTCTTCTGAGGAGAGGTTGGAATATAATTGGTTTATGTAATTCATGTGGAGCGGTCAGTATTTCAATATTGGGTACTGTTATCACTCCAGGAAACTCTCCGAGGTTGTAAATCAGAGATGCCTCGTAACATATAAATTTTAATATTGTTCTCTGAAATATTGGAATGAAAGACGGTTTGGATCAAGTCGGATAACCATTTCAGTTCTATTCACACTCAAGGCATGCATGAACACCCCCAATAACACAAGGCTTTAGACTGCTAATGCTCAATAGTTTGTAGATTTAATGGATAGATGGATAACACTGACTATGCTAGCAGGTTGCATACATGGACCTATACGAATGGCTAGCTACAGGCAAAAAATAAACTTACTGATTATACCAGCAGATGCGTATATAATTACACATATAAATGGCTAGCCATAGGTATCAAAGAAGCTTGCAAATCTAATATATCAAAGCAGAGATAAGATGACAGTTATCTGGCCTCGAACACACAAAAAACCTGAACAAACTGTTCGGGTGTAAGCATAGAACAGAAGAGAAATGGACATTAAACATGTAGCAGCAAAAGAAGCTTGTATTACTAAAGATTACAGATGAGAAGCTTGAGAAAACAGGGGAGGAATAATATCTCCAAAAGTTGAACCCTTATTACATCTTGTTTTCAGCTATTTATAGCTTGTTTACAATGGTCCCCAGCCTTTTGAGGCTTCAGGTGTCTTAATCTATCCTTCTGTCTTGTTTAACTGATTGATTCCCTCAATAGGTAGACATGGCTCGGCGGTTTTCCTCTTCTTACAAAGAAATAACCATACTCAGATATTTTGGGTGGCATGTTGTGATGAATAGGAGCTCCCTCGTGCCAAAGATGCCCCATTAAGTTCGTTAGGATGACTTCTGCACTGGCAGGGCCGTTAATGCTCCATGATTTTATTTGATTTGGGTTGAGGCGTGTAGTGGCCCTTCCCCTTCCCTTTCTGGGTTCAGTTTGCCGGCCGCTGTCCCTCTGTCGAATCCTTCTTCTGGTATATAACATAACTGCATGGTTCCTTCAAGGATGGCTTGCCACTTGAACCTGCAATGGAGTGGCTGTCGTTCTTATGAAATCCCTGCACCGGTCCCTTTCAGGCAATAGCTGTAAATGTTTCTTTTCTGTTATTGTGTCTGTCTGGGTCATAAACAACGAAAATGCTGCGGCACTGCTAAATCCCGCCCATTTTTGTTTCACTTGGACTTCAAACATCCTCAAACATGGCATAACTTTCTATCGGGTCCGCCTTTCGAGTCACAGTCGCATATCGCAGGCAGCCAATCCCTTGTTTTTTTAATATTTGAACAATATACATAAAACAGTTGCAAAATCATGAAAAATAGCTCTGGCGGATTTGAAGGACATATATATTTTACTTTCGAATCCCATCGGATCCAAAACCCATCATAATCGGCATCTGCCCAGGGCTTCCCTTTATATTCTCTTTATACAAAGAAAATACACCAAATACATTGAAAATGATATGGGTGCGGACTTTAAAAAATATGAAATGGAGTGTTGTGCATATATCGGGTCCGGCCCATCGGCCTGCACCATCATTTGTGTTAAATCCCCGCCCCTTTGAAAGTGTCGATGCGATATCGGCGATCACCGCGGACCCGATATTTTATAAAATGGAGTGTTGAAGGGTCATCGGGTCTGGCCCATCGCATCGGCGCATAACATATGTGAAGGCCCTGTACTCTTTGGCAGCCCCGATAGCGAAATGCTGATGTGATGCGAGTCGTTGATCTGTGCACATGATTAACGGCCTTGATCAAATCGCTAGACTGCAATCGCAATGCCACTGCCGATACCTCCGACCCGCCGATCGCCGATATTGCCGCGGACCTGATATTTTATAAAATGGAGTGTTGAAGGGCCATCGAGCCCGGCCCATTGCATCGGCACGTAACTTATGTTAAAGCCTGCCCCTCGTAATCACAGATAGTGCAATGCCGACACGATCTGGACCGTTGATCGGCCAGATCCAACGGCTGATATGATTTCGGACCCTTAAGCCTCCAACTTTGGTTTTTATGTGATTTTTTGGGTATTTTCACCTTCCGATAGTGTAATTCTGCCCTCCAAAGGGCTTCCCTCTTGCAACCTCTTTGATCGGTGGGTAGCTTTTGTCATGTGTTGATGGTTTGAACAGCAAACATGGATTTTGGGCATGACTATAAGCATATTTGCAGCCTTTGAGAGCTTTTTGAATCTATTTTTAATCCATTTGCATAGCAAAGCTAACACTGGCTCCTTCTAGGGATGAAATCCTCCCTGTGAGGTCTCAAGAACTGCAGATCAATGCCTTTCCTGTAGAAAACAAATTAGCCAAAATTTCCTAGTGTTCCATTGGGCATGGAGTCTACTTTTCTTATACTAAAACTGAAGAAATAAAATATTTATAGTTTTAAGGCCTAAATAACTTAAATCACATAGCTTTTCAAAAACCGCCCATTAATTGGGCCATCAAAATCTGGTTCTCCCTCCATACTTTTCAGTATGAAGGTATTGTTCCCTTGAATCTGTGAAATGATGAAAGGGCCCGTCCAGAGAGCATCAAATTTCCCATGATTGCCTTTCTTTTCTTTAAATGCATCCCATTTCATAACCAAATCCCCAACCTGCAAGTTGTCTCTCTTTGCCTTCTTGTCAAAGACTTCCTTGATCCTCTGCTGATGTGTTGTGGCTTTTTTAATCAGTTGCTCTCTGATCTGATATAATTCTGTTAAATCAATGATTCTATTGGCCATAACATCTTCTTCATTCTACGCTGTTTGGAGCAAATTTGCCACAGGAAGAGTAAGCTGAATTGGAAAAATAGCATCAGTACCATATATCGGCTTGAAAGGAGAGCAACTTGTAGATCTTTTGATGGTCACTCTGTCTGCCCATAGTGCATATTTGAGCTTTGTATCCTAATTCTTCTTATTATCTTCTAACAACTTCTTAATAATCCTGATCAGACTTTTGTTAGAGGATTCTGCTAGACCATTCCCTTGGGGGTAATAGGAGGTGGAATGAACAAGCTTAATGCCCATTGAATCACACATTTCCACCAACTCTTTTGCCTTGAAGGTTGCTGCATTATCTGTTATAAGCTTATGCGGGCAACCAAATCTGCTGAAAATGTTTTCTGATAAAAATTTCATTACCACATTATGATCAGCCTTCCTTGTTGGGATTGCTTCAATCCATTTTGTAAAATAATCAGTGGCAACTAATATCCACCTTTGCTGGCCACTAGAGTGCGGGGTGATTTCACCAATGAAATCCAAGCCCCACTGCTAAAAAGGTCCTTTTGCAATTATTGGCTTTAGGGGCAGGGATTTTAACTACTGCTTTCCTTCAAATCTCTGGCACCTGTCACAAGATTTAACAAAAGCAAATGCATCAGAAAATAAAGATGGCCAATAGTACCCAGCTCTGAGAATATTTTGGGTTGTAGTTCTCCAATAATGATGTCCTCCACACATGCTATTATGGAACTGCTGCATAACTTCTATTGACTGTTCTTTGTCCAGACATCTTAAAAGCACTCCATATGGATCTTTCCAATAAAGCGAGCTATCATTGATGCAATATTTCATTGCCTTGAGCTTTAACGTTCTTGCTTGACTTTGAGAAAATTCTGAAGGAACTTCTAACTCTAAAAGGAATTTAATTATTGCAGCATACCAATTAAATGAAGCTAGGTTCTCGGCCACCAACTTCCCTCTCTGTGATTCAGTTGTTTCATGCTCTTTCATTAGACCATTTCCTTCTACATTGAACAAGAAATCAACGTCCAAATATTTGCAATTTTCTTTAGCCAACAGTTTGGAAAGCCCCTGACCTCTTACCAGCTTGGTAGGCTTCAGCTCTATGTTGAATCCTATCATTTTTGTAATCCATTTCGCTCTTTTTCCATCAGCATCAGGTTGCGTTAAGACATCCTTTATTGCAGCAGAAGGCACATATGCAACTATTTTGGAATGCAAGATGTATACTCTAAAAGATTTCAACGATTTGATAAGAGCGTATGCTTTTTTCTCAATAAAATCATATCTCAGCTCAGCATCCCTTAAGGTTTTACTGAAAAATACCACCGGATGCTCTGAGCCTTCTTCATCTGCTTGCAATAAGACTGCTACAAGGGTTTCGTCAGAGGCAAAAGAAAATATGCGGAACTCCTTGCTATAATCTGGACTGATTAAAGTGGGGGCCTCCACAATTGCGCTTTTAATGGACTCAAATGACTTTCTCGCTACACCATTCCACTTGATCTCTAACCCCTTCTTCAACATAGACGTAATATACTTCACAAGTTCTACAAAATTTGGGATAAATCTCCTTACAAAATTAATCTTGCCTAGAAAAGACTGGATGTCCTTCTTCGATCTCGGGACAGACAAGGTCTGTATCACTTTTATTCTTTCTGGGTCAATTCGAACACCTGCACAGAAACAATATGTCCCAACAACTTGCCTTCTTCTAACGCAAACTGTGACTTCTTAGGATTTACTGAAATCCCAAACCTTCTGCACTTCAAAAACACTTTCTTCGGGTTAACAATCTTCTCAGGGTCAGGCACTGGGACAGCTGGAGAGTTCTGCGGATTTCTTCTAGTATGCCTCACAAACTGAGCCAGAACTTCAAAGTGGAGTCCCCAAAGGATGGCCTTCCTCCAGTGGAGTCGCCAGATAGATGATTACAACCAACGTCTATTTTCAAACCTTGTCTGTCATCAAAGCTTGAAGTTGTGTCGTCTCCCAGGGAAGCTGAGCTTCGATTCTCTTCTCCCCCGCAACGGCACCAATTATGTTATCACTCCAGGAAACTCTCTCAGGTTGTAAATCAGAGATGCCTGGTAACATATAAATTTTAATATTGTTCTCTGAAATATTGGAATGAAAGATGGTTTGGATCAAGTCGGATAACCATTTCGGTTCTATTCACACTCAAGGCATGCCTGAACACCCCCAATAACACAAGGCTTTAGACTGTTAATGCTCAATAGTTTGTAGATTTAATGGATAGATGGAGAAAACTGACTATGCCAACAGGTTGCATACATGGACCTATACGAATGGCTAGCTATAGGCAGCAAATGAACTTACTGACTATACCGACAGATGCGTATATAATTACACATATAAATGGTTAGCCATAGGCAGCAAAGAAGATTGCAAATCTAATATATCAAAGCAGAGATAAGATGACGGTTATCTAGCCTCGAACACACAGAAAACCTAAACAAACTGTTCGGGTGCAAGCATAGAACAGAAGAGAAATGGACATTAAACATGTAGCAGCAAAAGAAGCTTGTATTACTAAAGACTACAGATGAGAAGCTTGAGAAAACAGGGGAGGAATAATCTCCAAAAGTTGAACCCTTGTTACATCTTGTTTTCAGCTATTTATAGCTTGTTTACAATGGTCCCCAGCCTTTTGAGGCTTCAGGTGTCTTAATCTATCCTTCTATCTTGTTTAACTGATTGATTCCCTCAATAGGTAGGCATGGCTAGGCGGTTTTCCTCTTCTGACAGAGAAATAACCATACTCAGATATTTTGGGTGGCCTGCTGTGATGCATAGGAGCTCCCTCGTGCCAAAGATGCCCCATTAAGTTCGTTAGGATGACTGCTGCACTGGCAGAGCCATTAATGCTCCATGATTTTATTTGATTTGGGTTGAGGTGTGTAGTGGCCCTTCCCTTCCCTTTCTGGGTTCTGTTTGCCGTCCGCTGTCCCTCCGCCGAATCCTTCTTCTGGTATATAACATAACTGCATGGTTCCTTCAAGGATGGCTTGCCACTTGAACCTGCAATGGAGTGGCTGTCGTTCTTATGAAATCCCTGCACCGGTCCCTTTCAGGCAATAGCTGTAAATGTTTCTTTTCTGTTATTGTGTCTGTCTGGGTCATAAACAACGAAAATGCTGCGGCACTGCTAAATCCCGCCCATTTTTGTTTCACTTGGACTTCAAACATCCTCAAACATGGCATAACTTTCTATCGGGTCCGCCTTTCGGGTCACAGTCGCATATCGCAGGCAGCCAATCCCTTGTTTTTTTAATATTTGAACAATATACATAAAACAGTTGCAAAATCATGAAAAATAGCTCTGGCGGATTTGAAGGACATATATATTTTACTTTCGAATCCCATCGGATCCAAAACCCATCATAATCGGCATCTGCCCAGGGCTTCCCTTTATATTCTCTTTATATAAAGAAAATACACCAAATACATTGAAAACGATATGGGCGCGGACTTTAAAAAATATGAAATGGAGTGTTGTGCATATATCGGGTCCGGCCCATCGGCCTGCACCATCATTTGTGTTAAAGCCCCGCCCCTTTGAAAGTGCCGATGCGACATCGGCGATCACTGCGGACCCGATATTTTATAAAATTGAGTGTTGAAAGGTCATCGGGTCCGGCCCATCGCATCAGCGCATAACATATGTGAAGGCCCTGTACTCTTTGGCAGCCCCGATAGCGAAATGTCGACGTGATGCGAGCCATTGATCTATGCACGCGATTAACGGCCCTGATCAAATCGCTAGACCGCAATCGCAATGCCATTGCCAATATCGCTGACCCACCGATCGCCGATATTGTCGCGGACCCGATATTTTATAAAATGGAGTGTTGAACGGCCATCGGGTCCGGCACGTAACTTATGTTAAATCCTGCTCCTCGTAATCGCTGATAGCGCAATGCCAACGCGATTTGGACTATTGACCAGCCAGATCCAACGGCTGATATGATTTCAGACCCTTAAGCCTGCAACTTTGGTTTTTATGTGAGTTTTTGGGTATTTTCACCTTCCGATAGTGTAATTCTACCGTCCAAAGGACTTCCCTCTTGCAACCGCTTTGATCGGTGGGTAGCTTTTGTCATGTCTTGATGATTTGAACAACAAACATGGATTTTGGGCATGACTATAAGCATATTTGCAGCCTTTGAGAGCTTTTTGAATCTATTTTTAAGCATAGCAAAGCTAACAGGTACCATATCAGACGGTATTTGGTGATGATATTAGTTGAGGAAAAATTGTTCAGGCGTTTCTCATACAATTTTTAAATTGGTAGATACTTAATTGAAAAATAATCAAATTATATCTATATCTATATCTATATCTATATCTATATCTATATATATATATATATATATATATATATATATATATATATATATATATATATATAGATATATATATATATATATATAATTTATTTATTTATTTAGTAATGTTTAATATTATTATTAATTAGTACATACAAAATGAATCATAACATCATTTTAATATAAATATTTTAAATTATAAAAATATTTATCTAGTTATTTGTTTTCTTTAAATAAAGTGTGAAAATCCATGATAATTAGTTGTCAAATTAATAGTGAAATAACTATCATTGTGGCCCTCTACATCGCATTATGACTTAAATGGCAAGTGTAAATGTTTAATATTTAACATTTAATAAATTTAATCTAATGTCAATTTCGACAGCAATTAAAAATTGATATAATTATTATGTATAAACAAAATATAAATTCAACATTGCTTTTACTAAAGCCAAGTGGAATTGGTTTCTCCTCACATTGTGAGGTGGAATTATATTTGTGATAAACGATGAAATAATGAAAGTAAAATAGTTAATTTAATGTTGGTGGACTCTAGATTTTCAATATAATATTTTAAAATATAATATTTTTATTTTAAAATATAATATAATAATTTTTTTATTTTTTTAATAAAATTACTAATTTTTTATTGGGCTGAGAGGCACTCTCTAGCCACGGTGCTAGAGATGTGTAACGTTAAAGTAAACATTTTGACTTGATAAAAATAAAAATAAAATATGGTAAACATGTGTAACTTAATATAACATAATATAATGTAAACATTTTAACTTGGTGAAAATAAAATAAAAATGACCCATGGTATTTGCCCATGGTATTCATGTGGAATATAAGCTATTTAAGGGGGAAATTAAACTAGCCTAGATCCATCTTAGTTTGATGTTATATTTAGATACATAATTAGTTGTAAAAAATGATGGTATTGAATCCATGTAATGTGTAAAGGTAAAACATTTTTATGGATATGTTTGCACTAGGCATTTGTATGGATCTGTGATCCTATGTATTTTTGTATCTTTTATTTTTTCGGTTGAATGGATGAATACATAATGTTTATACATGTGTAGAAGCTTTAGAGCTTCCTCGAGGCTATTGGGTAATTCAAGAAGGTGTTTTTAAGAAGTTTAAGGTTAAACAAGATTGCACAAAGTAAAAAACAATAGTTGCTTCTTCATTTTAATGGTGTCTTTGTTAATCACTTTAATATAATATATGTAATATATTCTCTTAATTTATGCGTAATAATGTGCTACAGAAATAGAGCTATGATACATAAAAAATCGTAAGTTTAGAAATGTTTAAGCTTAACTATGAAAGGGAGGAGGTGGGAGAAATATTAGGTAAAATTTAATTATTACAATTTATCTAATATTTATGCTTACCTTCATCCATTGTTTACTAACTTGGGAGAAATATTGGGTAAAATATAATACTATATACTATATTTTGCCCAATATTTGCCCTAGACTAGTCTAGTTTCCTTTATATTTGAAGTTTAAAAATAAACACACTAAAGTATAAAATTAACAAGGGTCTGAGGAAATACTGAATAAAATGTAATATTTAGGGTTGGGGGTAATGGGAATTATTAGGTAAAATGTAATAATATTACATTTTATTTAGTAATTTCCCCCACCCCTAGCCACTTTTTACTGGGTGGGAGTAGTAATAAATATTGGGTAAAATATAATACTATAATATTATATTTTATCCAAATTTCCTCTCACCCAATCCACTTTTTATTTAAAAAATTCTTTATATTTGAGGTTCATAAGTAAACTTAACTCCTATGTAAACATTTGATCACACTATGGTAAAGATGTTGTAATGTTTAACATTTTGACTTGATCAAAACAAAAGAAAAATAAAATGAAATAAATAATTTATTTATAATTATAATTATAATTAAGAATTAAACCTGTCTATATCCATCTTAACTTCGGATCTACCAAGTGCTGAGAGGGATCAAATTTCTTGAGATGCAAACCTATTTTAAAGTGAAAAGAAATTTGATTCCTCAAGGCCATCTAGACTAGCTGGTGTAGTTATAAATTGTAACATGATCTTTACATTGATAGTTATAAAAAAAAATTGTATTTTAGTATTTATAAATATCTCATTATATTTTTTTATATAAAATATTAAAAAATAATACAAAAAAAATTAATAGTCTATTATTGATTATTTAATGAAATAATCCATGATTATAATGGAAAATTTGTTAATGTTGAGCTCTGACATTTAGACCAAACACTAAGGAAGGGGCGGCAAGCCAAGTAAGGTGAAGTTTCAATCCAATAGGACTGCAGTTTTTTTCCACAGATTGATGAAGGTTGAGGCTTGCTACTACTAATAGAATGAAGCATAGGATTCTCAAGCTATCATAATAGAGGAGTTTCACATGGTCATAGGAATGAAGCATAGCATGCTCAAGCTATCATGATAGATGAGTTTAACATGGTGATAGCCTCCAGTCAAGGAAGGTCGAAATTGAGACTGGAAAAATTTGTCAAAAGGTTAGAAGAGGCACCAAAATAAGTGATTGCTCCAACAACATTGACCATGAATGCTCTAGAATTGTTGGATCAAGGACTAATAGGACAATTGATGGGTCTCTGGCCACCACCAAAAACATTGGAGATATGGGCAGATCAAAACTAGGTCTCACTTTGTAAAGGTCAAATAGATACATTCTTGTACAACAAGAGTTTTTTACATTTTTGTTCAAATTTAAGCAGAATAAAGCTCTAGTTTTCAGTGCATGAATATATGTGAAGGTGGACATGGAAAAATGGCTTTTTTTTTAAATCAAAGCCTCTCTAAATGGGTGGCCTCACTTGCAACCTTTGGATTACGATAAATTTCTCTTCAAGAGCAAGAACTATCATGAATACATTCACTTCACTTGGAACTAGAAAAATAAGCAATTAGAACAAGAGGAGACTACCGAACAAGAAAACTGGACCTAGGTCAAAATAAAAAACCCCATAAAATAGGGTGGACCCAAATCGAAACAAAAACTACTGGATTAGTCAAGGAAGAGTTTATTTGATGCATTAGATGTAATTCAGGAAGAAACAATGGAAAAAGAAGGACAAGTTGCACAAGTAGAATAGCCCCAATTCAAAAAATCAAAATCCAAGAAGAACAAGCCCCTACACTAGCTGAGCCAGTATGGAAACATATTTCAACAGTCATACATTTGGCCTTGGAATCATCAAGTCATCATGAGATAAAGGAGAAGGAGCAATTAAGTGCACAAAAGCGAGGAAGGAAAATACATTCGAAACTCCAAGAGATGGAGGCTCATAGAGGCAAAACAAGGGGTACTCAGAGAACAATACATAATGCCTTGGAGAAGGTCCAACAACCCATGACTAGAATTCTCTCAAGGAAATGTCATGAGGACGAGGCCAAAGGGTTGGTCAAATATCGTACCCATAATTAATGGAGACTTGGAATAAAAAAGGGTTAGATAAAAAAAGGGGAAGCAATCTAGGGTATTCTCAAGCTCCAACAACCTTCTATTCTACTAATCTAAGAAACAAAACTAGAAGGAATGAAACTAATAATATTAGGTAAGAGAAATTGGGGACATAGTGAAGGAGGCTCAAGAAATTCTTAAGGTACATCGATTGAAGTCCTCACACTCTAGGACCCCACTAAAGTCAAGCTTGTTCAAGCATAAATTAGGAAACATTGTATAATGACCATAATATGGCTAAGGGAGGTAAATGTTATTGTCCTTGTTTAATTTTTATGTTCTAGTTTATACATAAGGGAAAAATTAATATTCGAACCCTTTGCTTGAATTATTTGAAGCAAATGATTGTCAAAACTTAGTAATAGAGGGGAATTTAAATATGCTTATGTCTCTGAAAGAAAAAAAAAGAGGGTAGGCTGGTTTGAGCCATCTTAGATTCTATCTCGAGGTATTAATGGCTCGTTGGGACTATATAGATGTGAAAACAAAGAATGGTGAATTTACTTAGACCAACAGAAGAATTAGAAAGGCACATATAATGGGTAGATTGGATAGGGTCCTGGTTCAAAGCATAATTTTCTAGTATATTGAGAAGTGAAGTTGGAGATTATCTCTTTCTCCTTTTTAGACCACCTCCCAAATTAATTGATTATTGATAATATAAACAGAGGAGGACCAATTCCCTTTTGTTTTAATCTCATTTATGTTTAGGAGGAAGAGTTTCTCCCACTAGTGGCAAACACATTAGAAGAACTAGTCAGGGGATCACTCTCCTTTGTATGGGAAGAGAATTTAAGAACAATAAAGAAGAGGCCAAAAGAATGGCCCAAGAATACCTATAAATCTCTTACTAAAAAAAAATGAAGAAATCTTGAGAAAGATGGAGACAATGAAGATTTAAATGAAGTAGTAGGAAGTTAACTAGGAAAAACAAACTATTGAAGCGTGGTTCTTGGGAAGTTTGTTTAATGCTTGTCATGATGAGGAGGATAATTAGAGAGTAAAATTTGAAAACCCGTGACTTAGAGAACAAGATCAAGGCATGTCCTATTTTCATTAACAAACCAAAGAAAGAGAAATGATAGAATGAGTCACATAAATTAAGGGAGTTGATGGTCAAGCAAAGGTGGGGCAGGAAAAAGTTCAAATGGAAGCCACATATCAATTCATCAATATTTATAAGGAGATTGGGTAAGGACCAGAAGAAAAAATAGAGGAAATCTTGGATAAAATAACACATTTGAACATGGATCAGGAAAATAATCAACTCATTCAGAAAATTAGGGATAGAGAAATCTACGAACCAATCAATGATATGGAACAAGACAAAGAACGAAGACCAAATATATTTACGATATATTTCTATAAGGTATGTTGGGAGATTCTTAAAAATGACCTATGGAGAATGCTAAATGGCACTCTCAAAAAGGGAAGAATAGGGGAAGATACCAATTCCTCTTTCCTGACACTATTCACCAAAAACCAAATCCTTCTTCATTTATGAGATTTAGGTCTATTTCCCTTTGCAATACCTTTTATAAAATCCTCACCAAGATAATTGCTAAAAGGTTAAAAGATATAATGATTAGGGTCATTTCAGAGAACCAAGAAGGATTCATCCATGGAAGGAAAATCCTAGATAATATAGTTTTGTTACAAGAAGCCATACATTCTAGTAGAAAGAGGAAGGATAAAGGAATGGTAATCAATATTGATATGGCCAATGCATTTTAAAGGGCTAAGAATTAATTTCTTCTCAAAGCCTTGGATAAATTTTGGTTGTCACCAGGGTTTGTGAATTGGATTAAAGAATGTGTAGGGAATCTGTGGGTGGTGCCATTAATAAATGATAGAAAATGGGGCTTTCTTCCCACTCTTTAGATGGTTGTCACAGTGATACCCCATGTCTCCCCTGTTATATGTTGTTGTAGTAGACACATTCAGTAGGAGATTGGAGAAAGAAAGATGCAAAGGATACATTCTAGGAGTACTAGTAGTAAGATTGATTAAGGGAATCAATCATGCATAGTTCGTGAATGGTACACTACTTCTAGGTGGAGCCTCAATAATTATTGCAGAATGATTGAAGAAAGTATTGGAGGGGTTTTTCCAAATATCAATAAACTTAACAAATATTGAAAAAATTCATGTCTATGGATGAAATACGAATAATGGGAAGCTACTCGTATGCAACTAGGAAGCTGGGTTTGAACCTAGTACTCTCATGGACCTCTTTCACCTACCTAGGCATCTCTATATCCCTAAAGTATGCAAGGGCAAAGGATTGGTTGAGAATCATCTAAAAGATGGAAGGAAAAATAAAAAATTTGGGATCATGTTCGTTGAATCAAGTAGGAAATTTTGGTATGATGCTTATTGAATCAAGTAGGAAAAACAATTCTAATTCAACCATTCTTATGATTTTTTATTCTCTATTAGTGCCCATTCATCATCGCACCAACCCCAGTGTATATCACTTTGATAAAATGCTAATAAATATCCTTTGGAAAGGAGGAAAGAAGAACTAGGGGAGGTTTCATTTGGTGCAATGAAAAAAAAATTAAGACACCAATATTGCATGGGGGTCTAAACGTAAAAGACTTGAAACTAATGAATATAGAACTAGGGGCCAATATTTTTTGGAGAATAGTTTCGGGTCCTAGAAGTTGGCAGGAATACATAATATAAAGGAAATACATGTGTAGGGAAAGACTTTGTTGTTTATACTACCCCCTAGATTCTAACTCCTCCTTAGGCATCATAATCTAGAAAAACTATGAAAGGGTAGCTAAAGTTTAAGGGAGTCCCTGTTCTAGGTTCCTAGAAACATTGAGTGAAAATTCAAGCTTCGGGAAGATAAAATTATGGACCTCCATGTAACACCCTCCTCCCACGTCTACCCAAGTAACTAGCCAACTGAGGTAAATGTGCAACAAAAGGCTACTATGATTGGATCCGACCTCCTATGTGACCTTAAGGAAGTGGAACTGATGGAAACATCACACACAGTCATGCAACATTAGCCTCAGGACCCATAGAGACCAATCCAACACTTCAGATAGATTTCTCTTAGGTCCTACTGAATTTTTGACACCCTTAGGCCTCATTCGCTTTCATGTCATAGGCATGATAACATCCAGGGACCCAATTTTCCAGTTCTATGCCAGCGACACCAGAATTTTCTTTCCTTTAATTTAAAATTTATTTTTTCTTTCTTTTAACTTGTCTAGCTGGGGAATACCTCCTGTAGCTGCCCAAAAAATCAACATAGAAAAATCATATTTTTCCTTTTAGTAGTGCCATTTTGTTGAGGTATATAAGGTATATATATTTACCAATATATGTCATTATTTGAAATTTGTTTTTAAATAGTATATTCTCATCCGCCTAATCGTAAAAATTTCATAGGTTGATTGCTTTGTTTTTAGCTAATGTCTTAAATTTCTTGATCTTTTTTAAGGAACTACTCTTATTCTTCAAGAAATATACCCAAGTATACCTATAAAATTCACCAGTTAAGAAAATACATACCTTACACCAACTAGTGATGGTTTCTTTAAGAAACATAGGTTACTATGGAGAAGTACTAGGTGAGATTCTTACTCTCCAAACCTTCCCTTTCCAAAGTTAGCCTAATGATACTTTCCAAGTATACATCCTTGACATAATTCAGAAGGGGGAACAACCT
The DNA here is from genome assembly GCA_031772625.1 of Pinus tabuliformis. Classification (NCBI taxonomy): domain Eukaryota; kingdom Viridiplantae; phylum Streptophyta; class Pinopsida; order Pinales; family Pinaceae; genus Pinus; species Pinus tabuliformis. The sequence continues at coordinate 460,175,834 of CM062804.1, read as the reverse complement.
TTGGTAGTCTAGTAATCATGTTGTGTTTCACCATTGATTTCAAGCTCTAAAATTTTAATGTTTTGAAACATTTAGGCCAAAATATGTTTGAATCATTAGTATGAGGTATGATTGTAGTTGATCTTGGATATTTTTTAAAGTCCCAAGACATATATCTTTTACTTAGGGTCAAGAAAGATAAAACTAATGTACAAAAAAATATACTTTCTTACCATTGTGAGTTAGTTTGGGAATCGAAAACAAATTGACACCCAAGCTAGGTACATGATACGCAATAGTGATAATACCATTATGACATTCAATCTTCTCCTAACTAGCAAAAATAAGTGCATAATAATTTGATATAAATATTTATTTGTTTGTATCCTCTTTTAATGAAGAAAAGAAAGCATCTTTAGCCATATGATAGAGGGAAGTAGAGTTCACTATCCATTAACTCTCAGAAGTGTGAGGATGCAAGACCTAAGAAGTACCAAATAAAACATATAAATTACAAGTCATCCAATCTTCTAATAAATACATCCTTGCATTATTCTTCACTTTCTCAACAAGGCCCTTGCTCTTCTATGAACAAGACTTCTCTATATGTCACAATTTCTCACAATAATGACAGGTCTTTTTTTATCATTCAACTTAGTTAAATTTTTATCACCATGCTTATTTTTAACAATCTATATGATGGAATCACATTATTCTTCTTGATTGTATTGTTCATATCTTTGTATATAAATCAACAAATAAACCTATTTCTTGATCTCAAATTTCCATTTTTGAAACAAATCATTTTATGCATTAATCAATAAACCACAACAAAAATCAAATGAATAATCCTTTCCATAAATCCTTTTAGACGTCTAATTGATTAGAAATGTCAAACATAACACATATTAAGATGTCTTCTAATTATTAAAATATCTACTAGTTGATATACTTTTTTTAAAATCTTTTTAAGTTGACTCAATTTCAATTAAAAATCATTAGCATTAACGGAATAATTCTCAGTTCTTTGAAAAAACAAATTGAGAAAAATCATATATTTCTTACTTTTCATTAATTTTATTGAATAATATCTTTAGCTTCTTTTATATAATATTTAGGAATGAACCTCATTTATATGAAAAAAAAAACCAAACCTCATTGAATATGATGGAGAATATGATACATATAGTGTCACCATAAGCTCACCAACATATTTTTATTGCACCTATAGCAAAACCTTAGAATAGATGTTGTTATGTTATGTTATATAAATATTTTGATTGGGTCAAATTACATAAAAATAAAAATAAAAAATCTAGATAAAATAGTCACTTGACTATTGATGGTTTTCTAGCTCTATAACCCATGGACCTACCAATAATATTTTTATATAATATCAAGTAGATAAAATAATAAAATCTCTAGAAATATAAACTTTTACTTAAATTTTACACTTTAAAAAAAAATTAGAAAAAATTAATTGACCTAAATAAAACATAAAATAAATGTAAACTACTATGCGATACACATAACTTTCTATCCCATTCTCCTAGAAGTTAATTCTTTTATATCATAATATTGAATCACTTTTGAGGCATTCTAACAGTTACCACATTTTCCAATGGCTTACTGCTTATGGTTACTGAAAACACACAGCCCCCATTTCATACCAAAACTTTTAAAATTCCAGTGATTAATAACTCTCTTACCAATTCTTTTTTGCAAAATTTTATACACCAACTTTTTCTTCCATGGATAAAACTTATATATATAAAAGACTGATATGTAAAAGAAAAAAGAAAAAATATACTTATATAGAAAAAATTTTGTAGTTGACCAATTCTTGGACTACATAAAACTTTTATACGAGGGAAAAACAATTTGATTCGGTTGATTATGTAATTCTATTTTGATTTTTGAGAATATTAAAAAGAACAATAAAAAATCAAATATATATATATATATATAAACTACCTGCAGTCTCATATAGGCTAGAAACAACTTGACTCAATTGACTATAAAACTTTTCCTTGTTAAAAGTAGAAAATATATACAATGTACAATTATATATAATTGTACAGACTCAACCACATACGCCTCATGTGGTCTAGAAACAACTTGACCCTGTTCACTGTATAACTCTTCCTTGATTCTGGACCAAGAATGATATCTACAATTAAAAATAAATAAAAAAATATACATGTATTTATACTATATATAATTCCACTGACTCCTCAACCACATGTGGCCTCATGTAGTGGAGAAACAACTTGACTCTGTTGACCAGATAACTCTTCCTTAATTCTTGACGAGAGCAGAAAGAAAGAATGATATCTACAAAGAAAAGGAAAACATATATACATATATATCCACAATATATATATATATATATATATATATATATATATATATATATAATTCTGAGTCCCTTTGACTCCCTGACCACATAAAACTAATAAAACGAAAACATATCTACATATATATGCAATATATATAAAATTCTGAGTCCCACTGACTCTCCCCGACCACATAAAACTAATAAAACGACGCCTCATGTGGTCGAGAAACAACTGATCTCGGAATGGTGAAAATCTAAATTTGTATCTTCTCCACTGTAACATATATACAAACAGAAAACCCGTCTTTCTACAGTCGAGGCATCAGAGGCAGGATTAGTTTCGCGCATGAGTACAGATCCAACGATGTTCTGCAACCATTGCCCACCAAACATGCATCACTCTTCCACCTTTACATACCTATTCCATCAAAATTTCCTACTCGTAGTATTTTTAAAAATGCATGAAATAAGAATGAACGAAGTTAAATTCTAGAAAGGAGAATAGGAGAGGAAATACCTAGGACTTGCTGTGCGCTGAGTCTCCGGCTAACGTCTCTACAGAGCATTCGGCGTATCAAGTCCTTGGCAGAGTGAGATATCGAGCGCCACTGATCAGTTGGGAACTGAAGGCGCCCACAGAGGACTGCCCCAAATATCTCCTGAGGCGTCTCTCCAACAAAGGGGTGAACGCCACTCAGCATTAAGTAGGCCATCACCCCTGCGCTCCATACATCCACTTTCTCGTTGTAATCATTCCCTCCCAACACCTCCGGTGCTACGTAATACGGAGTACCCACAATTCCTTGCATTAATCCTTCCCCTGCATACATTAATTTCAGAATTTTAACCATAGGATCCATTGATTCATACTCAAAAATTTCATAGATTTGTATGACAAGGGAATTGGGCAAACATAATTACCATACCTGGAGAGAAAGAAGAGGCCTGCCCAAAGTCTGCAAGCTTTATTTGAAGGATGGAATTTGAATTATTGGCAACGAGAATGTTGTCAGGTTTTATATCTCGGTGGGCGATTCCAATGGAGTGGCAGTAACTGATGGCTTCCATGAGTTTTTGCAGGATGCTGGCGGCCTCCTCTTCCGAAAAGGGAACTCTATTCTTCTTGCTAATGATTCTGTCGAACAGATCTCCGCCTGAGCACATCTCCATCACCAGATGGACAAACTCATCATCCTCGTAAACGTCGTGAAGGGCAACCACTGCGGGGTGACCTGAGACACACTGCATGATCTTCATTTCGTTGTTGAGGCATTCTTTGTCCACGGAATCGTGCAGATCTGCTTTTGTTATGGTCTTGCAGGCGACTTGTTGCCCACTTTGCTTGTTGACACATCTCCTGATGACTCCGAATCTGCCTCTGCCGATCACTTCATCTTGCAATCGGTAGTTCCGAAGGAGGGCGTCAGTCATTGCTCGTCGCCTCTAATGTCACAAATTTGTTTGGAACCAAAAAGAAATGAGGAACCGGAAATTTGTTTGGAACCAAAACGAAATGAGGAACCGGCCGTAGGAAACATGAGTTGGCTTCGAATTTAACGAAATGGAAGGAGGGAAGTGACGTCTGTGGCATCCTTATGTCGATTGCTGATCAACAATCGACTTTAAGCTGCTCAGGGTTGACGTGTGAAATGGAGTGAAATTTCAGCAATCGACTTTAAGCTCAGGGGTGATGTCTGAAATGGAGTGAAATTGCAGCAATCGACTTTAAGCTCAGGGGTGACGTCTGAAGTGGAGTGAAATTTCAACCGAATCTTTAATGGCAGTCTGTCGCGGCAATCGCTGATTGGAGTATTTATTTATTTTTTCGTTTGAAGAGAGGTTGGAATATAATTGGTTTCTCAATTCAATGTGAAGACAATATCGAATTTGTTTTATGTGTGTGGGGAAGTATTGACGATCAGTATTTCAATATTAGGTACCATATCAGACGGTATAAAGTGACGATATTATTTGAGGAAAAACTCTTCAGGTGTTTCTCATGCCATTTTTAAACTAGTAGATACGTAATTAAAAAGCAATCGAATACTAATATTATATATAAAATTTATTAATGTTTAATATTACTATTAATTAGTATATACAAAATGAATACTAACATTATTTTAATATAAATATTTTAAATTTTATATATATATATTTTATGAAAAAAATTAACTGGTTTGTTGTTTTGACTTTTAAATAAAGTGAACAAATCTATCTAATTATCATCGTGTTGAGAGGCATTTTACAGTTTATTATGAGAAGGTAAATGTTTAACATTTAACAAATTAAATCTAATGTTAATGTTGGCACTAATTAAAATCCAGAGGTGCTTTACAATTCATTATGATGAGTAGATGCCAAGAGTAAGTATTTAAAAATAAACAAAATATAAATTCAACATTGGTTTTACTAAAGCCAAATGGAATTGGTTTCATCGCATATGTTTATGATGAAGAGTGAAATAACTAAAGTAGAATAGTTAATTGAATGTTGGTGACACTAGATTTTGAATATAATATTTTAAAATGTAATATTTTTATTTTAAAATATAATATAATATTTTTTTATTTTTTCTTAATAAAATTACTATTTTTTATTGGGCTGAGGCGCTCTCTAGCCCCGTGCTGGAGATGTGTAACGTTAATGTAAACATTTTGACTCCATAAAAATAAAAATAAAATATGGTAAAAATGTGTAACTTAATGTAACTTAATATAATGTAAACATTTTAACTTGGTGAAAATAAAATCAAAATAACAAAATCAAAATAACTCTATAAAAATTAATAATAATAAAAAAATAAAAATGACCCATGGTATTCATATGGAATATAACCTATTTAAGCGGGGAATTAAACTACCCTAGATTCATCTTAGTTTGATGTTATATCTAGATACATAATTAGCTGTAGAAAATGATGGCGTTGAATCCATGTAGCATGTAAAGGTAAAACATATTTATGAATATGTTCGCACTTGGAATTTGTATGGATATGTGACCCTATGTATGTATTTTTGTATGTTTTGTTTCTATCGTTGAATGGATGAATACATGTGTATATATGTGTAGAAGGTTTAGAGCTCTTCCTCGAGGCTATTGAGTGATTCAAGAAGGTGTTTTTAAGAAGTGTAAAGTTAAACAAGATTGCACAAAGTAGAAAACAATAGTTTCTTCTTCATTCTAATGGTTTTTTTGATAATCACTTCAATATAATATATGTAATATATTCTCTTAATTTATGTGTCATAATGAGATATAGAAATAGAGCTCTCATAGATCAAAGATGGTAAGTTTAGAAATGTTTACACTTAACTATGAAAGTGAGCTGGGGTGAGGGCAAGAGGTGGTAGAAATATTAGTTAAAATTTATCTATTACAATTTATCTAATATTTAATGTTTATTGACTTGCTAGAAATATTGGGCAAAATATAATACTATATATCATATTTTGCCCAATATTTTCCCTACAGTCGTCCAATTTTTATTGTAATTTTTCTTTATATTAGAAGTTTAAAAGTAAACAAACTCAACTATAAAATTAACAGGGGTGAGAAGAAATATTGAATAAGATGTAATATTTACGTTGGGGTGTAATGGGAAATATTAGATAAAATGTAATAATATTACATTTTATTTAGTAATTCTCCCCACCCCTAGCCACTTTTTAGTGGGTGGGAGTAGTAATAAATATTGGATAAAATATAATACTATAATATTATATTTTATATTATAATTCTTTATATTGAGCTTCATAAGTAAAATTAACTCTATGTAAACATTTGATCCCACTATGGTAGAGATGCCGAAATGTTTAACATTTTGACTTTGTCAAAACAAAAGAAAAATAAAATTAATAATTATAATTATAATTAATAATTAAACAATTCTAGGTCCATCTTAACTTTGGATCTACCAAGTGAGGGATCAAATTTCTTAAGATGCTAACTACTTTTAAAGTGAAAAGAAATTTGATCATTAATTGTAACATGATATTTATATTAATAGTTATAAAAAATTGTATTTTAATATTTATAAATATCTCATTCTATTTTTTATATAAAATGTTAAAAAATGATATAAAAATAAAATTTAATAGTTTAATATTGATTTCTTAATTAAATAATCCATGACTTTAATGGAAAATTTGTTAATGTTAAGCTCTGAGGTTTAGACCAAATATTGAGGAAGGGGGGGCGAGTTGAGGAAGGTGAACTTTCAATCCAATATGACTGTGGTTTTTTTCCATAGATTGGTGAAGGTTGAGGCTTGTTTCCACTGACAAAATGCAGCATAGGATGTTCATGCTATCATGATAGAGGAGTTTGACATGGTCATAGCCTCCAGTCAGGGAAGGTCAAAATTAAGACCGAAAAGAAGTGCCAAAAGGTTAGAAGAGGCACCAAAGGAAGTGATCCCTCCAACAACATTGACCATGAAGGCTCTAACATTGTTTAATCAAGGAATAATACAAAAATTGATGGGTCTATGGCCACCACTAAGAACAATGGAGATCTGGGTGGATCAAAACTGGGTCTCACTATCTAAAGGAAGAATAGATACATTCTTGTACAACAATAATTTTTTACTTTTCTATTCAAATTTAAGGAGATTAAAGATATGGTTTTCATGTGCATGACTATATGTGGAGGTGGACATGGAAAAAGGGCTTTTGTTTGAAATCGAAGCCTCTATAAATGGGTGGCCTCACTTGCAACCTTTGGATTACGATCAATTCCCCTTAAAGAGAAAGCATTGTCATGAATACATTCACTTCACTTGAAACTATAAAAATAAGAAATTAGAACAAGAGGAGGCTACCCAACAAGAAAATTGGACGTAGATCAAAAGAAAAAACCCCATAAAGCAGGGTGGACCCAAATCGAAACAAAAACTAATGGATTAGCTAAGGAAAATTTGGTTTGATGCATTAGATGCAATTCAAGAAGCAACAATGGACGAAGAAGGACAAGTTGACAAAGTAGAATAGCCCCAGTTCAAACAATTGAAACCAAAGAAGAACAAGCCCCTACCCTAGTTGAGCCAATATGGAAATATCTTTTGGAAGTCAGACATTTGGCCTTGGAATCTTCAAGTCATCATGAAACAAAGTAGAAGGATCAATCAAGTGCATAAAAGTGAGGAAGGAAAATACATTCAAAACTCCAAGAGATGGAGGCTCATAGAGAAAAAGCAAGGGGCACGCAGAGCACAATTCACAATGCCTTGGAGAAGGTTCAACAACCCAAGACTAGAATTTTGTGAAGAACATGTCATGAGGATGAGGCCAAAGGGTTGATCAAATATAACACCTATAATAAATGCTGGAATAACAGAGGGTTAATAAAAAGGGGAAGCAATATAGGGTATTATCAAGCTCCAACAACCTTCTTTTCTACTAATCTAAGAAAAAAACTAGAAGGAATGGAAGTAATAATATTAGGCAAGAGAAATTGGGGACATAGTGAAGGAGTCTCAAGCAATTCCTAAGGTACATTGGGTAGAGTCCTCATAGTCTAGGACCCCACTAAAGTTAAGTTGGTTCAAGCATAAATTAGGCATCATTGTGTAATGACCACAATATGGCTAAGGGAGGTAAAAATTATTGTTTCCTTGTTTAATGTTTATGTTCTAGTTTATACAGAAGGGAAAAATTAATTTTCGAACCCTTTGCTTGAATTTTTGGAAGAAAATGATTATTAAGCCTTAGTAATAGAGGGGGATTTAAATATGATTATGTCTCTGAAAGAAAAAAATGGGGTAGATTGGTTTGAGCCCTCTTATATTCTATCTTGAGGTATTAATGTCTCGTTGGGACTAGATAGATTTGAAAACAAAGAATGGGGAATTTAGTTGGACCAACAGAAGAATTAGAAAGGCGCATATAATGGCTAGATTCGATAGGGTCATTGTTAAAAGCTTAATTTATCTAGCATATTGGGAGGTGAAGTTGGAGATTCTTTCTCTCTCTCCTTTTCATAACACCCCCCAATTATTGAGAATATAGAGAAAGGAGGACCAATTCCCTTTTATTTTAATCTTCTATGTGTTTAGCGGGAAGCGTTTCTCCCACTAGTTTCAAACGCATGGGAAGAACTAGTCAGAGGCTCATTGTCCTTTGTATGGGAAGAGAATTTAATAACAACAAACAAGAGCTGAAAATAATGGGCCAATAATACCTATAAATCGCTTACCCAAAAAATCGAAGAAATATTGATAAAGATGGAGGCAATGAAGATTTAAATGAAGTAGTAGGAAGTTAACTAGGAAAGACTAACTACTGAAGCACAATTGTTGGGAAGTTTCTTTAAGGCATGTCATGGTGAGGATGAGCATTGAAGAGTGAAATCAGAAAACCCATGGCTTAGAGCAAGAGATCAAAAAATTACCTATTTTCATAAACCAAGCAAAGAAGGAGAAATGATAAAATGAGTCACATAAATTAAGGAAGTTGAAAGTCAAGAAAAGGTGGGGTAGGAAGAAGTTCAAATGGAATCCGCATATCATATCGACAATATTTATAAGGAGATTAGGGAAGAACCATAAGAGAAAATAGAGGAAATCTTGGATAAAATACCACGTATGATCATGGACCAGGAAAATAATGAGCTCATTCATAAAATTGAGGATAGCGAAATTTGCAAAGAAATAAATGATTTGGAACAAGAAAAAGAACAAAGGCTCCACATATTTACGATAAAATTATATAAGGCATGTTGGGAGATTATACAAATGACCTATGGAGAATGCTAAATGGAACTCTTAGAAAGGGAAGAATGTGAGAAGCTACCAATTCCTATTTCCTGACACTAGTCACCAAAGAAACAAATCCTTCTTCATTGATGAGATTTAGGCCTATTTCCCTTTGCAATACCTTGTATAAAATCCTCACCAAGATTATTGCTAATAATGAGTAGGGTCATTTCAGAGAACCAAGAAGGATTCATCCATGGAAGCAAAATCCTAGATAATATAGTTTTGTTATAAGAAGTCATACATTCTAGTAGAATGAGGATGGATAAAGGAATGGTAATAAATATTGATATGGCCAATGCCTTTGAAAGGGTTAAGAACTCATTTCTTCCCACTCATGGGTGGTGCCATTAATAAAGAACTCATTTAAGAACTCATGGGTGGTGCCATTAATAAACGATAGACCATGGGACTTTCTTCCCACTCTTTAGAAGGTTGTGGGAAGGCTACCCCCTGTCTCCCCTGTTATATGTTGTTGTAGTAGACATGTTGAGTAGGAGATTGGAGAAATAAAGATGTAGAGGAAACATTCTAAGAGTATTGGTAGTAAGATGGATTAAGAGAATCAATCATGATTAGTTTGCGAATGATACACTAGGTGGAGCTCAATAATTATTGTGGAAAGATTCAAGAAAGTATTGGAGGGTTTTTTCCAAGTATCAAGAAACTTAACAAACATTGAAAAAAATCATGTCTATGGATGAAATACAAATAATGGGGAGATAAATCGTATGTGGCTAGGAAGATGGGTTTCAACCTAGTACTCTCATGGACCTCTTTCACCTACCTAGGCATCTCTATCTCTTTAAAATATGCAAGGGAAAAGGATTGGTTGAGAATCATCCAAAATATGGAAGGAAAAATAAAAAGTTGGAGATCATTTGGTTGAATCAAGTAGGAAAAACAATTATAATTCAATCATTCTTGTGAACTTTGCTTCTCTATTAGAGGTCATTTGTTATGACACCAGCTAACAAATAGATAGAAAAGAGAGATCAACGCCTTAGAATTCAGCCTCTTCAAGGGGGCAACCTCCTTTATATTACAGAAATGAACAATTCTTGGATGATTCAAATGACAAAACCTCCTTTCTATATATAGGATTCTAAGGAGTCACAATATAACCCAGCCAACCTAACAATAATAATATAAAGCCACAAAAATAATAATAGAGGGGTTCTATGGGGCAGAGTAATAACAATATGGGGACAATAGGGGCACAAGAATATTAATAAGGGATACAACTACAATAGTAATGGGGTAATCACTAGTATTATAGGGACCCAACATGCCCCTCTCCTTCAAAAAAGTGTTGTCCTCAATGCTTGAGTAGTTTTGGATGCTTCTGTATAAAATTCTCATCCTCCCATGTGGAATCTTGAGCAGATAAGTTCTTCCACTTGATAAGATACTCCGAAATTGATCGATTTCGTAATTGTCGAGTTCTTGTTTCTGTGACTGCTTCTGGTTCCAATATAATTTTTCCTTCCTTGTCAAGTTCTGGCAATATTGTTTGAACTGGGAGCTTGTCGCCTATAACCTTCTTTGAACATGAAACATGGAAAATTGGGTGCAATCGAGAAGCTATAGGAAGCTCCAATTTGTATGCCATAGTACCAATCTTTTGCAACACCTTGTACGGACCATAATACTTTGGTGATAATTTATTATCCTTCTTAGCTTGCTTGAGGGACATTTGCTTATATGGTTGTAGTTGTAGAAATACCCAATCACCTACATCAAAACTTCTTTCGCTGCGATGTTGATTTGTCTGTTGTTTCATTCTATTCTATGCCAACACATGGTTATCCTTTAAGAGTTGGAGGACTTGTTGTTGATGTTCAATGTGATGTTCCACTGCTTGAACCTTAGAATTTTCTCTTAAATATGATGTGATGGATGGTGGCTGATATCCATAAAGTGCCATAAATGGGGTCATTTTTGTTGCTGTATGAAAGGAAGTGTTATACCACCATTCAGCCAGAGGCAACCATTTGACCCATTGTGTCTGTTTATCAGATACAAAGCAATGAAGATATCCTTCCAAAGATTTGTTTACTATCTCAGTTTTCCCATCAGATTGAGGATGATAAGATGAGCTATGAGCTAACTGAGTACCAAGACAAGAAAATAATTCTGTCCAAAAATTTCCAGTGAAAATGGGATCTATGTCACTTACAATATTATTTGGGTTTCCATGTAGCTTTTGAATAGTTTCCATAAATGCAGTAGAAACTGTACTGGCTTTAAATGGATGTGATAATGCACAAAAGTGTGCATACTTGGTAAGTCTATCAACTACCACCATGATGACACTCTTTCCCTCAGACTTGGGTAAACCTGTGATAAAATCCATTGAAACCTCCTCCCAACGTTGGCTTGGAATGGATAAAGGTTGTAATAGGCCTAGTGTCTTAATTTTTTCAACTTTATTTTGTTGGCAAACCAAACATTCTGCCACAAACTTTTGAATATCTGATTTAAGGCCCTCCCAAAAAAATTCCTTCTTAACCCTATGGTAAGCTTTTAAAAATCCTGAGTGCCCTCCTAAGGGAGAAGTGTGCAGTTCCATAAGAATCTTTTGTTTTAGCTGGGAATTCTTACAGAGGCATAAACGATCTTTGTACCATAACGAATCATTTTTCCAGCTAAATGTATCAGACGTACTGGAGTCTTGTTGTAATATTCGAATACATGCCCACACTTCTTCGTCATTCTTCCATTCCTCCTTTTTTTCGTTTATCCAATCTAGTTGGATAATAGAAATGGCACACAACAATGCTTCCACATCCTCATGCTTTCTTGAGAGTGCATCTGCCACCACATTTTGCTTCCCTTTTTTGTAGATGATTTCAAAGTCATAACCCAACATCTTTGTGACCCACTTTTGTTTCTCTTCAGGGGATAATCTCTGTTCTAAAAAGTATTTAAGGCTATCATGATCCATTTTTACCTTGAAGTGTCTTCCCATTAGGTAGGGTCGCCATTTCTTAAGTGCATGGAGTATTGCCAACATTTCCTTCTCATAAATAGCTTTGTGCAAAAACTTTCCCTTGATTGGACGACTTTCAAAAGCAATGGGTCTTTCATCTTGCATTAAAACAACACCAATTCCATTTCCTGAAGCATCACATTCCACAATAAAGGGTTTTGTGAAGTCTGGTGTAGCTAAGACTAGTGCTTGGCATATTGCCTCTTTAAGATGCTCAAAGGCCTTTGTTGCTTCTGGAGTCCATGAAAATGCATCTTTCTTCAATAATGTTGTTAGAGGTGCTACTATTCTCCCATAATTCTTAACAAACTTGCGATAATACCCTGTCAACCCGAGAAATCCTCGCAGATGCTTTATGGATGTGGGGATTTTCCATTCCTTAATGGCTTTAATTTTGCTAGGGTCTACCTTAACTCCTTCATGAGATACAATATGACCCAGATATTCCACCTCTTGTACTCCAAAGAAACATTTGGATCTTTTTGCATATAATTGTTTCTCCTCCAATAGTTGTAGCACCCTGTCAACATGTTCAACATGATCCTTCCAAGACTTGTTGTAGATTAGTATATCATCAAACAATACTAACACAAATTTTCTAAGGAATGGTTTGAAAACGGAATTCATCAAACCTTGAAATGTTGAAGGTGCATTGGTAAGGCCAAAAGGCATGACCAAAAATTCATAATGACCCTCATGAGTTCTAAATGTTGTTTTCAGAATGTCTTTAGTCTTCATTCTGATTTGATGATATCCTGAATGAAGATCCAACTTGGTGAAGTAAATTGATCCATGCAATTCATCCAGTAATTCATCAATGACAGGAATGGGAAACGTATCTTTAATAGTGAGCTTGTTGAGATCCCTATAATCCGGACACATGCGCCATGATCCATCCTTCTTGTGCACCAATACTACTGTAGCAGAGAAAGAAATTTGACTCAGTTGAATTATACCAGCCTCTATCATTTCTGCAACCATACGTTCAATTTCACTCTTTTGGGCATAGGGATATCTATACGGCCTGATGTTTGGAGGAACACTTCCTGGAATCAGATGAATAGCATGATCATGATCACGAATAGGTGGGAGACCTTTGGGAGTCTCAAATACCTTGGAATGATTGTCCAATACTTTTTGGAGATATGGAGAAATAGATGATTCCAACGTGGAAACATCTAGCGAACATAATTGTGCAATTACACCTCTTTGTTCCTTTTTTAGAAGCTTTTTCATACCGTTAGAGCTGATTATCTTTCACAGTTTCCCTGCAATACCCCTTAATTCAACTTCATTTCCTTCCACAGAAAATTTCATGAAAGTGTTGGAATTATGTTTCAGGAATGGCTATATATGTTACAGATGTTGTACTTGATGGCAACTCCCTTGGCAAGGCTCTCTTTTTATTAAAAATAAAGAAGGACGCAGGAAATCAGTTCAAAAGATGCGTACCTGCAGGTACACCATGCAGAGGCCGCGTCCAGAGACGCAGGCCATCCGTTCAGGAGGTGCGTCCACCCAGTGCACACATTTCAAGGTCACGTGGGGGTTTCTTGTGTTTTACTCTTGGTATCTAGCCGACGGTATTGTGTTATTATGGTGTCGGCTCGTGGTATTTTTCCATGATTTGAGGAGGAGCTTGCCTATATAAAGCAAAGGAGATCATTTGGTTTGTGCAAGTCTTTGGTTGAATATCTTATGAGGTGAGATCTGGTCTAGATCTAAAAGACGAATCTACTGAAGGACCGAGATCTCTTTGGCGCAAGATCATATCTGCAGATCAGACTGTTTGGGTTACACTTAAAGTCTTGAAATAATTCATACCCGAAAGGACGCAGGTACAGTGAAAGGAAAGTGCGCCGGGACGCAGTGCAGTAGGAGGATACCTGCGTGGGGATGCAGGGTAGACGAAGTTCAGGTGCGTCCGGGACGCAGTTCAGTATCTGGAAATCTGCGTGGGGACGCAGGGCGACCACGGTTCAGGTGCATCCCTGAAGCAACAGGACGCGGCGCGATAGTGTCTTCGGGTGCGTCGTTGCAGCAACAGGACGCGGCGCGATAGTGTTTTTGGGTGCGTCCCTGCAGCAATAGGACGCAGTGCAGTTGAAGGAACAGTGCGTGGGCACGCAGCGCAGCAGAAGGATCGCTGCGTGTGGACGCAGGGGAGCAGAAGGTTAACTGCGTCTGGTCGTAGGCCACAGAAGGGAAAAACTGCGTCTCTGTCTTAAGATGTTCTATTGATTGAATTTCTCTGTTGATAAGGTGTTCTGGGTTAGTTCTATTATTACTGATCTGATAACTGTAGTGGACTGTAATTGTTATGTACTTGATGATCATTTGATGCTTTATGAAAAGAAGTAGGGGGTTGTAGCTCCCTTCCAGGAGAAGACTGGAAAACGAGAGAGAGTTGTAGCTCTCTGCAGGTTGCAGCCTGCGTACTGGTAAAGGACTGCACCAGTACAAAATCATTGTAAAAGGAGTATCTAATTTGAAATAAGATAGAGACATATTGCAGCAGGTGGTTTTCACCCACATTGGGTTTCCACCTTACATCTTGTGTTCTTTGGTGTGACTATCTGTTTTCTTTGTTCATGCTCATTATTTTATGGTACTAACATGCAAAAATAATTCAAAGATCAAATAAGGAAGATTTATTAATTGCTAGATAATATTGATTCACCCCCCCTCTCAGTATTATTTTCAACAATTGGTATCAGAGCAGGTCCTTCAGAAAAGCTTGATCGCTTGAAGGTAGATCGTTCATCATGAGCAACTACGAGAGAGAAGCATCAATCAGGCCACCAGTTTTTGATGGGACAAACTTCAATTATTGGAAGGTAAGAGTTACTGCATATCTTCAATCTCTCGGTACAGAAGTTTGAGACATTGTAGAAACAGGCTATACTTTTCCTTCAGCTACTCCTACAGATCCAGCTGAGAAAAAGAAGTATGAAACAAATGCAAAAGCAGTCAGTACTCTGTTAGGATGTATATCCCAAACAGAATTCATGAAGGTAATGCACTACAAATCCGCAAAAGAAATATGGGACAAAATTGTCACAAGCTATGAAGGAGATGAAGAGGTAAAGCATGCTAAACTTCAAACTCTCAAGATTCAGTATGAGACTCTCAAGATGTATAATGATGAAAGTGTGGCTAACTATTTTCTTCGAGTAGATGAGATTGTTAATTGTATGAAAAATTTGGGTGAAGAAATAAGAGAGGCTATAGTGGTTGAAAAGGTTCTAAGATCTTTGTCTCCCAAGTTTGAATCTAAAGTATCTGCTATAGAAGAAAAGGAAAATCTACGAATTCTTACTATGTCTCAGCTACATGGAATTCTAACTGCTTATGAAATGAGAAAGGGAGGTCCTTCAGACAAAAGAGAAGCTGCTTTCAAGGCATCAGGAAAAGGAGATTATTATGAAGCAAGCCACATCCCAGAAGAAGAGGAAGAAGAATCAAACTTTGTCAGAAATCTTCAAAGGGGTTCTGGAAGGTTCAGAGGTAAGTTACCTTTTAAATGCTTTGCTTGTGGAAGAGTAGGTCATTATGCTGCAAAATGCCCTTATAAGGATAAAGGAAAGGAACCTGCTAGATGGAACAAGAAACAGAACGCAAATAAGAAAAGCTACTACACTCATGAAGATAGTGATGGTCTATCAAACAGTGATGAAGATGAACAAGGTAATGAATATAAGTTGTTAATGGAATTTGAAGATGATGATTATATGGATGCTGTAGATGTGGATAACCTTTATGATGAAATTACTAGACTCAAGAGATGTATAGAAGAAAAGAACATGATCATTGATACTCTACAATTTCAAATTGATGAAAAGGAAAAACATCTTGAAAAATTAGAAGGTGAAATTGTTGGTCTTAGAAAAGAGATTGAGAAAACAAAAGCTATTAATCTCAAGTTTGTCAAAGGATCTGAAACTTTGGATGAGATTATCAATGTGCAGCGATCTCCTCTAAACAAGACAGGTCTGGGCTATAATGGAGAAACTTCTCAAGCATCCACCTCAAAAATTTATCTTGATGCAGCAAGAAGAAATGAGCAAAAGCAAAATGAAGATCATCAGGTAAAGCAGGGACGAATTACAAACAGAAACTATCAGGGGCAATCCATCTTAAGGGTGAACAAAAGCTACAACCAGCCACAGGTAAAATCTTCTCAATTTGGTTCAATAATGGATGACAATAGAAATTACAATCATTTGGTCGGTAGATTTGATAACCGCAGAAGTTTCTTCAATGGACAATGCTTTTCTTGCCATAACTTTGGTCACAAAGCAGCTCAATGTGTTGCATATAAAACAATCATGACTAGGGAAGCTCAAAAACAAAGAAGTATGACCAGGATTACAAAAAGGACCTATAACAACTTTTCGGTTCTTGAAAATGAAGTTGAATGTTCTATTTGCAATAACTTTGGTCATGAAGACTCTGAATGCAGGAGCAAGTTTCAGCAGAAAAAGGAACAAGCCTCAAGCACCAAAACATGGAGAATAAAGGAACCTCAAACAGAAAGATGTGGGATAGCTTTTTATGCAGAGGGACAAGAAAATCTATGGTACATTGATAGTGGATGTTCGAAGCATATGACAGGTGATAAAGAAAAACTTGAATCTTATTCTGCTCTAGAAAAGGGAAAGAAAGTCTCTTTTGGAAATGATACTCCTGCAACTATAAAAGGAAAAGGCATTGCTCAGTTAAAAGAAAAGGTCAAGGCTGGAAATGTTTTGTATGTTGATGGATTGAAGCATAATCTTCTAAGTGTCAGTCAGATGTGTGATCAAACAACCGAGGTTATATTCAGATCGAATGGATGTCTTGTTCGTGATCTTGATACAGGTAAAACAGTGCTCAAAGGCAAAAGAACTCCAAATAATCTGTACATATTTGAAGAAGGACAACAACAATGCTATCTAAGCAAGGATGAAGAGCACTGGTTATGGCATCGAAGGTTGGGACATCTAAGCTTCTCACAAATAAGGAAAGCATGCAAATATCAGGCAATTCGCGATCTTCCAGATATCAAAATTCCTGACAACACCATATGCAAATCATGTTAGTTTGGAAAACAAACCAGAACTAACTTTCCAGAGAAAGAAGGATCAGCTAGCATGCCTCTTGAGCTAGTACATACGGATACATGCGGTCCTTTCAGGAAAAGAACACCTCGACGAGAAGAATACTTGATATTATTCATTGACGATTTATCCAGGTTTGTCTGGTTAGGACTTATGAAGCACAAAGATGAAGCATTCGAAAAATTCAAATCCTTCAAAGCCTTGGTTGAAAATAAATCAGGTCACAAAATTAAGTGCCTCAGATCTGATAGAGGTGGGGAATTTACTTCAAATGAATTTTTCGATTTCTGTGATGAACATGGGATAAGGAGAGAATTCTCTACAACTAGAACTCCTCAGCAAAATGGAGTTGTTGAAAGAATGAACAGAACAATCCAACAAATGGCTCGTGCTATGCTTGATGAATCAGGAACTCCCGCAACTTTCTGGGGTGAAGCTGCACATGCTGCGGTTGTTATTCTCAACAAGACAAATGTCCGGGTGAACAGCACTCAAACTCCTCATGAGCTTTGGAGTGGCAGGACTCCTTTGGTAAAGCACTTCAAAATCTTTGGGAGCAAATGCTATATCAAGAATACTGATGAGCAGCTTGGCAAACTTGAACCTAGGGCAGATGAAGGCATTCTTCTTGGTTACTCTCCATATAGCAAAGCATACAAGTGCTACAATAAAAGACTTGGCAGAATTGTTGACAGCATTGATGTAGTGGTTGATGAGAAGGGATACATTCCTAGGCAAGTCCATCATGAAGACATCGAAGAAGATGAAGGCTACCCTCAAAGACAGAATGATGAAGAAGAAGAACCTCAAGAAGAGCCAAAGGAGCAAACAAGAATAGAAGAAAAGACTCCATCCAGATATGTTCAGAAGAATCATCCAGAATCTCAGATTGTGGGGCAGAAAGAAGCAGGTGTACAAACAAGAAGAACAGTTGCGGAAGCCTCAAGCTATTTGGCATTACTCTCCTCTACTGAACCACAAAATGTGAAAGAAGCATGCAAAGATGAATGTTGGATGAAAGCAATGGATGAAGAACTTGAGCAAATCGAAAAGAACAACACTTGGGAGCTGGTTCCTAGACCAAAGGATAAGAATGTTATCGGAACAAAATGGGTCTTCAAAAATAAATTGAATAAAAATGGAGAAGTAATTAGAAACAAAGCCAGACTTGTTTGTAAAGGGTATGCGCAACAAGAAGGAATAGACTTTGAAGAAACCTTTTCTCCTGTTGCAAGACTTGAGGCCATCCGAATGTTCCTTGCTCTCTCAAGTTTTCAAAACTTCAAAGTATTTCAAATGGACGCGAAATCAGCCTTTCTGAATGGAGACTTGGAAGAAGAAGTGTACATTGAACAGCCAGATGGGTTCATTCTTGGAAATGATCCAAATCTTGTATGCAGATTGAAAAAGGCTCTCTATGGTCTCAAACAAGCTCCAAGGGCTTGGTACTACCGTTTGGACAAATATCTTCATCAACAAGGTTTTTCAAAAGGTTCAGCAGATAGCAATCTTTATATAAAAGTTGAAAATGACAAATTGCTAATACTTGTTGTGTATGTAGATGACATTATTTTTGGCAGCAATGAAGAAGCTATGAGTCAAAGCTTTGCCTCGGTCATGCAGAAAGAATTTGAAATGTCCTTGCTAGGAGAACTGACATATTTCCTTAGTTTGCAAATCCAACAAAAAGAAGGAGGAATCTTTTTATCTCAAACCAAGTATCTCAAACAAATTTTGAAGAAATATGGCATGGAAGATGCAAAACCAGTATGTACACCCATGGTCACAGGATGTAGTCTCAGTGCAAATGATGAATCTACAGCAGTACATCAACCAACCTACAGATCTATGATTGGAAGTTTACTATATTTGACAGGTACCCGACCAGACATCATGCATGCAGTTGGAATAGTTGGAAGATTTCAGGCAAATCCGAAGGAGACTCATCTTCAGGCAGTGAAGAGAATTTTCAAATATCTTCAAGGGACTCAAAATTATGGCTTATGGTATCCTAGAGATACAGATCTTACACTTCATGCTTATACAGATGCAGATTGGGCCGGAAGCGTGGATGACAGGAAAAGCACAAGTGGTGGTGCGTTCTTTATGGGTTCTAGACCAGTATCTTGGTTCAGCAAGAAACAGAGTTCGATTGCCTTGTCTACAGCTGAAGCGGAATATGTTGCTGCTACATCTTGTTGCACCCAACTCCTTTGGATGATGCAAACTTTGCAGGATTTTCAAATCACTTGTACACCACCTATCCCCATCTTATGTGATAACACAAGTGCAATCAGCATCTCAAAGAATCCGGTTATGCATTCAAAAACCAAGCACATACCAATCAAGTATCATTTTCTCCAGGAACAAGTGCTTGAACAGAAGGTCAAGTTGGAGTATGTTCCTTCTAAGGAACAAGTTGCTGATATTCTCACCAAACCATTGCCCAGGGACACTTTTGAATACCTCAGGCAAAAGCTGGGGGTTGTTGATGCATCATCTTATTGTTGAATCTTTTCTGATTAACGGTACAGGTTCAGGGGGAGCATATAATGCATTTTTGGCATTATGGAGGATGGTTAGAAGGAGATCTTGGAAATAGCTGCAATATGTCTCTATCTCTTTCATGGAGGATTATGGTTCTTTGTTGCAGATCTGGTTCAAGGGGAGCATGATCTTAGGGGGAGCATACCCTTTGCCCTTGATGTCAAAGGGGGAGAATGAAGCAAAGTTTGTGAGGTTGCCAACAAGTCCAAAGGGGGAGATTGTTGGCATTATGTTTCAGGAATGGCTATATATGTTACAGATGTTGTACTTGATGGCAACTCCCCTGGCAAGGCTCTCTTTTTATTAAAAATAAAGAAGGACGCAGGAAATCAGTTCAGAAGATGCGTACCCGCAGGTACACCATGCAAAGGCCGCGTCCAGAGACGCAGGCCAGCCGTTCAGGAGGTGCGTCCACCCAGTGCACACATTTCAAGGTCACGTGGGGGTTTCTTGTGTTTTACTCTTGGTATCTAGCCGACGATATTGTGTTATTATGGTGTCGGCTCGTGGTATTGTTCCATGATTTGAGGAGGAGCTTGCCTATATAAAGCAAAGGAGATCATTTGGTTTGTGCAAGTCTTTGGTTGAATATCTTATGAGGTGAGATCTGGTCTAGATCTAAAAGACGAATCTACTGAAGGACTGAGATCTCTTTGGCGCAAGATCAGATCTGTAGATCAGACTGTTTGGGTTACACTTAAAGTCTTGAAATCATTCATACCCGAAAGGACGCAGGTATAGTGAAAGGAAAGTGCGTCGGGACGCAGTGCAGTAGGAGGATACCTGTGTGGGGACGCAGGGTAGACGAAGTTCAGGTGCGTCCGGGACGCAGTTCAGTATCTGGAAATCTACGTGGGGACGCAGGGCGACCACGGTTCAGGTGCGTCCCTGAAGCAACAGGACGCGGCGCGATAGTGTCTTCGGGTGCGTCCTTGCAGCAACAGGACGCGGCGCGATAGTGTTTTTGGGTGCGTCCCTGCAGCAATAGGACGCAGTGCAGTTGAAGGAACAGTGCGTGGGCACGCAGTGCAGCAGAAGGATCGCTGCGTGTGGACGCAGGGGAGCAGAAGGTTAACTGCGTCTGGTCGCAGGCCACAGAAGGGAAAAACTGCGTCTCTGTCTTAAGATGTTCTATTGATTGAATTTCTCTGTTGATAAGGTGTTCTGGGTTAGTTCTGTTATTACTGATCTGATAACTGTAGTGGACTGTAACTGTTATGTACTTAATGATCATTTGATGCTTTATGAAAAGAAGTAGGGGGTTGTAGCTCCCTTCCAGGAGAAGACTGGAAAACGAGAGAGAGTTGTAGCTCTCTGCAGGTTGCAGCCTGCGTACTGGTAAAGGACTGCACCAGTAGAAAATCATTGTAAAAGGAGTATCTAATTTGAAAGAAGATAGAGACATATTGCAGCAGGTGGTTTTCACCCACATTGGGTTTTCACCTTACATCTTGTGTTCTTTGGTGTGACTATCTGTTTTCTTTGTTCATGCTCATTATTTTATGGTACTGACATGCAAAAATAATTCAAAGATCAAATAAGGAAGATTTATTAATTGCTAGATAATACTAATTCACCCCCCCTCTCAGTATTATTTTCAACAGAAAGGTTCTTGAAAATTAAAAGCTATTGTACCCAAGGATTGTAACCATTGGACTCCTAGTACAACATCAGCACCTCCCATTGGAATGGAAAGCATTGGGCTAGTCAATACATATTCTCCCATGGATAGCTTGATATTATGGTACTTTCCAGAGCAATTTATTGTTCCTCCATTTGCAACCATCACTTGACACTCTGGTGCTGGATATAAGAAGAAATTCAATTCTTTTGCTACCTTACAATGAATAAAATTGTGGGTACTTCCTGAATCAATCAACACTATTACCTTTTTCTTCTTGATTTGTCCTTCTATCTTGATGGTTTGATGAGTGGTAATTCCCGCTAATACATTACAAGATATGGTCAGATTCATTTCTTCTTTATCTAGGCTTTGTTCCTGGAGTATATCCTCTTCTTTTGACCTTTCTTGCTCCTTTTCTTCTTCCTCTTCACAATCTATGTAGAATAATTTCTTCTTAGCACACTTATGACCTTTAGTGTATTTGCTATCACAACTGTAACAAAGCCCTTTTTCTATTTTTTCTTCCAATTGTTGTGGTGTCAACCTTATAGGTTGTGGAAGATTAGGGGCAATAACACTTCCATATTTATAGTTGTGAGTGGCATGCTTCCTAGTTTCCATAATTTTTCTTTCCATTTTTCTTGCTAACCTGAATGCCTTCTCTAATGAATCCGGTTACCAAAGGCGAACATCATGTTGGATATTATCCTTTAAAGTCCCTATGAAAACATCAATCCTATGCTCCTCTGAAATATTTTTTACCCTTATGTTCAATTTTTGGAACTCCTCAATGTGCTCCATTATTGAACCCTTTTGTTTGAGACTTATCAATTGGTTAAAAAAATTGTTGCTTTTTGTATCCTCATAATGTGCTGTCAATTCTTCCGTAAAAAATGCCCAAGTGATAATTTGTTTACGAGAGCAAAGCCATTGATACCATACAAATTGATTTGGTTCCAAATATAAAGTTGCAATACGTACCTTTTTTGTGTTTTGCACATTATTGAGATCGAAAAATTGCTCCATCTATAATATCCATGTTGCGGGACCTTGCCATCAAACTTCCTCATATCGTTTTTTGGAATATGGTGGGTCTTCGATCCAACATTAGAGTCTATGGAATCATGATTAAAATTTCTTTTGTTCTCATCATGAGTTTCCTTTACTACCCTTTCACCATTAGTGACCATTTCTTGTAGCAACTTATACATATTTATCTTCAATTCTTCCATCTTGTCATCCATGCCATCAATTTTAGCGTCCATGCCATTCATCTTAGCTTCCATTCCATACATCTTAGCTTCTATGCCTTTCTTTAAGCAATCCATCTTAGCTTCTACACCTTTCTTTAAACCATTCATCTTAGCTTCTACATCTTTCCTTAAACCATCCATCTTAGATTCTGTTGCTTTTTGTGGAAGTGACACTTGTTGCACTTGGTCTCGTAATTTTGATATATCATGTTGCATTTCTTCCTCTTCTTCATGAGTCATGATAGAGCTTTAAGGTTTCTTAATAGGTGTTTTCATTTTCTTTCCTCGGGACATCAATTACTGATTCAAACTAATTTTTCAAACCAAGCTTATGCAAAAATTTAAAAAAAAATACACATCTTTTTTCACTTTGTAGAAGCTTGATATTGAATCTAATGTATCTCCGCAATTTCAGATCATTCAGTTCTGAAATTTTGACTGTAGTAGCCCTCTGTGTCCTCTTTCCAATGCCACTAGTCTGATCCAAATTGGATTCTCCAAGGAAGAGTTATGCACAATCTTCCAAGATGACCTGATTATAGACTAGTTCAGTAGAGCAAACTTGTACGACATGCCACGAGTCACTGTTTTGACATTTGGCTCTAAAAAGTATATAAAAGAAAATACATTCCGTCCTCTTTCTGAACCTTCTTACGAAATTTCAATCCGATGCTCATAGAGAAAGTTATGACAATTTTTCCTAGGTCACCTATTTGGAATGTAATTCAGGAGTCTGCAAAAAGGCCAACTTCCTCAGATCATATCTCCGCAAATATAGCACGAAAAGCTCTGAAGTTTGGATCCAGGATTCAGCGTGAGTTCTTCTCAAATGGGTTTTTTTTTTAGCTTTTGAAACGTCGAAAAAAAAACGTTATAGCGAAAATTCCACGATGACCTGTTTGGAGCAGCGAAACCCTAGAATCCAAAGCTCTGATACCAAATGTTATGAAACCATCTCACAAATAGATAGAAAAGAGAGATCAACGCCTTAGAATTTAGCCTCTTCGAGGGGGCAACCTCCTTTACATTAAACAGATCAACAATTCTTGGATGATTCAAATGACAAAAACTCCTTTCTATATATAGGAGTCTAAGGAGTCACAATATAACCCTGCCGACCTAACAATAATAATATAAATCCACAAAAAGAATAATAGAAGGATTCTATGGGGCACAATAATAACAATATGGGGACAATAGGGGCACAACAATATTAATAAGGGATACAACTACAATAGTAATGGGGTAATCACTAATATTATAGGGACCCAACATCATCCATCATCGCACCAGCCCGAGTGCTAAATCGCTTTGATAAAATGCTAAGAAATTTCCTCTGACAAGGACAAAAGGACAACTAGGGGAGGTTTCATTTGGTGCAATGGAAAAGAATTAAGACACCAATATTGTACGGGGTTCTAAACATAAAAGACTTGAAACTAATGAATATAGCACTAGGGGACAATATATTTTGGAGAATAGTTTCAAGACCTAGAAGTTGGTGGAAATCCATAATATAAAGGAAATAATTGTGTATGGAAAGACTTTGTTGTTTATACCAACCGCTACATTCTAACTCCTCCCAAATCATCGCAATCTATAAAAACCATGAGAGGTAGCTAATGTTTTAAGGGAGTCCCTATTCTAGGTTCCTAGAAACAAGTGAAAAATCAAGCTTCAGGAAGATAAAATTATGGACCTCCATCACCTGAGAGAAATCTTGGAGTTAGAACCCATAGTTATTTACTTATAATCTAATGGAATCGAACAATTAAGTGATATATGAAAATGGAATAATGATTAACAGGGAATATGGAAAGGTTGGAAGTAGCTAGAAATTTCTCCACACATCCTTGCTTGTCATGAAAGATTGTTAGAAATTCTCAATCCATGGGCCCTGATTGGATGAAAAATGAAGGATGCTAGGGGTTGGGGACCAAAGGGCTCATATTCAATTAATTAATGTTATGGCAAATTTATTTCTAGCAACCTACCAACTAAGTCTAGTATGGAAAATTATTTGGGACAATAGGGATTTATCATAGGTGAATTCTTTTATCTAGTTAGTGCAACAAAAAACAAAAAATATTGAGAGGATAAACTTTGAAACAACAAGGAATTAAAGGGCCAACAATATGCTACTTGTGAAAATTATAGGAATAATTGATCCAAAATCTACTTATGTAATGTGACTTTTCCCATCAAGTCTGGAACATGGCACACAAAGATTTACTCAATATAACTCTGATTCCGAAAAATTTACAAATATATTGTGGACCTATCTTTGAGATCTTAGGAAAAAATAATTCCTTAGAATAAATTGGTTGGCCCAAAGAAAATATCTTATATGGAAGATTTGGCTAGCTAGAAACGCTGGGGTGTTTAGGGAATAGAACACGTCTCTAAAAAGGGTGGTAGTACAAGAGATGGGGTTTCTCCATGAAGCCTTTAAAGCAGGACCAAATATGTAAGAAATTTATGAAGAAATCAATGATGAGAGAGTAAGTGGATAAATACTTATTTTCCAGTAAGAAATCCCAGGACTAGCAACCATGAGGTTCAACAAGTTGTTAAGGTGGTTCAACTAAACTTGAATCGGTGAAGTTACCAGTGGTTTTCAGGATCCAAGTTTATGGGAACTCATGGGTTTTCCGATGGTATTTATATTTAATATAGCCTATTTAAAGGCCAAAATTCTCCACGTTAATCTGTCTGAGCGGCCACTCAGAACACAACTACGGTGTCTTTAGACACCACTACTTCTCTTAGTGCTCTGTGATCCTAACAAGTGGAATCAACGTTACCATGTTGGCAGGTGTACTGGTATCTACTTAAGGAGGGAATGTGAGAACTCAAGTGTGAGATGATTGATGCATTATTGAAATTAGGTCAGTCTCCCTGAGTCAAGTTTAAGGGGGCAAATTTTAGGGTGGTTTCGAAAAACTTGACTCAGTCAAGTTGCCGTGGCTTTCAGGATCCAACTTTATGGGCATCCATGGATTTTCCCATGGTATTTATCTTTAATGTAGCCTATTTAAAAGCCAAAAATATCCATGATAATTTTTCTTCATGACCATTCGAAATAAAACAACAATGTCTTTAGACACCACGTCTTCTCTTAATGTTTTCTGATCCTAACTCATGTAATATCACTCCTACGAATGAAGAAGGAAAACTTGAAAAGTTGCATGAAGGATAAACCATCCTTCTACCTCTTCTTTAATGGAGATTCTATTGGAAATTTACGTCAAGCCAATGCAAGGGGCGTAATCTAGGACCACGAGGGACATCAAATCATGAGTTTTTCCCTCAGTTTAGGGGGGAAATGAAATAATGAGGTGAAATAAATAGCCTTACAAACTGGATTGCAACTTATATCCCAAATAACAAAGGAGAAAAGAATGGTAATATGGGACTAAAAAATCATTATGAACATATTGTTGAAAAAGTGTAACTACATTCAGTCTTCATAATGACATGTAATTGTGATTTTATGTAAGAGATGTAAAGAAGAAAAATAAAATTATTATAATTCTTGCATCATGGGTTTCATGAGCAAGATATTTTATTTTAGTATACGCTCCCATTTAGAGCCCTTCAAAATTTTTTCATCTAGTCATAAAAGTATAAAGAGTCATGGTCATGAAATTAAGACATGTTACACATTGTAAAAGAGTCACACGTGTCTATGTAAGGTCATCCTCCAAGGACTTGTCACTAGCCCTCTTCAAAATGGCCTACAACAAAGGGAGAAATCTAGAAGATGATGTCAACCCTCCTTCAAGTGATCATGTCGGCCTAAAAGACAAGAGAAAAATGTATATATAAAATTACTCTACCTCTCTTTAAAGGAAGCAATTCGGTCAAAAAATTCTACAAACAAGTGAGAGAAACATACTAGAGAAAACTTCTATCTCAACAAGGCAAGAGGGAAGAAGAGTGAAGTTAGTTTGTGGATTGTTTTGGGGTAATATATCCTCCCCCCTACGAAGGTGCCAGAAGAAAGTTGAAGTTTTGCAACTACATTAAGGTGATCTTATTTGGGTAAAATATGTCGCTAGAAGGAGCTGAGTAGAAGTGTAATAGGTGTCTCTATATTGAAGAGACTAATCAAGGAAAAAAAGTGGTCTAGGTTTTTTGAAATAGGGTTGCAGACCTACAACAAGGAGACTGAGATTCTCAAGGAAGTCGAGAAGAGGAAGAAAAAGAGCAGTGTCAGAAAGGGGGCTAGTGACTTGGTCTTGGGAGTACTCTAGTGTCAAGGGTCATTTCATGGTCTTGGTGTTTTTCAATTTAAGATCTATAAGAATAATTTTGTTTGGGTTTTCCTCTCAAAGAGTGAGAGGTTTTGGACCTAGATGACAGCCCTATATACTGTGTATTTTGTCTCTCTTTTTGTTCATGAAATAGTAATTGTCTTGATGAAGAGAACACAATAATAATTACAAGAGGGAGAGTATCATAATCAAGAAGCAAAAGTCTATCCCAAGCAATTATCATAAGTAGAGAAATCACCTAACTATTGATGCCCTATATTTCTCAACATTGTTTCAGACCTAAGGTGCTAAAGTCTAGAAGAGGCATCTAATCAAGAAAGCATTCAAAGATTGAGTTTCAAGGAAGGATCAAAGTGAGACAAAAGAGATCAAGCAAGAGACCAATATATCCATCATACATATATCAAAGGAGTCATCACCAAGGAGGAGGTAGAAAAAATGGATCAAAACTATAGAAGCATTTTTGAGTTCACCGTTCATACATCACCAAAGGATTGGAAGCTCTTCAAAATACTAAGGAAGGTTAGATCAAGAAAATTGTCATAGTATTAAAGAAGGTTCATAAAAAAAAATCTCTCTCATCACCCTTTCAAGGAATAATCTTATAATATCAACATAAACATCAAGATTAAGGAGCAAACAAGAGGAACAAGAAGCATTCACACAAGTAAGTATATCAATTCATCTAAAACTACAAAAATGTCTTTTTGCAGGGAAAGAAAAAACTAGTTGGGGCTTCAAATTTCCTTGCATGGAAGAAAAGAACAAACCTAAACCTCATTGAGAATGAACTCTTGGATCACATCAAGGGGTCAATAACCCAACCTCCCAAATAAGATACTCAAGCACTGCCAAATACATGAAAGGAGAAGTGGGGGCCCAGAGAATTCTCATAGAATCCATCAAAGACTCTCTCATCCCAAATGTATCAAATTAGACACTTCAAAATAGATATATGAAAAATTGGTAGAGTTGTTTTCCATAAGTACTGTAGGAGAAGTTATCTCCCTAAGGCAAGAACTCTAAATATTAAAGATATCAAGAGAAGAAGGAATAACCTCATATTTTATGAGGATTTCACAAATAAGAGATCAACTTCACGATCTTGGTGAAATAATGTCTAACAAATAAATGACCACTATGATGAGCCTCAAATTGGGTAACTTATTGGGCTCATTTTGCCTAATTATCCTTGTTCAGTCCTTATTCAATCCTATATTTTTCATAGCTTATGCAATATTTTTTTAGTATGTTTGTGTCATTTGTACGAATAAGGGTGGTCACTCTTCCTAGGTGGCTAACACCTGCTTATTTCAAGTTCTTTTGACACATGTTGGAGCAAAACCGAGCAATCATGGGCTAGAAGACAGCCAAGCTTGAGGTGAGGATTCATAGGGTGGTTTTCTATGACATTAAATAGCCCTTCCTCGAGATCTTCACCCTCAAACTCCGATCTCACAGGCCACCAAAACCAGATCTTGAAAGCAGCCAAGCAGATTTTAGAAAAGGGACTGTCTACTGACAGTTGGACAGCCAAGTCCCCCAGATTTAGGAGGCCTGCTAGGGCCCTCGTGGTGTATAAATAAGAAGGCCTCAGCCTTCGTAAGGGACTTTTGAAACCATTGCATATTTTTGCACTACAGTGTTGTCAGCTTTAGCTCGTTTTCTTGTAGCCATTTTGGCATAACTCTTGACTGATGACTATATTTTGATAATGATAAGCAGTCCTATTTCATATCAACTCTGAGTTTTCTATAGGAGCCGTAGCTCTGAGGGTTGGGCCCAACCTGAGAGCCTAGGGCCTCCTTTATGTACTGTTATCTTTCTTTTAAGCATCGTTGTTTTCCTTTTGTGCATTTGTAAACGTATTTCTATTAGGCAGATTAAGTTGTGTGGATTAACCAGGTCACTGTTTATGAATAGAATGCTTCAGATTATTAGAATAGATTGGTAGGATAATAACAGGAAAAGGGCTCCAAAAAAAAGGGTCAACAAATACTGTTGGTTTCACCTCTTCCTTATTGGATCAGGGGCTGGAATTGAAGTAACCGTGCTGTCCCAAACAAAAACACTAGTTTGCTTTACCATGCAATCCTTAGTGTACTATTTTCATTTGAAGAAGTTGGTTATGTGTTCATATCTCTGAAATATTTCATTGCATAGTTGATATACATGGTTCTCTTTCAAATAAAGCTGTTGTTCATTCACTGTATTTTCAGTTAGATCAGATTAGCTAGGACTTTGATTACTTGCAAGACTTTGTTGATTCAGTTGAATGTATATGGTTCAGGGCATCTTTAATCCACCTAAGCTTCATCAGAGCCATCTGCTCCACCTACTAGCTAGATTCCACGTCTCACATCTGTCCTCTTGCCCACGTAACCCTACCTTTTTGCGCAATCATTGTTTCGGCCTTCTTTGAGCCAATTTAGCCATCTACACCTTCTCACCACTCCATCTGATGAGCCCCAAAAATGGATAATTATATGGGCTCATTCAACCTCCTAATTCGACTTAATCCACCATTCTCATTAGTTTATTGCATGTTTTTGATTATGTTTATTCTAATAGAATGAATTGGGTTAGTCATTATGCCAACAAGTCTAATGTGTGCTTTGTGTAGTCTTTTTGGTCAATTTGGAGACAAAATCAAAGGTTTTAATGAGCACTTGGCAGCCAAATTCGTGGGAGAACAAGGGAGAGGATTTGTAGGAAGGTGCCCCCTTCATTTATGGGCCCTTACCTCGAAGTATCCACCATCAGTTTGGAGTTCAAGGGCCACCAAATCAATTATCACAAGGGCAGCCGAGCAAGTGCTAGTAAAAGTGTTGTTAACTACAAGTTTTGGCAGCCAAGTTCCTACAGTTTAGGAGGGCTGTTGGGGTCCTCAATTTGTATAAATAAGAAGGCTTAGGGCCTCATTTTGGTTAGCCAGTAGTTAGTCACTTTGTAGGCAGAAGTTAGCTAGTTTGTAGTTCGATTTTAGTCAGTAGATTAGCTTTGCATTTCAGCACATTTTCAAGCTTCCCCTTGTGGACAGTTTTTGATGTAACTCTTCTTTTCTTGCTCAATAAAGATGAATCCAACTTTGCACCAGCTCTAAATCTCTCTTAGGAGGCTGTAGCTCTTGGGGTTGGGCCCATCTCAAGTGCCTAGTACCTCCTTTGTTTATCTTTATATGTTTTTGCTACATTCTTAGAATAAAATCTGCTATTTAGATTTAAATCTTGCTTTGTTATTTAGATTGCTTTTGATGGTTAAAGTAGCTTCTTATGTTTAGAATAGATTGGTAGGATAATAACAGGAAAAACGCTCTAAAAAAGGGTCAACAAACACTTTTGGTTTCACCTCTTCCTTATTGGATCAGGGGCTGGAATTGAAGTAACCGTTGTTAAGTTATGGTATGTTCTATGATTATAAAAGTTTACTTCTTTTTCTTATTATATTCCACTGATTAGCAATCACATGTACATAAAGTAAAGTGCAGATAGAACATTAAACGATCGACAGAAAACAAGCCAAGACAAGAGACACAAGATGTGGCAGCTAGCCAGGGACAAACCCCACAATGTGTGGGGAAACCCTTTGATCAAATCTTCTTTTATCTTGAATAATTCAGCAGAGATAAATAGTACAATAAATTTGATTCATATCAGCAGTAGCAAACCCTAGATCAGTAGCATCAGCATTAGCGGTTTCATTATCAAACTAGGGCAGACCATATCTCATAAATCGACAGTTGGATTGACTTCATTCCACCACCAAAAGTTTCGGCTTCCAGAGGAGGTTCAGATGAACCTACAGTGCAGTTCAGATGAGGAGATCTTCTAGGCCACGCAAGTCAATCTTTACTTCTGCAGTTGCAGCTTCAGTTTCAGCAGTTTCTGGCTTCAAACTAGGGCAGTCGATATCTTGCAAACCGTTCGTCGGATTGACTTCATTCCACCACCAAAAGTTGCGGCTTTCAAAGGAGGTTCAGATGAACCTACAGCGCAGTTCCAAAGAGGAGATCTTATAGGCTACGCAAGTCAATCTTTACTTCTGCAGTTGTAGCTTCAAATTCAACAGCTTCCGGTTTCACATGTGTGAGAGAGAGAGACCCATTTCAGCGTAGTAGAGAAGAGTCTCATATCTGCGCAGTAGAGAGAGAGAGATGTGATGAGATGAGTGAGTCCAAATGAGGAAAAGTCCTCTTATATCTATACACAACGTTGGTGGGTGAATAGATGCGACTGTTGGGCTTCTGAGCCTAAATGAGTTGTAGGTCGGCTTGATAATAATTCCATAATCAAAATAAATTCATATCTTCATGAATACTTATCGGAATTGGATGATCTTTATATCAATCCTACACCTCTCGACGAGAGGAATCTAATAAAAATATTATTAGCCATGAATAAGATGACCCACATGAAGTTTTGTCCTGGTTTCCAATTTTAACACTCCATCTCAACCATCGAGAACTTCATCTGCAATCTGTCTATCGGTCGCTACTATTCATCCATCAAATTCACTGCCTTGTACAGCCTGAACCTTGCCCTGCTCTGCTCTATTTTGCCTGTTCTGCTTTGTCTTGTTCTACCCTGCAATGATCTGTACTATTTTGTTCTGTTCTGCTCTGTTCTTGCATTGTTCTGTTCTACTCTGCTTTTGTCCCAATTATGAAGAAGAAGAAATGATTGAGGATGTATCATACTGACTCAAATTCAGTCTCAGAGTATGTACCACTGGTCCTAGACCAGTCTCAACCAACCCAAAGTCAGCGTCATAGTGAGTACAACTCCAATGGTCCCAGACCAATATCATCCTCCACTGACTCAAAGTCAATCTCAGAGTATGTACCACTAATCCCATACCAGTCTCAACTGACCCGAAGTCGGCGTCATAGTATGGTACAACTCCTACCACTGGTCCCAAACCAGTATCATTGATCCCAGATCAATGGAGGTCATCCTAGCATAGGGAGTACGATAGTTACAACGATGCATCCATCGGTACTACTATGGTCCCTAACATCATTTCCCTGCTCATTGATCAGATGAGAGGTACTTCCCATGAGTCCCAGACTGCATGGGTAGGATGCCTCGATAGGAGAACTAATCAATCCTGTCCTCACAGGAGAACACATCAATCCTGCTACAATTTCCATGGAGAACACATCAATCCAGGCCTCACAGGAGAACACATCAATCCTGCTACAATTGCCATGGAGAACACATCAATCCAGGCCTCACAGGAGAACACATCAATCCTGCTACAATCGTCGTGGAGAACACATCAATCCAGGCCTCACACGAGAACTAATCATCCTGCTACACAGGAGAGCGAATCATCATGTTCCACAAGAGATCGAATCATCTTGTCCCATAAGAGAGCGAATCATCTTGTTCCAGTGTGCACCACCAGGGGAGGGTGAGTCACCCTGTGGTCATATGTTGCTCCAGTAGGAACCGCAAGCCCTGAGAGCTCCCAGAGCTCAATGTATGCAACATGCAGGACCCTTGTACAAGGGTTTCTTGCCGACGCCAAGTCGTTTGGGAAAATCACAGATTAGATCTTTCCTCAGGGATTTGACAAGGTGTATCAACCTGTACATCGTCTTAATGTGATGGAGCTTCCTTGGTCATCGACTTACCATATCCCAGATGATGTCTATCTGCTGGAGCAATTGACGAATACGGGATTCCTCAATAATCAAATCCCACCTCTGGTTGTTACAGAGAATCATAGTGGTATCCAATGTAAATCCAAACAGCTCACTGAAGAGCTTTCGCAACCAGATTGCCTCACATGAGGTTATGCTAGCAACAATATATCTTGCTTCGGCGGTGCTCAAAGCCACCGAATTCTGCTTCCTGCTCATCCAGGATATCGAAGCATATCCCAAGGTGAAACAGTACCCGGAAGTGCTCTTACGGTCCACCACACTGCCTGCCCAATCAACATCAGTATATCCAAGTAGTCTCACATCTCCGGCAGTGTATCTTAATCCATGAGAGATTGTGTCCTGAAGACATCTTAGAAGATTCCTGGCATCAATCCAGTGAAGCTCAACCTAATATGAGCTCACAATGCTAACTGTAAAACATATTTTCGGATGGAGGTTCACCAAGAACATCAATGTGAATGAGTTTTTGAAACTTAGAGGTATTTCCCAAGTCTGGTCTGACATCACTACCATATAACTTCTAAAAGTTAAGATCCTCGAGGTAGTCACAGGCTTGCAGTCCATCATACTGAATCTTTCCAATATATTTACCACATATTTTCCTTGAGATAGGAAAATTTCCCCTTGGATTCTGCCACACTTCAAGTCCTTGGTCCTTCATTTCAAATTCAGAAGCCATCTCCCTCTTACAAGAGGTCATCCACATACAACACCAGTATGAGAGGCTTGTCATCTTCAACCGTAAAGTAAAGGTTAGGATCAGCTTCACTCCTAGTGAATCCCAGCTTCATCAAGTAGCTATCGATCCTCTCATACCATGCTCGAGGTGCTTGCTTCAAACCATAGAGAGCCTTCTTCAACCTGCATACATGAGATTTTCAATCATAAATCTCAAATCCTTCAGGTTGCTCCACATAGACCTCTTCTTTGATAGAACCATGCAAGAACGCGGTCTTAACATCCATCTGATGTAGGTTCCATCCTTGTGAAGCCACAAGGGCTATGATCAAGCAGATGGTCATATATCTGGCAACAGGTGCAAATATCATAGTCGATACCTCCCTTCTGGGATAAACCACGAGCAACAAAATGAAGCTTATACTTTTCCATACTTCCATTTGTTGCATGCTTTATCTTGTAAAGCCATTTTGAAGTAACAATTGTCTTGTCCAGGGTCTGGGAACTACTTCCTAGACATCATTCTCGATAATAGAATCATATTCAATGGTCATAGCATCGTTCCATAGTTAATGCTTGATGACATCTGAGAATGATGAAGGTTCATTTTGTATGATCGTGCTCATGATGGTCAGGTATCCCTGATACCTGTTAAGTTTCTTACTTTGATGGAAGGTTCCTCAGGGTGCAGCATGTCCTTCAGCATCATCAAGTATCCCCCTAAGCCATGAAGACCTCTTCCTAGAAGAGGAAGGCTCATGTGGATGAGGATCAATCGGATCCATGGGTTCTTCTACATCAGGCATTGATTCATCATCCTTTTCTTTCGGTTCCCTGGTGTCGGCTTCTTGAGAGCTCCTCAAAGTTGGAAGATTGATCACCTTGCTGAGAGCCATATCTTTGTCAAAGGGGACATCATGACTGATTATGACTTCCCTTTGACCGATGGTGAACATTTCTTCAGGAGTTTAGGAACCCAATGCTTGATGAGGGCATCGATTTTGTACATATACAACGGTGATTGTAGTTTCAGCCCATAGAAACTTCGGAAGTCTTTGATCATGTAGCATGGCCTGGACAGCTTCCATCATCGTGTGGTTCTTCCTTCTCACCACACCATTCTACTCAGGAGTATGTGGTGTAGTAGTCTCCCTCTTAATGCCAACCTCAGGTATGGTTGAGTAAACCAATTGTAATATATCGGAGGTCTTGCTTTGGCTTGAGGGGAATGGTCCCCATTTGAGCTTTCCTTTGGCACATCCTGGACATACACCTTCTTTCTCTACTTGGAATTCGGGCATCCCTGTTACCATCTATCTTACATCGGGTAGAGATTTGTAATGAAGGTGGGCAAACCTCTGATGCCAAAGTTCGGACTAAAGAGTTGTGTCACAAGACATGACACCTAGCGGACTTCCATCGACCTCATATAATGAATCAACACTAAACCCAAGAGTAAAGGCATCTTTAACATTATTTTTCCATATACATACCTTGCCATTGCTGAAGGTTACCTTGTAGCCTCTGTCTTCCATTACTAGGTTCCTTTTGAGGTCAGGTGCATTTAATACATCCTAGAATTTCTAGCCTTCTTGAATGCTTGTCCTCTTCCTTGACTCCGAGCTCTCCTCTTACCTTTGCTGTTGAATTTGTCATTCCTTTGATTGCCATCAGAGGGATTTCGAGTTGCACCATTGCATACTGTACCGTGCTTCTCTAATCATGATTATCATCATGCTACCCATGTCCATGATTTTATCCATCATAATGCTGCTCAAACTAGTGTGCATCATCATCATGCTATCCTATATGTCCATGATCTCATGTTGCCCTTTATGTCCATGATCTCATTCATCATGATGCTCATGTTCTCATACATAGTGACTTGCTTTATCACAAATGTAACATCGTCATTTTCTTCTAGCCTTAGGTCCAGCCTTTCCTTTTGATTTAGTCCCGGAATTATTTCTTTTCTTTGCATGAGAAGAAAAGGCAGCAGGAGGACCTTTAGGCATGGGCATTTCTTGCACTTCTTCCCTTGTTTCTTCTTGAATGCATCTAGCCATTAGTTCCTCGAAACTAGGAATTACATTATTGTTCAGAAGAGTAGTCCTGAACACATACCATTCAGATGGTAATCCTCCGAGAGTTGTGAGTGCTATTTCTCTGTCAGTAATGGTTTCCCCAATAGATAGGATATCGTTCTTGAGTAATGGTAATTCTTAAGAAGTATGCTTGCATACTTTCATCTTTACCCTTCTTGATTTCCCTCAGCTTATTTCTAAGAAACAAAACTTCATTTGCATCATTAACTTTAAACAAACTCACTAGTCTGTCGTAGATTTCCTAGGAGGTGTCTAGATCAGAGATGTAGGCCACCAAGCGCCTGTCGATAGAGTCTCAGATGATCTTCTTTGTTTTGACTTCTCCATTTTTCCATTTGTTCCAGGAAGCAACAGATGCATTTGATGAAGGCTTAACAATATTGCCTCTTACATGGTCCAGCACTCCTTGATCTTCAAGGGTTAGATCGATAGACATCTTCCATCCGTGATAGTCAGCTTTCTCACGGAACTTGTCTTCGGCAGGAAAGAGTGTTGAGGACCCCATAGTTCTTTTAGGATAGCCTTGCCAATCTTCTCTTCAATGATTGCTCTTGCTCTTGCTCGGGCTTTGTCTTCACCTCAGCTCTGATACCATGTTAAGTTATGGTATGTTCTATGCTTATAACAGTTTACTTCTTTTTCTTATTATATTCCACCGATTAGCAATCACATGTACATAAAGTAAAGTGCATATAGAACATTAAACGATCGACAGAAAACAAGCCAAGACAAGAGACACAAGATGTGGCGGCTAGCCAGGGACAAACCCCACAATGTGTGGGGAAACCCTTTGATCAAATCTTCTTTTATCTTCAATAATTCAGCAAAGAGAAATAGTACAATAAATCTGATTCATATCAGCAGTAGCAAACCCTAGATCAGTAGCATCAGCATTAGCGGTTTCATTATCAAACTAGGGCAAACCATATCTCACAAACCGACAGTCGAATTGACTTCATTCCACCACCAAAATTTTCGGCTTCCAGAGGAGGTTCAGATGAACCTACAACGTAGTTCAGATGAGCAGATCTTCTAGGCCACGCAAGTCAATCTTTACTTCTGTAGTTGCAGCTTCAGTTTCAGCAGTTTCCAGCTTCAAACTAGGGCAGTCGATATCTCGCAAACCGTTCGTCGAATTGACTTCATTCCACCACCAAAAGTTGCGGCTTTCAAAGGAGGTTTAGATGAACCTACAGTTCAGTTCCAAAGAGGAGATCTTATAGGCCACGCAAGTCAATCTTTACTTCTGCAGTTGTAGCTTCAAATTCAACAGCTTCCGGTTCCAGATGTGTGAGAGAGAGAGACCCATTTCAGCGCAGTAGAGAAGAGGCTCATATCTGCGCAGTAGAGAGAGAGAGAGATGTGATGAGATGAGTGAGTCCAAATGAGGAAAAGACCTCTTATATTTATACACAACGTTGGTGGGTGAATAGATGCGACTGTTGGGCTTCTTAGCCTACATGAGTTGTAGGTCGGCTTGATAATAATTCCATAATCAAAATAAATTCATATCTTCATGAATACTTATCGGAATTGGATGATCTTTATATCAATCCTACACCCGTCGACGAGAGGAATCTAATAAAAATATTATTAGCCATGAATAAGATGACCCACATGAAGTTTTGCCCTGGTTGCCAATTTTAACAACCGTGTTGTCCCAAACAAAAACACTAGTTTGCTTTACCATGCAATCCTTAGTGTACTGTTTTCATTTGAAGAAGTTGGTTATGTGTTCAGATCTCTGAAATATTTCATTGCATAGTTGATATACATGGTTCTCTTTCAAATAAAGCTGTTGTTCATTCACTTTATTGTTAGTTAGATTAGATTAGCTAGGACTTTGATTACTTGCAAGACTTTGTTGATTCAGTTGAATGTATACGGTGTAGAGCATCTCTACCACTACTTCATCCTCCTAAGCTTCATCAGAGCCATATGCTCTATCTCCTAGCTAGGTTCCTCGTCTCACATCTGTCCTCTTGCCCACTTAACCCTACTGTTACAGGGAAAAGTGTCTATTAAGAACTACTCTATCCCACTAAGGTGTGATAGCTGCCTTAGAAACAAACAGAGAAAAACTACTTTTGTATTTCCTTTATGAATTATAGATAGAGAGGAATAGAAAGACAAACCTCTGTCTTGCACTAATCCTTCGATTTGATCACTCTCTTCTTTGATAGTCCCCAGCTACCTGCTCCCTTGCATGCCCAGCTTCACAAAGTACCTGTAAGATCACAGAAGCATAGCACTATACAAAGACATGGATCTATAATCATAAACAATCTAGGATCAGATGTAAATTGACCATACAAATGTAACAAGCATCAATGATACAACTGCATGGAGGAAAACTCAAATAGCTTTTATTGATAAAACAAGAAAAGATCCAGGAGGAGTTACAACCGGCTGTTCTGACCCAGCATCAACCTCCCAGCAAAGAAGTCCCTCTTCACCTAAAACAAAGCTTAGATCACCCAACAATCTGATGTTTGTCTCTAGAAACCAACAGCAATTCGTTACAATGTGCAAAATTCCAGCCCCTGGATCTCTGGAATGAGGGATCCATATATAGATATCTGTAAGGGGAATGAGTCAGCTTGTGATTTTATTAGTGTCTTCTCTCTGACAGTTCTTGCTTCCACTTGGAGACTGAGGGCCTCTTACTCATCCTTGGTCGAATTCAGTGAGGCAAGTGTCACAGGGGAAGAATCTGGAAGCTTCCATTGCCTCTCCACCTCGCGGAATGACACTGCCATTTTTTATTTCTCACCCATCGCACCCCAAAGAAGGGACTTTTGAAATGCAATGCACCCTCTCAGTGTATTTGGGTGAGATACAATGCACCTAGCCAGTGGAGCAGCTGCAATGATCCTGTTTTGACCAATTCTGAGTAGTTTCTCATGGAGAACTTCTGGGAGAAGCTGTAATCTATTGACCTTGTTCCTTTAGGGGTTAGAACAACCCTTTTAGGGACTTAGGAACCCTTGGTTTATGGACATTTCATGCTTGGGTGCAGAGCACAAAAATGTCTATAACAGTTGCCCCCTAAAGTATGAGGTCGTTAACCTTTTGGTGTCCGGTGAAATGCTTTATTATGAGGATCCAAAGTTCTTTCAATGCTGGGAGGAGACCTGTAATAAGATACAATAAAATACATTATCTTCATAATATTTTCATGATCTAGCTGAGGTGGGCATTCCCATGCTCAACTTTATAAATTCATTTTCATGTACATAGGACAGACAATCGTCTGAGTGTAGACTGATGATTCTAGTAGAGCCATCATCCTTTTGGTAGGATGATTATCTGTGCTGCAATGATGTACATTTAATGTCCTTATTTCCCTGAATATATATTGCAGCCCGGATGGATGAAACTAGATCCGGGGTCTTCAATCTCGTCCGATCTTCACTCAAAGTACAAGTTGATCCATGTGAGAAATGTTCTGAAGTCGAACATGGAAAGACATCGCTTGATTACCAGTCAATGATGTAAACTGTTAACAAGCGCGAGAGGAATCACCGATAATGATAATGACCCTCAAGGTACTGCAGTATAATTCACGTGGTGTGAATAAAGGACTTGGCGTCGAACACCATGCAAAATCTTTCGGTCGAAGGCCATTGATGTAAACCTGTCGCCGGAAGTGAGAAACTTGCCATTGAGGCATGCAAGCTTGAAAGTACTGAATGGGGTGTTCCTAGATCATCTTCTTGGATAATGAGCTGATGTCGACAAGAAGTGATCCGTCATAGGAGGGCCTGAATGAATCCCACATCAATGACACGGAACGGAGCAAATGATTTTAATGGAGGTGAAAATGATCTGATGATATAAGGTTCAGGGTGGCGGTCATGAAAGAATGGAGTATAACGTATGGTAGTGGGTGAGACACAAGTGAATCCTCTGAATGACTTCTCTTGAACATATCGGCAACACTGATGTGATGGATCGGTAGCATTAACCCCAAATGTGGATGGTATGGCGTGACCATGGTGATGTGACCGGTGAATGAAACAACCCAACCCGACTCGGACACGGAGCGAAAGTGTCATGTTCAAGAGCGACTTTCTACCAACAAAGTTTCTTTGAGTTTTCTTCCCAATTTTCCCCAGTCATTGCTGACCAGTACCTCTTTATTTTTGTCAAGCTTGAGGAGGATAACATATGCCTGTTCTATAATTTTCCCTTTGGGCAAACCCATCGCTATGTTTTAACGAGCTTAGCGATAGTGAAACTCGTTCTCATCTATAGACAAGTTTGTCACTATTAATCTTTTTAACGAGTTTAACGACAAAGATAACTCGGTCCTTTTCAATTTTAGAGAGTTTGAAAAGGAACGTAAAGGTAACTCCAAAATTCTTTTTTCGTCATCTAATCCCTTAAGTCTGAAAAAGTATAAAACAATACAGAAGGGATGAATTTTCGATACTTTTAACGAGCCGAACAAAACAAGCGCTCGATATTTTTGTGTAATAATCCCTCAGGTCCAAAAAGATTAAAATCTAGAGGAGGGATAGCACTTCCTGTCCCTTTAACGAGCTAGAGAGGCCAATGGCTCGGCAATCTTTTCATATTTTACAAGTCAGTTGAAAAGAGCTTAAAGGAGACTCGTCTTTTGAGGAACGAGTGATAAAACGGGTAGCAGCTGATTCCAGGTAAGGTTTGGAATTT
Source organism: Pinus tabuliformis (assembly GCA_031772625.1). NCBI lineage: Eukaryota > Viridiplantae > Streptophyta > Pinopsida > Pinales > Pinaceae > Pinus > Pinus tabuliformis. The sequence continues at coordinate 460,135,843 of CM062804.1, read as the reverse complement.
TCCAATCACGGCAGTGTCACAAGGATGGCTAGTGAAATCACTCTTCGCAGCTGTTCCTCAAAATGGGTAAACAATCAAATGGAGGTGAATGATCGACCAATGAAAAAGTGGAGGTGACGGTGCAAAAACGACCAAGGCTTTAACAGCTGAAGTACTACATTCACGATGGTTATTTACTGTGGAATAGTTCATTTTTTAATGAGCTTAAACACGGGGAGAAACATTTGCTCATGTCTTATGTTTATTTTTTAATGTGCTTGAACTATGTGCTAAAACTGCTCAATGCGGGTTTATTTTTTAACGAGCTTGAACCTTGCGGTAACACTGCTCGATTAATCCAGTCGTGTGATAAGAATGTCTCATATAAAACGAAAATTTTTAGAGTTTTTCCCCACATCCTTTCTTTATGCAAGTTAGGAGACGACTAATCCTACGAGTTTAAAGGGTTAGAGGTCCCAAAAATTAAAATAAATGACCAGTGGGAAAACCATGGACGACACTCGAATTGGTATGCGACTTGAGGCTAGACATGGGCCTGATGTCCAAGGTACCAGACTGTATATGACTTATTAACTGTGAGGAGCAGGAAGAAGTCGGAAGGAGATTCTTGACGTAATCACTAGATCAGTGGCTGGTTGGAGAGACCTTCCAAGAAAAGAAAGTGTTTACATAGTTATAAGAAAGCATAAACAAATAAGCAGTACATTCTCTTCTTAGCAATCAATGATTGAAAATCATTACTTTTATTCAATAACAGATAATTATCATCAAAACTAATTACTAGGTATATTCTGTTGTTTTCTATGACTAGATATGCATCATGTCGCTTACATTGTTAGTTATATTCTGATTGTCCACATATACATTGAAAAATCATAATGAAAGGAATACTTGTAGCTTTAATCAGCTCCAAGAAAATAATTCAAAACCCTTTTGGGATAATCTTTTATCAGCAAACTAGAGAAATTAACTAAAAGAACAGTTTATGGTCTATTTAGAATAAATGTTACGTTTATAACAAAACCATGAATCACATTTTAATTGAATACCTATAGATCACAGAGATTAAGCCAAAAAGTATTCATTTTAACAATTATAAATGTTTCTATAGACTGCCAGGTGCAAACAAGAAGACACTTACTGAAAGCCATTTCACAACCAGATCAGACCAGGCTTAACTTTAATTATATAAATTCATCGACCAAATTGCGAGGGTTCTTCGTGGCTCTCGGTCGCTTTCCGAAGAAAAGACCAAGGGCCAACCACCCACGCATTCTTTAGTTTCTAAAGTACTTAAACTGAGCATTCTGTAACTCTGAATAACTAGATCAGCGTTGAAAAACCGCCAAAAAAGAAAATAAAACCTCTTAAATAGAATGTTCGAGTCATAACACGATTACAGAATGGAAATACCAAAAAACAGGTTTAAAACCCTTAATATTTTAGCTAAACTGTTCATTGAGCCGTCCCATCTCTGTTTATTCAAAAACAAAACGTAAACCCTCATCTAGTTCCTTCCAAAGCAGCTATAAATTTAGCGCTAGCCGAACCTTAGCATGAACCTAGCCTCTAAACCACAGAAACTAAATTACATAAAACAAGGCAGAATGCTTTCATTAATTCACTGATGTTTGAAGGTATTCTTTACCCTGTAAGTTGCGTGAGGGTTTGCTGATAAAACCAACCTGTGACTAGAAGACAACAACCCGTATAAGGAAGACTCCCAAACTCTGAAATTCTTTGGGAATGTATGGACTAAACAATACTTGCAAATGCACAACGTCGGGGTTAAATCTTGTAGGAAAACGAGAACAACAACTGATATAAGTAGAAACATGTTTAAAGGTTTCTCATTACCTGCGTAGAAGTATTGCGTGAAAAGAAATGATGAACACCTAGAAGGCCTATTACAGTCGTTAGTGACTCTTCTAAGATAGAGCAAATAAAGAAAGAACAATTCTGTAGTTGTATAGGATCTTACTTCTAAGGGAGCATAGTTTTTCCTCATCTCATCCTTTCTAGGGTGTGCAAAAACATCAGACAAAAGAACTACCTGCATAGCAGAGAACCAGATGATCATGAAGAATCATTCTGATCCAAAAATGAAATCATCTAAAGGAAATTAATAGTAAGAGACTTTGGTACATTACCTGGACCCCTGCCAGACCTCATCGGGACGAGGAGAGCACGTCGACGCCATGGTTTTCCTTCAAACCCTTAACAGGTTGCAAAGCCGAGCTACAAGGTTTGCGAAGTACCAAATGGAAAACGTACATAGCTAAAAGCCTGAAGTGTGTCACACGTTTAACCCAGGAGTGCAAGGACCATTGGATCCTCAGATCCAGATCCCACGGTGGTGAGTCGACTCGACGATCAAGACTCCAACTTGTTTTAGCGAGAGCATTTAGTGAACTATTGTCAGACATTTAAATTTGGAGCCGCAGGTGTCAACTCCACCCTCGGTCCACTCCCACTTCATTAAAAATGCTACTATATCAATGAATTATGCCATTAGGGGTATATCAAATGCGAAGGAATATCGTGAATGTGCAGGGCAATCCACATTCAATCTTTAAGTATTCACATAACCTTAGTTGATAGCCCTTGTGATGTGCTTGTAATATAGTTAAGGGCTGTGATTTAAATAAATAAAAAATTGTTACGTGTGTTAAGATGTTACAACAGATTTGTAATATTAGAATTTTAACCATAGGATCCATTAATTCATACCCAAAAGTTTCCTAGATTTGTATGACAAGGGAATTATGTTAGAAACTTAATCCCAACCACCTAGTTAAACAATCTAACAACAGATTCATACCCAAAAGTTTCATAGATTTGTATGACAAGGGAATTGTGTTAGAAACTTAATCCCAACCACCTGGTTAAACACTCTAACAACAGTTATACTTGTTAAAAGTATTTTGCAGGTTGCGATTTTGTTTGCACGGGAAAGGACTGAAGCTATTGTAAAAGTATAGAGTATAATTATAGCACTGACCATTCCACAACACACAGAGAATTTAAAGCACTTAATACACAGTTGGTAAAATGTATATTCAAACATTTACTATGCAACTCTTAGTCGCATCTGCAACCTCCGTAAAAAACCCTCATTTTGTATCATGATCCATCCCGTCCCGTGTATTAATGAATGGCTCGGTCATATAATAAATATGAAAGTAAAAGTCATTTGCAAAAAGGGTCAGAGAGAGTAAAAATCTGGGAGGTCGTGAGGAGAAAATCATGGAGCAATTTGTGTTAAGCCGCGTGAAAATGAGTTTTACAGGATTTTACAGAAACTTACTCAGCAACCCCAGTTAATGGTAAATCACAATAACTTTTTGTGCTTTCACTTCGTTTGTCTGTGTTGCTATGGATTAAATTTCTTTTTCAATTAAGCCTCCCTCTCTATAATATGTAATTGCGATATCCTTGCCACAACTCAAATTGACTTTGCCCCAACCAATTTCTGAACCCATCTCCTCTCCTCTCCTCTCCTCTGTGCCTTGAAATTTTCTAACAAACAAATTAATAATTACCATACTTGGAGAGAAAGAAGAAGAAACCTGCCTAAAGTCTACAAGCTTTATTTGAAGGAGGGAATTTGAATTATTGGCAATGAGAATGTTGTCAGGTTTTATATCTCGGTGGGCGGTTCCAATGGAGTGTCAGTAATTGATGGCCTCCATGAGCTCCGTAGAATGGCTACGACCTCCTCTTCTAAGAAGGGAACTGTATTCTTCCTGCTGACTATTCTGTTGAACAGATCTCCACCTGAGCACATATCCATTAACAGATGGACAAACTTATCATCCTCATAAATGTAGTGAAGGGCAACCACTGCGGGGTGACCTGAGACACACTGCATGATCTTGATTTCATTGTTGAAGCATTCTCTGTCCACGGAATCGTGCAGATCTTCTTTTGTTATGGTCTTGCAGGCGGCTTGTTGCCCACTTTGCTTGTTGAAACATCTCCTGTTGACTCTGAATCTGCCTCTGACGATCACCTCCTCTTGCAATCAGTAGTCCCGAAGGAGGGCGTAAGTCATTGCTGGTCACCTCTAATCTCACAAATTCGTTTGGAATAAAAAGAGAAATGAGTTGGCTGTAGGGTGTCAGATCTCTCCAAGCACAAATTTGGTATTGGAAACACAAGTTGGCTCTGAATTTAAGGAAATGGCAGCAGGGTAGTGACGTATGAAGTGAAGTGAAATTTCAAGGGAATCTGAAAGGGCAGGCTGTCGCAGCAATCAATCGATGATTGGAGTATTTAGTTATTTTTTCTTCTGAGGAGAGGTTGGAATATAATTGGTTTCTGTAATTCATGTGGAGCGGTCAGTATTTCAATATTGGGTACTGTTATCACTCCAGGAAACTCTCCTAGGTTGTAAATCAGAGATGCCTCGTAACATATAAATTTTAATATTGTTCTCTGAAATATTGGAATGAAAGACGGTTTGGATCAATTCGGATAACCATTTCAGTTCTATTCACACTCAAGGCATGCATGAACACCCCCAATAACACAAGGCCTTAGACTGCTAATGCTCAATAGTTTGTAGATTTAATGGATAGATGGAGAACACTGACTATGCCAGCAGGTTGCATACATGGACCTATACGAATGACTAGCTACAGGCAAAAAATAAACTTACTGATTATACCGGCAGATGCGTATATAATTACACATATAAATGGCTAGCCATAGGTATCAAAGAAGCTTGCAAATCTAATATATCAAAGCAGAGATAAGATGACAATTATCTGGCCTCGAACACACAGAAAACCTGAACAAACTGTTCGGGTGTAAGCATAGAACAGAAGAGAAATGGACATTAAACATGTAGCAGCAAAAGAAGCTTGTATTACTAAAGATTACAGATGAGAAGCTTGAGAAAACAGGGGAGGAATAATATCTCCAAAAGTTGAACCCTTATTACATCTTGTTTTCAGCTATTTATAGCTTGTTTGCAATGGTCCCCAGGCTTTTGAGGCTTCAGGTGTCTTAATCTATCCTTCTGTCTTGTTTAACTGATTGATTCCCTCAATAGGTAGACATGGCTCGGCGGTTTTCCTCTTCTTACAAAGAAATAACCATACTCAGATATTTTGGGTGGCATGTTGTGATGCATAGGAGCTCCCTCGTGCCAAAGATGCCCCATTAAGTTCGTTAGGATGACTTCTGCACTGGCAAGGCCGTTAATGCTCCATGATTTTATTTGATTTGGGTTGAGGCGTGTAGTGGCCCTTCCCCTTCCCTTTCTGGGTTCAGTTTGCCAGCCGCTGTCCCTCTGCCGAATCCTTCTTCTGGTATATAACATAACTGCATGGTTCCTTCAAGGATGGCTTGCCACTTGAACCTGCAATGGAGTGGTTGTCGTTCTTATGAAATCCCTGCACCGGTCCCTTTCAGGCAATAGCTGTAAATGTTTCTTTTCTGTTATTGTGTCTGTCTGGGTCATAAACAGCGAAAATGTTGCGACACTGCTAAATCCCGCCCATTTCTGTTTCACTTGGACTTCAAACATCCTCAAACATGGCATAAATTTCTATCGGGTCCGCCTTTCGGGTCACAGTCGCATATCGCAGGCGGCCGATCCCTTGTTTTTTTAATATTTGAACAATATACATAAAACAGCTGCAAAATCATGAAAAATAGCTCTGGCAGATTTGAAGGACATATATATTTTACTTTCGAATCCCATCGGATCCAAAACCCATCATAATCGGCATCTGCCCAGGGCTTCCCTTTATATTCTCTTTATACAAAGAAAATACACCAAATACATTGAAAATGATATGGGCGCGGACTTTAAAAAATATGAAATGGAGTGTTGTGCATATATCGGGTCCGGCCCATCGGCCTGCACCATCATTTGTGTTAAATCCCCGCCCCTTCGAAAGTGCCGATGCGATATCGGCGATCACCGCGGACCCGATATTTTATAAAATGGAGTGTTGAAGGGTCATCGGGTCTGGCCCATCGCATCAGCGCATAACATATGTGAAGGCCCTGTACTCTTTGGCAGCCCCGATAGCGAAATGCCGATGTGATGCGAGTCGTTGATCTGTGCACACGATTAACGGCCTTGATCAAATCGCTAGACTGCAATCGCAATGCCACTGCCGATACCGCCGACCCGCCGATCGCCGATATTGCTGCGGACTTGATATTTTATAAAATGGAGTGTTGAAGGGCCATCGAGTCCGGCCCATTGCATCGGGGCGTAACTTATGTTAAAGCCTGCCCCTTGTAATCGCCGATAGTGCAATGCCGACATGATCTGGACCGTTGATCGGCCAGATCCAACGGCTGATATGATTTCGGACCCTTAAGCCTGCAACTTTGGTTTTTATGTGATTTTTTGGGTATTTTCACCTTCCGATAGTGTAATTCTGCCCTCCAAAGGGCTTCCCTCTTGCAACCTCTTTGATCGGTGGGTAGCTTTTGTCTTGTCTTGATGGTTTGAACAGCAAACATGGATTTTGGGCTGACTATAAGCATATTTGCAGCCTTTGAGAGATTTTTGAATCTATTTTTAATCCATTTGCATAGCAAAGCTAACACCGGCTCCTTCTAGGGATGAAATCCTCCCTGTGAGGTCTCAAGAACTGCAGATCAATGCCTTTCCTGTAGAAAACAAATTAGCCAAAATTTCCTAGTGTTCCATTGGGCATGGAGTCTACTTTTCTTATACTAAAACTGAAGAAATAAAATATTTACAGTTTTAAGTCCTAAAGAACTTAAATCACATAGCTTTTCAAAAACCGCCCATTAATTGGGCCATCAAAATCTGGTTCTCCCTCCATACTTTTCAGTATGAAGGTATTGTTCCCTTGAATCTGTGAAATGATGAAAGGGCCCGTCCAGAGAGCATCAAATTTCCCATGATTGCCTTTCTTTTCTTTAAATGCATCCCATTTCATAACCAAATCCCCAACCTACAAGTTGTCTCTCTTTGCCTTCTTGTCAAAGACTTCCTTGATCCTCTGCTGATGTGTTGTGGCTTTTTTAATCAGCTGCTCTCTGATCTGATATAATTCTGTTAAATCAGTGATTCTATTGGCCATAACATCTTCTTCATTCTGCGCTGTTTGGAGTAAATTTGCCACAGGAAGAGTAAGCTGAATTGGAAAAATAGCATCAGTACCATATACCGGCTTGAAAGGAGAGCAGCCTGTAGATCTTTTGATGGTCACTCTGTCTGCCCATAGTGCATATTTGAGCTTTGTATCCTAATTCTTCTTATTATCTTCTAACAACTTCTTAATAATCCTGATCAGAATTTTGTTAGAGGATTCTGCTAGACCATTCCCTTGGGGGTAATAGGAGGTGGAATGAACAAGCTTAATGCCCATTGAATCACACATTTCCACCAACTCTTTTGCCTTGAAGGTTGCTGCATTATCTGTTATAAGCTTATGTGGGCAACCAAATATGCTGAAAATGTTTTCTGATAAAAATTTCATTACCACATTATGATCAGCCTTCCTTGTTGGGATTGCTTCAATCCATTTTGTAAAATAATCAGTGGCAACTAATATCCACCTGTGCTGGCCACTAGAGTGCGGGGTGATTTCACCAATGAAATCCAAGCCCCACTGCTGAAAAGGTCCTTTTGCAATTATTGGCTTTAGGGGCAGGGATTTTAACTACTGCTTTCCTTCAAATCTCTGGCACCTGTCACAAGATTTAACAAAAGCAAATGCATCAGAAAATAAAGATGGCCAATAGTACCCAGCTCTGAGAATCTTTTGGGCTGTAGTTCTCCAATAATGATGTCCTCCACACATGCTATTATGGAACTGCTGCATAACTTCTATTGATTGTTCTTTGTCCAGACATCTTAAAAGAACTCCATATGGATCTTTCCAATAAAGCGAGCTATCATTGATGCAATATTTCATTGCCTTGAGCTTTAACGTTCTTGCTTGACTTTGAGAAAATTCTGAAGGAACTTCTAACTCTAAAAGGAATTTAATTATTGTAGCATACCAATTACATGAAGCTAGGTTCTTGGCCACCAACTGCCCTCTCTGTGATTCAGTTGTTTCATGCTCTTTCATTAGACCATTTCCTTCTACATTGAACAAGAAATCGACGTCCAAATATTTGCAATTTTCTTTAGCCAACAGTTTGGCAAGCCCCTGACCTCTTACCAGCTTGGTAGGCTTCAGCTCTATGTTGAATCCTATCATTTTTGCAATCCATTTCGCTCTTTTTCCATCAGCATCAGGTTGCGTTAAGACATCCTTTATTGCAGCAGAAGGCACATATGCAACTATTTTGGAATGCAAGATGTATACTCTAAAAGCTTTCAAAGATTTGATAAGAGCGTATGCTTTTTTCTCAATAAAATCATATCTCAGCTCAGCATCCCTTAAGGTTTTACTGAAAAATGCCACCGGATGCTCTGAGCCTTCTTCATCTGCTTGCAATAATACTGCTACAAGGGTTTCGTCAGAGGCAAAAGAAAATATGCGGAACTCCTTGCTATAATCTGGACTGATTAAAGTGGGGGCCTCCACAATTGCGCTTTTAATGGACTCAAATGACTTTCTCGCTACACCATTCCACTTGATCTCTAACCCCTTCTTCAACATAGAGGTAATATACTTCACAAGTTCTACAAAATTTGGGATAAATCTCCTTACAAAATTAATCTTGCCTAGAAAAGACTGGATGTCCTTCTTCGATCTCGGGACAGACAAGGTCTGTATCACTTTTATTCTTTTTGGGTCAATTCGAACACCTGCACAGAAACAATATGTCCCAACAACTTGCCTTCTTCTAACGCAAACTGTGACTTCTTAGGATTTACTGAAATCCTAAACCTTCTGCACTTCAAAAACACTTTCTTCGGGTTAACAATCTTCTCAGGGTCAGGCACTGGGACAGCTGGAGAGTTCTGCAGATTTCTTCTAGTATGCCTCACAAACTGAGCCAGAACTTCAAAGTGGAGTCCCCAAAGGATGGCCTTCCTCTAGTGGAGTCGCCAGATAGATGATTACAACCAACGTCTATGTTCAAACCTTATCTGTCATCAAATCTTGAAGCTGTGTCGTCTCCCAGGGAAGCTGAGCTTCGATTCTCTTCTCCCCCTCAACGGCACCAATTATGTTATCACTCCAGGAAACTCTCCAAGGTTGTAAATCAGAGATGCCTGGTAACATATAAATTTTAATATTGTTCTCTGAAATATTGGAATGAAAGATGGTTTGGATCAAGTCGGATAACCATTTCAGTTCTATTCACACTCAAGGCATGCCTGAACACCCCCAATAACACAAGGCTTTAGACTGTTAATGCTCAATAGTTTGTAGATTTAATGGATAGATGGAGAACACTGACTATGCCAGCAGGTTGCATACATGGACCTATACGAATGGCTAGCTACAGGCAGCAAATGAACTTACTGACTATACCGACAAATGCGTATATAATTACACATATAAATGGTTAGCCATAGGCAGCAAAGAAGCTTGCAAATCTAATATATCAAAGCAGAGATAAGATGACAGTTATCTGGCCTCGAACACACAGAAAACCTAAACAAACTTCTCGGGTGCAAGCATAGAACAGAAGAGAAATGGACATTAAACATGTAGCAGCAAAATAAGCTTGTATTACTAAATACTACAGATGAGAAGCTTGAGAAAACAGGGGAGGAATAATCTCCAAAAGTTGAACCCTTGTTACATCTTGTTTTCAGCTATTTATAGCTTGTTTACAATGGTCCCCAGCCTTTTGAGGCTTCAGGTGTCTTAATCTATCCTTCTGTCTTGTTTAACTGATTGATTCCCTCAATAGGTAGGCATGGCTAGGCGGTTTTCCTCTTCTGACAGAGAAATAACCATACTCAGATATTTTGGGTGGCCTGCTGTGATGTATAGGAGCTCCCTCGTGCCAAAGATGCCCCATTAAGTTTGTTAGGATGACTGCTGCACTGGCAGGGCCATTAATGCTCCATGATTTTATTTGATTTGGGTTGAGGTGTGTAGTGGCCCTTCCCTTCCCTTTCTGGGTTCTGTTTGCCGTCCGCTGTCCCTCCGCCGAATCCTTCTTCTGGTATATAACATAACTGCACGGTTCCTTCAAGGATGGCTTGCCGCTTGAACCTGTACTGGAGTGGCTGCCGTTCTTATGAAATCCCTGGACCAGTCCCTTTCAGGCAATAGCTGTGAATGTTTCTTTTCTGTTATTGTGTCTGTCTGGGTCATAAACAGCGAAAACGCTGCGAAACTGCTAAATCCCGCCCATTTCTATTTCACTTGGACTTCAAACATCCTCAAACATGGCATAACTTTCTATCGGGTCCGCCTTTTGGGTCACAGTCGCATATCGCAGCCGGTCGATCCCTTGTTTTTTTTAATATTTGAACAATATACATAAAACAGCTGCAAAATCATGAAAAATGGCTCTGGCGGATTTGAAGAACATATATATTTTACTTTCGAATCCCATCAGATCCAAAACCGATCATAATCGGCATCTGCCCAGGGCTTCCCTTTATATTCTCTTTATACAAAGAAAATACACCAAATACATTGAAAACGATATGGGCGCGGACTTTAAAAAATATGAAATGGAGTGTTGTGCATATATCGGGTCCGGCCCATCGGCCTGCACCATCATTTGTGTTAAAGCCCCGCCCCTTTGAAAGTGCCGATGCGACATCGGCGATCACTGCGGACCCGATATTTTATAAAATTGAGTGTTGAAGGGTCATCGGGTCCGGCCCATCGCATCAACACATAACATATGTGAAGGCCCTGTACTCTTTGGCAGCCCCGATAGCGAAATGTCGACGTGATGCGAGCCGTTGATCTATGCATGCGATTAACGACCCTGATCAAATCGCTAGACCGCAATCGCAATGCCATTGCCGATACCACCGACCCACCGATCGCCGATATTGTCGCGGACCCGATATTTTATAAAATGGAGTGTTGAACGGCCATCGGGTCCGGCGCGTAACTTATGTTAAATCCTGCCCCTCGTAATCGCTGATAGCGCAATGCCAACGCGATCTGGACTATTGACCAGCCAGATCCAACGGCTGATATGATTTCAGACCCTTAAGCCTGCAACTTTGGTTTTTATGTGAGTTTTTGGGTATTTTCACCTTCCGATAGTGTAATTCTACCATCCAAAGGGCTTCCCTCTTGCAACCTCTTTGATCAGTGGGTAGCTTTTGTCATGTCTTGATGATTTGAACAACAAACATGGATTTTGGGCATGACTATAAGCATATTTGCAGCCTTTGAGAGCTTTTTGAATCTATTTTTAAGCATAGCAAAGCTAACAGGTACCATATCAGACGGTATTTGGTGATGATATTAGTTGAGGAAAAATTGTTCAGGCGTTTCTCATACAATTTTTAAATTAGTAGATACTTAATTGAAAAATAATCAAATTATATATATATATATATATATATAATTTATTTATTTATTTAGTAATGTTTAATATTATTATTAATTAGTACATACAAAATGAATCATAACATCATTTTAATATAAATATTTTAAATTATAAAAATATTTATCTAGTTATTTGTTTTCTTTAAATAAAGTGTGAAAATCCATGATAATTAGTTGTCAAATTAATAGTGAAATAACTATCATTGTGGCCCTCTACAGCGCATTATGACTTAAATGGCAAGTGTAAATGTTTAATATTTAACATTTAATAAATTTAATCTAATGTCAATTTCGACAGCAATTAAAAATTGATATAATTATTATGTATAAACAAAATATAAATTCAACATTGCTTTTGCTAAAGCTAAGTGGAATTGGTTTCTCCTCACATTGTGAGGTGGAATTATATTTGTGATAAATGATGAAATAATGAAAGTAAAATAGTTAATTTAATGTTGGTGGACTCTAGATTTTCAATATAATATTTTAAAATATAATATTTTTATTTTAAAATATAATATAATAATTTTTTTATTTTTTTAATAAAATTACTAATTTTTTATTGGGCTGAGAGGCACTCTCTAGCCAGGGTGCTAGAGATGTGTAACGTTAAAGTAAACATTTTGACTTGATAAAAATAAAAATAAAATATGGTAAACATGTGTAACTTAATATAACATAATATAATGTAAACATTTTAACTTGGTGAAAATAAAATAAAAATGACCCATGGTATTTGCCCATGGTATTCATGTGGAATATAAGCTATTTAAGGGGGAAATTAAACTAGCCTAGATCCATCTTAGTTTGATGTTATATTTAGATACATAATTAGTTGTAAAAAATGATGGTATTGAATCCATGTAATGTGTAAAGGTAAAACATTTTTATGGATATGTTTGCACTAGGCATTTGTATGGATCTGTGATCCTATGTATTTTTGTATCTTTTATTTTTTTGGTTGAATGGATGAATACATAATGTTTATACATGCGTAGAAGCTTTAGAGCTTCCTCGAGGCTATTGGGTAATTCAAGAAGGTGTTTTTAAGAAGTTTAAGGTTAAACAAGATTGCACAAAGTAAAAAACAATAGTTGCTTCTTCATTTTAATGGTGTCTTTGATAATCACTTTAATATAATATATGTAATATATTCTCTTAATTTATGCGTAATAATGTGCTATAGAAATAGAGCTATGATACATAAAAAATCGTAAGTTTAGAAATGTTTAAGCTTAACTATGAAAGGGAGGAGGTGGGAGAAATATTAGGTAAAATTTAATTATTACAATTTATCTAATATTTATGCTTACCTTCATCCATTGTTTACTAACTTGGGAGAAATATTGGGTAAAATATAATACTATATACTATATTTTGCCCAATATTTGCCCTAGACTAGTCTAGTTTCCTTTATATTTGAAGTTTAAAAATAAACACACTAAAGTATAAAATTAACAAGGGTTTGAGGAAATACTGAATAAAATGTAATATTTAGGGTTGGGGGTAATGGGAATTATTAGGTAAAATGTAATAATATTACATTTTATTTAGTAATTTCCCCCACCCCTAGCCACTTTTTACTGGGTGGGAGTAGTAATAAATATTTGATAAAATATATTACTATAATATTATATTTTATCCAAATTTCCTCTGACCCAATCCACTTTTTATTTAAAAAATTCTTTACATTTGAGGTTCATAAGTAAACTTAACTCCTATGTAAACATCTGATCACACTATGGTAAGGTTGTTGTAATGTTTAACATTTTGACTTGATCAAAACAAAAGAAAAATAAAATGAAATAAATAATTTATTTATAATTATAATTATAATTAAGAATTAAACCTGTCTATATCCATCTTAATTTCGGATCTACCAAGTGCTGAGAGGGATCAAATTTCTTGAGATGCAAACCTATTTTAAAGTGAAAAGAAATTTGATTCCTCAAGGCCATCTAGACTAGCTGGTGTAGTTATAAATTGTAACATGATCTTTACATTGATAGTTATAAAAAAAAATTGTATTTTAGTATTTATAAATATCTCATTATATTTTTTTATATAAAATATTAAAAAATAATACAAAAAAAATTAATAGTCTATTATTGATTATTTAATGAAATAATCCATGATTATAATGGAAAATTTGTTAATGTTGAGCTCTGACATTTAGACCAAACACTAAGGAAGGGGCAGCAAGCCAAGTAAGGTAAAGTTTCAATCCAATAGGACTGCAGTTTTTTTCCACAGATTGATGAAGGTTGAGGCTTGCTACTACTAATAGAATGAAGCATAGGATTCTCAAACTATCATAATAGAGGAGTTTCACATGGTCATAGGAATGAAGCATAGGATGCTCAAGCTATCATGATAGATGAGTTTAACATGGTGATAGCCTCCAGTCAAGGAAGGTCGAAATTGAGACCGGAAAAATTTGTCAAAAGGTTAGAAGAGGCACCAAAATAAGTGATTGCTCCAACAACATTGACCATGAATGCTCTAGAATTGTTGGATCAAGGACTAATAGGACAATTGATGGGTCTCTGGCCACCACCAAAAACATTGGAGATATGGGCAGATCAAAACTAGGTCTCACTTTGTAAAGGTCGAATAGATACATTCTCGTACAACAAGAGTTTTTTACATTTTTGTTCAAATTTAAGGAGAATAAAGCTCTAGTTTTCAGTGCATGAATATATGTGAAGGTGGACATGGAAAAATGGCTTTTTTTTAAAATCAAAGCCTCTCTAAATGGGTGGCCTCACTTGCAACCTTTGGATTACGATAAATTTCTCTTCAAGAGCAAGAACTATCATGAATACATTCACTTCACTTGGAACTAGGAAAATAAGCAATTAGAACAAGAGGAGACTACCGAACAAGAAAACTGGACCTAGGTCAAAATAAAAAACCCCATAAAGTAGGGTGGACCCAAATCGAAACAAAAACTACTGGATTAGTCAAGGAAGAGTTTATTTGATGCATTAGATGTAATTCAGGAAGAAACAATGGAAAAAGAAGGACAAGTTGCACAAGTAGAATAGCCCCAATTCAAACAATCAAAATCCAAGAAGAACAAGCCCCTACACTAGCTGAGCCAGTATGGAAACATATTTCAACAGTCATACATTTGGCCTTTGAATCATCAAGTCATCATGAGATAAAGGAGAAGGAGCAATTAAGTGCACAAAAGCGAGGAAGGAAAATACATTCGAAACTCCAAGAGATGGAGGCTCATAGAGGAAAAACAAGGGGTACTCAGAGAACAATACATAATGCCTTGGAGAAGGTCCAACAACCCATGACTAGAATTCTCTCAAGGAAAGGTCATGAGGACGAGGCCAAAGGGTTGGTCAAATATCGTACCCATAATTAATGGAGACTTGGAATAAAAAAGGGTTAGATAAAAAAAGGGGAAGCAATCTAGGGTATTCTCAAGCTCCAACAACCTTCTATTCTACTAATCTAAGAAACAAAACTAGAAGGAATGAAACTAATAATATTAGGTAAGAGAAATTGGGGACATAGTGAAGGAGGCTCAAGAAATTCTTAAGGTACATCGATTGAAGTCCTCACACTCTAGGACCCCACTAAAGTCAAGCTTGTTCAAGCATAAATTAGGAAACATTGTATAATGACCATAATATGGCTAAGGGAGGTAAATGTTATTTTCCTTGTTTAATTTTTATGTTCTAGTTTATACATAAGGGAAAAATTAATATTCGAACCCTTTGCTTGAATTATTTGAAGCAAATGATTGTCAAAACTTAGTAATAGAGGGGAATTTAAATATGCTTATGTCTCTGAAAGAAAAAAAAGAGGGTAGGCTGGTTTGAGCCATCTTAGATTCTATCTCGAGGTATTAATGGCTCGTTGGGACTATATAGATGTGATAACAAAGAATGGTGAATTTACTTAGACCAACAGAAGAATTAGAAAGGCACATATAATGGGTAGATTGGATAGGGTCCTGGTTCAAAGCATAATTTTCTAGTATATTGAGAAGTGAAGTTGGAGATTCTCTCTTTCTCCTTTTTATACCACCTCCAAAATTAATTGATTATTGATAATATAAACAGAGGAGGACCAATTCCCTTTTGTTTTAATCTCATTTATGTTTAGGAGGAAGAGTTTCTCCCACTAGTGGCAAACACATTAGAAGAACTAGTCAGGGGATCACTCTCCTTTCTATGGGAAGAGAATTTAAGAACAATAAAGAAGAGGCCAAAAGAATGGCCCAAGAATACCTATAAATCTCTTACTAAAAAAAAATGAAGAAATCTTGAGAAAGATGGAGACAATGAAGATTTAAATGAAGTAGTAGGAAGTTAACTAGGAAAAACAAACTATTGAAGCGTGGTTCTTGGGAAGTTTGTTTAAGGCTTGTCATGATGAGGAGGATAATTAGAGAGTAAAATTTGAAAACCCGTGACTTAGAGAACAAGATCAAGGCATGTCCTATTTTCATTAACAAACCAAAGAAAGAGAAATGATAGAATGAGTCACATAAATTAAGGGAGTTGATGGTCAAGCAAAGGTGGGGCAGGAAAAAGTTCAAATGGAAGCCACATATCAATTCATCAATATTTATAAGGAGATTGGGTAAGGACCAGAAGAAAAAATAGAGGAAATCTTGGATAAAATAACACATTTGAACATGGATCAGGAAAATAATCAACTCATTCAGAAAATTAGGGATAGAGAAATCTACGAAGCAATCAATGATATGGAACAAGACAAAGAACGAAGACCAAATATATTTACGATATATTTCTATAAGGTATGTTGGGAGATTCTTAAAAATGACCTATGGAGAATGCTAAATGGCACTCTCAAAAAGGGAAGAATAGGGGAAGATACCAATTCCTCTTTCCTGACACTATTCACCAAAAACCAAATCCTTCTTCATTTATGAGATTTAGGTCTATTTCCCTTTGGAATACCTTTTATAAAATCCTCACCAAGATAATTGCTAAAAGGTTAAAAGATATAATGATTAGGGTCATTTCAGAGAACCAAGAAGGATTCATCCATGGAAGGAAAATCCTAGATAATATAGTTTTGTTACAAGAAGCCATACATTCTATTAGAAAGAGGAAGGATAAAGGAATGGTAATCAATATTGATATGGCCAATGCATTTTAAAGGGCTAAGAATTAATTTCTTCTCAAAGCCTTGGATAAATTTTGGTTGTCACCAGGGTTTGTGAATTGGATTAAAGAATGTGTAGGGAATCTGTGGGTGGTGCCATTAATAAATGATAGAAAATGGGGCTTTCTTCCCACTCTTTAGATGGTTGTCACAGTGATACCCCATGTCTCCCCTGTTATATGTTGTTGTAGTAGACACATTGAGTAGGAGATTGGAGAAAGAAAGATGCAAAGGATACATTCTAGGAGTACTAGTAGTAAGATTGATTAAGGGAATCAATCATGCATAGTTCGTGAATGGTACACTACTTCTAGGTGGAGCCTCAATAATTATTGCAGAATGATTGAAGAAAGTATTGGAGGGGTTTTTCCAAATATCAATAAACTTAACAAATATTGAAAAAATTCATGTCTATGGATGAAATACGAATAATGGGAAGCTACTCGTATGCAACTAGGAAGCTAGGTTTCAACCTAGTACTCTCATGGACCTCTTTCACCTACCTAGGCATCTCTATATCCCTAAAGTATGCAAGGGCAAAGGATTGGTTGAGAATCATCTAAAAGATGGAAGGAAAAATAAAAAATTTGGGATCATGTTCGTTGAATCAAGTAGGAAATTTTGGTATGATGCTTATTGAATCAAGTAGGAAAAACAATTCTAATTCAACCATTCTTATGATTTTTTATTCTCTATTAGTGCCCATTCATCATCGCACCAACCCGAGTGTATATCACTTTGATAAAATGCTAATAAATATCCTTTGGAAAGGAGGAAAGAAGAACTAGGGGAGGTTTCATTTGGTGCAATGAAAAAAAAATTAAGACACCAATATTGCATGGGGGTCTAAACGTAAAAGACTTGAAACTAATGAATATAGAACTAGGGGCCAATATTTTTTGGAGAATAGTTTCGGGTCCTAGAAGTTGGCAGGAATACATAATATAAAGGAAATACATGTGTAGGGAAAGAGTTTGTTGTTTATACTACCCCCTAGATTCTAACTCCTCCTTAGGCATCATAATCTAGAAAAACTATGAAAGGGTAGCTAAAGTTTAAGGGAGTCCCTGTTCTAGGTTCCTAGAAACATTGAGTGAAAATTCAAGCTTCGGGAAGATAAAATTATGGACCTCCATGTAACACCCTCCTCCCACATCTACCCAAGTAACTAGCCAACTGAGGTAAACGTGCAACAAAAGGCTACTATGATTGGATCCGACCTCCTATGTGACCTTAAGGAAGTGGAACTGATGGAAACATCACACACAGTCATGCAACATTAGCCTCAGGACCCATAGAGACCAATCCAACACTTCAGATAGATTTCTCTTAGGTCCTACTGAATTTTTGACACCCTTAGGCCTCATTCGCTTTCATGTCATAGGCATGATAACATCCAGGGACCCAATTTTCCAGTTCTATGCCAGCGACACCAAAATTTTCTTTCCTTTAATTTAAAATTTATTTTTTCTTTCTTTTAACTTGTCTAGCTGGGGAATACCTGCCCAAAAAATCAACATAGAAAAATCATATTTTTCCTTTTAGTAGTGCCATTTTGTTGAGGTATATAAGGTATATATATTTACCAATATATGTCATTATTTGAAAAATAGTTTTTAAATAGTATATTCTCATCCGCCTAATCGTAAAAATTTCATAGGTTGATTGCTTTGTTTTTAGCTAATGTCTTAAATTTCTTGATCTTTTTTAAGGAACTACTCTTATTCTTCAAGAAATATACCCAAGTATACCTATAAAATTCACCAGTTAAGAAAATACATACCTTACACCAACTAGTGATGGTTTCTTTAAGAAACATAGGTTACTATGGAGAAGTACTAGGTGAGATTCTTACTCTCCAAACCTTCCCTTTCCAAAGTTAGCCTAATGATACTTTCCAAGTATACATCCTTCACATAATTCAGAAGGGGGAACAACCTTTGGTAGTCTAGTAATCATGTTGTGTTTCACCATTGATTTCAAGCTCTAAAATTTTAATGTTTTGAAACATTTAGGCCAAAATATGTTTGAATCATTAGTATGAGGTATGATTGTAGTTGATCTTGGATATTTTTTAAAGTCCCAAGACATATAGCTTTTACTTAGGGTCAAGAAAGATAAAACTAATGTACAAAAAAATATACTTTCTTACCATTGTGAGTTAGTTTGGGAATCGAAAACAAATTGACACCCAAGCTAGGTACATGATACGCAATAGTGATAATACCATTATGACATTCAATCTTCTCCTAACTAGCAAAAATAAGTGCATAATAATTTGATATAAATATTTATTTGTTTGTATCCTCTTTTAATGAAGAAAAGAAAGCATCTTTAGCCATATGATAGAGGGAAGTAGAGTTCACTATCCATTAACTCTCAGAAGTGTGAGGATGCAAGACCTAAGAAGTACCAAATAAAACATATAAATTACAAGTCATCCAATCTTCTAATAAATACATCCTTGCATTATTCTTCACTTTCTCAACAAGGCCCTTGCTCTTCTATGAACAAGACTTCTCTATATGTCACAATTTCTCACAATAATGACAGGTCTTTTTTTATCATTCAACTTAGTTAAATTTTTATCACCATGCTTATTTTTAACAATCTATATGATGGAATCACATTATTCTTCTTGATTGTATTGTTCATATCTTTGTATATAAATCAACAAATAAACCTATTTCTTGATCTCAAATTTCCATTTTTGAAACAAATCATTTTATGCATTAATCAATAAACCACAACAAAAATCAAATGAATAATCCTTTCCATAAATCCTTTTAGACGTCTAATTGATTAGAAATGTCAAACATAACACATATTAAGATGTCTTCTAATTATTAAAATATCTACTAGTTGATCATACTTTTTTTAAAATCTTTTTAGGTTGACTCAATTTCAATTAAAAATCCTTAGCATTAACCAAATAATTTTTTTAATCCTTTTTACGACTCAATTTCAATTAAAAATCATTAGCATTAACGGAATAATTCTCAGTTCTTTGAAAAAACAAATTGAGAAAAACCATATATTTCTTACTTTTCATTAATTTTATTGAATAATATCTTTAGCTTCTTTTATATAATATTTAGGAATGAACCTCATTTATAGGAAAAAAAAAACCAAACCTCATTGAATATGATGGAGAATATGATACATATAGTGTCACCATAAGCTCACCAACATATTTTTATTGCACCTATAGCAAAACCTTAGAATAGATGTTGTTATGTTATGTTATATAAATATTTTGATTGGGTCAAATTACATAAAAATAAAAATAAAAAATCTAGATAAAATAATCACTTGACTATTGGTGGTTTTCTAGCTCTATAAGCCATGGACCTACCAATAATATTTTTATATAATATCAAATAGATAAAATAATAAAATCTCTAGAGATATAAACTTTTGCTTATATTTTACACTAAAAAAATAAAAAAAGTTAATTTACCTAAAATAAATGTAAAGTACTATACGATAAGCATAACTTTCTATCCCATTCTCCTAGAAGTTAATTATTTTATATCATAATATTGAATCACTTTTGAGGCATTCTAACAGTTACCACATTTTCCAATGGCTTACTGCTTACGGTTACTGAAAACACACACCCCCCATTTCATACCAAAACTTTTAAAATTCCAGTGATTCATAACTCTCTTACCAATTCTTTTTTGCAAAATTTTATACACCAACTTTTTTTTCCATGGATAAAACTTATATAAGAGTGATATGTAAAATAAAAAAGAAAAAATATACTTATATAGAAAATTTTATAGTTGACCAATTCTTGGACTACATAAAACTTTTATATGGGGGAAAAACAATTTGATTCGGTTGATTATGTAATTCTATTTTGATTTTTGAAAATAGTAAAAAGAATAATAAAAAACTAAATATATATATATAAACTACCTGCAGTCTCATATAGTCTAGAAACAACTTGACTCAATTGACTATAAAACTTTTCCTTGTTAAAAGTAAAAAATATATACATATATACAATATATAATTGTACAGACTCAACCACATACGCCTCATGTGGTCTAGAAACAACTTGACCCTGTTCACTGTATAACTCTTCCTTGATTCTGGACCAAGAATGACATCTACAATTAAAAATAAATAAAAAAATATACATGTATTTATACTATATATAATTCCACTGACTCCTCAACCACATGTGGCCTCATGTAGTGGAGAAACAACTTGACTCTGTTGACCAGATAACTCTTCCTTAATTCTTGACGAGAGCAGAAAGAAAGAATGATATCTACAAAGAAAAGGAAAACATATATACATATATATCCACAAAATATATATATATATATAATTCTGAGTCCCTTTGACTCCCTGACCACATAAAACTAATAAAACGAAAACATATCTACATATATATGCAATATATATAAAATTCTGAGTCCCACTGACTCTCCCCGACCACATAAAACTAATAAAACGACGCCTCATGTGGTCGAGAAACAACTGATCTCGGAATGGTGAAAATCTAAATTTGTATCTTCTCCACTGTAACATATATACAAACAGAAAACCCGTCTTTCTACGGTCGAGGCATCAGAGGCAGGATTAGTTTCGCGCATGAGTACAGATCCAACGATGTTCTGCAACCATTGCCCACCAAACATGCATCACTCTTCCACCTTTACATACCTATTCCATCAAAATTTCCTACTCGTAGTATTTTTAAAAATGCATGAAATAAGAATGAACGAAGTTAAATTCTAGAAAGGAGAATAGGAGAGGAAATACCTAGGACTTGCTGTGCGCTGAGTCTCCGGCTAACGTCTCTACAGAGCATTCGGCGTATCAAGTCCTTGGCAGAGTGAGATATCGAGCGCCACTGATCAGTTGGGAACTGAAGGCGCCCACAGAGGACTGCCCCAAATATCTCCTGAGGCGTCTCTCCAACAAAGGGGTGAACGCCACTCAGCATTAAGTAGGCCATCACCCCTGCGCTCCATACATCCACTTTCTCGTTGTAATCATTCCCTCCCAACACCTCCGGTGCTACGTAATACGGAGTACCCACAATTCCTTGCATTAATCCTTCCCCTGCATACATTAATTTCAGAATTTTAACCATAGGATACATTGATTCATACCCAAAAATTTCATAGATTTGTATGACGAGGGAATTGGGCAAACATAATTACCATACCTGAAGAGAAAGAAGAGGCCTGCCCAAAGTCTGCAAGCTTTATTTGAAGGATGGAATTTGAATTATTGGCAACGAGAATGTTGTCAGGTTTTATATCTCGGTGGGCGATTCCAATGGAGTGGCAGTAACTGATGGCTTCCATGAGTTTTTGCAGGATGCTGGCGGCCTCCTCTTCCGAAAAGGGAACTCTATTCTTCTTGCTAATGATTCTGTCGAACAGATCTCCGCCTGAGCACATCTCCATGACCAGATGGACAAACTCATCATCCTCGTAAACGTCGTGAAGGGCAACCACTGCGGGGTGACCTGAGACACACTGCATGATCTTGATTTCGTTGTTGAGGCATTCTTTGTCCACGGAATCGTGCAGATCGGCTTTTGTTATGGTTTTGCAGGCGGCTTGTTGCCCACTTTGCTTGTTGAAACATCTCCTGATGACTCCGAATCTGCCTCTGCCGATCACTTCATCTTGCAATCGGTAGTTCCGAAGGAGGGCGTCTGTCATTGCTCGTCGCCTCTAATGTCACAAATTTGTTTGGAACCAAAAAGAAATGAGGAACCTGCCGTAGGAAACATGAGTTGGCTTCGAATTTAACGAAATGGAAGGAGGGAAGTGACGTCTGTGGCATCCTTATGTCGATTGCTGATTCCCCGAATATTCGGGGAATCAGCAATCGACTTTAAGCTCAGGGTTGACGTCTGAAATGGAGTGAAATTTCAGCAATCGACTTTAAGCTCAGGGGTGATGTCTGAAATGGAGTGAAATTGCAGCAATCGACTTTAAGCTCAGGGGTGACGTCTGAAGTGGAGTGAAATTTCAACCGAATGGTTTAATGGCAGTCTGTCGCGGCAATCGCTGATTGGAATATTTATTTATTTTTTCGTTTGAAGAGAGGTTGGAATATAATTGGTTTCTCAATTCATGTGAAGACAATATCGAATTTGTTTTATGTGTCTGGGGAAGTATTTACGATCAGTATTTCAATATTAGGTACCATATCAGACGGTATAAAGTGACGATATTATTTGAGGAAAAACTCTTCAGGTGTTTCTCATGCCATTTTTAAACTAGTAGATACGTAATTAAAAAGCAATCGAATACTAATATTATATATAAAATTTATTAATGTTTAATATTACTATTAATTAGTATATACAAAATGCATACTAACATTATTTTAATATAAATATTTTAAATTTTATATATATTATGAAAAGAAATTAACCTGTTTGTTGTTTTGTCTTTTAAATAAAGTGAATAAATCTATCCTAATTAGTTGTTAAATTAATTATCATCGTGTCAGAGAGGCATTTTACAGCTTATTATGAGATAGATGTCAAGGGTAAATGTTTAACATTTGACAAATTAAATCTAATGTTAATGTCAGCACTAATTAAAATCTAGAGGTCCTTTACAACTCATTATGATGAATAGATGCCAAGAGTAAGTGTTTAACGTTTAACAAATTTAATCTAATGTAAAAATAAACAAAATATAAATTCAACATTGGTTTTACTAAAGCCAAATGGAATTGGTTTCATTGCATATGTTTATGATGAAGAGTGAAATAACTAAAGTAGAATAGTTAATTGAATGTTGGTGACGATAGATTTTGAATATAATATTTTTATTTTAAAATATAATATAATATTTTTTTATTTTTTCTTGATAAAATTACTATTTTTTATTGGGTTGAGGCGCTCTCTAGCCCAGTGCTGGAGATGTGTAACGTTAATGTAAACATTTTGACTCCATAAAAATAAAAATAAAATATGGTAAACATGTGTAACTTAATGTAACTTAATATAATGTAAACATTTTAACTTGGTGAAAATAAAATAAAAATAACAAAATAAACATAACCCTATAAAAATTAATAATAATAAAAAATAAAATGACCCATGGTATTCATATGGAATATAACATATTTAAGTGGGGAATTAAACTAGCCTAGATTCATCTTAGTTTGATGTTATATTTAGATACATAATTAGCTGTAGAAAATGATGGCGTTGAATCCATGTAGCATGTAAAGGTAAAACATATTTATGAATATGTTCGCACTTGGCATTTGTATGGATATGTGACCCTATGTATGTATTTTTGTGTGTTTTGTTTCTATAGTTGAATGATGAATACATGTGTATATATGTGTAGAAGCTTTAGAGCTCTTCCTCGAGGCTATTGAGTGATTCAAGAAGGTGTTTTTAAGAAGTGTAAAGTTAAACAAGATTGCACAAAGTAGAAAACAATAGTTTCTTCTTCATTCTAATGGTTTCTTTGATAATCACGTTAATATAATATATGTAATATATTCTCTTAATTTATGTGTCATAATGAGATATAGAAATAGAGCTCTCATAGATCAAAGATGGTAAGTTTAGAAATGTTTACACTTAACTATGAAAGTGAGCTGGGGTGAGGGCAAGAGGTGGTAGAAATATTAGTTAAAATTTATCTATTACAATTTATCTAATATTTAATGTTTATTGACTTGCTAGAAATATTGGGCAAAATATAATACTATATATCATATTTTGCCCAATATTTTCCCTACACTGGTCCAATTTTTATTGTAATTTTTCTTTATATCAGAAGTTTAAAAGTAAACAAACTCAACTATAAAATTAACAGGGGTGAGAAGAAATATTGAATAAGATGTAATATTTACGATGGGGTGTAATGGGAAATATTAGATAAAATGTAATAATATTACATTTTATTTAGTAATTCTCCCCACCCCTAGGCACTTTTTACTGGGTGGGAGTAGTAATAAATATTGGATAAAATATAATACTATAATATTATATTTTATATTATAATTCTTTATATTTGAGCTTCATAAGTAAACTTAACTCTTATGTAAACATTTGATCCCACTATGGTAGAGATTCCGTAATGTTTAACATTTTGACTTTGTCAAAACAAAAGAAAAATAAAATTAATAATTATAATTATAATTAATAATTAAACAATTCTAGGTCCATCTTAACTTTGGATCTACCAAGTGAGGGATCAAATTTCTTAAGATGCTAACTACTTTTAAAGTGAAAAGAAATTTGATCATTAATTGTAACATGATCTTTATATTAATAGTTATAAAAAATTGTATTTTAATATTTATAAATATCTCATTCTATTTTTTATATAAAATGTTAAAAAATAATATAAAAAAAAAATTTAATAGTTTAATATTGATTTCTTAATTAAATAATCCATGACTTTAATGGAAAATTTGTTAATGTTAAGCTCTAAGGTTTAGACCAAATATTGAGGAAGGGGGCGCGAGTTGAGGAAGGTGAACTTTCAATCCAATATGACTGTGGTTTTTTTCCATAGATTGGTGAAGGTTGAGGCTTGTTTCCACTGACAAAATGCAGCATAGGATGTTCATGCTATCATGATAGAGGAGTTTGACATGGTCATAGCCTCCAGTCAGGGAAGGTCAAAATTAAGACCGAAAAAAAGTGCCAAAAGGTTAGAAGAGGCACCAAAGGAAGTGATCCCTCCAACAACATTGACCATGAAGGCTCTAACATTGTTTAATCAAGGAATAATACGAAAATTGATGGGTCTATGGCCACCAATAAGAACAATGGAGATCTGGGTGGATCAAAACTGGGTCTCACTATCTAAAGGAAGAATAGATACATTCTTGTACAACAAGAATTTTTTACTTTTCTATTCGAATTTAAGGAGATTAAAGATATGGTTTTCATGTGCATGAATATATGTGGAGGTGGACATGGAAAAAGGGCTTTTGTTTCAAATCAAAGCCTCTCTAAATGGGTGGCCTCACTTGCAACCTTTGGATTACGATCAATTCCCCTTAAAGAGAAAGCATTGTCATGAATACATTCACTTCACTTGAAACTATAAAAATAAGAAATTAGAACAAGAGGAGACTACCCAACAAGAAAATTGGACCTAGGTCAAAAGAAAAAACCCCATAAAGCAGGGTGGACCCAAATCGAAATAAAAATTAATGGATTAGCTAAGGAAAAGTTGGCTTGATGCATTAGATGCAATTCAAGAAGCAACAATGGACGAAGAAGGACAAGTTGACAAAGTAGAATAGCCCCAGTTCAAATAATTGAAACCCAAGAAGAACAAGCCCCTACCCTAGTTGAGCCAATATGGAAATATCTTTCGGAAGTCAGACATGTGGCCTTGGAATCTTCAAGTCATCATGAAACAAAGTAGAAGGATCAATCAAGTGCATAAAAGTGAGGAAGGAAAATACATTCAAAACTCCAAGAGATGGAGGCTCATAGAGAAAAAGCAAGGGGCACGCAGAGCACAATTCACAATGCCTTGGAGAAGGTTCAACAACCCAAGACTAGAATTTTGTGAAGAACATGTCATGAGGACGAGGCCAAAGGGTTGATCAAATATAACACCTATAATAAATGCTGGAATAACAGAGGGTTAATAAAAAGGGGAAGCAATATAGGGTATTATCAAGCTCCAACAACCTTCTTTTCTACTAATCTAAGAAAAAAACTAGAAGGAATGGAAGTAATAATATTAGGCAAGAGAAATTGGGGACATAGTGAAGGAGTCTCAAGCAATTCCTAAGGTACATTGGGTAGAGTCCTCATAGTCTAGGACCCCACTAAAGTTAAGTTGGTTCAAGCATAAATTAGGCATCATTGTGTAATGACCACAATATGGCTAAGGGAGGTAAAAATTATTGTTTCCTTGTTTAATGTTTATGTTCTAGTTTATACAGAAGGGAAAAATTAATGTTCGAACCCTTTGCTTGAATTCTTGGAAGAAAATGACTATTAAGCCTTAGTAATAGAGGGGGATTTAAATATGATTATGTCTCTGAAAGAAAAAAATGGGGTAGATTGGTTTGAGCCCTCTTATATTCTATCTTGAGGTATTAATGTCTTGTTGGGACTAGATAGATTTGAAAACAAAGAATGGGGAATTTAGTTGGACCAACAGAAGAATTAGAAAGGCGCATATAATTGCTAGATTCGATAAGGTCATTGTTAAAAGCTTAATTTATCTAGCATATTGGGAGGTGAAGTTGGAGATTCTCTCTCTCTCTCCTTTTCATAACACCCCCCAATTATTGAGAATATAGACAAAGGAGGACCAATTCCCTTTTATTTTAATCTTCTATGTGTTTAACGGGAAGAGTTTCTCCCACTAGTTTCAAACGCATGGGAAGAACTAGTCAGAGGCTCATTGTCCTTTGTATGGGAAGAGAATTTAATAACAACAAACAAGAGCTGAAAATAATGGGCCAATAATACCTATAAATCACTTACCCAAAAAATCGAAGAAATATTGATAAAGATGGAGGCAATGACGATTTAAATGAAGTAGTAGGAAGTTAACTAGGAAAGACTAACTACTGAAGCACAATTGTTGGGAAGTTTCTTTAAGGCATGTCATGGTGACGAGGAGCATTGAAGAGTGAAATCAGAAAACCCATGGCTTAGAGCAAGAGATCAAAAAATTACCTATTTTCATAAACCAAGCAAAGAAGGAGAAATGATAAAATGAGTCACATAAATTAAGGAAGTTGAAAGTCAAGAAAAGGTGGGGTAGGAAGAAGTTCAAATGGAATCCGCATATCATATCGACAATATTTATAAGGAGATTAGGGAAGAACCATAAGAGAAAATAGAGGAAATCTTGGATAAAATACCACGTATGATCATGGATCAGGAAAATAATGAGCTCATTCATAAAATTGAGGATAGCGAAATTTGCAAAGAAATAAATGATTTGGAACAAGAAAAAGAACCAAGGCTCCACATATTTACGATAAAATTATATAAGGCATGTTGGGAGATTATACAAATGACCTATGGAGAATGCTAAATGGCACTCTTAGAAAGGGAAGAATGTGAGAAGCTACCAATTCCTATTTCCTGACACTAGTCACCAAAGAAACAACTCCTTCTTCATTGATGAGATTTAGGCCTATTTCCCTTTGCAATACCTTGTATAAAATCCTCACCAAGATTATTGCTAATAATGAGTAGGGTCATTTCAGAGAACCAAGAAGGATTCATCCATGGAAGCAAAATCCTAGATAATATAGTTTTGTTACAAGAAGTCATACATTCTAGTAGAATGAGGATGGATAAAGGAATGGTAATAAATATTGATATGGCCAATGCCTTTGAAAGGGTTAAGAACTCATTTCTTCTCAAATTATTGGATAGATTTTGGTTGTCACCAAGGTTTTTGAATTAGATAAAAGAATGTATTTGGAATCCATGGGTGGTGCCATTAATAAACGATAGACCATGGGACTTTATTCCCACTCTTTAGAAGGTTGTGGGAAGGCGACCCCCTGTCTCCCCTGTTATATGTTGTTGTAGTAGACATGTTGAGTAGGAGATTGGAGAAAGAAAGATGTAGAGGAAACATTCTAAGAGTATTGATAGTAATATGGATTAAGAGAATCAATCATGATTAGTTTGCGAATGATACACTAGGTGGAGCTCAATAATTATTGTGGAAAGATTCAAGAAAGTATTGGAGGGTTTTTTCCAAGTATCAAGAAACTTAACAAACATTGAAAAAAATCATGTCTATGGATGAAATACAAATAATGGGGAGATAAATCGTATGTGGCTAGGAAGATGGGTTTCAACCTAGTACTCTCATGGACCTCTTTCACCTACCTAGGCATTTCTATCTCTTTAAAATATGCAAGGGAAAAGGATTGGTTGAGAATCATCCAAAATATGGAAGGAAAAATAAAAAGTTGGGGATCATTTGGTTGAATCAAGTAGGAAAAACAATTATAATTCAATCATTCTTGTGAACTTTGCTTCTTATTAGAGGTCATTTGTTATGACACCAGCTCACAAATAGATAGAAAAGAGAGATCAACGCCTTAGAATTCAGCCTCTTCAAGGGGGCAACCTCCTTTACATTACAGAAATGAACAATTCTTGGATGATTCAAATGACAAAACCTCCTTTCTATATATAGGATTCTAAGGAGTCACAATATAACCCAGCCAACCTAACAATAATAATATAAAGCCACAAAAATAATAATAGAGGGATTTTATGGGGCACAGTAATAACAATATGGGGACAATAGGGGCACAACAATATTAATAAGGGATACAACTACAATAGTAATGGGGTAATCACTAGTATTATAGGGACCCAACATGCCCCTCTCCTTCAAAAAAGTGTTGTCCTTAATGCTTGAGTAGTTTTGGATGCTTCGGTATAAAATTCTCATCCTCCCATGTGGAATCTTGAGCAGATAAGTTCTTCCACTTGATAAGATACTTCGAAATTGATCGATTTTGTAACTGTCGAGTTCTTGTTTCTGTGACTGCTTCTGGTTCCAATATAATTTTTCCTTCCTTGTCAAGTTCTGGAAATATTGTTTGAATTGGGAGCTTGTCGCTTATAACCTTCTTTAAACATGAAACATGGAAAATTGGGTGCAATCGAGAAGCTACAGGAAGCTCCAATTTGTATGCCATAGTACCAATCTTTTGCAACACCTTGTACGGACCATAATACTTTGGTGATAATTTATTATCCTTCTTAGCTTGCTTGAGGGACATTTGCTTATATGGTTGTAGCTGTAGAAATACCCAATCACCTACATCAAAACTTCTTTCACTGCGATGTTGATTTGTCTGTTGTTTCATTCTATTCTATGCCAACACAAGGTTATCCTTTAAGAGTTGGAGGACTTGTTGTTGATGTTCAATGTGATGTTCCACTGCTTGAACCTTAGAATTTTCTCTTAAATATGATGTGATGGATGGTGGCTGATATCCATAAAGTGCCATAAATGGGGTCATTTTTGTTGCTGTATGGAAGGAAGTGTTATACCACCATTCAGCCATAGGCAACCATTTGACCCATTGTGTCTATTTATCAGATACAAAGCAACGAAGATATCCTTCCAAAGATTTGCTTACTATCTCAGTTTTCCCATCAGATTGAGGATGATAAGATGAGCTATGAGCTAACTGAGTACCAAGACAAGAAAATAATTTTGTCCAAAAATTTCCAGTGAAAATGGGATCTCTGTCACTTACAATAATATTTGGGTTTCCATGTAGCTTTTGAATAGTTTCCATAAATGCAGTAGAAACTGTACTCGCTTTAAATGGATGTGATAATGCACAAAAGTGTGCATACTTGGTAAGTCTATCAATTACCACCATGATGACACTCTTTCCCTCAGACTTGGGTAAACCTGTGATAAAATCCATTGAAACCTCCTCCCAATGTTGGCTTGGAATGGATAAAGGTTGTAATAGACCCGATGTCTTAATTGTTTCAACTTTATTTTGTTGGAAAACCAAACATTCTGCCACAAACTTTTGAATATCTGATTTAAGGCCCTCCCAAAAAAATTACTTCTTAACCCTATGGTAAGTTTTTAAAAATCCTGAGTGCCCTCCTAAGGGAGAAGTGTGCAATTCCATAAGAATCTTTTGTTTTAGCTGGGAATTCTTACAGAGGTATAAGCGATCTTTGTACCATAACGAATCATTTTGCCAGCTAAATGTATAAGACGTACTGGAGTCTTGTTGTAACATTCGAATATGTGCCCACACTTCTTCGTCATTCTTCCATTCCTCCTTTTTTTCGTTTATCCAATCTAGTTGGATAATAGAAATGGCACACAACAATGCTTCCACATCCTCATCCTTTCTTGAGAGTGCATCTGCCACCACATTTTGCTTCCCTTTTTTGTAGATGATTTCAAAGTCATAACCCAACATCTTTGTGACCCACTTTTGTTGCTCTTCAGAGGATAATCTCTATTCTAAAAAGTATTTAAGGCTATCATGATCCATTTTTACCTTGAAGTGTCTTCCCATTAGGTAGGGTCGCCATTTCTTAAGTGCATGGAGTATTGCCAACATTTCCTTCTCATAAATAGCTTTGTGTAAAAACTTTCCCTTGATTGGACGACTTTCAAAAGCAATGGGTCTTTCATCTTGCATTAAAACAACACCAATTCCATTTCCTGAAGCATCACATTCCACAATAAAGGTTTTTGTGAAGTCTGGTGTAGCTAAGACTAGTGCTTGGCACATTGCCTCTTTAAGATGCTCAAAGGCCTTTGTTGCTTCTGGAGTCCATGAAAATGCATCTTTCTTCAATAATGTTGTTAGAGGTGCTACAATTCTCCCATAATTCTTAACAAACTTGCGATAATACCCTGTCAACCCGAGAAATCCTCGCAGATGCTTTATGGATGTGGGGATTTTCCATTCCTTAATGGCTTTAATTTTGCTAGGGTCTACCTTAACTCCTTCATGAGATACAATCTGACCCAGATATTCCACCTCTTGTACTCCAAAGAAACATTTGGATCTTTTTGCATATAATTGTTTCTCCTCCAATAGTTGTAGCACCCTGTCAACATGTTCAACATGATCCTTCCAAGACTTGCTGTAGATTAGTATATCATCAAACAATACTAACACAAATTTTCTAAGGAATGGTTTGAAAACGGAATTCATCAAACCTTGAAATGTTGAAGGTGCATTGGTAAGGCCAAAAGGCATGACCAAAAATTCATAATGACCCTCATGAGTTCTAAATGTTGTTTTCAGAATGTCTTTAGTCTTCATTCTGATTTGATGATATCCTGAACGAAGATCCAACTTGGTGAAGTAAATTGATCCATGCAATTCATCCAGTAATTCATCAATGACATGAATGGGAAACGTATCTTTAATAGTGATCTTGTTGAGATCCCTATAATCCGGACACATGCGCCATGATCCATCCTTCTTGTGCACCAATACTACTGGAGCAGAGAAAGAACTTTGACTCAGTTGAATTATACCAGCCTCTAGCGTTTCTGCAACCATACGTTCAATTTCACTCTTTTGGGCATAGGGATATCTATACAGCCTGATGTTTGGAGGAAAACTTCCTGGAATCAGATGAATAGCATGATCATGATCACGAATAGGTGGGAGACCTTTGGGAGTCTCAAATACCTTGGAATGATTGTCCAATACTTTTTGGAGATATGGAGAAATAGATGATTCCAACGTGGAAACATCTAGCGAACATAATTGTGCAATTACACCTCTTTGTTCCTTTTTTAGAAGCTTTTTCATACCGTTAGAGCTGATTATCTTTCACAGCTTCCCTGCAATACCCCTTAATTCAACTTCCTTTCCTTCCACAGAAAATTTCATGAAAGGTTCTTGAAAATTAAAAGCTATTGTACCCAAGGATTGTAACCATTGGACTCCTAGTACAACATCAGCACCTCCCATTGGAATGGAAAGCATTGGGCTAGTCGATACATATTCTCCCATGGATAGCTTGATATTATGGCACTTTCCAGAGAAATTTATTGTTCCTCCATTTTCAACCATCACTTGACACTCTGGTGCTGGATATAAGAAGCAATTCAATTCTTTTGCTACCTTACAATGAATAAAATTGTGGGTACTTCCTGAATCAATCAACACTATTACCTTTTTCTTCTTGATTTGTCCTTCTATCTTGATGGTTTGAGGAGTGGTAATTCCCGCTAATACATTACAAGATATGGTCGGATTCATTTCTTCTTTATCTAGGCTTTGTTCCTGGAGTATATCCTCTTCTTTTGACCTTTCTTCCTCCTTTTTTTCTTCCTCTTCACAATCTATGTAGAATAATTTCTTCTTAGCACACTTATGACCTTTAGTGTATTTGCTATCACAACTGTAACAAAGCCCTTTTTCTCTTTTTTCTTCCAATTGTTGTGGTGTCAACCTTATAGGTTGTGGAAGACTAGGGGCAATAACACTTCCATATTTATAGTTGTGAGTGGTATGCTTCCTAGTTTCCATAATTTTTCTTTCCATTTTTCTGCTAACCTGAATGCCTTCTCTAATGAATCCGGTTCCCAAAGGCGAACATCATGTTGGATATTATCCTTTAAAGTCCCTATGAAAACATCAATCCTATGCTCCTCTGGAATATTTTTTACCCTTATGTTCAATTTTTGGAACTCCTCAATGTGCTCCATTATTGAACCCTTTTGTTTGAGACTTATTAATTGGTTAAAAAAATTGTTGCTTTTTGTATCCTCATAATGTGCTGTCAATTCTTCTGTAAAAAATGACCAAGTGATAATTTGTTTACGAGAGAAAAGCCATTGATACCATACAAATTGATTTGGTTCCAAATATAAAGTTGCAATACGTACCTTTTTTGTGTTTTGCACATTATTGAGATCGAAAAATTGCTCCATCTATAATATCCATGTTGCGGGACCTTGCCATCAAACTTCCTCATATCGTTTTTTGGAATATGGTGGGTCTTCGATCCAACATTAGAGTCTTTGGAATCATGATTAACATTTATTTTGTTCTCATCATGAGTTTCCTTTACTACCCTTTCACCATTAGTGACCATTTCTTGTAGCAACTTATTCATATTTATCTTCAATTCTTCCATCTTGTCATCCATGCCATCAATTTTAGCGTCCATGCCATTTATCTTAGCTTCCACTCCATACATCTTAGCTTCTATGCCTTTCTTTAAGCAATCCATCTTAGCTTCTACACCTTTCTTTAAACCATTCATCTTAGCTTCTACATCTTTCCTTAAACCATCCATCTTAGATTCTGTTGCTTTTTGTGGAAGTGACACTTGTTGCACTTGGTCTCGTAATTTTGATATATCATGTTGCATTTCTTCCTCTTCTTCATGAGTCATGATAGAGCTTTTAGGTTGCTTACTAGGTGTTTTCATTTTCTTTCCTCGGGACATCAATTACTGATTCAAACTAATTTTTCAAACCAAGCTTATGCAAAAATTTAAAAAAAAATACACACTTTTTTTCACTTTGTAGAAGCTTGATATTGAATCTGATGTATCTCCGCAATTTCAAATCATACAGTTCTGAAATTTTGACTGTAGTAGCCCTCTGTGTCCTCTTTCCAATGCCACTAGTATGATCCAAATTGAATTCTCCAAGGAAGAGTTATGCACAATCTCCCAAGATGACCTGATTATAGACTAGTTCAGTAGAGCAAACTTGTACGACATGCCACAAGTCACTGTTTTGACATTTGGCTCTAAAAAGTATATACAAGAAAATAAAGTCCGTCCTCTTTCTGAACCTTCTTACGAAATTTCAATCCGATGCTCAGAGAGAAAGTTATGACAATTTTTCCTAGGTCACCTATTTGGAATGTAATTCAGGAGTCTGCAGAAAGACCAACTTCCTCGGATCATATCTCCGCAAATATAGCACGAAAAGCTCTGAAGTTTGGATCCAGGATTCAGCGTGAGTTCTTCTCAAATGGGTTTTTTTTTTAGGTTCTGAAACGTCGCAAAAAAAAATTATAGCGAAAATTCCATGATGACCTTTTTGGAGCAGCGAAACCCTAGAATCAAAAGCTCTGATACCAAATGTTATGAATCCATCTCACAAATAGATAGAAAAGAGAGATCAGCGCCTTAGAATTCAGCCTCTTCGAGGGGGCAACCTCCTTTACATTAAACATATGAACAATTCTTGGATGATTCAAATGACAAAAACTCCTTTCTATATATAGGAGTCTAAGGAGTCACAATATAACCCTGCCGACCTAACAATAATAATATAAAGCCACAAAAAGAATAATAGAGGGATTCTATGGGGCACAATAATAACAATATGGGGACAATAGGGGCACAACAATATTAATAAGGGATACAACTACAATAGTAATGGGGTAATCACTAATATTATAGGGACCCAACATCATCCATCATCGCACCAGCGCGAGTGCTAAATCGCTTTGATAAAATGCTAAGAAATTTCCTCTGACAAGGAGGAAAGGACAACTAGGGGAGGTTTCATTTGGTGCAATGGAAAAGAATTAAGACACCAATATTATACAGGGTTCTAAACATAAAAGACTTGAAACTAATGAATATAGCACTAGGGGACAATATATTTTGGAGAATAGTTTCAAGACCTAGAAGTTGGTGGAAATCCATAATATAAAGGAAATAATTGTGTATGGAAAGACTTTGTTGTTTATACCAACCGCTACATTCTAACTCCTCCTAGATCATCGCAATCTATAAAAACCATGAAAGGTAGCTAATGTTTTAAGGGTGTCCCTATTCTAGGTTCCTAGAAACAAGTGAAAAATCAAGCTTCAGGAAGATAAAATTATGGACCTCCATCACCTGAGAGAAATCTTGGAGTTAGAACCCATAGTTATTTACTTATAATCTAAGGGAATCGAACAATTAAGTGATATATGAAAATGGAATAATGATGAACAGGGAATATGGAAAGGTTGGAAGTAGCTAGAAATTTCTCCACACATCCTTGCTTGTCATGAAAGATTGTTAGAAATTCTCAATCCATGGGCCCTGATTGGATGAAAAATGAAGGATGCTAGGGGTTGGGGACCAAAGGGCTCATATTCGATTAATTAATGTTATGGAAAATTTATTTCTAGCAACCTACCAACTAAGTCTCTAGTATGGAAAATTATTTGGGACAATAGGGATTTATCATAGGTGAATTCTTTTATCTAGTTAGTGCAACAAAAAACAAAAAATATTGAGAGGATAAACTTTGAAACAACAAGGAATTAAAGGGCCAACAATATGCTACTTGTGAAAATTACAGGAATAATTGATCCAAAATCTACTTATGTAATGTGACTTTTCCCATCAAGTCTGGAACATGGCACACAAAGATTTACTCAATATAACTCTGATTCCGAAAAATTTACAAATATACTGTGGACCTATCTTTGAGATCTTAGGAAAAAATAATACCTTAGAATAAATTGGTTGGCCCAAATAAAATATCTTATATGGAAGATTTGGCTAGCTAGAAACGCTGGGGTGTTTAGGGAATAGAACACGTCTCTAAAAGGGGTGGTAGTACAAGAGATGGGGCTTCTCCATGAAGCCTTTAAAGCAGGACCAAATATGTAAGAAATTTATGAAGAAATCAATGATGAGAGAGTAAGTGGATAAATACTTATTTTCCAGTAAGAAATCCCAGGACTAGCAACCATGAGGTTCAACAAGTTGTTAAGGTGGTTCAACTAAACTTGACTCGGTGAAGTTACTAGTGGTTTTCAGGATCCAAGTTTATGGGAACTCATGGATTTTCCCATGGTATTTATATTTAATATAGCCTATTTAAAGGCCAAAATTCTCCACGTTAATCTGTCTGAGTGGCCACTCAGAACACAACTACGGTGTCTTTAGACACCACTACTTCTCTTAGTGCTCTATGATCCTAACAAGTGGAATCAAAGTTACCATGTTGGCAGGTGTACTGGTATCTACTTAAGGAGGGAATGTGAGAACTCAAGTGTGAGATGATTGATGCATTATTGAAATTGGGTCAGTCTCCCTGAGTCAAGTTTAAGGGGGCAAATTTTAGGGTGGTTTCGACAAACTTGACTCAGTCAAGTTACCGTGGCTTTCAGGATCCAACTTTATGGGCATCCATGGATTTCCCATGGTATTTATCTTTAATGTAGTCTATTTAAAAGCCAAAAATATCCATGATAATTTTTCTTCATGACCATTCGGAATAAAACAACAATGTCTTTAGACACCACCACTTCTCTTAATGTTTTCTGATCCTAACTCATGTAATATCACTCCTACGAATGAAGAAGGAAAACTTGAAAAGTTGCATGAAGGATAAAACATCCTTCTACCTCTTCTTTAATGGAGATTCTATTGGAAATTTAGGTCAAGCCAATGCAAGGGGCGTAATCTAGGACCACGAGGGACATCAAATCATGAGTTTTTCCCTCAGTTTAGGGGGGAAATGAAATAATGAGGTGAAATAAATAGCCTTACAAACTGGATTGCAACTTATATCCCAAATAACAAAGGAGAAAATAATGGTAATATGGGACTAAAAAATCATTATGAACATATTGTTGAAAAAGTGTAACTACGTTCGGTCTTCATAATGACATGTAATTGTGATTTTATGTAAGAGATGTAAAGAAGAAAAATAAAATTATTATAATTCTTGCATCATGGGTTTCATGAGCAAGATATTTTATTTTAGTATAGGCCCCCATTTAGAGCCCTTCAGAATTTTTTCATCTAGTCATAAAAGTATAAAGAGTCATGGTCATGAAATTAAGACATGTTATACATTGTAAAAGAGTCACACGTGTCTATGTAAGGTCATCCTCCAAGGACTTGTCACTAGCCCTCTTCAAAATGGCCTACAACAAAGGGAGAAATCTAGAAGATGATGTCAACCCTCCTTCAAGTGATCATGTCGGCCTAAAAGACAAGAGAAAAATGTATATATAAAATTACTCTACCTCACTTGAAAGGAAGCAATTCGGTCAAAAAATTCTACAAAGAAGTGAGAGAAACATACTAGAGAAAACTTCTATCTCAACAAGGCAAGAGGGAAGAAGAGTGAAGTTAGTTTGTGGATTTTTTTGGGGTAATATATCCTCCCCCCTACGAAGGTGCCAGAAGAAAGTTGAAGTTTTGCAACTACATTAAGGTGATCTTGTTTGGGTAAAATATGTCGCTAGAAGGAGCTGAGTAGAAGTGTAATAGGTGTCTCTATATTGAAGAGACTAATCGAGGAAAAAAAGTGGTCTAGGTTTTTTGAAATAGGGTTGCAGACCTACATCAAGGAGACTGAGATTCTCAAGAAAGTCGAGAAGAGGAAGAAAAAGAGCAGTGTCAGAAAGGAGGCTAGTGACTTGGTCTTGGGAGTACTCTAGTGTCAAGGGTCATTTCATGGTCTTGGTGTTTTTCAATTTAAGATCTATAAGAATAATTTTGTTTGGGTTTTCCTCTCAAAGAGTGAGAGGTTTTGGACCTAGATGACAGCCCTATATACTGTGTATTTTGTCTCTCTTTTTGTTCATGATATAGTAATTGTCTTGATGAAGAGAACAGAATAATAATTACAAGAGAGAGAGTATCATAATCAAGAAGCAAAAGTCTATCCCAAGCAATTATCATAAGTAGATAAATCACCTAAGTATTGATGCCCTATATTTCTCAACATTGTATCAGACCTAAGGTGCTAAAGTCTAGAAGAGGCATCTAATCAAGAAAGCATTCAAAGATTGAGTTTCAAGGAAGGATCAAAGTGAGACAAAAGAGATCAAGCAAGAGACCAATATATCCATCATACATATATCAAAGGAGTCATCACCAAGGAGGAGGTAGAAAAAATGGATCAAAACTATAGAAGCATTTTTGAGTTCACCGTTCATACATCACCAAAGGATTGGAAGCTCTTCAAAATACTAAGGAAGGTTAGATCAAGAAAATTGTCATAGTATTAAAGAAGGTTCATAAAAAAAAATCTCTCTCATCACCCTTTCAAGGAATAATCTTATAATATCAACATCAACATCAAGATTAAGGAGCAAACAAGTGGAAGAAGCAGCATTCACACAAGTAAGTATATCAATTCATCTAAAACTACCAAAATGTCTTTTTGCAGGGAAAGAAAAAACTAGTTGGGGCTTCAAATTTCCTTGCATGGAAGAAAAGAACAAACCTAAACCTCATTGAGAATGAACTCTTGGATCACATCAAGGGGTCAATAACCCAACCTCCCAAATAAGATACTCAAGCACTTGCCAAATACATGAAAGGAGAAGTGGGGGCCCAGAGAATTCTCATAGAATCCATCAAAGACTCTCTCATCCCAAATGCATCAAATTAGACACTTCAAAATAGATATATGAAAAATTGGTAGAGTTGTTTTCCATAAGTACTGTAGGAGAAGTTATCTCCCTAAGGCAAGAACTCTAAATATTAAAGATATCAAGAGAAGAAGGAATAACCTCATATTTTATGAGGATTTAACAAATAAGAGATCAACTTCACGATCTTGGTGAAATAATGTCTAACAAATAAATGACCACTATGATGAGCCTCAAATTGGGTAACTTATTGGGCTCATTTTGCCTAATTATCCTTGTTCAGTCCTTATTCAATCCTCCATTTTTCATAGCTTATGCAATATTTTTTTAGTATGTTTATGTCATTTGTACGAATAAGGGTGGTCACTCTTCCTAGGTGGCTAACACGTGCTTATTTCAAGTTCTTTTGACACATGTTGGAGCAAAACCGAGCAATCATGGGCTAGAAGACATCCAAGTTTGAGGTGAGGATTCATAGGGGGGTTTTCTATGACATTAAATAGCCCTTCCTCGGGATCTTCACCCTCAAACTCCGAACTCATAGGCCACCAAAACTAGATCTTGAAGGCAGCCAAGCAGATTTTAGAAAAGGGACTGTCTACTGACAGTTGGATAGCCAAGTCCCCCAGATTTAGGAGGCCTGCTAGGGCCCTCGTGGTGTATTAATGAGAAGGCCTCAGCCTTCGTAAGGGACTTTTGAAACCATTGCATATTTTTGCACTATAGTGATGTCAGCTTTAGCTCGTTTTCTTGTAGCCATTTTGGCATAACTCTTGACTGATGACTATATTTTGATAAAGATAAGCAGTCTTATTTCATATCAACTCTGAGTTTTCTATAGGAGCCGTAGCTCCGAGGGTTGGGCCCAACCCGAGAGCCTAGGGCCTCCTTTATGTACTGTTATCTTTCCTTTAAGCATCGTTGTTTTCCTTTTGTGCATTTGTAAACGTATTTCTATTAGGCAGATTAAGTTGTGTGGATTAACCAGGTCACTGTTTATGAATAGAATGCTTCAGATTTTTAGAATAGATTGGTAGGATAATAACAGGAAAAAGGCTCCAAAAAAGGGTCAACAAATATTGTTGGTTTCACCTCTTCCTTATTGGATCAGGGGCTGGAATTGAAGTAACCGTGCTGTCCCAAACAAAAGCACTAGTTTGCTTTACCATGCAATCCTTAGTGTACTGTTTTCATTTGCAGAAGTTGGTTATGTGTTTAGATCTCTGAAATGTTTCATTGCATAGTTGATATACATGGTTCTCTTTCAAATAAAGTTGTTGTTCATTCACTGTATTTTCAGTTAGATCATATTAGCTAGGACTTTGATTACTTGCAAGACTTTGTTGATTCAGTTGAATGTATATGGTGCAGGGCATCTTTAATCCACCTAAGCTTCATCAGAGCCATCTGCTCCACCTACTAGCTAGATTCCTCGTCTCACATCTGTCCTCTTTCCCACGTAACCCTACCTTTTTGCGCAATCATTGTTTCGGCATTCTTTGAGCCAATTTAGCCATCTACACCTTCTCACCACTCCATCTGATGAGCCCCAAAAATGGATAATTATATGGGCTCATTCAACCTCCTAATTTGACTTAATCCACCATTCTCATTAGTTTATTGCATGTTTTTGATTATGTTTATTCTAATAGAATGAATTGGGTTAGTCATTATGCCAACAAGTCTAATGTGTGCTTTGTGTAGTCTTTTTGGTCAATTTGGAGACAAAATCAAAGGTGTTAATGAGCACTTGGCAGCCAAATTCGTGGGAGAACAAGGGAGAGGATTTGTAGGAAGGTGTCCCCTTCATTTATGGGCCCTTACCTCGAAGTCTCCACCATAAGTTTGGAGTTCAAGGGCCACCAAATCAATTATCACAAGGGCAGCTGAGCAAGTGCTAGTAAAAGTGCTGTTAACTACAAGTTTTGGCAGCCGAGTTCCTACAATTTAGGAGGGCTGTTGGGGTCCTCAATTTGTATAAATAAGAAGGCTTAGGGCCTCATTTTGGTTAGCCAGTAGTTAGTCACTTTGTAGGCAGAAGTTAGCTAGTTTGTAGTTCGATTTTAGTCAGTAGATTAGCTTTTCATTTCAGCACATTTTCAAGCTTCCCCTTGTGGACAGTTTTTGATGTAACTCTTCTTTTCTTGCTCAATAAAGATGAATCCAGCTTTGCACCAGCTCTAAATTATCTCTCTTAGGAGGCTGTAGCTCTTGGGGTTGGGCCCATCTCAAGCGCCTAGTACCTCCTTTGCTTATCTTTATATGTTTTTGCTGCATTCTTAGAATAAAATCTGTTATTTAGATTTAAATCTTGCTTTGTTATTTAGATTGCTTTTGATGGTTAAAGTAGCTTCTTATGTTTAGAATAGATTGGTAGGATAATAACAGGAAAAAGGCTCTAAAAAAGGGTCAACAAACACTTTTGGTTTCACCTCTTCCTTATTGGATCAGGGGTTGGAATTGAAGTAACCGTTGTTAAGTTATGGTATGTTCTATGCTTATAACAGTTTACTTCTTTTTCTTATTATATTCCACCGATTAGCAATCACATGTACATAAAGTAAAGTGCAGATAGAACATTAGACAATCGACAGAAAACAAGCCAAGACAAGAGACACAAGATGTGGCGGCTAGCCAGGGACAAACCCCACAATGTGTGGGGAAACCCTTTGATCAAATATTCTTTTATCTTCAATAATTCAACAGAGATAAATAGTACAATAAATCTGATTCATATCAGCAGTAGCAAACCCTAGATCAGTAGCATCAGCATTAGCGGTTTCATTATCAAACTAGGGCAGACCATATCTCACAAACCGACAGTCGGATTGACTTCATTCCACCACCAAAAGTTTCGGCTTCCAGAGGAGGTTCAGATGAACCTACAACGCAGTTCAGATGAGGAGATCTTCTAGGCCACGCAATTCAATCTTTACTTCTGCAGTTGTAGCTTCAGTTTCAGCAGTTTCCGGCTTCAAACTAGGGCAGTCGATATCTTGCAAACCGTTCGTCGGATTGACTTCATTCCACCACCAAAAGTTGCAGCTTTCAAAGGAGGTTCAGATGAACCTAAAATGCAGTTCCAAAGAGGAGATCTTATAGGCCACGCAAGTCAATCCTTACTTCTGCAGTTGTAGCTTCAAATTCAACAGCTTCCGGTTTCACATGTGTGAGAGAGAGAGACCCATTTCAGCGGAGTAGAGAAGAGGCTCATATCTGCGCAGTAGAGAGAGAGATGTGATGAGATGAGTGAGTCCAAATGAGGAAAATTACTCTTATATTTATACACAACGTTGGTGGGTGAATAGATGCGACTGTTGGGCTTCTGAGCCTACATGAATTGTAGGTCGTATTGATAATAATTCCATAATCAAAATAAATTCATATCTTCATGAATACTTATCGGAATTGGATGATATTTATATCAATCCTACACCTCTCGATGAGAGGAATCTAATAAAAATATTAGTAGCCATGAATAAGATGACCCACATGAAGTTTTGCCCTGGTTTCCAATTTTAACACTCCCTCTCAACCATGGAGAACTTCATCTGCAATCTGTCTATCAGTTGTTACTATTCATCCATCAAATGCACTGCCTTGTACAGCCTGACCCTTGCCCTGCTCTGCTCTATTTTGCCTGTTCTGCTTTGTCTTGTTCTACCCCGTAATGATCTGTACTGTTTTGTTCTGTTCTTCTCTGCTCTTGCATTGTTCTGTTCTACTCTGCTTTTGTCCGAATAATGAAGAAGAAGAAATGATCGAGGATGTATCATACTGACTCAAAGTCAGTCTTAGAGTATGTACCACTGGTCCCAGACCAGTCTCAACCAACCCAAAGTCAGCGTCATAGTGAGTACAACTCCAATGGTCCCAGACCAATATCATCCTCCACTAACTCAAAGTCAATCTCAGAGTATGTACCACTGATCCCAGACCAGTCTCAACCGACCCAAATTCGGCGTCATATTATGGTACAACTCCTACCACTGGTCCCAAACCAGTGTCATTGATCCTAGATCAATGGAGGTCATCCTAGCATAGGGAGTACGGTAGTTACAACGATGCGTCCATCAGTACTACTATGGTCCCTAACTTCATTTCCCTGCTCATTGATCAGATGAGAGGTACTTCCCATGAGTCCCGGACTGCATGGGTAGGATGCCTCGACAGGAGAACTAATCAATCCTGTCCTCACAGGAGAACACATCAATCCTACTACAATTGCCATGGAGAACACATCAATCCAGGCCTCACAGGAGAACACATCAATCCTGCTACAATTGCCATGGAGAACACATCAATCCAGGCCTCACAGGAGAACACATCAATCATGCTACAATTGTCGTGGAGAACACATCAATCCAGGCTTCCATGGAGAACACATCAATCCAGGCCTCATAGGAGAACTAATCATCCTGCTACACAGGGGAGCGAATCATCCTGTTCCACAAGAGAGCGAATCATCTTGTCCCACAAGAGAGCGAATCATCTTGTTCCAGTGTGCACCACCAAGGGAGGGTGAGTCACCCTGTGGTCATATGTTGCTCCAGTAGGAACCGCAAGCCCTCAGAGCTCCTAGAGCTAAATGTATGCAACATGCAGGACCCTTGTACAAGGGTTTCTTGCCGACTCCAAGTCGTTTGGGAAAATCACAGATTAGATCTTTCCTCAGGGATTTGACAAGGTGTATCAACCTATACATCATCTTAATGTGATGGAGCTTCCTTGCTCATCGACTTACCATATCCCAGATGATGTCTATCTGCTGGAGCAATTGACGAATACGGGATTCCTCAATAATCAAATCCCACCTCTGGTTGTTACAGAGAATCACAGTGGTATCCAATGTAAATCCAAACAACTCACTGAAGAGCTTTCGCAACCAGA
Source organism: Pinus tabuliformis (assembly GCA_031772625.1). NCBI lineage: Eukaryota > Viridiplantae > Streptophyta > Pinopsida > Pinales > Pinaceae > Pinus > Pinus tabuliformis. The sequence continues at coordinate 460,092,539 of CM062804.1, read as the reverse complement.
TTGCCTCACATGAGGTTATGCTAGCAACAATATATCCTGCTTCGGCAGTGCTCAAAGCCACCGACTTCTGCTTCCTGCTCATCCAGGATATCGAAGCAGATCCCAAGGTGAAACAATACCCGGAAGTGCTCTTACGGTCCACCACACTGCCTGCCCAATCAACATCAGTATATCCAAGTAGTCTCACATCTCCGGCAGTGTATCTTAATCCATGAGAGATTGTGTCCTGAAGACATCTTAGAAGATTCCTGGCATCAATCAAGTGAAGCTCAACCAAATATGAGCTCACAATGCTAACTGTAAAACATATGTTCGGATGGAGGTTCACCAAGAACATCAATGTGAATGAGTTTTTGAAACTCAGAGGTATTTCCCAACTCTGGTCTAACATCACTACCATATAACTTCTAAAATTTAAGATCCTCAAGGTAGTCACAGGCTTGCAGTCCATCATACTGAATCTTTCCAATATATTTACCACATATTTTCCTTGAGATCGGAAAATTTCCCCTTGGCTTCTGCCACACTTCAAGTCCTTGGTCCTTCATTTCAAATTCAGAAGCCATCTCCCTCTTACAAGAGGTCATCCACATACAACACCAGTATGAGAGGCTTGTCATCCTCAACCGTAAAGTAAAGGTTAGGATCAGCTTCACTCCTAGTGAATCCTAGCTTCATCAAGTAGCTATCGATCCTCTCATACCATGCTCGGGGTGCTTGCTTCAGACCATAGAGAGCCTTCTTCAACCTGCATACATGAGATTTTCAATCATAAATCTCAAATCCTTCAGGTTGCTCCACATAGACCTCTTCTTTGATAGAACCATGCAAGAACGCGGTCTTAACATCCATCTGATGTAGGTTCTATCCTTGTGAAGCCACAAGGGCTATGATCAAGTAGATGGTCGTATATCTGGCAACAGGTGCAAATATCATAGTCTATACCTCCCTTCTGGGATAAACCACGAGCAACAAAATGAACCTTATACTTTTCCATACTTCCATTTGCTGCATGCTTTATCTTGTAAAGCCATTTTGAAGTAACAATTGTCTTGTCCAGGGTCTGGGAACTACTTCCCAGACATCATTCTCCATAATAGACTCATATTCTATGGTCATAGCATCCTTCCATAGTTAATGCTTGATGACATTTGAGAATGATGAAGGTTCATTTTGTATGATCGTGCTCATGATGGTCAGGTATCCCTGATACCTGTTAAGTTTCTTACTTTGATGGAAGGTTCCTCAGGGTGCAGCATGTCCTTCAGCATCATCAAGTATCCCCCTAAGCCATGAATACCTCTTCCTAGAAGAGGAAGGCTCATGTGGATGAGGATCAATCGGATCCATGGGTTCTTCTACATCAGGCATTGATTCATCATCCTTTTCTTTCGGTTCCCTGGTGTCGGCTTCTTGAGAGCTCCTCAAAGTCGGAAGATTGATCACCTTGCTGAGAGCCATATCTTCGTCAAAGGTGACATCATGACTGATTATGACTTCCCTTTGACCGATGGTGAACATTTCTTTAGGAGTTTAGGAACCCAATGCTTGATGAGGGCATCGATTTTGTACATATACAACGGTGATTGTAGTTTCAGCCCATAGAAACTTCGGAAGTCTTTGATCATGTAGCATGGCCCGGACAACTTCCATCATCGTGTGGTTCTTCCTTCTCACCACACCATTCTGCTCAGGAGTATGTGGTGTAGTAGTCTCCCTCTTAATGCCAACCTCACGTATGCCTGAGTAAACCAATTGTAATATATCGGAGGTCTTGCTTTGGCTTGAGGGGAATGGTCCCCATTTGAGCTTTCCTTTGGCACATCCCGGACATACACCTTCTTTCTCTACTTGGAATTCAGGCATCCCTATTACCATGTCTCTTACATCGGGTAGAGCTTTGTAATGAAGGTGGGCAAACCTCTGATGCCAAAGTTCGGACTAAAGAGTTCTGTCACAAGACATGACACCTAGCGGACTTCCATCGGCCTGATATAATGAATCAACACTAAACCCAAGAGTAAAGGCATCTTTAACATTATTTTTCCATATACATACCTTGCCATTGCTGAAGGTTACCTTGTAGCCTCTGTCTTCCATTACTAGGTTCCTTTTGAGGTCAGGTGCATTTAATACATCCTAGAATTTCTAGCCTTCTTGAATGCTTGTCCTCTTCCTTGATTCCCAGCTCTCCTCTTACCTTTGTTGTTGAATTTTTCATTCCTTTGATTGCCATCAGAGGGATTTTGAGTTGCACCACTGCATACTGTACCATGCTTCTCTAATCATGATTATCATCACGCTGCCCATGTCCATGATTTTATCCATCATAATGCTGCTCAAACTAGTGTGCATCATCATCATGCTATCCTATATGTCCATGATCTCATGTTGCCCTTTATGTCCATGATCTCATTCATCATGATGCTCATGATCTCATACATAGTGACTTGCTTTATCACAAATGTAACATCGTCATTTTCTTCTAGCCTTAGGTCCAGACTTTTCTTTTGATTTAGTCCCGGGATTATTTCTTTTCTTTGCATGAGAAGAAAAGGCAGCAGGAGGACCTTTAGGCATGAGCATTTCTTGTACTTCTTCCTTGGTTTCTTCTTGAATGCATCTAGCCATTAATTCCTCGAAACTAGGAATTACATTATTGTTCAGAAGAGTAGTCCTGAACACATACCATTCAGATGTTAATCCTCCGAGAGTTGTGAGTGCTATTTCTCTGTCAGTAATGGTTTCCCCAATAGATAGGAGATCGTTCTTGAGTAATGGTAATTCTTAAGAAGTATGCTTGCATACTTTCATCTTTACCCTTCTTGATTTCCCTCAGCTTATTTCTAAGAAACAAAACTTGATTTGCATCATTAACTTTAAACAAACTCACCAGTCCGTCGTAGATTTCCTAGGAAGTGTCTAGATCAGAGATGTAGGCCACCAAGCGCTTGTCGATAGAGTCTCGAATGATCTTCTTTGTTTTGAATTCTCCATTTTTCCATTTGTTCCAGGCAGCAGTAGATGCATTTGATGAAGGCTCAACAATATTGCCTCTTACATGGTCCAGCACTCCTTGATCTTCAAGGGTTAGATCGATAGACATCTTCCATCCGTGATAGTCAGCTTTCTCACGGAGCTTGTCTTCGGCAGGAAAGAGTGTTGAGGACCCCATAGTTCTTTTAGGATAGCCTTGCCAATCTTCTCTTCAATGATTGCTCTTGCTCTTGCTCGGGCTTTGTCTTCACTTAAGCTCTGATACCATGTTAATTTATGGTATGTTCTATGCTTATAACAGTTTACTTCTTTTTCTTATTATATTCCACCGATTAGCAATCACATGTACATAAAGTAAAGTGCATATAGAACATTAAACGATCGACAGAAAACAAGCCAAGACAAGAGACACAAGATGTGGCAGCTAGCCAGGGACAAACCCCACAATGTGTGGGGAAACCCTTTGATCAAATCTTCTTTTATCTTCAATAATTCAGCAGAGAGAAATAGTACAATAAATCTGATTCATATCAGCAGTAGCAAACCCTAGATCAGTAGCATCAGCATTAGCGGTTTCATTATCAAACTAGGGCAGACCATATCTCACAAACAGACAGTCGGATTGACTTCATTCCACCACCAAAAGTTTCAGCTTCTAGAGGAGGTTCAGATGAACCTACAACGCAGTTCAGATGAGGAGATCTTCTAGGCCACGCAAGTCAATCTTTACTTCTGCAGTTGCAGCTTCAGTTTCAACAGTTTCTGGCTTCAAACTAGGGCAGTCGATATCTTGCAAACCGTTCGTCGGATTGACTTCATTCCAACACCAAAAGTTGTGGCTTTCAAAGGAGGTTCAGATGAACCTACAGTGCAGTTCCAAAGTGGAGATCTTATAGGCCACACAAGTCAATCCTTACTTCTGCAGTTGTAGCTTCAAATTCAACAGCTTCCGGTTTCACATGTGTGAGAGAGAGAGACCCATTTCAACGCAGTAGAGAAGAGGCTCATATCTGCGCAGTAGAGAGAGAGAGATGTGATGAGATGAGTGATTCCAAATGAGGAAAATTCCTCTTATATTTATACACAACGTTGGTGGGTGAATAGATGCGACTGTTGGGCTTCTGAGCCTACATGAGTTGTAGGTCGGCTTGATAATAATTCCATAATCAAAATAAATTCATATCTTCCTGAATACTTATCGGAATTGGATGATATTTATATCAATCCTACACCTCTCTACGAGAGGAATCTAATAAAAATATTATTAGCCATGAATAAGATGACCCACATGAAGTTTTGCCCTGGTTGCCAATTTTAACAACCGTGTTGTCCCAAACAAAAACACTAGTTTGCTTTACCATGCAATCCTTAATGTACTGTTTTCATTTGAAGAAGTTGGTTATGTGTTCAGATCTCTGAAATGTTTCACTGCATAGTTGATATACATGGTTCTCTTTCAAATAAAGCTACTGTTCATTCACTTTATTGTTAGTTAGATTAGATTAGCTAGGACTTTGATTACTTGCAAGACTTTGTTGATTCAGTTGAATGTATACGGTGCAGAGCATCTCTACCACTCTTTCATCCACCTAAGCTTCATCAGAGCCATCTGCTCCATCTCCTAGCTAGGTTCCTCGTCTCACATCTGTCCTCTTGCCCACGTAACCCTACTGTTACAGGGAAAAGTGTCTATTTAGAACTGCTCTATCCCACTAAGGTGTGATAGCTGCCTTAGAAACAAACAGAGAAAAACTATTTTTGTATTTCCTTTATGAATTATAGATAGAGAGGAATAGAAAGACAAACCTCTGTCTTGCGCTAATCCTTCGATTTGATCCCTCTCTTCTTTGATAGTCCCCATCTACCTGCTCCCTTGCATGCCCAGCTTCACAAAGTACCTGTAAGATCACAGAAGCATAGCACTATACAAAGACATGGATCTATAATCATAAACAATCTAGGATTAGATGTAAATTGACCATACAAATGTAACAAGCATCAATGATACAACTGCATGGAGGAAAACTCAAATAGCTTTTATTGATAAAACAAGAAAAGATCCAGGAGGAGTTACAACCGGTTGTTCTGACCCAGTATCAACCTCCTAGCAAAGAAGCCCCTCTTCACCTCAAACAAAGCTTAGATCACCCAACAATCTGATGTTTGTCTCTAGAAACCAACAACAATTCGTTACAATGTGCAAAATTCCAGCCCATGGATCTCTGGGATGAGGGATCCATATATATATATCTGTAAGGGGAATGAGTCAGCTTGTGATTTGATTAGTGTCTTCTCTCTGACAGTTCTTGCTTCCACTTGGACACTGAGGGCCTCTTACTCATCCTTGGTCGAATTCAGTGAGGCAAGTGTCACAGGGGAAGAATCTGGAATCTTCCATTGCCTCTCCACCTCGCAAAATGACACTGCCATTCGTCATTTCTCGCGCATCGCACCCCAAAGAAGGGAATTTTGAAATGAAATGCACCCCCTCAGTGTATTTGGGTGAGATGCAACGCACCTAGCCAGTGGAGCAGCTGCAATGATCCTGTTTTGACCAATTCTGAGTAGTTTCTCATGGAGAACTTCTGGGAGAAGCTGTAATCTGTTGACCTTGTTCCTTTAGGGGTTAGAACAACCCTTTTAGGGACTTAGGAGCCCTTGGTTTATGGACATTTCATTCTTGGGTGCAGAGCACAAAAATGTCTATAATAGTTGCCCCCTAAAGTATGAGGCCGTTAACCTTTTGGTGTCGGGTGAAATGCTTTATTATGAGGATCCGAAGTTCTTTCAATTCTGGGAGGAGACCTGTAATAAGATACAATACAATACATTATCTTCATAATATTTTCATGATCTAGCTGAGGCGGTCATTCCCATGCTCAGCTTTATAAATTCATTTTCATGTACATAGGATAGACAATCGTCTGAGTGTAGACTGATGATTCTGGTAGAGCCATCATCCTTTTGGTAGGATGATTATCTGTGCTGCAATGATGTACATTTAATGTCTTTATTTCCCTGAATATATATCGCAGCCCAGATGGATGAAACTAGATCCGGGGTCTTCAATCTCGTCCGATCTTCACTCGAAGTACAAGTCGATCCATGTGAGAAATGTTCTGAAGTCGAACATGGAAAGACATCGCTTGATTACCAGTCAATGATGTAAACTGTTAACAAGCGTGAGAGGAATCACCAATAATGATAATGACCCTCAAGGTACTGCAGTACAATTCACGTGGTGTGAATAAAGGACTTGGCGTCGAACACCACGCAAAATCTTTCGGTCGAAGGCCATTGATGTAAACCTGTCGCCGGAAGTGAGAAACTTGCCATTGAGGCATGCAAGCTTCAAAGTACTGAATGGGGTGTTCCTAGATCATCTTCTTTGATAATGAGCTGATGTCGACAAGAAGTGATCCGTCACAGGAGGGCCTTAATGAATCCCACATCAATGACACGGAATGGAGCAAATGATTTTAATGGAGGTGAAAACGATCTGATGATATAAGGTTCAGGGTGGCAGTCATGAAAGAATGGAGTATAACGTATGCTAGTGGGTGAGACACAGGTGAATCCTCTGAATGACTTCTCTTGAACATATCGGCGACACTGATGTGATGGATTGGTAGCATTAACCCCAAATGTGGATGGTATGGCGTGACCATGGTGATGTGACCGGTGAATGAAACAACCCAACCCGACTCGGACATGGAGCGGAAGTGTCATGTTCAAGAGCGACTTGCTACCAACAAAGTTTCTTTGAGTTTTCTTCCTAATTTTCCCCAGTCATTGCTGACCAGTACCTCTTTATTTTTGTCAAGCTTGAGGAGGATAACATATGCTTGTTCTATAATTTTCCCTTCGGGCAAACCCATCGCTATGTTTTAACGCGCTTAACGATAGTGAAACTCGTTCTCGTCTATAGACAAGTTTGTTGCTATTAATCTTTTTAACGAGTTTAACGAAAAAGATAACTCGGTCCTTTTCAATTTTAGAGAGTCTGAAAAGGAACGTAAAGGTAACTCCAAAAATCCTTTTTCGTCATCTAATCCCTTAAGTCCGAAAAAATATAAAACAATACAGAAGGGATGAATTTTCGATACTTTTAACGAGCCGAAGAAAACAAGCGCTCGATCTTTTTGTGTAATAATCCCTCAGGTCCAAAAAGATTAAAATCTAGAGGAGGGATAGCACTTCCTGTCCCTTTAACGAGCTGGAGAGGCCAATGGCTCGGCAATCTTTTCATATTTTACGAGTCAGTTGAAAAGAGCTTAAAGGAGACTCGTCTTTTGAGGAACGAGTGATAAAACGGGTAGCAGCTGATTCCAGGTAAGAATTGGAATTTTCCAATCACGGCAGTGTCACAAGGATGGCTAGTGAAATCACTCTTCGCAGCTATTCCTCAAAATGGGTAAACAATCAAATGGAGGTGAATGATCGGCCAATGAAAAAGTGGAGGTGACGGTGCAAACATGACCAAGGCTTTAACAGCTGAAGTACTACATTCACGATGGTTATTTACCGGGGAATAGTTCATTTTTTAATGAGCTTAAACGCGGGGAGAAACATTTGCTCATGTCTTATGTTTATTTTTTAATGAGCTTGAACCTTGCGGTAACACTGCTCAATTAATCCAGTCGTGTGATAAGAATGTCTCATATAAAACGACAATTTTTAGAGTTTTGCCCCACATCCTTTCTTTATGCAAGTTAGGAGACGACTAATCCTACGAGTTTAAAGGGTTAGAGGTCCTAAAAATTTAAAAAAATAAATAGTCGCTCTTCGCTTGCACTCCAAAAGGTTTGCATGCCCCCAGGTATAAAACAAAGTTTCAAGGTTACCCCTACTTCTTTCCGATAAAACATTTGTTTTAGCGAGAGAGGCCTACCTCTTACAGGTTACCCAAAGATTGTTCTATTCACAGCGCAAACAAAACACTTCTCTGGCGATGTCTACCGAGATAAACAAAGGTGAGCGGCGGTGCTCACCACCTCACATAACTTTGACAAGAGAATCTTGTTCCAGTCCAACTCCCCCTTCCAATCACGGACGGGAGTACGGAGGTCATATTCTCCCGCGGAAACCTACCCTATACCCAAAGTTTTCCTGCCGAAGCAGACCAGGATGCATGCCCCCTGGGTTTCAGTCATGTCCCCCCGAATCACTCGCGCTCATCGGGTGGACGGACTGGAGATTGAGACATTTCTTGTGTGAAAAGACCATTTAGGGATGGTATATGACTATTTGCTATGCGTGATCTGGGAAATGAAAGCTGGTCTATGAGCTTGACCATTCTTCCTTCGTGCGGGAAACACATCACTCTAAAGAGTGATGAGACAATGGCTCTCATGTAATAAATATAGTCTCGTCCAAGGAGTAGATTGTAATACAAGGGTCCTTGAACTACCATAACGTTCATGTGAATGGTTTTCCCTCTCAATGTTATGGGCACATTGGGAAGGATCCCTAATGGTCGACTGGTTCCTTTATCAAAGCCTGTTAGATTTCTCATCTCAGGCAAAAGCGATGGCCAACCAAGCGCTTTCCAAGCAGTCGAGGAAAGGATACTCACAGAAGCCCCCTCATCTATGATGGTACCAGCCATAACCATTCTGTATATTTGAACAATGATTCAGAATGGTACACTAGCTGGTAAATGGGGTCCGCCTAGTTGATTCCACTTGAAGGAGACAACTAGGTTGCTTGGAGGTGGGACCGAATAGACGGCTGGGTACGACTCTGACAAAATTCCTTCCTGCGGTAAAGGAACGGGTAAATTGCCCCCATGTTCGTTGGAGTCTGTGCTTATGAAAAGAATTTGGATGGTGTCATCCTTGTTCTCTTCAGTGACTGTATCATCTGAAGATGGAACCTCTGAAGGAAAGACCGGGTCAACTGCCGCCTCGACCTTTTGACTTTCGTCTGGTATGGGTTCAGATGGTTTATCTTCAATGATAGATGCTTCGGCCGACCACCTGAGTGGGCCAACCGGATTTTCAACTAGTGACAGACACGGCAAGAGTTTTTTATATCTAGGAGGAAGTCGTAACGGTGAAACCGGACGATCGTCCAAAACTCTTTTAGCTTCGTCTAAGAAGGGACAATGGTGGACGACATGATCGCCTTCGCATAGTTTACAAGGAAATCTATATTTTCCTTTTTGTCCTGGGGCTTCACATTCACTAGTTGATGGTGTGTTTTCAACATGATCATCAGAGGTTGACGACACCGGGTTGTGCAAACGAGGAGACGAGTCCCTTAAGATCTGAGGGATGCAAGGACAATCTCTGTGATAGTGGTCTCCTCTGCAAATGACACATGGCGATTTAGGCCTGGTCGGTGCAGTGTGTGGATTTTCGTTAGAAGACACTCATTTGCCCCCATTCGCTTTTGGCTACTTCTTCTTTTGCTCTTTCTTCTTCTTTTCCTTCTTCTCTTTAGGTACTTGACTTTTGGCTTTACCAGCCCCATCAAGCGAAGAGGAAGGAGGAGAGGAAGAATTAGAGGAAGTAGAAGGTTGATGGGTAACTCTAGACTCATCTAATTGCTGATTTGATTGTTCGGGAATTGCGGTGTTCTGAATGATAGAGGTTGAGAAGAGCCATACAGGTAAACCAATTGTCAGTCCTGGAAGTGACAATGTGGCCATATGGGGTGCACCAACATCTCCCCAAGAGGAGAAGGGACTAGGATTTCCTCCAAGGGGAATCCCTTGGTTGGTGGATTCAATTTTTCTCAACCCAAGATCAATGTAGGAAAGGGTAATGAATATTCCGTTTAAAATAAATTTTAGACGCTTTGACACAACTTGTTTTTTTTTCAGTTTTTAAGAGTCGAGAAAAAACAAAAGATGGCTATAGTCTCCTTCGATTTTTAATGAGCCTGAAGTGACAAGTGCTCAGATGGACCTTTTCCGTTAAGGAGTCTGAAAAGGAATGAAAGGGACTACTCTGGAAGTCTAGGTAGAGGGAGTACCAAACCAATCGCAAAACTGCAGAATACGTTTTACGGTACGGCAGTCAATCTTCCCGAATGCTGTGTTCAGTGCATTGCGATCGATAGGGCGACAGACACGGCTTCCTATGGATAAAGGATTAAGCCTATTGGGGTCTCCCAAAATATACTCGACGGTACGTGGGAGCACAAGTTTGTACTGGCACTTATCGTCTCAAAGTGGAGGAATCACCCAACCATCAGTGAGAACAACAGTTACCAGGTTTTACGACGTCGGAATACGTCTCTAGCCTAGGCCTCTAAATGTTGTGCGTTAAGTTCCAAAGCGTTGTTAGATTCATTGAATTTATTTTAAGTTGATCTTGTTTATAAAGTTTGCCTTTCGGGTTCACCACGAGATGTAGATGTAATTCCTAAAATGCAATCTAAGATGATAAACAAACTTTTTATCTCTTTTATGCAATGAAAATCCTAGCTACTAGGGAAAAGAAAGACAGAATCTTTTCACAAAGAGCAAAGAGCACACTGTAAATGCACTTTCCTAAATCAAGCCAAACAGATTGTCTATATGCAAATGCACATGCATGTATTTGTTTTCGACTTTCTTAGTATATAGATGCTAAAAAGAAAGTTGATGCACAAATCTGAATTTCTTTTCAAGTGACAAATATCAACAAGTTTCTTTTCGAAATCAAAAATGGAGACGATTACGACGCCTTACGATTTTGAACTGAACACTTGTTCTTGACACTAGAAAATTACAAATTCAGACCAAAAGCAATAGTAACAGGATAATCGACCATCAACAGCAATCAAACTTTTTCCTATGATCGAAATCGACACTTGCGACAGATTCAAATCAAAGGACGACAGTACGACTATGCTACTTTTGCAAAGGAGAACTGTAAATGACTCAACAAACACACAAAAACATCTACAGTTCTTTTGTACAAAGGAGGCAGAATAACAGTAAGGAAAAGGGGTTTCAAACAGACATATACTGATCACAGGTAGCAAAATTCAGGAATAGAACTGGAAAGAATGAATCACAGAAGCCACAGCTGCACAGAGCTAGTCTGATCAGCGCACCTGTAACACAGAGAATCTGAAATGTAGCGTAGGTTGTCCACTTGGGAAGTGCGCTGAAATTCAGAATCTCTAAACAGTACCTGCGTTGGTCCAGAAACGAGACTCTGTCCGGGTTCCGGGTCATAGTTTGCAGTTCATTTCTTGGGTTTTGGCCGAGTAAAAAGCAATCAGTAATGCAACAATCAGGGGTAGATCTAAGGAGGATCTAAGAGCTATCACAAGAGCAATCAGATAGCTTGTGAATCAATTGTTTAAATCATAAACGGATCCAGTAGATGGATTGAAGTAGTAGTTGTCTACTTTGCATTTGTTATGGCAAATGCAGTTCGAATGCTACTTGTAAGTTTATGAAATAGACAACAAAGAATGATAAACAAACAAACTAATTATCTCCCCAGTGGAGTCGCCATTTTGTTACAGGGAAAAGTGTCTATTTAGAACTGCTCTATCCCACTAAGGTGTGACAGCTGCCTTAGAAACAAACAGAGAAAAACTACTTTTGTATTTCCTTTATGAATTATAGATAGAGAGGAATAGAAAGACCAACCTCTGTCTTGCGCTAATCCTTCGATTCGATCCCTCTCTTCTTTGATAGTCCCCAGCTACCTGTTCCCTTGCACGCCCAGCTTCCCAAAGTACCTGTAAGATCACAGAAGCATAGCACTATACAAAGACATGGATCTATAATCATAAACAATCTAGGAGCAGTTCTAAATAGACACTTTTCCCTGTAACACCTACCTTTTTGTGCAATCATTGTTTCAACCTTCTTTGAGCCAACTTAGCCATATACACCTTCTCACCACTCCATCCACCAGTCCCTGGGCCACTTCAGACCCCTATACTACCTCCATATCCATTCATGCATCTTCCCTCACTCACCCATTCTCCAAAATCCAATTTTTAAACATCCTGTAGAAATTTCTGAACATCCTATAGAAATTCCTGAACATCCTGTAGAACCCCTGCAGACTTCCTGTAGAAGCTCACCAATGAGGTTTCTTCATAGCAAAACTTTGTGAAACTCTCTGGAAGGGTGTTAGGGACTCCTTAGACCCTCTCTGAACCTTCCCGACCTCTTCCAAGCATTTCTCCTCCTTGATCCACCCCTGCACAATCAAAGAACAGTGAAAGCATATGCATGATGAAACTGACGACTTAATCCAAAATACAAAAAGATGTTTTCTTCAGATAGAGGTAGTCTAGACACTTGTATTTTACCTTCGTAGAAGTATTGGCATCACATTCAGTAGTTTGCATTCTCTCCTTTGCATCAATAGGACTAGCTGGTAGAATTAGGGTTTCTTAGGGTTCGTGTTTTCCTTCAGTTTTTCAATCTCTTTTCGCAAATAGATTAGCTTCCTTCGAGTTAGCTTTCATCCATCAATTAAAAATCTTCTTCTAAGAGCTCATAAAAGTTGGCTTAAGCTCCTAGCAGACTTGTGCTAGCTGACCAAGTGACAGCTGCGGCAAGAGCTAGTAGTTGTGCATACAGCATCGTCGCTTCCAAGTTTGTTACAAACTACCGGGTTGATAAAATTAAAGAAGGGAGTCTCAGGGATGTGCAACATTATTGCTGCAATACTGGGGCTCACCACTCTTTTTGGCTCCATTGTCGGGGAAGCGTCAGAGTATTGGTGATTGCAACTTTTCTTCTATTTTCCACTACAACCTTCTGCTAAGTAGTTTATTTCATTTCCATTATGCAATTTCATTTTTGTAAAAGTAGATTAGCATTTCTCGGTTTCATAGATTAGCATTTCAATTTCGTAATTTCATTTTTGCAAGCGTAGATTAGCATTTCAATTCCGCAATTTCAATTCTGCAAGCGTAGACTAGCATTTCATTCCTGCAATTTCATTTGAGCAAAATAGATTAGTCCTTTCCTGCTTTCATTTCAATTTCGCATTTTCATTTCAGCAAGATAGTTAGTTGCAGTTCAATCTATTTCAGTTTTGCAGGTAGAAGTAGAAAAAAAAAATCAAAAATCAACCAAAAATATTTCATTTCATGCCTTGTAGGAGTAGAGATAATTCAGAAAAATGATTGCACAATACCCCCACTGCTTCACACAGCCAACCTTCTCTCTTCTTCGATGGCTATGATTAAAGAACCCTTAGGTGGACAACAAGACATATTTGAAGAACCTCAAGGGAAGAAGAAGAAGAAACCATTCCTCTGGAGCAAATGGCTGCAAGCAACAATGTTGGGAGCAGTACCTTGTCGAAAAATGAATTTGCAAATCAGATGGAAGATTTCAAGAGCGAGATGAGGCAGTTTCTTGCCATGCAATTGGATACCTTGTAGATCCAAAGGAAACAAGAGGAATCCAAGAGGGCTTTGGAAATCTTTTGTCCTAGGTGCACTAGAAAGCATCCTAGGGACGAATGTCCAATGCACTCCCTAGAACTGTGTTTTGTCTGTGAAGAATACCATCCTACGAATCAGTGCCCTTCCTTGCCTAGACTTAAAGCTGCATATCATAGAGCCATAGAAGCCATTGAATCACTCTATTATATGAACCAAAGGAGGCCACATGGACCCATACCCTACCAGCAGGGAATGCAATGGACATCCCAGACCTATTACGACCCCTATCAAGCCACTCCCATGCCTTCTTGGGGTCCCCCTGCTCATCCTTCCTAGTCCACACCCCCTCCTTGGTCGTATCCTCCTCAATACCATGCTTCTCGAGTTGCTCATTCGTTTCACTCTTATTCTCAGCCACAACCTCAGTGGAATGCACCTCATCAGGGGTGGAGGCCACAGTACAACTCTCCTCCTACTCCTTTGCCTCCACCACCTTACCAACCACAACCCCATCCACATCCATCTCAAATATACACCCCCACTCAACTACCCATACCACCATTTCCAAACCCACACATTGGAATAGCTCAACCTAATTGCAACGCTGAGCCACAACATGTCCAAATGATTCCTCTTGAGCTCGATGATCTTCACCATAGCTCAGGAAGAGTATTGCAAACCAGAGATTATATTGACAACATTGAAGGACCAAAGGAAAAAGAAGATTCAAAAGAAAAGATAAAAGAACCATGGGCTGCACTTGATGAAGAGAAGGCATCAAAATCAGAGATCGAGAGAGTTCCCTCATGGTTACCATCAAACCTTCCATGTATTCAAGAGAAAGATCAGCAAAAAGAGGAAGATGAGAAAGTCATGGTAGAAGGTGACATGAAACATGATCCAGATCAGCAAAAGGACCAAGGATATCAAAGCTATATTGAGACATGGTTCCAGATAGTCACTAAGTTGCACCAGTACTCTCTTCCTCAGCTATGTTTGATCCCTTCAAAGTCAAATCATTTGGTCTCTGAGATCTAGATAGCTGTCACAGCATGCATTTCAAGCCGCCACATCATTTTATCTCTAATCTCGATGTGCACATGGCTCCATTGGAAGTATTCTTATACTTGAAAAGAATTTTGTTTTTCAAGTAGGGTAGGGTAGGAAAAAAAAAAGAAAAAAAGAAAAAGAAAAAATGAAAATAAGATGAAAATAAAAATCTAAGGTGAAAACCTCCTCGGAGGCGCCTTAGATTGGCTCATTGATTGAAAACCTCCATGAGGCAGTAAATGGGTTGGAAAGAAGAGAAAATAAAAAGGGAATAAGATCCTTGGGTGAAATCCTCCCTTAGAGGCACCCAGGGCAGGCAATTAGGGTGAAAACCTCCATGAGGCACCCTAGTTGTTTTCAAAAAAAGAGAGAAAAATAAAGAAAAAAATAAAAAAATAAACCTAATTTCCAATTTCAGGTTGCAAGAAGGACATTGCAGGTCAGGATGATCGCTCAAAATAAAGACAAATGAAGTTATGTGCCTTCTACAGGAAGTTCTGTGTCTTCTACAGGAAGCTTACAAATGAGCCAAAATTGATCTCTGAAGAGGACCTGAAGGCCGAGAATCTGTCCATGAGGCCTGCAAGCATCCATGTTTCCATCCCTCACCCTTGTCCATCATTTTTTCCATCTCATTGTGCTTATTCCTTAAAATTGTGTGTTCTATAGGAAGTTCCTGTAGAAATTACAAGATTTCTATAGGAAGCTAGAAATGGATTTGAAAAAGGTATTTTGGCAAACATGATAGCTTCCTCAAGGGTTCAGAAGTCCTCCTGCAATCTTCAAACTCCTCCTCCATCATCTCCATGCCTGCATCACAGCCAAAGCTCAGTTTTTCTTTCCATGCAAAAACTTGCAGAATGCTTTGAAGAAAAAATACATAGAACATAATTTGTTTTTTCCCTAGCTTGAAAACCGTGCATCCATTTACAAAAATGTTATAGGGGGAGTTGTATAGGGACAATGGAAACATGCCCGAGCAATTTCAGCCCATTCCGGTGCACAGTTTCCAAGAAATCCGCCTCCATCACTGTCAGCCATTTTTGCATTTTCTCCATATCCGTGCATCTATTTCAAAACTTGTTTCATGGGGAGATGCATACGTGTGATAGTAGCCTACCCAAGCAGTTTCAGCCAATTCCGATGCATGATTTCCGAGAAATTGATCTCTGAAATCTTCAGCCATTTTTTGTTCTTCTCGAAATCTGTGCATCCATTGATCGCAATTTTGCTATGGGAGATGCATAATGATGATAGAAACATGCTCAGCAAGTTTTAGGTCGATCCGGTCTATCGTTTGGGAGTAATGGCGAAAACAAGTTTTGGTCCTGAGAAAATTCAGCAGCAGCAGCTTGAGGGTGCAGATCTGAACTTGAAGCCAGCTCCTACAACATGGATCCGGCTAGAGGATACCTGCACAAGAAAAAATAGCCATGAATCAGTCACCAAGCCCTCATGCAACCACAGAAGCCAATGCATGCAGCAAATGAAAGGCCACAGCACCTCATGACAGCCATATTTGACTTCCAGGTATGTGACTAAAACTCATTCATCTATTGCATGAATCTAATCTAAGCACTGCATGAACGAATGAGATGGTGGGATTTAGCCAGGAAGCTAGCCAGATTCGATTGCACTCATCCAGGAAAAAATCACATAGCATACTTGTATAGTCGTTCACGTGAAATTTGAAAAACACAGGTAGTGGTAGATGTGTTGAACTCCAGCGCACAGGACGTTAAATGATTAATAGATAGAAGAGAACATACAGTCCATAACATCACTGCAGTTCAAATAAATACAACACACGTTTTGTGCCGCCTCACCACAAATCACGCAGCAATTAAAGAAGGCTCGGCTGAAACTCACAAACTGCTATTCATCTGCACTTGCCACATCCTCAACTAAAGTATGCATAAAACGATTAACTAGTCATCCTCCACCAGTTTCTCTACCTGTCTTTGAGATTCTGTTGCGTATCAGGCTCGCTCAGAGGTGCAAGGTTGCTCTACAGGCATTTCTACAGGAAGTCTTCTACAGGAAACACAGAAAATAGCCATGCAGAAAGAAAACCTGGGATTTTCGGCGAATTTCAAGCTCCAAACGAGGTAGGATTTGGGAAACTTTGTTGTGCATGATTTGTTGGTACAAAATGGTGAATTGAACATGACATTGAATTGAAAAATGAGAGTAACAGTCTACCTGTGTATTCAACAAAATATGAAAGATTGCCTGAATATTTTACTGTATTTTCCCAAGTTCTTTCTCTGCACTCCGGACTCTCCTCATCATCTTTAAAAGTAAAGAAGATATATGCTAAAGTAGAGGCCACCCTGTGTGTATGAAAACCTGAATTTACATATGTATCTATGTGTTGAGAAGAGAATTTGTGCCCTTATGCTCAGTTCTGCAAAAACAACATTGTCCTTTCAATAAACCGATAGTCAAATTCTAGGTGACAGAAACAAGGGAATTATTGCTATCTGGTATTGTGAGGAACACAAGAGAAACTCCTCCCTGTGTTCAGAAAACATCAAATTCAGTTGTCCTCTATTTTAGTGATTGATTGTTGTTTTCCTGAGCATTTACTTTTCTGATTAAAACATAAAAAGAGCAATTCCACCATGCCATGAGGATTCATAATGGGAGAACACAATTGAACAAGTAAGGGCACACCCAAGGCAGCCATAACACAAGTCAAAGAGAAGGCACCCCCAGCCAAGCAAGCCAAATTAGGGAAAACTGGTTCTATAGGAAGCCAGCAGACTGTTTCTATAGGAAGCTAGAAAACTGCTTCTACAGGAAGCCAGAAAACGGCCACTATAGGACTTTCTACAGGAAGTCTGGGGAAAGGGCAGCAGAAGGAGAAATCAGCCGAGATTTTAGCTAGGGAGGCAGCAGCTGTGCCGGCCACCCTAAGCACATCCCCCAAGAAGAAGGAGAAGCGAAAGAGGGAGCTTCCACTATATTTTAAGGCAAGAAAGAGCATGCAGATAAGAACTGGCAGACCCCAACCATAGTCAAAAGAGGCAATCACAATTGTAGACACCTCATATACACAAAAGGAGAGGTCTCCCTCCAAGGCATCCATCACCTATGAACGGGGAAGCCCGAAGACATCCACCTGGAGAGAAAGAATGGAAATGTTGGACGCAAAGGCCTCTCTAGAGGATGCTGAGACAGTTCTACAGGAAGCTGAGAATTCTCTAGGAAAAGGAGCACATGCAGTGGGAAGAAGCAGAGAGAAAAGCATGGTTTCATGACCAAGAAGAGGACATCACTTCATAAGGTTGGCATGACAGGGAGGCCACCAGGGCCATCAAATATGAGGAGATAGATCAGTTGCTAAGAGGATGAGCAACACTTTCAGTAGGGGGGTGATGATGAGCCCCAAAAATGGATAATTATATGGGCTCATTAAACCTCCTAATTCGACTTAATCCACCATTCTCATTAGTTTATTAAATTTTTTTTATTATATTTATGCTAATAGAGTGAATTGGGTTAGTCATTATGCCAACAAGTCTAATCTGTGCTTTGTGTAGTCTTTTTGGTCAATTTGGAGACAAAATCAAAGGTTTTAATGAGCACTTGGCAGCCAAATTCGTGGGAGAACATGGGAGAGGATTTGTAGGAAGGTGTCCCCTTCATTTATGGGCCCTTATCTCGAATTCTCCACCATCAGCTCGGAGTTCAAGGGCCACCAAATCAATTATCACAAGGGCAGTCGAGCAAGTGCTAGTAAAAGCGCTGTTAACTACAAGTTTTGGCAGCCGAGTTCCTACAGTTTAGGAGGGCTGTTGGGGTCCTCAATTTGTATAAATAAGAAGGCGTAGGGCCTCATTTTGGTTAGCTAGTAGTTAGTCACTTTGTAGGTAGAAGTTAGCTAGTTTGTAGTTCAATTTTAGTTAGTAGATTAGCTTTGCATTTCAGCACATTTTCAAGCTTCCCCTTGTGGACAGTTTTTGATGTAACTCTTATTTTCTTGCTCAATAAAGATGAATCCAGCTTTGCACCAGCTCTAAATCTCTCTTAGGAGGCTGTAGCTCTTGGGGTTGGGCCCATCTCAAGCGCCCAGTACCTCCTTTGTTTATCTTTATGTGTTTTTGCTGCATTCTTAGAATAAAATTTGCTATTTAGATTTAAATCTTGCTTTGTTATTTAGATTGCTTTTGATGGTTAAAGTAGCTTCTTATGTTTAGAATAGATTGGTAGGATAATAATAGGAAAAAGGATCCAAAAAAGGGTCAACAAACACTTTTGGTTTCACCTCTTCCTTATTGGATCAGGGGCTGGAATTGAAGTAACCGTGCTGTCCCAAACAAAAACACTAGTTTTCTTTACCATGCAATCCTTAGTGTACTGTTTTCATTTGCAGAAGTTGATTATGTGTTCAAATCTCTAAAATGTTTCATTGCATAGTTGATATACATGGTTCTCTTTCAAATAAAGTTGTTGTTCATTCACTTTATTGTTAGTTAGATTAGATTAGCTAGGACTTTGATTACTTGCAAGACTTTGTTGATTCAGTTGAATGTATACGGTGCAGAGCATCTCAACCACTCTTTCATCCACCTAAGCTTCATCAGAGCCATCTGCTCCATCTCCTAGCTAGGTTCCTCATCTCACATCTGTCCTCTTGCCCACGTAATCCTACCTTTTTGTGCAATCATTGTTTCAGCCTTCTTTGAGCCAACTTAGCCATATACACCTTCTCACCACTCCATCCACTAGTCCTTGGGCCACTTCAGACCCCTATCCTACCTCCATATCCATTCATGCATCTTCCCTCACTCACCCATCCTCCAAAATCCAATTTTCAAACATCCTGTAGAAATTTCTGAACATCCTGTAGAAATTCCTGAACATCCTGTAGAACCCCTTCAGACTTCCTATAGAAGCTCACAAATGAGGTTTCTTGATAGCCAAACTTTGTGAAACTCTTTGGAAGGGTGTTAGGGACTCCTTAGACCCTCTTTGAACCTTCATGACCTCTTCCAAGCATTTCTCCTCCTTGATCCACCCCTGCACAGTCAAAGAATAGTGAAAGCATATGCATGATGAAACTGACGACTTAATCAAAAATACAAAAAGATGTTTTCTTCAGATAGAGGTAGTCTAAACACATGTATTTTACCTTCATAGAAGTAATGGCATCTCTTTTAGTAGTTTGCATTCTCTCCTTTGCATCAGTAGGACTAGCTGGTAGAATTAGGGTTTTCTAGGGTTTGCGTTTTCCTTTAGTTCTTCAATCTCTTTTCACAAATAGATTAGCTTAATTCGAGATTAGCTTTCATCCATGAATTAAAAAGCTTCTTCTAAGAGCTCATAGGAGTTGGCTTGAGC
The DNA here is from genome assembly GCA_031772625.1 of Pinus tabuliformis. Classification (NCBI taxonomy): domain Eukaryota; kingdom Viridiplantae; phylum Streptophyta; class Pinopsida; order Pinales; family Pinaceae; genus Pinus; species Pinus tabuliformis. The sequence goes on along the minus strand of CM062804.1, from coordinate 460,072,790 downwards.
TCCTAGCGGACTTGTGCCAGCTGACCAAGTGACAGCTACGACAAGAGCTAGTACTTGTGCATATAGCACCGTCGCTTCCAAGTTTGTTACGAACTATCGGGTTGATAAAATTAAAGAAGGGAGTTTAGGAGTTGCAGCATTATTGCTGCAATACTGGGGCCCACCACTCTTTTTGGCGTCGTTGCCGGGGAAGCATCAGAGTATTTATGATTGCTGCTTTTCTTCTATTTTCCTACTCTCGCCTTCTGCTAAGTAGTTTATTTCATTTCCATTCTGCAATTTCATTTCTGCAAAAGTAAACTAGACATTTCTTGCTTTTGTAGATTAACCTTTCAATTCTGCAAGCGTAGATTAGCCTTTAAATTATGCAAGCGTAGACTAGCCTTTCATTCCTGCAATTTCATTTGAGCAAAATAGATTAGTCCTTTCCTTCTTTCATTTCAATTCCGCATTTTCATTTCAGCAAGATAGTTGCAGTTCAATCTACTTCAGTTTTGCAGGTACAAGCAGAAAAAAGCAAAAGCAACCAAAAGTCCTTTCATGCCTCACAGGAACAGAGATAATACCGGAAAATTCCTACCCAACACCTCCACCACTTCACTAAGTCACCCTTCACTCTTCTTTGGTGGCAGTGATCCAGAAGAACCTATAGGTGAACCTCCTCAGATATACGAAGATCCTATAACAGAAGAAGAACAAGAAAATATTCCTTGGGAGACTATGGCTGACAATAGAAATGGTAGAGATGATGATGAAAGAATAGAAGGTACCTTCCCCATCCGAGAGACTAATGGGAACATGAAAATGAACAACATAAGTCCCTCAGCCTTACATCATTTCCATGGATTGACCACTGAAGACCCTGATACCTTCCTGTTTGAGTTTGTTGTCCTTTGTCGAACTTATGACTATACAAAAGACGAGCAAAAGCTGAAACGTTTTCCCTCCACCCTCAAGGATGCAGCATTACGCTGGTTCATGGGGTTTCCTAGAAATAGTATCACCACTGGGGCTTAGATGTAGCAAGCCTTTAACAACAAATACCAGGATTACAGTAGGTCAAAGGAAACCAAGGGGGAAATCTTTTGGATGACCATGGGAAATGGTGAGTCTCTAGAGGACTATGAGGAAAGGTTCCAACTTAGCTATAAATGGGCCAGGTGCACACTTGACCCTGATTCTCTAAAGCTGGTTCTGCTCCGAGGAGTCCATGAAGACCTTCTAGATACCCTTCACATGCTAGCTGGAGGGGATATTTACCAACTACCTTATGAGGATATCAAGACTGTGCATAGAAACCACTCTAGGGCAGCCCGGAAGAGAGGTAGGGGGAATCCACTTTCATCTAGAACTACCCTCTCCAAGCATGAGTTTGCTAATCATCTGGAAGACCTCAAAAGTGAGGTGAGACAGACCATTGCCATGCAACTTGATACGTTTCGAATCCAACAAAAGAAAGAGGAAGCTGAGAGGGCTTTGGCCATTTTTTGTCCCAGATGTACGAGGAAGCACCCTAAGAACGAGTGTCCATTACACTCAATGGAGGTATGTTTCGTTTGTGAGGAGAACCACCCTACAAACCAATGCCCAACCTTGCCTGGATTCAAAGCCATGTACCAAGGGACTGAGGCACCCACTGAACCTCTCTACTTCCTCAACCAAAGGCGACCGCATGGACCTAGACCTTACCAGCAGGGGATACAAGGGACATCCCAATCTTATTATATCCCCAACCAATCTGCTCACATGCCTTCTTGGGGTCCCCCTGCTCATCCTTCCTGGTCTGCACCTCCTCCGTGGTCTTATCCACCTCAATACCATTCTCAACCCATTGCTCATTCGTTTCACTCACATGTCCAGCCACAGCCTCAGTGGAATGCACCTCAACCGGGATGGAGGCCCCAATACAACTCTCCTCCTGCAATTCTGCCTCCACCACTGGCTCAACCACAACCATTACCTCCTGCTCCTCCAAGACAACCCCAGATGCCTGCCCAACCGAACCCGAACCCCAGCAACCGACAGGCCCAGCAGGTATACACTCGGGAAACAACATGTCCTACTTATGCTATGGAGATCCAAGAGATCAACCTGTGATCCGGAAAGACCCTTCTAGATCGCCAACCCCCTCCCCTATAGGAAGAGGAGGAGAAACAGGAAAGTGAACCCAAAGCCATTCCACCCTTTCTTGAGCGACTAACAGTAACCTCACAACCAAACCCATAGGAGACTGAACTTCTGGGGGAACTAAAATAGTTGTGTGTGAAAATACCCCTTCTCCAGGCCATCAAATATGTACCGATATACAAAAAATTGATTAAGGAGAAGTGTTTCAGGCACCCAGGTAGGAGAAAGAGAGATGCCTTGACGATCAATGTCATAGGACAACTGTCTGATCTAATGTTGGGGCAAGTAATCTGTCCAAAGTATTTGGACCCTGGGAGTCCTGTAGTTGATGTCCACATCAATGGCACCATTATCCCCCATACCTTGATTGATCTAGGGGCTGCCATTAATGTGATGACCAGGGACACCATGCTTAAACTCAACCTTCAGGGTTCCTTAAGGAAGACTTCGATAGTCCTGCAATTGGCAGATCGCTCCACCGTGACTCCCGAAGGAATTGTGGAGGATGTCTTGGTCTCGGTTGACTCTTGGGAGTATCCTGCGGACTTCTTAGTCCTTCAACCAAAGGCAAAGCTTACTGGATACCCCCTCATTTTGGGAAGGCCTTGGTTAGCCACTGCGGATGCTTACATCAGTTGTTGAGCTGGAAACATGACCATCAAAAATGGTCCTATGTCCAAGCAGCTAGTCCTATAGCCTCCTGCCCAGACCCTGCTAGAACATGACTTACTACTCTGGCTGGAAGAAGGAGATGAGGATGAGGTATACTCTGCACCCTTGTGCACCATAGAAACCACCAGGGGAGATCCTCAAACCGAGGATGATTTGATTGAGAACTTGATCCAAAATCCTCCCCCCGGTGCACTATCCTTGGAAGAGTTGGTGGAAGATAACCAAGCCAGTGCTTTAGTGGACCTATGTGTGACTGATCCGACCAATCCCAGAGTTAATAATGTGGAGTTTGGCCCTAAAATAACTTTAAAGATCAGCTCCTCTCTCTCTCCCTCTCAGGAAAAGGATCTATGTAGCCTCTTGACCCGCCATTTGGAGGCTTTTGCCTAGAACTACAAGGAAATGAAAGGAATCCATCCCTCGGTCTGTACCCATCATATTTACATTAAGGAGGACTGTAAACCATTCAGGCAACCTCAGAGGAGAATGAATCCATCCCTTAAGGACATTGTTAAAGATGAAGTGTAAGAATTGTTGGATGCAGGATTCATCTACCCCATCTCGGATAGTGAATGGGTTTCCCCTCTGGTGTTGGTACCCAAGAAGAACTGGAAGTGGAGAATCTGTGTAGATTACCGGGAACTTAAAAAAGCCACTAAGAAAGACCACTTCCCTTTGCCTTTCATAGATCAGGTGTTGGATGGACTGGCAGGGAAGAAGTTTTTCTCTTTCCTAGATGGGTTCAGCGGGTATAACCAGATCCAAATCAGCCCAGAAGACCAAGATAAAACCACCTTCACCTATCCTTGGGGTACCTTTGCCTATCATGTCCTTCCCTTTGGGCTATGCAATGCCCCTGCCACTTTCCAGAGAGCTGTACTGAGCATCTTTGCCGAGCTGGTTCATGATTCGGTGGAAATCTATATGGATGACTTTACTCCTTACGGGTCTAGCTTCCAAGAAGCCTTGTCCAACCTGGGAAAAGTTTTAAGCAAGTGCATAGAGATGAACCTGTCCCTCAGTCCTGAAAAATGTGAATTCCTGATGACTGAAGGGACCGTGCTAGGACATACCATTTCTCGCCAAGGACTACAGGTGGATCCTAATAAAATTGCTATCATCCAAAGGGTCCCACCTCCTCAAAAGGTAAGGGATGTTCAGAGTTTCCTAGGCTTAGCAGGATATTATCGAAGATTCATTAAAGACTTCAGCAAGCTAGCCTCGCCTTTGTTTGGACTCTTAGGGAAAGATGTTGAGTTTAAATGGACTGACAACTGTCAAGGGGCACTGGATGAGTTGAAAGAAAAGTTGGTATCTGCCCCGATCTTAAGAGGTCCAAACTGGGCCCCACCTTTCCACATCCACATTGATGCCTCGAAAAACGCCATAGGGGCAGCCTTAGGACAAGTTGAGGAAAAACTTCCATATGCCATATACTTTGTCAACAAAACCTTATCCAAGGCAGAATTGAATTGTACTATAACTGAGAAGGAGTTCCTGGCCGTGGTCCATTCCCTGAACAAGTTCTGACACTACATCACTGGCTATCAAACATTTGTACATACTGATCATGCTGCGATTAGATATTTAATGAATAAGCCTGATGTGAATGCTTGTATTATTAGATGGTTACTTTTGTTGCAGCAGTTTGATTTGACTATCGTTGACAAACTAGGTAAAGAAAATGTTGTTGCTGACTTCTTGTCGAGATTGGATTTGCCTGCAGGTGAAGAAGGAACAGTGGATGACCAGATGCCAGATGAACATCTATTTTCTATCTCAGTACTCTCTCCATGGTTTGCTGATATAGAAAATTACTTGGTCTCAGCACAGTTCCCTCCGCATCTGTCCTCAAAAGAGAAGAGCAGAATTGTAAGGAAGAGTGCCCCGTTCACATGGATCGGGGGCAACTTGTTTAAGCTTGGTCCAGATCAGATCTTGAGATGTTGTGTTAGGGAGGAGGAAGTCTTTGACATCCTCCTAACCTATCATGATGGACCTTGTGGAGGCCACTTTGCAGCAAAAAGGACTGCCTTCAAAATTATACAGGCAGGCTACTATTGGCCTACTCTCCATTAGGATGTTAGAAGATATGTCAGCGAGTGTGACCGATGTCAGAGGATGGGGAAACCAACTCCAAGAGATGAAATGCCTCTCCAACCTCAAGTGACCTTTGAGCCATTTGAGAAGTGGTGCATGGATTTTGTGGGTCCTATCAACCCTCCTTCAAAGAAACGGTCTTACATCATTGTGTGCACCGACTATCTGACCAAGTGGGCAGAAACAAAGGAAATCAAAGCAGCAATAGAAGAAAAGGTGGTTGAGTTTCTGAGGGAAAATATCTTCTACAAGTTTGGCTACCCAAGAGAGTTAGTCACAGATCAAGGAAGCCAGTTCACCTCCAACCTGATTGAAGATTTGATCGCTCATCACAAGATCAAGCACAAGACTTCCACCCCCTATCATCCTCAAGCAAATGGGCAGGTGGAAGTCACTAATCGAGCATTAGAAGGGATTTTGACCAAGGTTGTGAGCAGCAACAGAAAGGATTGGGCAGATCACGTGGTTGAGGCCACCTGGGCCTACAACACACTTGGAAGACCACAACCGGTTTCACACCTTATGAGCTAGTCTACGGGAAGCAAGCTTTGCTGTCCATAGAGTTTGAGTACAATACATAGAGGGTGGCAGCTCAGCTGGACCTAGATCTTAGCCATGCTCAACGTGAGAGATTATTGCAGCTGAATGGGTTAGACGAACAAAGAATGTAGGCCATCCTCCACTCAGAAGTAGTTCAACTCCAGAGGAAGATATAGCATGACCGGAACCTTAATGAGAAGCAATTCCAACAGGGAGATTGGGCGGTGTTGTATGACTGAAGATACAAGGATTTCAAAGGGAAGTTGAGGACAAGATGGTTAGGACCATATACAGTGGAGAAACGTAACGACAATGGTTCCGTCCTTATCTAGACCATTGATGAAGAAGCCATCCCCATGCTCGTCAATGGGCATCGACTAAAGATCTACAGGAAACCCCTTTCGAGGCAAGAGTTCATCGAAACTGTGGAAAAATCAGTGCTGGTAATAGAGAAGGGTTCTGCCTCTGTTTTGGCCACACCCTCAGCATCATCATAAAAGAAAAAAAAAGAAAAAAAAGGAAAAAATACAATAAAAAAAGATCCTTGGGTGAAAAACTCTCCGAGGCACCCAAGGCAGATGGTAGGGGTGAAAACCTCATTGAGGTGCCCCGGCTGTCTCTCTGAAAAAGAATTTGAATAAAAAGACCCTTGGGAGAAAACCTCTCTGAGGCACCCAAGGCAGATAGTAGGGGTGAAAACCTCATTGAGGTGCCCCTGTTGTCTCTTTAAAAAAAAAAAAAAAGAGATAAAAAGAAAAAGAGAAAGAAAAAGAAGGAAGAAACAAAGAGAAAAAAACAAGTTTAATCCCTGGAAATTGTTGCAGGTTGTAGGAACACAATGCAGGAAGGAGGCCTCCCAACACAAGGACAAGGGTCCCTACCAAGTTACCAGGCATCCTCACATCCACTCCCTCCATGAACACTCATTTTTTTCAAGGTTCGGACACAATCTAGTCATGGTTCCACCTTCTACAGGAAGCTACAAGACTTTCTACAGGAAGTTCTGTATTTCTGTAGGAAACATCCTGTAGAGCCTTGGGCAGGCCAGAATCAATTATGGAGAGGGATTTGAAGCTTGAAGCCTGTTGAGGAGGCATGCAATCACTCTTTCCTACCATCCTCCACTTGCTTCATCCCCTTTCACCACCATTGCCACCATCTGATTGAATATACCTGCACAGTCATACCAGAACCCTGTTTTCTCAGATAAAAATTTGTTTTTTCAAGTGAGAAATAAAGCGTGTAGAAGCCCGCACACTTTACCTGTAAAGGCACCCTCAGGACCCTTCATCCGTGAACGCAACTTTGTTTGTTTTAGCATGCACCCCAGGAGGAGAAACAACTACAGGATGTCCTACAGGAATCCTGTAGTAGCTGATCCGGCTGGAGCACATACCATGGAGACACCAACAACTCACATCAAACGAAGCTGGTGCATGTAGCATTCACCACCAGAGAGTCGGGTCTCAAGGTCTTGGAACCAACATCAGCTAATTGAAGAGGAGCTCCAGCACCCGTGCACGAAGCAGCAGTAAGCAAATCTAGAATTCCTCGTCCTGAAACCTGAAAAAACGTCCACGGTCGCACAGGTAAGTGCCTAACCTTATTCGTCGAATTACATGAACTATACTCTAAAATTTGCATGACTGTGAGAATGGGTGGATTGAACAAGGGTGGTGGCCATTCAACTGGCCACCCACAGCTAGTCAGATGGCCTCGTAGGATCCGAATGTGCTTGGTTATGCCAAAAAGATGGGCAGTTGACACGTGGGAAGTGTCCAGTTGGGGAGAATCGGCAGTATGACACAAATGGCGGCGGTGAATGCAGAGGGAAGGATTCGACGGTCAGAGACATGCCAAGGAATGATGGCTGTGACGTCGGCCAACGGATCGGCCTGGACAGCTCACCCCCGTGCCATGAATTCCACAACATTTCAAATTGGCCAGTCGAATAACTCATGGTAAACTGCTGTCATTCGCACTTGCAACCGTTTTTGCAGCCGAGTACGTATCCTCCTCCTCTGCAAGTTGTTAGCCCGAGCTTCTCGGTCTGTTCCAATGTCCTTTCGCAACTCAGACTTGTCCAGAACCACCGTAACGTCCTTCAGAAGCAGGGAAAGCTTTCTACAGGAGGGTGCGCTACAAGAAGCCTAGCATTATGAAGAAGCTTGGACTGTTCACGTTGAGGGTGGAAATTCTCAGAAAGGTAAGCCAGAACATACCTTTCCCATGCAAAATAGTTCAAAAGGTGGTGAATTCGACGTGCTGGGGTAGAAGAAAATTTTAAAAGAAAGTCTGTGTGCGAATCCAAAAGCAGTTTACTTATCGTTGCATGAAATTGTCTTCGTGGTTTGCATCCAAGATTTTCTCCATGAAGTCCTGAGTTAAATCCCTCCCATAGAGAAGTGAGACCCTGTCAAGGCTAACATAGCCTTGCTCTCTATTTAGAGAAATTCCGAGTCGTCCTTCTGTACACAAGTAGTTAGGTTTCAAAACAGAGGAATTGATACGAAGAGGCCTGTAGATACCATTTTTAACGCTCTGAGAAGGAGACACACCTAGAATTACCTTTCTGCTCAAGGCACAAGCAAAAACAGAGTCTTTTTCACCATGCCAAGAGGGTTTATCCGAAAGGAGCCCTCGGACTCCAAGAAACTCCGAGAAACCCCTGAGGTGGTAGACTTATTTTCCTGTGCACACTGGATGACATGCTGTGACAAACTTCAAGGTCACTATGATGAAATTACAGAAGAATTCCTAAGGTCCCTGAAGCCAAAATCGAAGACACTAGCCACTGTCAACTTCAGAGGATTGACCCTAAGACTCACCCCACAGCTCATTAGCAAAGTCACTGACCTACCAATGGGGGTACACTGGGATAAGGAGGAGAGAAAATTGGGTCAAAAGGCTAAAAAGGAGTTCTTCTTACCAGAGGAACAATTTTCAGAGGACAAGAATGGGGTCCGAAGAACCAGCCTACAACCATTTTGGAGCGAAGTCAGCCTCAAAATTATGAAGTATATTACCTGTGAGGGTCGATTCAGTATCGTATATGGTTATCATTTCCGTTTGCTAACAGAACTCAGGCACCAAATGGATCTGCCCTCAGAACAAAAATTGAGCATCCCCTACTTCCTCCTGCAATCCTTGATTGAGTGTGCCACAAAGCTGAGGGAGGGGACACCAGACCAGCTGGCCCATCATGGGCTTATCAAGCTCCTCGTGGAAGATGCACTCCATACTTACACTGTCCCTCTCTCCTGGGAAATTTTTTGAAATATGTCTAAGGATGATGACATCCGAATTCTGGCTGAGGAGCTCACTTCCTCCAGCAGCGAGGAGAAGGAGCAAACCGAGGCAGAAAAGAAAGCTAAAGGTCAAGAAACGCCAGGCAGACCACCAAAGAAAGAACAGAAAGAGCCACGAGAAAAAGGCCAAGCTGCTAAGGCCAAAACAGTTGGTGGTAAAATGACACAAACACCCAGGGAGAAAAGACTGCAGAGCAGGGCAGAAAGGATTGAGAAAGTCCAAGCCAGTGAAGGCACCCCTTAGGCATCTTCAACCAAGCTAAAGGAAAAAGCACCCTCAGCCAAGCAGGCTAAAACAGTGCCAACTAGTTCTACAGGAAGCCAGAAGGCCATTTCTACAGGAAGTCCAAAAACTGCTTCTACAGGAAGCCAGAAACCAGCCTCTACAGGCATTTCTACAGGAAGTCTGAAAAAAGGGCAGCAAAAGGAGAAATCGGCCGAGATTCTAGCTAGGGAGGCAGCAGCTATGCTAGCCACCCTAAGCACCTCTCCCGAGCAGAAGGAAAAGTGAAAGAGGGAGACACCCCTGTATTTTAAGGCAATGAGGAGTGTGAGGATTAAGACTGGCAGACCCCAGCCTCCATCAAAAGAGCCAATCACAATTATAGATACCCCTACCACACCAAAGGAGAGGTCCCCCTCCAAGGCATCCATCACTTATGAGCGGGGAAGCCCGAAGACGTCCACCTAGAGGGAGAGAATGGAAAGGTTGGACACAAAAACCTCTCTACAGGATGCTGAAACTATTCTACAGGAAACATTGGCTAGACTGAAGGAGACCGAAGAAATGGAGGGTGGGGCAGCCAAATCACCCCAGAAGGAAGAAGTGGTTGAGCACATTATGGAACCTATCCCCCAGCCCAGCTTGGGCTCCTATTATAACTTCTTGGAGGCTGGAAAGATCATTCCTCAGAAATTCACAGTGCCACTCTTCCTCGCACTAGAGGAAGAGAGGGTGAGGACCCGCACTTGGATGAAAATCGCTAAGTCCAAGGGAGTAGCAGACATAGGTCCTCTGGAGGAGTAGATCAAAGAGGCAAGAAGAGAATTGGCTATGGTGCAACATGTGGAGAGCATCCAGTGGGTCAGGCTACAGGAAGAAAATGAGCAACTCAAATAGCAGCTACAGCTACAAGGACAGAGGAAAGAAGAGGACACGGCAGCCAAGGACACCATAGAAGAGCCTCAAGGAAAAGAAGGAATGCAAGCTGAACTTGAGGCACTAAACCAACAACTACAGGAAAGGGAATTGCAAGCAGGCCTAGAGATACAATCTCTAAAACAGCAGGTGCAAGAAAAGGAGGCACAACTGGCCTGCATGGCCAGTTGGGCAACGGAAGCTCTGCAATGTAGGCAGCCGGCCAAATCCTATGGCCTATACCTCAAGGATCAGTGGCTGCAATTCCAAATCAACACGTTGGCACAGAGGGGTATCTCCCAAATCCAAAACCCCCAACAGTTCAAGGATTTATGTAACAACAGTTCATCAGAAGACAAGGCCAAGCTATCAGAGTTCTACCTTCATAATTTGGCCCTTCCAAATATAACCTCATGGGACCCCAACACAGCAGTAGGAGACCTGCAGCTGATGGAAATCACCTCATGGATAAACCATGAAGAAAAGAGAGCGGCAGAGGTCAGAAATGTCATGGACCGAGAATTATGAGAACCACTGCTGATTAGAGCAGAACCAGGGGACCCCACAGCATTGATATCCGCCCACCAACACCTAGCAACCAACTCTCTGACTCTCTTAGAGTACATGGATCAGCAGGCTGAGGCCATAGCACACTTTGAGGATATGGAGCGACTATTGGGGGAAAATTGTGTTCATGGATGCACCCGTAGGTGGAACACATTGTCCGACAGCCTCAAAATCAAGGAATACCACACTCCAACTATAATGAGGGAGGCCTTGGCACGAGTGCCTCTCTACAAAAAGTCTATGCAGAACCTCCAGGCCAGCTGGATAGGCCTCAAGTTAAGTCCCCCTTTGCTTTTGGGATTGTTAGAAGGAGGCACAGAAGAAGAAGAACATAAGCAGTGGGAAGGCCGGATTCCATGACAGTGAAGAGGACACTACTTTAGAAGCATGGGATGTGAGGGAGGCAATCAAAGCGATTAAGAACGAGGAGTTGGACTAGTTGCTTGAGGATGAGCAACCCTTTTAGAAGGGGGGTGATGATGAGCCCCAAATTGGGTAACTTATTGGGCTCATTTTGCCTAATTATCCTTGTTCAGTCCTTATTCAATCCTCCATTTTTCATAGCTTATGCAATATTTTTTTAGTAAGTTTATGTCATTTGTACGAATAAGGGTGGTCACTCTTCCTAGGTGGCTAACACATGCTTATTTCAGGTTTTTTTGACACATGTTGGAGCAAAATCGAGCAATCATGGGCTAGAAGACAACCAAGCTTGAGGTGAGGATTCGTAGGGGGGTTGTCTATGACATTAAATAGCCCTTCCTCGGGATCTTCACTGTCAAACTCTGAGCTCACAGGACACCAAAACCGGATCTTGAAGGCAGCCAAGCAGATTTTGGAAAAGGGACTATCTACTGACAGTTGGACAGCCAAGTCCCCCAGATTTAGGAGGCCTGCTAGGGCCCTCATGGTGTATAAATGAGAATGCCTCAACCTTCGTAAGGGACTTTTGAAACCATCGCATATTTTTGCACTACAGTGCTGTCAGCTTTAGCTTGTTTTCTTGTACCCATATTGGCATAACTCTTGACTGACGACTATATCTTGATAATGATAAGCAGTCCTATTTCATATCAACTCTGAGTTTTCTATAGGAGCCATAGCTCTCAGGGTTGGGCCCAACCTGAGAGCCTAGGGCCTCCTTTATGTACTGTTATCTTTCCTTTAAGCATCGTTGTTTTCCTTTTGTGCATTTTCAAACGTATTTCTGTTAGGCAGATTAAGTTGTGTGGATTAACCAGGTCACTGTTTATGAATAGAATGCTTCAGATTTTTAGAATAGATTGGTAGGATAATAACAGGAAAAAGGCTCCAAAAAAGGGTCAACAAATACTGTTGGTTTCACCTCTTCCTTATTGGATCAGGGGCTGGAATTGAAGTAACCGCGTTGCCCCAAACAAAAACACTAGTTTGCTTTACCATGCAATCCTTAGTGTACTGTTTTCATTTGCAGAAGTTGGTTATGTGTTCAGATCTCTGAAATGTTTCATTGCAGAGTTGATATACATGGTTCCCTTTCGAATAAAGCTGTTGTTCATTCACTGTATTGTCAGTTAGATCATATTAGCTAGGACTTTGATTACTTGCAAGAGTTTGTTGATTCAGTTGAATGTATACGGTGCAGGGCATCTCTACCACTCTTTCATCCACCTAAGATTCATCAGAGCCATATGCTCCACCTCCTAGCTAGATTCCTCGTCTCACATCTGTCCTCTTGCCCACATAACCCTACCTTTTTGCGCAATCATCGTTTCGGCCTTCTTTGAGCCAATTTAGCCATCTACACCTTCTCACCACTCCATCAACCAGTCCTGGGCCACATCAGACCCCTATCCTACCTCCATATCCGTTCATGCATCTTCCCTCACTCACCCATCCTCCAAAATCCAATTTTTAAACATCCTGTAGAAATTTCTGAACATCCTGTAGAAATTCCGGAACATCCTGTAGAACCCCTGCAGACTTCCTGTAGAAGCTCACAAATGAGGTTTCTTGATAGCCAAATTTTGTGAAACTCTCTGGAAGGGTGTTAGGGACTCCTTAGACCCTCTCTGAACCTTCCCGACCTCTTCCAAGCATTTCTCCTCCTTGATCCACCCCTGCACAGTCAAAGAACAGTGAAAGCATATGCATGATGAAACTGACGACTTAATCAAAAATACAAAAAGATGTTTTCTTCAGATAGAGGTAGTCTAAACACATGTATTTTACCTTCATAGAAGTAATGGCATCTCTTTCAGTAGTTTTCATTCTCTCCTTTGCATCAGTAGGACTAGCTGGTAGAATTAGGGTTTGCTAGGGTTTGCGTTTTCCTTCAGTTCTTCAATCTCTTTTCACAAATAGATTAGCTTCCTTCGAGATTAGCTTTCATCCATCAATTAAAAAGCTTCTTCTAAGAGCTCATAGAAGTTGGCTTAAGCTCCTAGCGGACTTGTGCCAGCTGACCAAGTGACAGTTGCGGCAAGAGCTAGTACTTGTGCATATAGCACCGTCGCTTCCAAGTTTGTTACGAACTACCGGGTTGATAAAAGTAAAGAAGGGAGTTCTAGGAGTTGCAGCATTATTGCTGCAATACTGGGGCCCACCACACTATAGTATTAAAATCACTACCGGAGGAATGGGGCAAATTCACTTCAAGTATTTATGTGAAGAAAGAAGCCACCCCTTTCCATAATCTATGGTCATTATGAAAAATATAAGAAACCAGACTGAAGGCTAAAACTTATGTGGGATCGAATGAGAAAAATGAAGCATATGTTGCTATGTCAAAAGGAAAAGGGAAATTTGGAAAATTTAGTCCTCAAAAGAAAAGGAAGAACATGGTTAAAGCATGGTGCTATGGCTATCAATAATATGGGCACTATAGAAGAAATTTTCCGAAAATTAAAGGGGACAATAATAAGAGAAACAAGGAAGCAACCTATATTACTGAAGAAGTGGAAGAACCTAAAACAAAGAAGCCTAAGAAGGAGGAAGTGAGAGATCTCTACTATGACTGAGATGATATCCTTCAAACATTCTCCTATTGTGTAAACTATAGGTATAAATATTTGTAAATAAGATAGGATGCATCATATTAGAGAATGACATCATGGTAGAATCATTAAGAACTCATGATATATGTCTAGGAAAAAAATATAAAGCTATATAAGGTATAGCTCTTAGAAAACCACATTGAAAGATACTTGTGAAGAAGGAAGAAGTCATCTAGGACAAGACTCATCATACATGTGCATAATAGGATATGTTAGATCTGCTAGATTCTCTGATGGAATCTTCATTGTAAGGTTCACCAATCATGAAGAAAGACAAGTGTAATTCATAGGATTATGACATGATGACATAACAAGGAAGAAGGTCTATAGAATAAGGCTCCTTCATTCAGAGGAAGTTGTTGCAGGAAGTTTGAGGAAAGATGAGGTATGTATGCTCACAGGTGATATGGTTGCAAACATCATAATTCAATATTCTATCCTAAGAAGCATGATCAAAGAAAGGATCTCCTCCTAGGATGCTGGAATGAATAGGTCACATATTTACTAGATTAAATCAAAATATTATGTCCTGATATGAAAGATGAGGTAACTGATTACAATTGAGGAAATCTAATTGGAAGTTCCTGGGAATTAAATATGTGAAGAAAAAAGGAAGATATCAACAATGGTAAAGGTAGTCAACATCCGAGAAACCAAGAAGATTTGAATATGATATCTCCTAGAAAGATATGAAGACTCTGATAAAATTCTGGAGAAGATAGAAACCCTTGACAATACATATTTTTAGGAAATGTGTCAACATGTATGTTAGATGTTGATGCATATGGGAAGATGTCATGATGAAAGACCATAAAAAAGGTAATTATGATTAAAGTGTTCATTACTTATTTATGAACTAGTATCTATATGGGCTTATGAAGGGCTACCAAAGGAAATATCTATGTATATATTCCAAGATAACCTTGTAGAAGAATACAAGATCCTTCTAAAGAAGAAAGCATGATGAAGGTAGCATAACTTGAAGTAATGCCAGATGTAAACTGATAGATCACTTTCTGATGAGAAGAATGATTATATGAGTGACTCATGGATAATAATTATGGATGGTCTGTACCTTATGAAGAAGTCCCCAAAAGAAGACTCCAAGACAAAGAAAATTGATGGCATCAAAGGAAGGAGTTCTTCTAGCAAATGGTTGTCCTATCATCTCCACCTGAGGAGCTGTTGTAGGTCCCTAATTAAGAGGGAGCCTTAAAACAACTTTTTTACTTGGAAGAAACATGGAAGTCCATAAGCCAAGAGGGAGCTTAGGTACATTCCTTATATGGGAATGAGTACATTCCTTTATTGGAATAGATATGTACTCCCTAACTAAGAGGGAGAGATAGAAACATTATTCTTGTCTTCACTTGGAAATATAGAGTAGAGGATTGGGTAGTAATTTGGCATCTGATATGCTTTGAGGATGAGATAGGGCATCCAAGATAAGAGGAGTCATGGAGGACTGATATTCTTTGAGGGTTCAGGAGCCCAAGATAAGAATATTCCTCATGGATAAAACCCTAAGAACTCAGGTGGGGCATGTGTTTCCTGGATAACTAGTGTCCATTCAGAGCTGCTAGTCCCACTAAGACGGGTAACTATCTTAGAAACAAACAATTCAAAGTAACTCGTGTTTTTCTTTATGAGAGATAGATGAGAGAGAAGCAGAGAGTACCAACCTCAGTCTTTTGCTTGGATCCTTGCTTGTTTCCTCTCTCCTTTGATAGAGCTTCACCACTCCTTTCTCACTTGTCCCGCTTCAAAGAACACCTGTAGAGTCAAAGCAACAAAATACCATCAAATCATAGAGATCTATAACCATAAACAATGTAGAATCAGATGTACATTAACCATACAAATGCATACACAAATACAAGATTTAGAAATATACAAGTATATGGAGGAAAACTCAAATAGCTTTATTGATAGAAGTAGTAGAAGAGAGGATTACAACCCAACTGTCTGATCCAGCATCATCCTCCCAACATGAAAGCCCTCTTCACCTCATGAAAAGCTAGATCACCCAACAATACAATGTCTCAAAGAGAAACCAACAACACTTCCTTACAAATTACAAAATTCCAACCTCTCGATCTCTAGGATGAGGGATCCATATATAGATATTTGCAGGGGTGAGTCAACTTCTGGGATTTTTATTAGTGTCATTTCACTGATAGTTCTTGGTTCCACTTGGAGATTTCAAGATCTCTTACTCATCCCTGGGCGAATTCAGAGAGGCAAGTGTCATATGAGCAGTTTCTAGAAGATTCTCTAGGTTCCCATTTAGAAAACTGCCTCTGCCATTTGTCTACTCTTGCTCATCACACCCTACAGAAGGGATTTTCAGTATGCATCACACCCTTTGTGTGCAGCAAGTGAGATGCATCTCACCCTCAGCATGGAGCAGCCTGTATGGTCCAGTTTTGACCAGTTCTTAGCAGTTTTTCAGGGAGAACTTCTGGGAAATGATGTAATCAGTTGACCTTGATCCTTTAGGGTATGAAACAACACTTTTAGGGGTTTAGAAGCCCTTGGTTTATGGACATATGTGATTGGGGTTGCAGTGCCCAAATATGTCTATAACAGTATGTTCCGAGAGAGACAATGATAAGGGTGTCTATAAATCATTGGTCTCACCAACATTGAACTAAGATCTTGTGTAGAGATAGAGTTGTTAGTCAAGGCCTTTTTATATAACAATGTTGGTTAATATGATGCTAAACAAATGGGTTACTAACCTGATTCTTCTTATGATAAATTCTTAACATTGATAATGACCAAGTACCATTATGAATACCTCCCTAGTTAAGAGGGAGTGTTCAAAAAGTGTAACTAGGTTCAGTATCATAATGACTTGTAATTGTGATTTTATGTAAGAGATGTAAAGAAGGAAAATAAAATTATTGTTATGCTTCCATCAATGCATTTCATGAGAAAGATATTTTACTTTAGTATAGGTTCCCGTTGAGAGACCTTAGAAATTTTGTCATCCACTCATATAAAGAGTCATTGTCATTGAATGAAGACATGTTACACATTGTAAAAGAGTCACACATATCTATGTAAGGTCATATTCCAAGGCCTTGTCACTAGCCCTCTTTAAAATGGCCTACAAAAAAGGGAGAAATCTATAAGATGATGTTGACCCTCCTTCAAGTGATAATGTCGACCTAAAAGACAAGAGAAAACATGTATATATAAAAGTACTCGACCTCACTTGGAAGGAAGCAATTTGGCCAAGAAAGTATACAAAGAAGTGTGAGAAACATATTAAAGAAAGCTTTTATCTAAGCAAGCCAAGAGGGAAGAAGATTGAAATTATTTTGTGGGTTGTTTTGGGGTAATATATCCTCCCACCTGCGAAAGCAGAAGATACGAAGGTGTCAGAAGAAGCTTGAAGTCTTACAGATACATTAAGGTAATCTTATTTGGGTAAAATATCTCCCTAGAAGGAGCTCCGTAGAAGTGAAATAGGTCTCTCTATCTTGAAGATACTAATAAAGGAACAACAATATTTTGGGGCTTCTGAAATAGGGTTGAAGACCTACATCAAGGAGACCGATATCATCAAGCAAGTCGAGAAGAGGAAGAAGAAGAGAAGTGTCAGAAAGGAGGCTAGGGACTTGGTCTTGGGAGGATTCTAGTGTCAAGGGTCATTATCATGGTATTGGTGTTCATCAATTGAAGATATATAATAATAATTTCATTTGGGTTTTCCTCTCAAAGAGTGAGATGTTTTGGCCCTCCCTAAAAAGCATATATATTGTGTCTTTTGTCTCTCTATTTGTTCATGATAAGGAAATTGCCTTCATGAAAAGAACACAATAATAATTACAAGAAAGGGAATATCATAATCAAGAAGAAAAATTCTATCACAAGAAATTATCATAAGTAGAGAAATCAATTAACTATTGATTCCCTAGATTTCTCAACACATACTAAATTCAAACATGAAGTTTGCAAATGAAAAAATAAAGTTTCTCATGTGGAAGGCGCTTACTCTCGGAAGTCATTTCCAAAATGTTGCCTTACTCCACATTTTTTCAAGCCTCAATGATCTAGGTAATAAGCATGTTAAGCATCCATCCAACCTCCCAGTGATCCATTTCCTTTACTCTACAACCGGAGAACTTCCACCTTCTTAGGTAGAAGAAGGTACTTGAAAGGTTCAGTCGATAACTCGTTGAAAGAATTTGCAGGATAGATGAAGATAACCCACCGAACGTTTCTTAGCTCCCTCAAAATCACTCAACCAATAGATGATAGACCCAAGAATAGCCTAGCCAGTAGAGGAAATTGAGACAATAATCAACTGAGGTAACATACAATAATATGAATTGGTGATTGTCGACCCTCATGAGAAGTTATGTAATATTTCATCCTACTTTTCTGACTACACAACATGCTCTCACACAATCACAATGTTTTTTGTTGGCCTCAATGTGTTTAGTACTCTATCTTAAAGTCAAAAGTTTAGCTAAAAGTTCCAATATATATGTAGCCTATCATTTTTGTAATTTTGGCTCTATCACTATTTTAGGAAAATTCTTCCATTGAGTGCTTGATGTAATCTATCATTTGGATAAGTCTAGGTTTGTTAGTGAAATGGTCAAATCCCACCACCAAGCGAGTGATGTAATATTTCCTTTGGAACAGAGGCCTTCAAGGCCTACTTCAATTTTTAATAATAAAAGTTATTTAATTATATGTATATATATAGTTAACATAAAAAAATCAATTTTATTAAGTCATAAAAATTATATCTCAATTATGCATCTAACATCATATTATATAAACAAGTTATGAAAAAATATATTTTAAATGTATTTTAATCTTTATAAATGTTTCATAAATTACTCAATTTTTCATTATTACTAAGGATTCAATAAAAAAAAAATGAGGTTCCCATTGGTCTAAGGCCACAATGTTTGATTTAAGCTCTTAAAATGTCGTATTTTGATTATTCTATATTTTGGAGGTTTGTTTAGCATGTTTTTAATCAAATTTACCTAAAATTTGGTAGGAATTTGTTGAAATCATAAGTTTGATATGTGAACTTTGCCCAATCCGACTACCCCATGGGTTTTTTCACAATGCTGAATCAATTTATGCATTGAAAAAAAATAAGCAACATAAAAATATGATCTAACAAAAAATTGTTTCGCCAAATTACTACCAAAAACTCTAAAACATAGAACAATTAAACTACACCTCTTAAAAATATACAATTAGTGGTAATACAAAGTAAGGATGCAAAACTATATAACAAGTCTCCTATTCTATATATTCTTTCAAACATGACATGATGTGAGTATTACACAAGCTTTGTTTACTTGAGGAAGAAGATAAAGGAGTTTGTTAGTGATTGATTCTATTTTTACTATGCGTTAATTGCTTAAGGAAATATGTGTGTGTGGGTGGGGGGGAAGGGATGTGGTGGTTTAGAGGGATTATTAAGATAAAAAGCTTGAAATTATCACAAAAAAATTATTGTTGATGAATTTAATATTTTACATTTATGAAGTGAATTTGTGAGAAAGATAATGACATTTCGCGGAATCACCCAAAATAGTGATCTTGGAATCTTTCTTTTAACATTTTTTGAGCATAGAAATAAGACTTTAAAAAATTTCAAATAATATCTTACCTTTTAAATTTAAAATATTATATTAATCGTAGTAGACATTGAACATCATCACTGATATATATGAATTGTATTGACATACAACGCCACTTTCCATATGTATTGCAAGAAGCATATCGATAAAGTTATTTAAATTATAGTAGAGGATATTCGTTACATATACGATGATATTAATTGTCAGAAAAATGTTTTAAGAGTTTTTCATGCATTTTTATTATTATTTACTTCTAAATGTATTATTATAAAATAAAAAAATATTAGGAATAAGTAAATAATCTAATACCTATTTTAAATAAAATATTATATTTTTAATATATTAATTAATTTCAATTATATAAAATAACATAAAAAATCATAACATTATCTTAATATAAATAATTTATATTATAAAAGTCTATAATGTAGTTATCCATGGTGATAAAATTATAGTTTAATTTTAGTTTGATAAGATGATGATGATTAACATCTACTAAGATCAAAGTGGACCTTAAGAAGGTAAGACATTACTTAGAATCTCTAGCATTTTATTTCTATGGTTGAGAAAAAATAAGAAAAGTGTTACAAGATCACCATAGTTTTGTTGACTTAAAAGATCATCAAGGTCGGAAATGTGACAAAATATTGAAATTTAGACCTAATATGTGTATATGCTAGATAATTTGAGATAATTTTTTTTCATCTTTAACACTCTTAGTGCACAAAGGTAGTAAAACCTTTCAACCCATCATGTTTTGGAAATTGGTCAATGTCCAATTCCACTAAGGGATTTTTATCTTAATAATCCCTCTTCATTGTTTAGAGAGATTATTGAGATAAAAAGCTTGAAGTTGTCACAAAAAAATATTTTTGATGAATTTAATATCTCTTAAATTTATGAATTGAATTTTTGAGGAGGATAATGACATTTCTCCTAATCACCCAAGATGGTAATTTTAAAACCCTTCGTTTAATTTTTTTTTAGCATAAAAATAAAATTTTAAAGAATTTCAAATAACATTTTACCTTCCAAATTTAAAATACTATGTTAATCTTAATTGACATTAAACATCATCATTATCATATATGAATTGTATAGACATACAATACCACTTTCCATATGTATTGCAAGAAGCACATTGATAATGTTATTTAAATTAAGGTAGATGATATTTGTTATCATATGTGAAGATATTAATTGTTAGAAAAAAATTAGACAAAAGAATAGAAATTTACATGATGACGCATGGAATATATGTATGAAGATTTTCCTTCCATTTATAAAAAAAAATGTTCCATTTAATGGATGGAAAGGAGGATGCGAGGCATTCCAATTAGCAGACTTAGTTGATTGAGGGCTCAAAGGTGGCTAGCTCTAGAAAAACATAATTTGGTTGACCCAATGCTTGGGTAGAGACTTGTTCTTGAAATGTTCGTTTCGGTTTATAGGATCATATCATCATGATATTCACAATATGTACATTGAGTTATTCAACTCCTAGGTATGAGTCCTCCCACTCACCTATCATGTGGATTATGTGATTATTAACATTTTTTTTTATGTTCTTAATTAATAGTCTCGAATTGCTGTAAGTAATTTTAGACCATTACAGTAGCACTTGAGTTGTAGTATTAATGGAGCATCATCTATAAGCAAACTTGAGCAAGTGCTCATTTTACTAAAAGAAGATTTGTTATTTGAGCTACATTATCTTAGAAAGAAGCATAGAGGTGGACCTAAAAAAGATTAATGAAATAAAAAAATGGCCAACACCAAAATAATTTTTAACTATAAGAAGTTATATGAAGGTTTCTCAAAGAGTGCACATCCACTCACATTACTAGAAGAAAAAGGAGTGAAGTTTGAATGGAAACCAAATCACGAAGATAATTTTCAACACTTCAACAATTTACTTACTAGTGCATCCATATAAAATATATCTAATACAAATGAAGATATTGTGGGGTGCACAAATTCCTCTAAGTAACGATTGAACAGAGTCCTTACCCAAAATGAACATGTTATTAGTCGCTGCCTCTGGCGTAGCAAGGACTATTGCGATTGATCCGACGTTGACTAGCTATTAAATCACTTTGACCAAATAATATATTCCGTACAATTCAAGTTTAAACCAATGTTTTAAATAAAATGTTCTGCGCAACAGACTTTTATCCAATGTTTTTGTTTCGACCTCTTATTGTCGGCTCGACTGTATACTTTTCTCAAAACTTAGGATAAAGAGTTTGGGGCTCAACTGTGTACTTTTCTTAAAACTTAGGATAAACAGTTTGGCAGGCTCGACTCGAGGTATGGCTGTATATAGTAAGAGACATGCATCAAATAACCATCATTGCTGTCGTTGCATATACATCTGCCACGGCTTCTTCTACAACTGCCACGACTTCTTCCAAGTGTCCTAATGCATTGAAGTTCTGACCTTCAGAAGATTGGATAAATTTATTCTAGAGCAAACACACAGAAGCATGCTTCAGAAATAATGTGGAAGACTTTCATGAACTAACTTGCATCGAAGTTCTGAAGATGTACTCATAATCTTCAGCAGACTGGATAAATTCATTCTGAAAACCTCGCCGAAGTCTGCAATGGCAGGAGTGGCAGCAATGGAGGAGTGGAAGAAATGGAGACTCCTTTCATCTACACCTGCACCATAGAAGACAAGGTAAGAAAGGTAAGCAACACGAGAATCAGTGGCATAGTATGCTTCGAATGTTTCAAAATTATCCAGTTCACAATTTTTCTTTCGCTTGTTTCATAGTTTCAAAGAGTACAAAATTTGAAAGAGTACACTGAATTACTTGTTCGATTGTCCATGGTTGAATTACTAAACTGTTACCATAGGCGGAATAGAGCTGGGTAGACAAAGCTAGGCTGCATTCACTATGAAACCAACAAACTATAGACAATCATATTGTAAAGTGTTTACAAATCATTTTTCATATTGTAAAGTGTTTACAAATTATTTTTCAGAATTGAAAAATAACAAATATCAAATGGCTTTCCAAATTGATTTCTATTAAAAATTTCTTAGAAGATAAATGTTTTCATTGGTTAACAGATTAATTTGAACTTAAGTTCTTGAAAAATTGATGTGTCCGCTTTCGGAAAAGACCTAATATTTATTGATTCCGCAAGTTCTGATGTTGCTTGTGCTACTGTGTTGATGCCCCGAAAGACCTGATATTTATTGATGCCGCAAGTTCTGATGTTGATGATGCTGCTGTGGTGAGGTTAATTACTATATATACTGCAAGACTATAGAAAACGCATACCATTCCTTACCTAGTAGTGGCTTTGCCTGTGGACTACCCAATGGAAGGCTCATAATGAACCTTATACTACTCCTTTCCAGGAGCCCAACTTCATTCAATTTTTGTAGATTCGAAAGATGAATGGTTGGAGGGGATGAATGAATTGCACAGTCGTGTTTGTTTAATGAGCAAACAAGAAGCACGTAAGTAATGAAATTTCAAGTCTTTATCCTAGCCCACCTCTTCTCCTAGATTTTTTTTATTTCGCTTAATGCGCAAGCACTCGTGGATTGTAGCTGTTGTATTTTCTACGCTATTTTACTAACAACTTACATGAAGAACAAGCCAAGATCCTATGGACACATAGAAATGAATGTGTTAGCATAGAAATGAATGTGTTAGCATAGAAATGAATGTGTTAGGCATCTGGCGAAGAAACTTCGGTACACGTGGCTATTCTATCAACAAATCATTTAGAAAATCTTGTTTCACGTTTTATACCTTTATATTATCAAAATATATCATATGTTACTATTTGTAATACTAATATTATTTTATATATAACTGATTTATTGCTTTACAATAATATGATTTATTTCTTTTCAATATTATATGGCTTTTCATAACATTATTGGAAAATTCTTCTAAAAATCACATTATTTAACCCCCTACCAATACAAACCCAATACACCTTCCCAATTTAAAATACCTCTAATTTCACTAAATAGTGTAGGCATCCATTTCTTCATTAACATTTCTTACACCCCTTTATATTTTTTCACTAACTTTGAGCTCCATTTTTAATGTCGGCTAATATAAAAATCCTTTACCCCCTATATATCCCCCAATATATTATGTCATTTTTTTCTCAATATATATCCCCCAATATGAATGCACATGGTATGGTATTGCTCCCTCAGTGAAGCCCCTGTGGGCCTACCTAAGTTCTCCCCATTGATTCTCCTAGGCTTTAAATTCCTTTACTTTTTAGATCCCTAGAGACCAGTGTCTTTCAAAGGTTATCCAAAAGTTTTCTATGAAAAATTTACATGAAAATGCCTCTCAAGAGATCAACTAGGATTAAAAACGGGTACTTTTAGGGTTCCTTGGAGCTAGACCTAACCCTAATTTGAATCAATCATGAAACTAATGTTTATACATGTTTGTGGCTTAAGAGGCAGGGCCAATAAATATTCCATCAAAAGAATGGTTAAAGTAGACTTTGGGTATTTTACTCATTCAAGATATTACAATACTGTCTAGTCCCATTACATTGATCTTATTGAGAAATCAAGGGAAACTAGATTAAGGTCATTATTCTTGTTTTGATAATTGATTATGATTTTCTTTTACTTAAAGTGATGTACTTTGTAGTTAGATTCTTCTTTAATTTATTATTATAGTGTTCTTATCATAAAAAAAATACCAAACTATGAAGATCAAAAGAATAATGGGACACAAAATATAGGTTGCTAACTAGGGTCAAAACATCTCCTCTTGAGAGGAAAACCCACAATAATTCTTCTCTTCTTATAGAATCTTCAAATGACGAATTCCAAGACCTAAGACTCTTGATAAAGGCCCCTCTAATACCAAGTCAAAATTTCTTCAAAAATGATGAAGCTTCTCCTTTGACCTCAGTTTCAGACCTAGAACTTATGACTGTAATTTTCAGCCTAACTACAGAAACCCTAGCTCACACATGTGGTTGGAATATGGTAAAATATGTCTCCTTTCTCCTTCGATTGGGAATATCCTTTCTCCTTAGAAACTCAGCCTTCAAATTCCATCTTTATGAAACCAAACTTTGACTTCTCTTGGAAGGTCTACAATTCGGTCTTGATGTAATAAGATGATGCCCTAACCCTTTCACACGTTTGGAAGATTGTGGCACAAAAATGGTCCTCTTCAAATTTGGTTTGTCTTCCTTCTATTCTCCTCTTCTTCGCTGGTTATTCTTTTCCTTTGTGTGCTTCAACGAGCTTGGTGAATACTCCTTTGATGAGGTTGACTTCTTCCTTATATATAGCCCTCCTTGAAATGCTTGAACAGCACAAATGAGGTTGACTTGTCACTACTAGGCCAACTTGTCTTCTAGCAGGATGGCTTGGTCTTGGAGGAGGAAATTTGACTCTTGTGATTCTAAATAAATTTCTTTTACATGGTACAACATGCCCAATAGGATATTTACATATGACAATGACTTTGTTGACTCATTGACAAAGCCCTACAAGCACAAAATGGGTGATTGACCTATAAATAAATTAACCTATAACATGAAACCCATGCTAAAATAATAATAATAAGTTTTCTTTCTCTTTTATATCAAATAAAAAAATCAATATTACATAATACATTGTGCAAATCGAACCTAGTTACATTTTCCAACACTCCCTATTAACTAGGAATGGATTCATAATACATATGGGCTACATGGACATTCTCATACTCAAGAATAATCATAAGAAGAGTCAGATTATTAAGACATATTATAAGCTATTCATTCAGCTTATATTAGTGCATCTCATCATATCAACCAACATTGTCATATAGTAAGTCCTTGGCTAACAACTCTATCTTTCCACAAGATTAGAGCACAATGTTGGGGAGACAAATATTTATAGGCACCTTCCTCATTGTCCTCTCAAGGAACATAACCTATCCATATGTTCACAAGGTATGTCCTTATAGGACCGTTCCTGTCTTATATTACCATATCCTCAAGTAATTTCCTCTTCGACTACTCTTACATATTGGATGCCCTACATCATCCTCAAAGATTATTGGTATCATTCTCATATGCTTAACCAATCCTCCATTCTTTCTTCATAATGAAGACAAGAATGATGTGTCTATCTCTCCCTCTCAACTAGGGAGAATATTCTCATTCCTATAAATGAAATATACCTAAGCTCCCTCTTAACTATGGAATTTCCCAAGTTCCCTCTTAACTATGGAGTTATTTACAACAACAACTATTTACACTTTGGTGGAGATCGTGGTACTATCAATTGCTTGTATAGTTGCTCCTTTCTACATCATCATTTCAATGTCTTCATCGTGGAGCCATCATCTTCCATAACTTCTTTGTAGGGCATTCACCGCCTTCTCCATCACTTTCCTTTAATGAAACATTGTGTTAAACCAGTAGTCATGTCATCCTTTTCTTCATCGGAAAGTGACCTTCTAGTCATCATGTGTCTATTATAGCTACCTACTCCAAGTCACAATTATTTCATGATCTTCCATCCAATCTTACTAGTTGTAGATGAAATTCTAAAACCCTTTTCCAGTAGCCCTATTTCAACCCAAATAGATGGTTTCTTTCAAAAATAAAAAATGAACATCAAATCAACATTATCTCTTTATTATGGACCTTTGTCATGACATCTTATTCTTATAGCATCAACATAATTTTGCATACTGTAAGAATCCATCTCCAAGGCATTTATTATCAAGTTTCTCATTTTCTAGCATACATATCAGGGTCTTCATACCTTCTTCATGGAGATGTCATAGCTAATCCTCCCAAATGTTATCAGATGTCGATTGCTTATCTTACATGACTATATATACATATTTCACAAACTCTTCTTTCATCTTCTTCACATATTTCTTCCTCGGCATCTCCTATACGTAGTTCCTTCATCATAGGAACCATGATTTCCATCCATCTCATATCATCCATGGGGTCATATCATGTCATCATGTAGAAAAGTTCAAGGCACATTGTATTTATGCCTTCATTCATCATTCTTATGGAAGATTTTCTTCTTCTTTCATCATTGTTGGATTAGGCGGGTCTTGACCCAGGTTCAGAGTTAGTTATGCCAACCAACAAAACCATACGCTACTGGCCCTTTCGACAACATCCCACGTAGTGCAGTGTGTAGTCTCACCCGAAGCAATATGGGGCGATGCAAGAACCATGTTTATGCATCCAGAGATGATTTTGATGTTTTATACACCCTTGATCTGCCTTCACGTAGATTTATCCTTCGTTAGATCTTGAGCCATAAAGCTAGCTCTAATCACCTCCAATCCTTTGCGAAATAGGTTTACTTAAGGTCCAAAAGATAACAATCAGCTAATTTCATGCACATAAATAGGTCTTCTAGAGTTTTTGGGATCTAGATCTGTCGTCCCGCAGACCTATGCCTCTGTTCTGAATCTAAGTCAAGGTAGCAATAAACCTTCACTAATCTTATGTGATCATATTATTAAGTACAAATATGTTCAATTAACCCAATTTACGTGGATACAAGACATTAATTCACATGAAACAGTAAAAAACACAATAAACAGATATTAGATAATCAGATATCAGATAGCAAGTATTGCACTTCAAATCGATCTTTAGTACTTGGAATTATTTAGTATAGACTAAAACTACCTCGCGCAGACAACTGTAGGGGTTCGTGCACTTAACTGCAGGAGCCTTCCTTTCTCTACCTAAGCGCAGGAAGCAAAGCCTTCCTACCTTAGCTCTTGCCTAAGATAATAAAACTCTTTAATGTACCCAATTATCTATCCAAAAATTATTTCTAAGAATCAACTATTTATAGCTTTCCTAATACAATACCATGGTCCCTAACTCATGGGAAAGTCTTCAAAATGGACCAAGAACAAGGGGCTAAGGCCCCTTTGACTCTATCTATTTGCGGACTCTGTTTTCAAATTTTGCAGAGACTTTACATATTTTAAAAATTCTTTACAAAAATGACTAAGTTTAATTCAATTCTACCCCTGGGGATCCCATCCCAATAGGCCCCCAACACAAAGATCGTGACTCACCCCCAAGTCACTAAGCTGGTTGTTCCACTTTCTAGAAGATTTCAATGAATTCCTTGGTCAACGAATGAAGCTCCATGGTACTTTGTTCTACTCCTTGTTGTACCTCCTGGATCTGCGTCAATTTTTCCTTGCCTTCCTCCAAGCGCGCAAAGCACTGGGCAAGTGCCAACGTCCGTACTGTCATACTGATCTCATCATACTTTTGTTGTGCTTCCCAGATTTCTGTGTTCAACTATTGCAGCGTAGGATCCTCCTGCAATGTATCCCATAGGCTGATTGCCTGAATGAAGAGCTAGTGGCAACCTTGAACTATGACATCTAGTTGAGCCATGGATTCTTTTATCAGTGCACCTCTTTTTTCCCAGACTTCCAGCGGTGTGGTTGGCTGCAACTTCAACTGTAGCTCAGCGATTTTCATTTTGAAATCGAAAGTCACCCTTCCAACCTCAACTTTAGCTTCGCGCACTCCAGCGGCTAGCTTTCGAATTTCTGCCTCGGTCTACACATCTTCACAGATATGTAGTTCAAAAACTGTTTTGCAGGCCTCTGTGACTGTTGTGCCGAGAATGAAACTCCTTGCCTGAAGTTCCTCCTTTTCTTTTAGAGCCTATGTTTTGTCAATGAACAATTGTTCATTGTTGACCTTAAATTCATTGATTGTGGTTAGGGTGCCTTGTTCACGGATTTTTAGTTCATAGGCCACTCCTTGATTTATCGCATGCAAAACTAGAAGTGGTAGAACTTCCAAATTGATTCCCATGTCTTTGATAGTGCTGAGCAGGGCGCTGTCTTCAACCGATTCTATGCGGATTGATCCTATGGTTAATGGTATGACTCTGATGTCTAGAGTTCATTCTAGTGCTCTAGTTGCGTTGCTTCCTTATGTCAAGCTCGCTTGACTGAAACTTGCCTGAATCCTATTGGTCTGGATCTACAGCTCGTGCAGATCCCTTTGGATGCTCCCCAGTGTTTACATGTATTATTGTTCGAACTGCTGCAGCACCTCTGTTGTTGTATCCCACACTTTATCTCTGATCTCATTGAGATCACCTTCGGTCAATATCATTAGATCGACATATGTCTATTTATCAGACTTTTGTTTCTTTCGAGATCCTCCAGTCTATTCCTTCCCTCATTTCTTTAGAATGAATGGGGTGCTCTTCCCCCCGTCACCACCTCCGCCCTGGTCTGACAAATTATGTTCTTCTGTTTCAAGCAAAGTTTATTTGTCACCTTCCTGTGACTCTTGCTACTCCTTCTCCACCTTCTCTTTAGTAGCACGCTCTTTTTCCATTCGAGCCTTCTCTACAACTACCTTAGCAGATTCCTTCTTCTTTTGTTCTGTCAGTGTGTGCACAACCTTTTGAGCGGAATCCTTCTGCTTCTACGTAGAAAAGCTTTCTGTTCATGTGCTTGTTCATGCATCTAGTTCCATAGGTGTACACCATTCCGAAGGCCAAAGCCCCACAACTTCTTGCATATCTATTTCAATCACCATATAGGGAAACTAGTGCCATTTCTACTCAAGTTCTCTACGTGCTTTAATCAAGACCCTATGGAAATCGGATTTGAGTTCCGCATAGGCCAATAGTTGTGCTAACAAGGTGGGAGACAACCGTGGTCGCTAATTAACCACCATGTGAAGGTCCATATCCATAAAAACCCAAAATATCTTTGTTTCCTTCATACGCTCTAGATCTTTTATGGCCCACAACGAGGCAAACCACACTTCCTTGCGAAATTCTTCTTTGTCTGGAGGAAACTGGCTATCCTTCGGTAACTTCCAAGCTACTAGAACGATCGACAATAGCAACCAGGCATAATGAAATGACCTGATCTCCTCCTGGTCCTCGCGAAAGTTTGTGAGGAACTCCTGATAGAGAGACTTGGCCCAGTTGTATTGTACACTCTTTGCGCACTCAGCTACGAGTGATATGGTCTACATTAGAACTTCATCCGTGTGGCATTTTCTCATTAGCTTACTAGCTATAATCTAGGCGACCAACTATACTGTTGGGCCTGAGATGGACATGATAGAGTATCCTCGTGACTTTTTGATGAGACCAAATTCTTTCTTCATCCCATCTGCCAACTCTTTTTCTCTGGTTTTCTCTCCAACTTCTTTGGTAGGGTTCTCCCCTTTGTACGACGATCTTGTTATCCTGTGAATAACCATGTCTGTGATAGGGATAGGCTCACCTAGCCATAGGCACCCATCGTGCACTAGCGTGAGGAGATGGCGCACACATATGATGTTGATGTTGGAGCGGTGATAATGTGGCTCTAACAATAGATTGAGCAACCCTGACTACTCAACACTGCAGACCCACTTCATGGGCTCAAACATTGTGACCCCTGTGTCAGCATAGTAAATTTTTTGCATATACCTGTGAGTCGCCAACTGCAAAAAATTTGCATGGTCCACTAGGTCCCAATCCTCCATCTTAAGCAACGGAATGCGTGCTGCCCGAGGACCTTCGAACGCGACCTTATCAGGCAGCAAAGGTGTAAAAATGACAAATTTCTCTGAATCAGGGTCCTTCGGTGCTTTAGTTTTCCCTTTTATGGAGGGATATACTCGGGAAGCCTCATCATAAGATCCACCCCCTTGGAATCGAAATCGTCAATACCCTAGAATTATTCCTCTTCTAGGTCCATTACTTACTCTGACTATTTATCCTTTTGCTCCTTCTATCGCACATCTGGATTCTTTCTCGGTGACAATCACACTATCACTGGCTTCTTCTACTTTTTCTTTACAAATTGCTTCGCCTTTGCAGTGGGTTGTTTTTATTTTGCATTGATGGGCTTCAACTGAGGCAATCTTGGCACCGTAGGCACAAAGGCCAGAGCTCCCATACTTGTAACTTCTGGTTCTAGTGCGTCAGAAACAGTAGCACCCAAACTCATAGCTTCGGTGGGGTTAGTTCTAGTCATTCTTTCAATGAATAGATCTCGGGCTGCTTCTGAACAATTCGTAAGCGAGGGGCGTGACACAAATGCTTCCCAGAACACTCAACTCATATGCGTAAGAGAAAAAAAGGCTCCAACACTACTTAGAATGTAAAGTGTTCTCTGTGGGACCAACATGTGTAATTTATAGGGGGATTTGATTTCAAACCCGACCGTTCCCCCCAAATTCTAATATAAATACTACTTTGGTGGCAGATCTTCAAAGATGTTTTCCTTAATTTCATCCTCCCAGCTCCTCTTAACCGCTTTCTATCATCACATCATGAATAGCAACTCTAATGGTCATTTTCTTATTGGGCTATGCCGCACCTTCTTCCATGGCGCAGCATCTGGAGTGAAATTTCATCTGTTGCATCCTTGTCAATCTTCGCACAGCTGAGTCGCTGCCTTGTCCTCCAAATCAGGAAGTGTAGTTTATAGTCTGTCACTCCCTTGCAACTGCTTGAAGCACTAAGACTGTCCTACTGCCATATAGTCATTGCACAATATCCCCCGTATACAACTTCAGCCTTCTCCCATTCACTTTTCTCAGGAATGGATCTCCATTCAGCTTTTCGAGCTAAACTACACCACCGTGTGTAATTTCCTTGAAAATATATGGTCCTAGCCAATGCATTTGGAATCTACCCCAAAATTTAGCGAACTTACAATCATATAACAACACAAGGTCATTTACCTTGAATGTGCAAAGCTTGATATGGCGATCATGCCATGCTTTTTCGCGTTCCTTTTGTACTTGTTGGTGAAATCCTGCCAAAAATTGGTCCTCCTCTAGCTCCATGAGTTGTGTGAACCATTCTCCCAAGGCATTGTAATCCACCATATTCATCAAAACTGTTATGCGTAGACTAGGCACAATGTATTCCATAGGCATCACTGCTTCGACACCATAAACCAATTTGATGGGTGTTTTTCCTTTCATTTTCTAACAGGTTTTCCTATAGGCCCATAGTACTACTGGTACGCACACATCCCAATCATTCTGTTACGCGTTATAGATCATTGTCAGTGTGTTTTCCAAAATTTTGTTAAAAGCTTTGACTGTTCCATTTGCCTATAGGTGATACAATGTACTCTTTTGATGCTAGTAGTTGAATTCCTCTATCAATGCACTAATCATTTCATTCAAAAAGTGAGTACCCGTGTCAGTCATCAAAACTTTCATTATCCAAACCTTGTTAAGAGATGTTCAAACAAGAATTTTGTTGTCGTATCCTGGTACAATATTTTCCCAGCAGTGCTTCCACCCAGTTGGTTAAATATTCCGTCGCAATGATAATGTGGCGTGTACCCATTTTCTTCCTAGGTGGCTGAATTGGTCTGATAAAATCAATTGCGCACTTCTCAAATGTTTGTAGACATATCTGAGGATGTAGTGGTAGCTCATCCCTTCGCGATGGTTTGCTAGTCCTTTAACATGCATCGCATGCCTTACAGTATGCTTTGGAATCCTTATGCAATGTTGGCCACAATAAACCTACGCGTAAAATCTTCTGCGTGGTGTCCCCTACATAATGGCCTCTCATAGCTCCTCCATGAGCCTCAACAAGGATACTATCAGGCTCAAAGTTCGGCACATATCTCCGCAATATTTCATCTGCACCCATTTTGTACAAATGTCCTGCAATGACCGAAAAATCGGCTACGTGTACTACTAATTCTTTCTTTTGTTGACTTGTATATGCTTCAGGTGCCATCCCTGTAGTTAAGAAATGAATAATATCAACAAAATGGTTATCAGCTACATGAATCGCAAAGATTTGCACATCGAGCAACCCTTCCTCCAAATTACTGGGTTCTTCACCTGTTTCAATTCACAACAAATGGTCAGTTCCAATATTCAACCTCCACGGCTTCACGATGGCTTCAAAGTCATACTCCTGAAATCATAACAACCATCTGCAATTCTTTCCCCCCAACACAGGCTTGTTGACTAGGTATTTTAAGGCAAAATGATATGTATACATATTGAAATGTCCCCCTAACAAATAGTGCCTAAATTTTTGCAGCGTGTAGACCATGGCTAACCCTTCGCACTCAGTCATTGAATAATTTTTCTCGACCTTTGATAACTTCTTACTCAAGAAGGCTATGGGATGGTCTAGTTCTCTCTCACCTACCTGTGTGAGTACTGCACCTAACACAATGCAAGAAGCATCCACATGTACAGGAAACTCCTTTTTCTAATTGGGAAATACCACATTTGGCGCAGTTACCATATTGTCTTTCAACACATCTAAGCTACGCTGACATTCTTCATCCCAACAGAATGTCGCATCCTTCTTTAACAATTTTTCCACGGGCGTGGTAATTTGAGCATAAGCTTTGATGAATTTTCTATAGTATCCCGTGTGTTCCAGCGTCGCGCGCAACTGCTTGAAGTTCCTAGGGGCCTCCAAGTTCACAATCACTGCAATATTTGCAGGTCCACCATTAATCCTTGCTTGCACACCACATGACCCAACAAGATCCCAAAAAAACACAGAATATACATTTTTCTAAATTCAGTATTATCTGGTATCTTTCATATGTATCCAACATAAAGCACATACTTGCTACATGGCGCTTCACCAAGCCAACACTCGTTACTCTTTCCTACCATTCAAATTTGAATTTGGAATTTCATATGCCACTTTAAGATACCAATCCGCCCCATGATTCCTTTCTTATATTAACATTAAACCTACATATTGTTTTTGGAACCGTGGAAAAAGTAATGGCCCAACATAAAAATAAATGTACCATGAGAACCAAGCGGTAAATCTCTTCCAAAGAGACAATAAAGATTTTGAATATGTAGTTATAATGTCGGAAAAGGTATCTTCATGCATAGAGGTAAGTAAATATTTGATAAGCACGTGAGAAGATAATAATGTTATTTATAAATTTTATATAAAATGAATGGTACAACATGGTTGGATCTCTACTTCAACGAATTGACTCAAACCATCATATTATCCAAACCGCTAAACTATCAACTAGTTTAGCTTACATTGTGCATCATCGTTATCGTCATCGACATTGACTTGAGCAATGCTTTGTTTTATTTGTTTGTACGCTTGTTTACATCGTCAACTAGCGTTGATATGTACAGTGCAGGGCGGTGCTTCTGAAGGAAAGCGGCGTTACGTGTATTTTATTGAAAAGCATGAAAAATGAAAAATGGAAGCGATTATACAATTATAATTCTAATTGAGGGATATATTTAATGAGATAATCAGAACATATAAATTTAACCTATCAGTTTGCTATTATTTTATCTATACATAAACATGGGAGTTCGTGAAACAAGTGAAAAGAAAGTCAATCAAGTTATATACCAATTTTATAACCATCCATCACTATACTGATAAGAAAGTCATTCTTTCTTTATAAATAATATTCAGTAACATAAATAACATAAAATAAGCTAACTATCGCAAGAGCTAGCATTATAAAAAAATAATCGTATTGGTTAAGAATATGAAATAACAACTTGAAAGTAAAGAAGACATAAATCAATGTAATTTATTTTTAAAGGGTGAGAACAACCATATATAAAATATAATTTATTGATATTTAATTTTTATTAACTATATATTTAAATAATGATAAATAATTATTAAAAATTAACATTATTTAATAAATTAAACAATAATAAAATTTATTTATTAAAATAAAAAAATATATAATAATCAATATTTAATTTATATTAATTATATATTTAAATAATGATAAATAATTATTATAAATTAACATTATTCAATAAATTTAAAAAATAATAAAATTTAATTATTAAAATAAAATATATAATAAAAATAATTTAATTATTAAGGAATTTAGACTTCTGTGATCCATAACATTGTTCAGAAAATTTTCGGCAAAATCACATACCAATCTTTTGTCGACGCGTTTCGAACCAGCCAGTGTGGTTCATCGTCAGGACAAGTTGAAGAACCAATCCGGCTTAGCTTGATTAAATAGAGCGTGCAGAGACTCCAACAGCTATATTGCCAACGGCTAATTTTGACCTAATGATCAAAGTCAAACCACTAATATTCTTGATATATTAAATTATTATTATTCTTAGAAAACAGCTAAATCAGGTATATTAAAAGAATTCATTTGTTAATAAATGTATATGTATATCTAATATATAATTTATTTTTATTAGCTAAACTTAAAAAATTATTATTTGTTAATTTACCTAAATGAATATAACTTATAATATTTATATAATCCATATTTATTATTTAAATATAATGGTTAATAAATTAATAAATAATTAAATAATCCATATTTATTATTATTCAACATTATTTAAATATAAACAAATAGTCTTAAATCACTATTAGGTAATTGTATATTAATTCGATGATTATTTCAATCTAATGGTCCATTGGTAAAATATATTATTTTATTTTTATTTATTATTTAAATATAATGGCCTATTCGAAATTAAACAATAAGTTATATATAATAATTTATATTTATAAAATAATCTCTATTTTTACTTAATGATTTATAATTCCAATATTATTAAAGCAAACACTAGTATTCTTGTTAAATCTTTATTATTCTTTAGAATTTAGTTACAATAGGTAAATACATTAAAGTACATGTTTATTAATAAATGTATATCTATAAAAATAACTAACACAAACTAACTAAATACTATTGGTATATCATAAATTTTTTTAATAACAATTTCTTATTTACCATTTAAACCTAATGGTCCATTTGTAATTCAATTAATAATTTATATTCATTAAATAATCAATATTTATTCAATAAATTTGTTATAAAATTATTAAAATTAACTATGTCATTAGGTAAATATATTAATACTTATAAGGTCTAAAACGATATTTTCACTAATTAAATAAAAGAAAATAGTTACAGGGAATTTCAATTCTAAGAGAATAGTGGAATTAAATATAAATGCATAAATGATTGAAATTATGGAAGCAGAAATCTAATCTATTTTTAATATACCTAATAGTATCATAAACGGGATAAAGTTAATACAGTAATTAGCCCGAAATTAATTAATAACCTATCCATAACTCATACCCCTTATAATAATAGGACTAAACTGAATAATACTATAGGATACAAGGATAACGGGGAGAAAACCCGGGAAGAAAGGAGGGACCAACCGCCAAAAACCAAAACTTAAGGAGAGGGAAGACAGAAACCCTACGACTTAACGGAAGGGGAATGAGGAGGCTAGGAAGATAAGGCTGGGACCCAGCAACTGCTAATCTGCCAGCCATCATCCCTATTAAGATTGTTCGGCCTGTTCTCAATCTCCAGGGCCTCTCTAAATTTGCGATGGTGAAACTGCGCAACTTTGGCAATGACTTGAGCTTCTTCTATACATACATGATGCATAGTTTTCTCTGTGGTTCCCTCAGGTCTGTGAAAGACCCTATTGACCCTAAAGACATGAAGGGCGTCTATGTCATTCCCTGTTCCTGTGGGACCCCTTATATTGGTGAGACTGGTCGCTCTATCAATCAACGGATTAGCGAGCATTCAGCTGACTTGAGACATGGTAGGACCAAGTCCTCAGCCTTGGCTGAGCATGCGGGGAAAACTATGCATCATGTATGTATAGAAGAGGCTCAAGTCATTGCCAAAGTTGCGCAGTTTCACCATCGCAAATTTAGAGAGGCCCTCGAGATTGAGAAGAGGCCGAACAATCTTAATAGGGATGATGGCTGGAAGATTAGCAGTTGCTGGGTCCCAGCCTTATCTTCCTAGCCTCCTCATTCCCCTTCCATTAAGTCGTAGGGTTTCTGTCTTCCCTCTCCTTAAGTTTTGGTTTTTGGCATTTGGTCCCTCCTTTCTTCCCAGGTTTTCTCCCCGTTATCCTTGTATCCTATAGTATTCTTTGGTTTAGTCCTATTATTATAAGGGGTATGAGTTATGGATAGGTTATTAATTAATTTCGGGCTAATTACTGTATTAACTTTATCCCGTTTATGATACTATTAGGTATATTAAAAATAGATTAGATTTCTGTTTCCATAATTTCAATCATTTATGCATTTATATTTAATTCCACTATTCTCTTAGAATTGAAATTCCCTGTAACTATTTTCTTTTATTTAATTAGTGAAAATACCATTTTAGACCTTATAAGTATTAATATATTTACCTAATGACATAGTTAATTTTAATAATTTTATAACAAATTTATTGAATAAATATTGATTATTTAATGAATATAAATTATTAATTGAATTACAAATGGACCATTAGGTTTAAATGGTAAATAAGAAATTGTTATTAAAAAAATTTATGATATACCAATAGTATTTAGTTAGTTTGTGTTAGTTATTTTTATAGATATACATTTATTAATAAACATGTACTTTAATGTATTTACCTATTGTAACTAAATTCTAAAGAATAATAAAGATTTAACAAGAATACTAGTGTTTGCTTTAATAATATTGGAATTATAAATCATTAAGTAAAAACAGAGATTATTTTATAAATATAAATTATTATATATAACTTATTGTTTAATTTCGAATAGGCCATTATATTTAAATAATAAATAAAAATAAAATAATATATTTTACCAATGGACCATTAGATTGAAATAATCATCGAATTAATATACAATTACCTAATAGTGATTTAAGACTATTTGTTTATATTTAAATAATGTTGAATAATAATAAATATGGATTATTTAATTATTTATTAATTTATTAACCATTATATTTAAATAATAAATATGGATTATATAAATATTATAAGTTATATTCATTTAGGTAAATTAACAAATAATTTTTTTTTAAGTTTAGCTAATAAAAATAAATTATATATTAGATATACATATACATTTATTAACAAATGAATTCTTTTAATATACCTGATTTAGCTGTTTTCTAAGAATAATAATAATTTAATATATCAAGAATATTAGTGGTTTGACTTTGATCATTAGGTCAAAATTAGCCGTTGGAGTCTCTGCACGCTCTATTTAATCAAGCTAAGCCGGATTGGTTCTTCAACTTGTCCTGACGATGAACCACATTGGCTGGTTCGAAACGCGTCGACAAATGATTGGTTATGTGATTTTGCCGAAAAGTTTCTGAACATAATTTAATTATGTTTTATTTTTACTTTATTAATATATTATTAATTTTGGTTAAAGGATCTTAGGTTTTAGTGGCTTTGATTTATTTGATTAATAAAAATAATATTTTATGATTTTTTAATTGTTTTTTTAAAATATAGTAAATTGGTGATTTATTAAAAAAATATGGACAAGGTTTAGGATCAGGTTTTTTGGTTGCCACTATAACACCAAGAGTACATCCAATCACGTTTCACATTTTCGCCTCATCATAATGGACTCTATCCCATAGGGTGACTACATTTTGAGGCTTATCACGAGAAGCCAACATGCCCCTCTACAATAATTGAAATAAGGTAGAGAGGATAATAAATTGTTTTCCAACAACCTCAGCTAAATGCATGAGATGAGAGTGCTCCCATGGAAAGGGAAGATTCAAAAAGTCACATCCCAAGGGCTCTAACCTAATTAACAACGAGACAAGATAACTAGGATATCCACAATCAATCCTTCACATGCAACAATTGGAAAGGATGAAGAGGCCTTACGTTTTACATTTTCCATCCACCAAAATAATAGCTTGGGATAAGGAGAGGATATGGGGTTCTATTGCCATAATCGAGCATTATCCTCCTTTGCAAATCTCACCCAATGACTCTAGACAACTAAATAATTTTAAGGTTTAATTGGTTGATTTTCTCTTCATGGTTATGTGCTTGGTTACTTTTAACACCATCAAATTGGACCTATAGATCCTTTAATGGCCAACTATCATGGTTAATAGTCCAAGAAAGACCCTAACATGTATTGTGAGTAGTTGGTGGGAGATGTTGCATTTAGTGAAGAGGTTTCACCAAATCCATGGTTATCTACCTTTCCTACATCTTCCAATCGAAAAGAGAGGGTCATTACTATAAATTTGATACAGTGTTGAACTAAATTGATCATTGGATTTCCTTTTGTGATGAATGCACTGGCTGCATCCCCACTTTGATTAAGATCTATTACATATGATATTTTCTTTCTTGAAAAAGTGGCCTATTTAAACACCAAAGGTGGTCATTAATTCTAACTATAGAAGGAGAAATCTAGTTAAATGTCAAGGAGGAAAACTCTTTGTTATTTTGGGGGAGCATCTAAGTATCATGCAATTGGTTGATATAGTGGGAAGGCCTATAGTTGGGAGGTTCTTTGTTCATTGCATCAACATTGACAATTTAAATTAGTGGATGTATGATGCAAAAACAACAAAATTAACTATTTGGTCAATTTCTTCAAATATTAGCTAAGGTTGCTTTTTAAGTGAATTAATAAGGGAAATGGATTTTAATGTGCCATAAACTTAAAAACTTGAAATATAAAATCAACCATGAACAACAAAAATAAGAAGAAAGAACATCAAATTTGATGACGAAGTTTGTCCCTTGTGGACTACATCTCTGGGTCTGCTTCCAATGGGCATCTGATGTATTGAAAATGATCAAAAAGTCTCTTTACATCAAAATTATCCATTCTGTAATATGCGCACAGACATCAATGATTACTATTCAGCTGAAAGGTCTCTGCCTCAAATTTCCAACGCAACTTTCAGATTACAAAACGGTCCAATATTGGCCAAGATATGCCTCAAAAGGGATTTAGAGACACTGTTCAAAGCAATTACAAAATCACTCCTTCTATCTCACTTGGCTGATGGCACAATGGTAAAGCCTTTTATAAACCCATGGAAAGGTCCTAATGTCAAACTCGCGGGCCTCCCAGGATTTTACTGGCAATATATAGCAATTTGGTGCAACCATATATCGTATACCATATAGTTTTAACAATAGTATATCACTGTTTGTCCGCGCCACATATATCAAATAGTTGACATATAACTGTAACTATAGTCCAACAGATATATATAAATCAACACATGTCATATCATATATACAATATAATATATTGTATGGTAAATAACCCCGCGTCATCTAA
Organism: Pinus tabuliformis; assembly: GCA_031772625.1. Lineage (NCBI taxonomy): Eukaryota > Viridiplantae > Streptophyta > Pinopsida > Pinales > Pinaceae > Pinus > Pinus tabuliformis. The sequence goes on along the minus strand of CM062804.1, from coordinate 460,033,594 downwards.
GATTTGATTTAACTTTGGATGCTAGTCGTATCATATAGTTAAATAATTTGAGGGTTTGGCATGCCACCGGATATGGCAGGCTCTGCCAACCCTACTCCCCACCATATCAATAAAATAACTTTAAATAAATATTTGTGCCCATGTTATAACAAATGAAGTTGTGGTCTGTGGTTGTCGGCCCGATGGTCACTAGTTCGACCCACCACTTGGTAGTTTGACATGTTTCCACATGCCCTACACACCTGCTACCACTTGTCCTACTCTAGCGCTACCACTTGGCTTGCTCTGGCATTTCCACTTGGCCCACTCTACCCTCCCTTTTTTTTCCTGTTTGGACAAAACTTCAGAGTGCATTTTCTCACTCATACAAAGGCCATTTTGAAAATTGAACGTACCATTGAAATCAATGTGATGAGCTCTTCAACTTGGCCCTAGTTTCAGGAGCAACTGACATTGTTGAATTTTGACCATTTTGAGGATCCTCCTGGATCATTCCTTTCCACTAGAAGCTTTCAAACCACCAAAAGTTTGGTTTGAAGTGGATATGAGTCGAGGGTATTGTTCCCTCGCCCTTTTGATCTCCATCCACCTTGCTTTTCTTGGATTCATGCCTTTGAGTCCTAATCAAATATACTCGACGCCTCGTCACCTGGAACTGTGGACCTTCCTATCCAATATGGTATGTTCCTATAACTCAGTCATACATTCAAGTGAAAAATCATCTATTGTTCGAATTTGAGCATTTTCTTATGAATCCATGATCATTGGAGGTTCATACAACTTCAAATTTTCAACATTTACAACTGAATATATGTGCATGTATGGAGGCAAATTCAACTGGAATGCATTTTGCCCAATCTTTTCAACAATTTTAAAAGGAACATACCCTATAGGTTTCAAAATTTTTACCTTCACTTCTCATCCTTTTTTGGTTGATGTATAGCCATACTTGATCACCAAACTAGAAGTTATGATCCATCTGATTCTTGTCATGACACATTTTCTACTTGGCCTGACTTGTCTCTAATTGATCCTGCACTACTTCATGAATCTTTTGGATTCTTTGAATGAACTTGATTACTTTTTTAGCATATCAATGTCCATCCTCCTTAGCTTCTTCACCAAACATAAAATCCATTGGTGATTTTGACAGGTACCTATAACATGTTTCAAAAGGAGATCTTTTAGTAGAAGAGTGCAAGGCCCAGTTGTAAGAATGCTAGACATAATCTAAGGATTCATCCCACAACATAGGATATTTTCTACAATAACCTTTGAGAAGATGTACCATTGTTATGTTCTCCACCTTTGTTTTCCCATCTATGCTCTTTTTCAACTTAGTGTCCATGAGTTCGCACAAAGTGGACCAAAACTCTCCCAGAAAGCGAGAGTCCTAATATGAGATTATAGAAATAGGCAACACAAAATGAACCCATACATTTTGAAATAACATCTGTGCAGCTTGTTCAGTAGTTACTTGCTTTTAACATGGAGCAAGAATATAGATTTTCCTAAATCTATCAACCACAACATAAAAATTATCATGCCCTTTTCTAGACATTGGAAGCCCACCTACAAAATCCATAGATATACTTTCCCATGGATGCGAAGGAACTGGAAGTGGCATATACAAACCTAGCTTTTTATTGTTTGGTTTTCTTGTTGAACACATGACACAACCTTTGATGTATTTAGTAACTGTTTCATTCACTTGAGGCCAATAGAAAAACCTTTGTAATTTTGCCATTGTCTTACCTACACCTAATGCCCTGAAACACGAGAAGAATGTGCTTCCCCAATGACATGCATTCTTTCTCCTTGTGGTATGGAGAACTTGCCAAGATGGTAAAATAACCTATCATGAGCATGATAATTCACTTCTTCCACCTCACCACCATGAGTTAGTGGTTCATAAACATCCTTAAAATCAATATCTACAGCATATTATTCTATATAACTCCCATGTGCTAAAGAATTGTTTTGTGGAATAACTAAAGCATTCAAAGAAGGTATTAATAACATATCAACTACTTTATTGGTGGTACCTTTATTATATTTGATTACTAAATGGAATTGTTGCAAAAACCCCATCCATCTATAATGTTGAGACTGTTGCATTTTAGTTTGTGATTGAAGGTACTGAAGTGGATGATGATCTATATGAACCACTTTTTCTTTGCCTATTAAATAATGTTTCCAGTTTTTAACACTTTCCACTAATGCATACAATTCTTTATCATAATTTGGATAGTTAGCAACTACTTTCGAAAATGTTTCTGAATGAAAACAAATAGGCTTCCCTTTTTGTAATAATACTACACCCATTGCATACCCACTATCAATAATTTCTATTTCAAATGGTCGTTGAAGGTCTGGTAAAGCCAAGATTGGAGTTGTAACAATTTTATGCTCTAAAGTATCAAATGTTTTTTTTTGTTTTCCTCCCCAATGTAAGTAGACTTTAGAACTTGTTAAAGCATGAAGTGGTGATGAAATAAAATATAAATGAGAAATAAAATTCCTCCAATACTAAACTCCAGCCAAGTAAGTTACAACTTCTGTCACATTTTGAGGTCTTGGCCACTTAACAATTACATCAATTTCAATTGGATTTATTTTTTGTTGACCACCTCCAACTATGTGAACAAGTTGTATTATGGAAGTTTTTCGAATTCACATTTAGAGAATTAGAGATACAGTTTCTCTTTTTGCAACATATCAAATTTTTTTTAACATGATTTACGTGTTCTCCACAACTTGAACTGAAAATAAGAATATCATTCAGATAGACTATCACAAATTGATCAATAAAAGGATGAAAAACAACATTCATCACTCTCATAAAAGTTTTTGGAGCATTTCATAATCCAAATGGCATGAATAACCATTCAAAAATCCCATGTCTATTCTTAAATGTAGTTTTCCATATATCATTCTCTACAATACAAATATGATGATAACCACTTCTTAAATCTAGTTTTGTAAAGTAAACAACATTCTTTAATTGATCAAGCAAATCATCAATTCTAGGAAGAGTATACTTTTTCTTAATAGTGATTTTGTTTAAGCCTCTAAAATCATCACACATTCTCCAAATTACGTCTTTCTTTGGGACTATTATGATCGGTGATCCACATGGAGAAGAACTAGGTCGAGTAAAGCCTTTATCAACCAATTCCTGAATTTGTTTCTTAATCTCTTAATTTTGAATGACTAACATATGATACATGCCAATGTTGGGGAGAGGGGCATCAGATTGGGGTTGAACCTCATGTTGTATTTCTCATTTTGGAGGTAAACGTTTTGGTTGTTTAAACAATTCTTTATAAGAATCTACTATTTCAACCAATTTGTCCTTAAACTGAGAATCACACCCTTGAAAAGAATCATACTTTTCTTTAGGTTGTTCTTTAACAATAATGATAATATAATTTTTATTTGAATTTATTAACCTTTTCATTTGACTGACATTGATTAAATCAAAGTTTGTCCTAATTTTGTGTGCCCTGACAATGTACTCAATTCCATCTTTAAAGAGATGATACTTATTCTCCTTTCTATGAAATGTGGCATCTCTATCATAAAGATATGGACTACCCAACATAACTCCACATATATCTAAAGGAATCACATGTAGCTCAACTTCATCAGTGAAATTAGTTGTAATTACAAACCTTAATCGACATTGTTTTGTGACTTGAATCTTAGTATTTTCTTTCAACCATCCTAAAGGGTATGGTTTTGGATTATTTTTAGTTTCCAATCCCAACTTCCTTACTAGTTCCTCAGGAATTAGATTTTCTTGTGATCCAATATCAAATAACATGTCTATCTTAGTGTGCTTAGATATAATCCTTATGTGAAACAATTCAACTCTCTTCATTTCTTCAATCACACGATCAGATTTTGAAGAAGATGAAGAAAAAGTAGAACTAGAGCTAGTTTATGAAGGAATACCTGTTAGACCCATAGCGGTAATCTTCTTTTCATCGCCGGAGTCAGATCCCAAATATTGTTGAACTGCAACATTAGCTTTCATTTCACCCTTATTCTTAAGTAACTTCTTTGGTTTAAGTTTAGGATGAAGCTTACAACGTTTGGAGTCTTCATGTACAACCCTCTGACAATGAGTACAATTTTGCCTTTCTCCTTCCTTCTTTCCTATCGCTGATTTCTTCCCTTTCAACTTACTCTTTCTCTTTTCTTCTTTGGAATCTTTGTTCTCTGAATGCTTGAATGGTTTCTTTGAAAAGTTTGACTGAAACGGTTTGCCACCTGATTCAATATGAATGGCTTGTACACACACTTCATTAAAGTCAGTTGGATTAAACATAAGAAAAGTATGTCGCAAATAAGAATGCAAAGTTCCAATATACTTCAACAAAGTTCCATGTGTGTTTAGTGGAACATTAAGTGCTAATTCCTTTCTCCTAAATTCCTATGTAAGCTCTTTCACACTTTATCCTTTACCTTGCCTTAAATGTTGCCAATCCATTACAGCTTGTTGCATATATCCTAAAGGATGGAATTTCTTTCTAAGAGCTTTAACAAACTTAGACCATGAAGAGATAATTTTACCTTTTTCCTTCAAATCTAATTGAGTTTTAATTTCCCACCAAAGAAAATCTATTCCTCTCATTCTAAGTGTAGCTAACTGAATTTTTGTAGATTCATCAACAAAATTTTGAATTCTACAATACACCTCAATTTGTTTTATCCAGATATCTATATTTTTAGGATTCAATTCACTATCATATATTGGCAACTCAAACTTAACATCGAGCTTCAAAAAATGAGACTTATTACTCTTCTTTTGTGAGTCTAAATCAGAACTTGAATGATAAGAGAATAAAGAAGAAGAAGAAGAAGATAGAGGAGAAGGAGGTTAATTACCATTAGCTTTTTCCTTACCATTTTTATCTTTCATGCCTTTAGAAGATGAAGTTGCATCTCTAGTCTGCTTGTCTTCATAAAGTTCTCTAATTATTCTTTCCATATTAAGGAACATTTGTTGAAAATTCTCCTTGCCAATGCCTTTGTTTCAGGAGCTTCTCCTTCATTTGACTCTCCCATCTTCAACATTTTAGATACTTTCCTCTTTCCAATCTCTGGATTTGTCTTCTCAAGTTTCCTTTCTCCACGTCGCAACCTGGATCTAGTCAACATTCACTTTGGAAAATATCCTTCTTATACATGATCAACCTTGCTATGATACCAAAATATGATCCAAAAAAACAAAATTGACTATTTGCTCAATTTATTCAAATATTAACTAAGGTTGCTTTTCAACTGAATTAGTAAGGAAAACGGATTTTTATCTGCCATAAACTTATAAACTTGAAATCTGAAATCAACCATGAACATTAGAAATAAGAAGCAAACACAACAAATTTGATTATGGAGTTCGTCCCCCCTGGACTACATCTCCGAGTCCGCTTCCAATGGATGTTCGGTGTATTGAAAATGCTAAAAAAGTCTCTTTACACCAAAATTCTCCATTCTGGAATCTGCTCACAAGCATCAATTGATACTATCGGCTGAAAATTCTCCACCTCATCTTTCCAACACAACTTTCAGATTACAAAAAAGCCAAATATTGGCCAAGATATGCCTCAAAAGGCGTTTACAGGCACTATTCAAAAGAATTACAAAATCACTCATTCTATCTCCCTTATCTGATGACACAATGGTAAAGCTTTTTATAAACCCACGGGAAGGTCCTAGGGTCAAATCTGTGGGCCTCTTAGGATTTGATTGGAAATACATAGCAATTTGGTGCAAACATATATCATATATGGTATAACATATTGTTTTAACAATAGTATACGAATGTTTGTCCACGCAATATATATCAAATAGTTGCCATATAGATATAACTATAGTCCAACAGATATATATATATCTGTATATATATATATATATATATATATATATATATATATATATATATATATATATATATATATAAATCAACCCATGGCATATCATATATAAAATTAAATATATTTTATAGTAAATAACCTCGCGCCAATCGAGATCATATTTGCATCATATAGTTTAATCATTGGAACGAAATACAACTCATGCTATTTTTGGAGTCATCATTGGCATATGGTTAAAAAATAAAAGGGTTTGGTGGGCCGCCAGATATGGCGGGCTCCACCAACCCTTCTTCCCACCATATCAATAAAATAACTTTAAATAAACATTTGTGCCCATGTTATAACAAATGAAGTTATGGTCTATTGGTAAATTTTTGGGTTGTCGACCCTTTGGTCGCGGGTTTGACCCATGAATTGCTAGTTTTACTTGTTGCCATGTGCCCTGCTCACTTGCTGCCACTTGTCCTGCTCTGCCACTATCACTTGGCTTGCTTTGGCACTGCCACTTGGCCTACTCTAGCCTTCCTTTTTTTTTCCTGTTTGGAAAAAACTTCAGAGTGCTTTTTATCCCTCATATAGAGGCCATTTTGAAACCCGAACATACCACCAGAATTAGCATGACGAGCTCTTCATCTTGGCATTGGTTTCATGAGCATCTGATACTATTAAATTTTGAACATTTTGAGGATCTTCCTATATCAATGTAGGTGATGTGGGAGCCAATTCTAGGATATGGGCCCATATCTCATAGCGTTTGAAGGGTCTAGATTGATTTTATCATAAAATGCTATAAGGATGAAGTAAGGGCCTTAGTAGGTTTCAATGCTTTAGATCATAACATGTTAACACTAAATGTTTGGCATCCTTTGTTTGAGCGAACACAAGAAAAGGACTCCAACTCTCCAACATGGGTGAAGCAACCCAAACTCCTAGTTAGGTTATAAACTAATGTAGGGCTAAAAACCATTGGGAACACCATTATAAATTTTACTACAATGGATAATGGTTATAAGGACAACAAAAATCACTTGGTGGCACATATATTAGTGGAGACAGATGTGATTAATGGTTTGTATGATCACTCAACATCATTCTCGACGAGAAATCCTACACCTAATAACTTAATTAAGTAGATGGGTAATTTCAATGTGGATTGTGTCACTTGGCATGTCACCTTATGGTGGAATTTTCCATATTATCTACTAAAAGGATTCATGTATGATATGAAATAGATACTCACCATATTTGAGTTACAAAAGAGATGTTTGAGGTAAATTCAACTACCTAATATGTGACATGGATCCTATACTTTGAAACGTAGGACCATGCTTTGATGCGATATTAGGGACGAAGGAGACCCATAGGTGCATGAAGATTCCCTATCCAACTCCACACCACTTATTAAGGAAAACTAACCCAATAATGTCCATTCAATTTCTATGAAGAGGACAATCCTATTTAATGATGCATTTCTCTCCTTATGTCAAGGATATTTATCATCAAACTTGAATAATGAGACTCAAAAGGAATCGATTGATGGATTGGACTTATTGGTGCTTCAATGGATGAATATGAGGCCTCTCTAATAGCAAGCCACTCAAGAGAATTAATTGTTGGGAAATAATTAAGGGATTTGAGGTTTAAAATGGGCTTCCTAAGCAAAATAATAAAATAAGGCAAATCAATTTTCAAGCAAAAAGAAAGAAAATAACTTTTTTTTGTTGTACAGTTTTTCACTTATCTCCTTCGATGTTTACTCAAATATCATGTGTATGCACTCCTTGATTGTAGAATTTAATTCTTTTTTCACTGAGTATCCACTCCACATATTTTTGAGTAAACCAACACCAAAAAAATGGAAATACATGAAGAAAATGTGTTTCTTTCAAGAAACATATTTTTGTTTATGTATTCCCAATTTATTTTAGTGTAAAGAAATAATTATTTCATATATTTCCATTTCTAACGTGGGTCTACTAAAAAGTATGCAGAGTGTGCACTCATTGGATGTAGAATTTAATTATGCATTGAATGAATGCTTATAGTTTAATTTTGTGTATTCATATAAGCTTATAACACAAAAGTACAATTAAACATAGTTTTATACTTTTCCTTACAAAAATATTTACCCCTAGGGATGAAATCATTATATTGAATACTATTATTTTTTCTAAAGTTGATTTTATTAATAGAATGTTTATTTGAACCCATTTTTTAACTCAAAATTCCCCTCATGAACCTTTTTTTTTCTCCTATTTTTACCTAACTCTTTGTTTTTCAAGGCATCTTCTCACACTCCTCCATTAGTTCCCTTCACCATTGGTTTTAAAACTCTTTCCCTTTTAGCTCCTCTTGACACTACATCACTCCTTGTGGATCTATATTAGGAATTATATCCCCCAATTATTACCCTTAATAGATTCCCATGTTTACAACCACATAGTTTCCCCACTTCATCTAATGGCAAAGAGGCCTACCTAAGTTTTTCCCATCGATTCTCCTAGCATTTAAATTCCTTTAGTTTTGAGATCCCTAGAGACCAGTTCCCTTCAACGGTTATCCAAAAGTTTTCTATGAGAATTTTACATAAAAATGCCTCTCAAGAGATCAACTAGGATTAAAAATGGGTACTTTTAGGGTTCCTTGGAGCTAGATGTAACCCTAATCTGAATCACTCATGAAACTAATGTTTGTACATGTTTGTGGCATAAGAGGTAGGGCCAAGAAATATTCCATCAAGAGTGTTGGAAGAATCACCGCACCTCTATAGAATTTGTAATTTCCACCATGGGGATCCTAGTTACTGGCTTGTAATGTTTACCAACACCTGCGGGTTTTGGTGTAACGGAAAACCTCCACATGGTATCAGAGCTTGGACCCAGATTCGATTCCCCTAAGTTGCGTTTGAGGGGGGGTGTTGGAAGAATCACCGCACCTCTATAGAATCTGTAATTTCCACCTTGGGGATCCTAGTTACTGGCTTGTAATGTTTACCAACACCTGCGGGTTTTGGTGTAATGGCAAACATCCACAAAGAGGATGGTTAAAGTAGATATTTTGGGTATTTTACTTATTCAAGAGATTACAGGAGTGTCTAGTCCCATTACATTGAACTTATTGAGAAATCAAGGGATTCTAGATTAAGGTCATTATTCTTGCTTTGATAATTGCTTATGATTCTCTTTTACTTAAATTGATGTACTTTGTAGTTAGATTATTCTTTAATTTATTATTATATTGTTATTATCATCAAACAACTACCAAATTATGATGCCCCAAGGGTTAGCTCAGTTGGTCAAAATCAATGCCTCGCCATTGGGAGGTCATAGGGTCCATTCTCCCCGAAGCCCTTGGGGTTAGGCCTTGCTAGTGGGTCACAGGGCTAGATTCGCTTTGGTGTCAATCAGCCTAGATTTTTCCGTGGACGTAGCGCCACCCATTGAGCAGGGTGTCCATGAACCACAACATAAAAAATAAATAAAAAGAAAAAACTACAAAATTATGATGATCAAAAGAATAATGGGAGACAAAATATAGGTTGCTAACCAGGGTAAAAAAATCTCCTCTTGAGAGGAAAATCCACAAGAATTATTCTCTTCTTATAGAATATTCAAATGACGAATTCTAGGACATAAGACTCCTGAAAAATACCCCTCTAATACCAAGTAAAAATTTCCTTAAAATTGATGAAGCTTCTCCTTTGATCTCAGTTTCAGACCTGCAACTTATGGCTGTAATTTTCAACCTAACTACTAAAACCCTAGCTCACACATGTGGTTGGAATATGGTAGAAGATGTCTCCTTTCTTCTTCATGGGGATATCCTTTCTCCTTAGCAACTTGACCTTCAAATGCCATCTTTATGAACCAAAAATTCAACTTCTCTTGGATGGTCTATAATTCGGTCTTATTGTAATAAGATGATGCCCTAACTCTTTCACATGTTTGGAAGATTGTAGCCCAAAATTGGTCCTCTTCAAATTTGGCTTGTCTTCCTTTTATTTTCCTCTTCTTTTCTAGTTATTCTTGTCCTTCGTGGGCTTCAACAAGCTTGGTGGATACTCCTTTGATGAGGTTGACTTCTTCCTTATATATAGGCTTCCTTGAAATCCCTGAACAACACAAATGAGGTTGAATTTCCACTGCTAGGCCAACTTGTCTTATAGCATGCCGGCTTGGTCTTGGAGGAGGAAATTTGACTCTTTTGATTCTAAATAAATTCCTTTTACATGGTACAACATGCACAATAGGATATTTACATATGATGATGACTTTCTTGACTTTTTGACTCGTTGACAAATCCCTAGAAGCACACAATGGGTTCTTGACCTATAAATAAATTAACCTATAGCATGAAACCCATGCTAAAATAATAATAATAAGTTTTCTTTCTCTTTTATATCAAACAAAAAAATCAATATTACATAAGATATTGTGCAAACCAAACCTAGTTACATTTTTCAACACTCCCTATTAACTAGGAATGGATTCATAATACATACGAGGTATATAGACATTCTCATATTGAAGAATACCCATAAGATGAGTCATATTATTAAGCCATCTCATAAGCTATTCATTCAACTTATATTAGTTCATCTCATCATATCAGCCAACATTTTCATATAGTAAGTCCTTGGCTAACAATTGTATCTCAACACAAGATTAGAGCACAATGTTGGGGAGAACATGATTTATAGGAACCTTAGTCATTGTCCCTCAAGGAACATAATCTATCTAGATGTTCACAAGGTATGTCCTTATAGGAACATTCCTGTCTTGGATTACCACATCCTTGAGTAATTTCATCATCGACTACTCTTACCTATTGGATGCCCTACATCATCCTCAAAGAGTATTGGTATCATTCTCATATGATTAACCAATCCTCCATTATTTCTTCATAATGAAGACAATAATGATATGTCTATTTCTCCCTCTCAACTAGGAAGGATATGCTCATTCCTATAAATGGAATATACCCAAGCTCCCTCTTAACTATGGAATTTCCCAAGTTCCCTCTTAACTATGGAGTTGTTTACAACAACAATTATTTACTCTTTGGTGGAGATCGTGGTACTATCAGTTGCTTGTATCGTTTCTCTTTTCTGCATCATCATTTCAACGTCTTCATCATGGAACCATCATCCTCCATAACTTCTTTGTAGGGAATCCACCATCTTCTCCATCACTTTCCTTCAATGAAACATAGTGTTAAGCCAATAGTCATGTCATCATTTTCTTCATCAGAAAGTGACCTTCTAGTCATCATCTATCTATTAAAGCTACCTACTCCAAGTCACATTTATTTCAGGATCTTCCATCCAATCTTACTATTTGTAGATGAAATTATAAAACCCTTGTCGAGTAGCCCTATTTCAACCCAAATAGATGGTTTCTTTCAAAAATAAAAAATGAACATCAAATCAACATTACCTCTTTATTATGGACCTTTGTCATGAAATCTTGTTCTTATAACATCAACATAATTTTTCATACTGTAAGAATCCATCTCCAAGGAATTTATTATCAAGTTTCTCAATTTCTAGCATACATATTAGGGTCTTCATACCTTCTCCATGGAGATGTCATAGATAATCCTCCAAAATGTTATCAGATGTTTATTGCTTATCTAACATGACTATAGATACATCTTTCACAAACTCTTCTTTCATCTTCTTCACACATTTCCCCCTTGAGATGTTCCTTCATCATATGAGCCATGATTTCTAGCAATCTCATATTATCCATGGGGCCAGATCATGTCATCATGTAGAAAAGTTCAAGGCACATTGTATTTATGCCTTCATGCATCATTGTTATGGAAAAGTTTCTTCTTCTTTCATCATTGTTGGCTTAGGGGGGCTCGGACCCGGGTTCAGAGTTAGTTGTGCCAACCAACAAAACCCTACACTATTGGCCCTTTTAGAAACAACCCACGTAGTCCAGGCTGCAGTCTCACTCGAAGCAGTATGGGGGGATGCAAGAACCATGTTGCCACATCCAGAGATGATTGTGATGTCTTTATTGCACCCTTGATCTTCCTTTGCATAGATCTATCCTTCATTAGAGCCTGAGCCCTAAATCTAGTTCTAATCACCTCCAATCCTTCGCGCAACAGGTTTAGTGTATTATAAAGGTCCAAAATATAACAGTCAGCTAAGTTCACACACATAAATTGGTCTTTTAGAGTTTTTGGGATCTATATCTGTCGTCACGCAGACCTATATCTCCAATCTGAATCTAAGTCAAAGTAACTCTAAAACTTCACGAATCTTATGCAATCATATTATTAAGTGAAAATACGTTCAATTGACCTAATTCATGTGGATATAAGACATTAATTCACATGAAATAGTAACCAACACAAAAAAGAGATAATAGATAATCAGATAAGAGATAAATGCAAGTATTCCAGTTCAAATCGATCTTCATTACTTGGAATTCTTCAGTACAGACTTATTTTACCCCATGCACACAGCTGCAGGGGTCCACGCACTCAGCAGGGGTTTACGCACTCAGCGGCACAAGCCTTCCCTTCTTTACCTAAGCGCAGGAAGTAGAGCCTTCCTACCTTAGCTCTTTCCCAAGAAAACAAAACTCTTTAATGTACCCAATTCTCTATCCAAAACTTACTTCTAAGACTCGCTAAGACTCAACTATTTATAGATTTCCTAATACAATACCATGGCCCCTGGCTCATGGGTGAGACTTCAAAATGGACCGAGAACAAGGGGCTAAGGCCCCTTTGACCCTATCTATCTACAGGCGCTGTGTCCACATTTTGCGGAGACTTTACATATTTTACAAAATTATTTACAAAAATGACTAAGTTTAATTCAATTCTACCCCTAGGGACCCCATCCCAATAGGCCCCCAACACAAAGATCGTGACTCGCCCTTGAGTCACGGAGCTGGTTGTTCCACTTTCTGGTAGAGTTCAATGAATGCCTTGGTTAACGCATGAAGCTCCACAGTACTCTGTGCTGCTCCTTGCTGTACCTCCTAGATCTACGTCAATTTTTCGTTGCCTTCCTCCAAGAACGCGAAGTTCTTAGCAGGTGCCAATGTTTGTACCATCGCACTGATCTCATCATAATGTTGTTGTGCTTCCCAGATTTCTATGTTCAACTGTTGTAGCGTAGGATCCTCCTGCAATATATCCCATAGGCCCATTGCCTGAATGAAGAGCTGGTCGAAACCTTGAACTGCGACATCTAGTTGAGCCATGGATTCTTTTATCATCGCACCTCTTTTTCCCAGACTTCCAGCGGTGTGGTTGGCTACAAATTCAAATGCAACTCAACTATTTTCATATTGAAATCGAAAGTTAGCCTTCCAACCTCAGCTTTAGCATCGCGCACTCTAGCGGCTAACTTCTAAATTTTCGCCTCATTCTACGCATCTTCAGGGATATGTAGTTCGAGAACCTTTTTGCAAGCTTCTGCGACTGTTGTCTAGAGAATGCAACTCCTTGCTTGAAGTTCCTCATTTTCTTTTAGAGCATGTGTTTTTTCAATGAAAAATTGTTCACTGTTGACCTTAAATTCACTGATTATGGTTAGGGTGCACTATTCGAGGATCTACAGTTCATCATCCACTCCTTGATGTACCGCATGCAAAACCGGAAGTGGTAGAAATGCTAAATTGATACCCATGTCTTTGATAGTGTTGAGCAGGGTGCAGTATTCAGTTGATTCTATGTGGATTTATCCTATGGGTAATGGTATGACTCTGAGGTCCAGAGTTCATTCTGGTGCTCCAGCTACACTGCTTCCTTGTGTCAGGCTTGCTTATGCTACACTCACTTGACTGACACCTGCCAGAATCCTATTGGTCTAGATCTATAGCTCGTGCAGATCCTTTTGGATTCTCCTGAGTGTCCTCATGTATTTCTATTTGAACTGTTGCAACACATATGTTGTTGTATCCCACACTTTATCTCTGATCTCATCGAGATCACCTTCGGTCAATATCATTGGAACGGCATGTGTCTATTTATCAGACTTTTGTTTCTTTCAAGATCCTCCAATCTGTCCCTTCCCTCGTTTCTTCAGAATGAATGAGGTGCTCTTCCCCTTATCACCACCTCCACCCTGGTCTGACAACTCATGTTCTTCTGTTTCAGGCAAAGCCAATTTGTCGCTTTCCTGCAACTCTTCCTGCTCCCTATCCACCTGCTCTTTAGCAGTGTGCTCTTTTCCCATTCGAGCCTTCTCCGCAACTGCCTTAGCAGTTTCATTCTTCTTTTGTTTTGACAGTGCGCATGCAACCTCTTGAGAGGCATCCTTCCCTTCTGCACAGAAGAGCTTTCTATGTCTGTGCTTGTTCCTGCATCTAATTCCATAGGCACGCACCATTCCGGAGGCCAAAGCCCCACAAATGCTTGCATATTTGTGTTGGTCACCATATAGGGAAACTAGTGCCATTTCTTTTGAGGGTCTCATTGTGCTTTAATCGAGACCCTATGGAAATCGGCTTTGAATTCCACATAGGCTGATAGTTGTGTGAACAAGTGGGAGACAACTGTGGTCACTGATTAACCACCATATGAAGGTCCATATCCATAAAAACCCAAAATATATTTGTTTCCTTATTATGCTTTGGATATTTTGTGGTACACAACAAGTAAAACCGTGCTGCCTCGAGCAATTCTTCTTTGTGTGGAGGAAGCTCGCTATCCTCTGGTAACTTCCAAGCAACTAGAATGATCGGTAACAACAACCAAGCATAATGAAACGACCTGCTCTCCTCCTGGGCCTCGCGGTAGTTCACAAGGAACTCCTGACAGAGATACTTGGCCCAATTGTATTGTACACCCTTCACGCACTGAGCTGCAAGCGATATGATCGGCATCAGAACTTCATCTGTGTGGAATTTTCTCATTAACTTTCCAACTAGAATCTAGGTGGCCAACTATACTGCCTGGTGTGAGATGGACATGATAGAGTATCGTCGTGACTTTTTAATTAGACCAAATTCTTTCTTCATCCTATCTGCCAACACTTTTTTTCCAATTTTCCCTATAAACTCTTTGGCAGGGTTTGCGCCTTTGTACGAAAACCTTGTTATCCTATGGATCAACATGTTTGTGATGGGGATATGCTTACCTAGCCATAGGCACCCATCGTGCACAAGCACAAGGAGATGATGCACACATATCATCTTGATTTTGGAGTGGTCATAATGTGGCACTAACAATAGATTGAGCAACCTTGACTCCTCAACACCGCGGACCCACTTCATTGGCTCCAACATTGTAACCCCCATGTCAGCGTAGTAAATTTTACGCATATACTTGTGAGTCGCCAAGTGCTGAAAAATTGCATTGTCTGTGAGGTCCCAATCCTCCATCTTAAGCAATGGAATACGTGCTATCCAAGGGCCCTTGAACGTGATTTGCTCAGATAGAAAAGGTGTCGAAATGACAAATTTCTCTGAATCAGGGTCCTTCAGTACTTTAGTTTTTCCCTGCTGCGGAGGGATATACTTAGGCAGCCTTGTTATAAGCTCCAACCCCTCGGTATCGACATCCTCAATACCTTGGAATTATTCCTCTTCTAGGTCCACTACTTGCTCTGATCGCTTTTCCTTTTTCTCCTTGTGTCACACATCCGGATTCTTTCTTGGCGACAATCACACTGGCACTAGATTCTTCTGTTTTTCCTTTACAAAGTGCTTCGCCTTTGCAGTGGGTTGTTTTTCTTTTGCAGTGGCGGGCTTCAGCCGAGGTGATCTTGGCGCTATAAGCATAGAGGTCAGAGCTTCCATACTTGTAACTTCTGGTTCTGGCGCATCAGAAACATTAGCACTTAAACTCATAGCTTCAGTGGGGTTAGTTCCAGTCATTCTTTCAATGAATAGCTCTCGGGCTGCCTCTGAATAATTCATAAATGAGAGGTGCGACACAAATTCTTCCTAGAACACTCGAATCATATGTGTCACACAGAAAAAGGCTCCAACACTTCTTAGAATGCAAAGTGTTCTCTGTGGGACCAGCATGTGTAATTTATAGGGCGGTTGGATTTCAAACCCGACCGTTCCCCACAAATTTTGATAATAAATGCTGCTTTGGCGGCAGATATTCAAATATTTTTTCATTATTTCCGCCTCCCAGCTCCTCTTAACCACTTTCTAGCCATCACATCATAAATAGTAACTCGAACGATAATTTTCTTATTGGGCTACGTGGCATCCTCCTCCATGGCATTGTTTCCTGAGTGCAACTTCATCTCTTGCATCCTCGTCAATCTTCACGCAGCTGGGTCGCAACCTTGTCTTCCAAATCGAGCAATGTAGTTTATAGTCATGCGCTCCCTTGCAACTTCCTGGAGCACTAAGACTGTCCTATTGACTGCCATATAGTCATTGTGCAAGATCCCCCGTATACAACTTCAGCCTGCTCCCATTCACTTTTCTCGGCAATAGATCTCCATTCAGCTTCGCGAGCTAAACTGTGCCACTTTCTGTAGTTTCCTTGACAATATATGGTCCTAGCCAATGCATCTACAATTTACCACGAAAATTTAGTGAACTTACTATCATATAACCACACAAGATCTTACCTTGAATGTGCGAAGCTTGATATGGCGATCATGTCATGATTTTTCACGTTCCTTTTGTACTTGTTGGTGGTATCATGCCAAAAATCGGTCCTCCTCTAGCTCCATGAGTTGTTCGAGCCATTCTTCCTAGGCCTCGCGATCTATTATATTCTTCAAAGCTGGTATGCACAAACTAGGCACAATGTATTCCATAGGCATCACTGCTTCGACACCATAAACCAATCCGATGGCCGTTTGTCCTGTCATTTTCTTACAGGCTGTCCTATGGGCCCATAGTATTATAGGTACCAACACATCCCAATCATTCCTCTCCGTGTTACAGACTATGTCAGGTCATTCTCCAAAATTTTGTTAAAAGCTTTAACTGTCCCATTTCCTTGTGGGTGATACGGTGTACTCCTCTGATGGTAGACCTGAAATTCCTCTGTCAATGCACTAATTGTTTCATTCAAAAAGTGTGTACCCCTGTCAATCATCAAAACTTTCAGGCATCCAAACCTTGTTAAGACATGTTCAAACAATAATTTTGCTGCCATAGCCCCTATACAATCTTTTACCGGCAGTGCTTCCTCCCATTTGGTTAAATATTATGTCGCACTGATAATGTAGTGCGCACCCATTTTTCTCAGGTGGCTGAATTGGTCTAATAAAATCAATTTCCCACTTCTCAAATGCCTGTAGAGATGTTTGAGGATGTAGTGGTAGCTCATCCCTTTGTGACAGTTTTCTAGTCCTTTAACATGCATCGCACGCCTTACAGTATGCTTTGGAATCCTTGTGGAATGTTGGCGACCATAAACTTGCGCGTAAAATATTCTGTGCAGTTTCCTTTCCTGCATAATGGCCTCTCATAGCTCCTCCATGAGCCACAACGAGGATACTATCACGCTCAAAGTCTAGCACATATCTCCACAATATTTCATCTACACCCATTTTGTACAAATGTCTTGCAATGACCGAAAAATTGGCTACATGTACTACTAATTATTTCTTTTGTTGACTTGTTTATCCTTCAGGCGCCATCCCTATAATTAAGAAATGAATAATAATAGCAAAATGGTTATCAACTACACGTACCTCAAAGAGTTGCACATCAGGTAACCCTTCCTACAAATTACTAGGTTCTTCACCAGTTTTAATTCGCGATAAATGGTCAGGTCCAACATTCAACCTCCACGGCTTTACGATGACTTCAAAATCATAGTCCCGAAATAATAACAACCATCTACAAATATTTCCCCCCAACACATTCTTGTTGACTGGGTATTTTAAGGTAAAATGAAATGTCTACATCTTGAAATGTCCCCCAACAGATAGTGCCTGAATATTTGCAGCATGTAGACTATGGCCAACCCTTCGCGCTCATTCATTGAATAATTTTTCGCGACCTTTGATAACTTCCTACTCATAAAGGCTATGGGATGGTCTAGTTCTCCCTCACCTACCTATGTGAATACTACACCTAGCGCAATGCAAGAAGCATCCACATGTACATTAAACTCCTTTTGCCAATCTAGAAATACCAGGACTGACGCAGTTACCATTTTTTCTTTCAACACATCTAAGTTGCACTGACATTTTTCATCCCAACAGAATGTCGCATCCTTCTTTAACCATTTTTCCATGGGCGTGGTAATTTGAGCATAAGCTTTGATGAATTTTCTATAGTATCCCGTGTGTCCAAGTGTTGCGCACAATTGCTTGACGTTCCTAGGGGCCTCCAAGTTCACAATAAGTGCAATCTTTGTAGGTTCTACCATTAATCCTTGCTTGCACACCACATGACCCAATAAAATCCCAAAAGAAACACAAAATATACGTTTTTTAAAATTCAGCATTATATGGTATCTTTGACATGTATCCAACATAAAGGGTAAACTTGCTACATAGAGATTCACCAAACCAAGAATTGTTTCTCTTTCCTACCATTCAAATTGGAATTTCGAATTTCATATGCCACTCGCCTCATGATTCCTTTCTATGTTAACATTAAACCTACATGTTATTTTTGGAACCGTGGAAAAAGTAATGGCTCAACGTAAAAATAAATGTACCATGAGAATCAACTGGTCAATCCCTTCCAAAAAGACATTGAAGATTTTGAATACGCAGTTATAATGTGGGATCTACTCAAATCCAAAAGTATCTTCCTGCATATTTGATAAGTGCGTGAGAAGATAATCATGTTGTTTATAAATTATATATAAAATGAATGGCACAACATGGTTGGATTTCTACTTCAACAAATTGACTCAGACCATCATATTACAAATTCTAGATTCTAGAAATCCAAATCGCTAAACTATCAACTAGTTTAGCTTACATTGTGCATCATCGTTATCGTCATCGACATTCAGTTGAGCAATACTTTGTTTTTTGGTTTGTAAGCTTGTTTACATCGTCAAATAGCGTTGATATTTACAGTGAAGGAGATATAAATTAACGATACATATATATATATATATAAATAAATATATAAATGGGAGAGGTACTAATGATGTGATGATTGAAAAATTCGATGACATGCAGGAGTGTTATTATTTAATGGGTGTGAGAGATCAGAAATTGTCGGTATTCATGATGAATTATTTTCACAATTTTGAACTTATCTAAAAAAATTTAATATACAGAAATATAATATTGTATTTCTTAAATCTATATTCCAACTTCTAATATTTCTAGAATATTCTTAAATCTATATTCCAACTTCTAATATTTCTAGAATATTCTTAAATCTATATTCCAACTTCAAGTTCAATGATATTGAAAGCCATTACATAACAATTAGAATTCTAATTGAGGGATATATTTAATGAGATAATCAGAAGAGAGTAGAAGATTATGCATTCATATAAACACCAAAACACCAATCGATTTAACATATATATTTGCTATTATTTTATCTATAAATAAACATGGGAGTTCGAGAAACGAGCGTAAAGAAAGTCAATCAAGTTATATATCTATTTTATAACCATCCATCACTATACTGATAAGAAAGTCATTCTTTATTTGTAAATAATATTCAGTAAAGTAATTACATAAAATAAACTAACTATCGCGAGTGCTAGCATTATAATAATCGTATTGATTAAGAATATAAAATAGCAACTTGAAAGTAAACCAGACATAAATCTATTTAATTTATTTTTAAATGGTGAGAACAACCATATATAAAATATAATTTATTGATATTTAATTTATATTAATTATATATTTAAATAATGATAAATAATTATTATAAATTAAAATTATTTAATAAATTTAAAGAATAATAAAATTTAACTATTAAAATAAAATATATAATAAGATAATTTAATTATGTTTTATTTTTAATTTTGGTTAAAGCATCTTAGTTTTTTAGTGGGTTTGATTTATTTGATTAATAAAAATAATATTTTATGATTTTTTTAATTGTTTTTTTTAAACCATGGTAAATTAGTGTTTTATTAGATTAATTTGGTCTAAGTTTAGGATCAAATCTTTTAATTTTCACTATAACACCAAGAGTATATCCGACCACCTCACGCATTTTGGCCTCATCATAATGGATTCTATCCCATAGTGTGACTACTGTTTGAGGCTTATCACGAGAAGCCAACATGCTCTTCTATGGTAATAGAAATAAGGTAGAGAGGATAACAAATTGTTTTCTAACAACCTTGGCTAAATGCATGAGATGAGAGTGCTCCCATGGCAAGGGAAGATTCAAAAAGTCACATCCCAAGGGCTCTAACCTAATTAATAGTGAGACAAGATAACTAGGATATCCACAATCAATCCTTCACATGCAACAATTGCAACGGACAAAGAGGCCCTATGTTTTACATTTTCCATCCACCAAAATAATAGCTTAGGATCAAGAGATGATATGGAGTTCTATTGCCATAATCGAGCATTATCATCCTTTGCAAATCTCACCCAATGACTCTAGAAAACTAAAGGCTTTTAAGGTTTAATTAGTTGATTTTGTCTTCATGGTTATGTGCTTGGGTACTTTTAACACCATCGAATTTGACCTATCAATCCTTTAATGACCAACTATCATGGTGTTGTAGCAGCTGCAACACCCTCCAAAATTTTGGCCTGCATCCAATTTTGGAGCCTCCCTTGGATTTTTACTTGATGTTTGCAAACACTCGGGCTCACCCCATGAGCTCTTGTTGAGTCTTTGTACCCTCCCTCCTTGATCATTCGACAGACAACTTTTTCCATGTTGGTCACAATGTCACGCTTGCAGCCATGTTCTAGTCGTGCACAAGGTCCCACTTTGTGTTTACAAGTTGTATTCACTATGTGAACATCCGTTGCACTCACACACGAAGTTTTATGCACTGTCGCACAAACTTCGTTGTGGTCATTCAATGATCTATCACGAGCATCGCGCTTGTTGCTCACTTTGTCAGTCAACCATATTGAGTATATGTTGTCTTGATGCTCTGAGGCGTCTTGTTGTCAAGTCATGTTGAGTGTGTGTTCACAAGGTCACATATGCACAAATTCACTTTCTCACACACTTGGTCATTTTGCTGAAGTTTTGACGACTATATCACCCTCTAACAGTTGGACCTTCACCCTAGAATCGACTCGACTGGCTGTCACCCAGAACAACGCAAAAGTGTTCAACAAGCCAATTCAATCTGCATTGCCTGCAAGCTGATCAACTAACCCTCCTGCTAGTAAGCCAGAGAGATTGAGTGGGCAGTGACCCCGGGACTCACTCCCCTAAAGAATTGCGCAAAAGCTACAGACCTTCTATGCTCCGGTGACTAAGAAAACTATGTAGACAGGCCAGAAAGACATCGAGTGTCTATCCCTGTCTCCCTCAAAAAATTGTGCAGTTTTTCCAGCCAGCCACCCAGTCAGTCAATTGGCTGCTCACCCAGAAAACAGCATAGATGAGCAAGCCCCTTAGCTGTCCAACATCCTGCTCAACTTAGAAACTACATAGAGGCTTTCAACAAGTCAACCTCCCAGCAATTGCGCAGTTCTTGTCATCGGCAACCCAATAGCCCGTAGCCAACTCCCTCAAGAAATTGCGTAGTTTTTGCAGCCAGGCCTCCCACAACCCACTATTAGCTCCCTTAAGGAATTGCGTAGTTTTTGCGGCCAAGCATCCTGTAGCTCGCTCCTTCCCCTCTCAATGAATTGCACAGCTTTTGCTGCCAAGCCCCTCTATAGCTTACATTGATTCCCTCAAAAAATTGCGCAGATCTACCCTCCAGCTGAGCTAGATCCCAGAGGAAGTCACTGTTGATCTGGATTGTTCATCTCAGTCTCCTAGTGACTTCTGCGCAATTTTCACGGCACTGTCCAGAGCTCGCATCCTAATTTGAAATCTACCTTGCATAGTTTCGTAGCATTGACTTCTCTCTCAGTTACTTGCATCCGAAAGTGAATGAAAATGCATCATGGTAAATTAGGAGGTTTATGGATTTGATGTTGTCTCGTCATGAATGATTGCAGATAAAGGTACATGGATAATACATGACGTGATGACAGACAGGATGAACAAGGAGAGCACATGCAAGGAGATTTGTTCGTGAATGGATGAATGGACGATGCATTCGAGGATATTTTTTTGCGAACAAACGAGGAGATTATTTCACGAACGGACGAACATGCGAGGAGATTTTTTCACGAATGAACGATGCATGCGAGGATAATTTTTTGCGAATGGACGAAAATGTGAAGCATGTCAAATTACGAGAAAAGGAATGATGTTCACATGCAACATCAAGTGAACACCAAGATCATTGAAGACTCCACACACCTTGCCATGTGAAGGTGAAGCTAGGATACACCAACAACACATCCATCACTCAACAACACTGCAACTCGACATGGACACCAGCAACAACATGAACATACAAAAAATTTCATGTCAAGTCGTGTCATGAGTCATGTTGGCCACATCACTACTGTAGGCCATACTGTTGTAAATCAATGTAATCTAACGAGGAAGTCCAAGAGACCCACATGTAATTTGAAGAGTCATGTAAATTTGAAAAGTTGTGAAAGTTAAAAGGTCATGAGGGAAGTCGAACAGTTAGAAGGGCCAGTTTTATCCTTGGCTATAAATATCCCTCATTTGTACATGCAAATGAATTTTCACCTTGGCTCCTCCCACATGGCCTTGAGAGTCTGTAGTATTTTCTTTGAGGATCGAGGAGTGGTTCCAATGCCCCTTTCACGGGGTTAGTGATGTATGGTGTACCAATGTGTCTTGGAAATTTCGCTTAATTCAAAAGCCTGATAATAGGCCATCACGTTTTCACACATGTATTGTAACTGTTTGTGAGACTAATCTTGAAAACTTATAATGCATGTTGCTTTAACTTGTGTTGAACAATTCAAATCTTTCGGTTGCTCTAATACATATATTTACAAAAATGTGTTGTATGAGTGTTAATGTTGTCCTACCACGTGGGTTTCCTCACTGGACATCAGACATAAACCTTCCAATAAACTATTTATAACAACCATCACACTCGCACAGACTGCTCTGTTGGGTGTTTTATGTGCTATCTTCTCTTATGTGTTATGATTGTCACATCCGTGTGGACTGCTCCTTTGGAAGTTGTTCATGTCTTGTTGTGTTGTGTGCCTTTGACAGAGTTGGGACTTTTTCCCTTTTGACTGGAGACTCACTTCCACCCTCTCTCTCCATGGTGAAAAGACCTTGACACAAGTAACACTAGCACTCACCAAGCACATGAACCTTGTTGTTCAAATAAGAAGCAGGCCACTCTCACATGCTAACACGAAATAGCTAAGGCATATCTTTAAGATAATGGCAACCGGGCCATTACACCGTATGGGACTTCTACACGAAATAGTGTGAGGTCTAGTTGGGACTTCATATCGGGGAGATCCCCCTGAATGTTAGTGGGTCCAGCACCATCAACATTTTTGTTTCTAGAGGGAGGGCCAGATGACAAGCCGAGTCCTCACAATATGTGTTGAATCTTCACACACCTATCATGGAGTTTGTTGTAGTTCACCCTTTGAAATGTCTGTCCAATGTACATATCTTTCATGCCGAGAGGGAGTTCTGGGATGACTTGTCACAAATCACATATGATGGTGAAGGTGAAGTGGCCTAGCCTGAGCACTTAAATGACTTCCATGCATTCATGGAGAACATGGAAGGTTTTAATGAAACAGAGGTCTATTTTCTGCTCACACACACACTTCATGACCACCCAATGCGATGGTGTAGCATACTACCTCATAACTCCATGCACTCATTCAAGTAGTTCAATGATATAATTGAATATGTTTTTGACCATTTTGATCCTGAAGAACTTGTTAAAAAAAAATTAAAACAATGGAAGGCTCCGCATGAATCGCCACTAGATTTTTCACAATGATTCCATCTATTCATGTTTGAAGCTCTGAAAAATCAGATGAAATTCCAATATCTCATGGATAGATTTAAATATTTCATTACCAAATCACTCTATCCCAAGATGAAGTTGAAGTTCAAACCCTGCTCGGCATACTTTGGTGATGGAGTTGCGAAATCGCAAGTGGACATAGTCACTGTCACAAGTGACTGTCTATCTTTCCCTCATCAAACAACTCCACCACCATAAAGTGATGTGGGGGAGCATGCGCACACTTCTGTTCAACTGTCACATCGTCCCACCCTCACTACTCTCAATATCTACGCAGATTTGGTTGGGAATCCCATGGGTTGTCATACACACTTGTTACCTCAACCTCTGTCTCCGCATTCTACTAATCCTATAGATTGCATTGTCTTGTGTTCTTTCGTTCCAAACTCTACACTTGTTGTGAACGAGGATCAATCCATCGATGGAATTGATGTTGCACAACCAACTTTCATTGTTATTCACGAGGAGTATGACTGAGAATCTAAGCATGAACCCACTGTGAAGTATGACATCCTTTTGTTTGCGCCTCCCCCGCTTTTTCCTGACATTATTGGTGATTTTGTTATCCCTGATTGTCTTTGTGTTAATCCATCCATGAATGGATTTGCTTCCGATGATTCACAGAACACACTTGATGTAAGTCCATCATTTGATAACGAAGAGAACAAATTGTTCATTAAAAATCCACTCGATCTTTCATCTGCTTTTTTTGGAAATGCAAAGGGTGAACATTCTAGCTTCTCATCTACCCCTTTGTATGATTCATCAAATCATGAGGATGCCGAAAGACATCCTGAATTTTCTGATCATGGTTGTCGTGATCTTTGTACTTCATCTGTTCACGATGTTGATTCACTCATTATTAATATGTCTAAGCCACTAGTCTCTAAAGATTTATCTATTGATGAAGTGGAAACCCCAAAGGCTATCGAGGCACTCCAGCCTGAGCTGATGGTTATGTCAAGCCCTCACTGTCCTAAGGTTAGTTCCACTTCTGATCAAAAAATTTGTGAAAGAGTCGAGGCTCCTCATCAGTCATCTACATGAACTAAAGATTAATCCAACACCTATGTTTCACTTCCTCCACTAGAATCACATGATCCCATCACTCTTGCACTAGAGGAATCATTCGCAGCAAGCACACTTGCAAGGCATAAGTTGTCTCTTTTTCTCATGTTTTCTTTTATGCCACAATCAAGAGATTTCATATGTTTATCATCTATATGCAGTGTGTCACAGCACCATGGAAAGTCCACAAAGGGTTTGTCTTGCACTTTCACTCTTTTCTTTTTTGTGGACACATTTAAACTCAGAGTGTGTTGGTCTTCATTGTTATATCTTTTATGTTTGTTGGTTTGCTTGACTGTGTTTCTTGTGAACCATGCCTTCACCAACATGGGCCAGCCAATGCGTCGGTGGCTGCATTGGAAATATCACTTCACGTAAGTAGGCCCATGCACTGTTAGCGTAGGAGTAGGAGTAGTGTTTTTTTTCCTGCTTGTCCTTGTTTTCTGGTTTGCATGTTTGTTTTCTTGCTGACTTGGTTTGGTTTGTTTTGCTTGCTTGTTGTTTTGTTTTATTTTCTTACTATTTTTTTCGTTTTGTTTTGTTTTCTTAGTTCCATGCTATTTTTAGTTTTGTAAATAAGTGATTCCTTCTACCGATTTTTGTCTTTTGAATGAGTATGTGGCTAAGATCCAAAGAGTCTTGTGGCACTCCAACACTTGGCCAACCCTGTGTCTCTCTTCTCTGTGCTTGGTTATAAACTTCAGCCAATGAAGTCTTGACGAAAAATATGAACCATCTGCAAGGGAAGCTTGGGTCCAACCATGAACTTGTGTCTACACTGGGAAACCCCATTCATGTACTCAGCCTTCTTCTTTGTGTGTTCAAGCTCATCCAACTAGTAGAAATGGAGAAGGGGAAAACCCAAACAAGAAAACCTATGTCAGAGGTCTTACATGATTCTCTGAAGGAAAATCCTCTTCTTCTCTCAATAAGTCGGGATCCCTCTTCTGCCTCAAAAATAAATAAGTTCCTATGCATAGTCCTCTTAAAAAAAAAAATTAAAAAAAAAAATACAAAGGCGAAAGAAGAGAAAGGCTTCCTACGTAGAGAGGTGAAGCATGCAACTCCACCAGGGTACTGACCAGACTTGTTGGCAGTGGAGAAATGTGTGTGTTCCTGCATGACTCCGTCAGGGTACTGTTCATGCCTCCTGGTAGCGAAGCAACACCAAAGATGAAAACTTATACTCCAAATTTTTTTAACTCGTGAGCCAAGCTACCCTTCCTGATTTCGAAACACTGTGATCAAGATGAAACTTGTTGTTGTGTTTGAATGAGTTGGTGAAAGGTGAACCATGTCTGTCCATGGGGTGAATGGCGAAGCTAAAGTAACCTACACAACAACTGAATACTCCCTGAAAGACCAAGGCCCTGTGATGTCAATGGACCAAAACAGAAAGCTGGAGTTCAACTAGTGTGTCGCCAAGTGTTGTAGCTGCTGCAAAACCCTCTAAACTTTTGGCTTGCATCCAATTTCAGAGCCTCCCTTGGATTTCTACTTGATGTTTGCAAGCACCCGGGCTCACCCTGTGAGCTCGTGTTGAGTCTTTGCACCCTCCTTGCTTGACCATTTGATGGAGAACTTTTTTCATGTTAGTCACAATGTCACACTTGCAGCCATGTTTTTTTCATGCACAAGATCCCGCTTCGTGTGTACATGTTGTATTCACTAGGCGAACATCTATCACACTCACATATGAAGTTGTATGCACTATCACATAAGTGTCGTCGTGGTTGTTCAACGATTTATCACAAGTGTCATGCTTTTCACTCGCGCCATCGGTCAGTCATGTTGAGGATATGTTGTCTTGATGGTCTGAGCTGTCTTTTTGTCAAATCATGTGGAGTGTGTGTTCGTAAGGTCACATATTCATAAATTCACTCGCTCATGCACTACTTGGTAATTTTGCTGAAGTTCTGACACCTTGATCACCCTCTAACAGTTAGACCTTCACCCTAGAATCGACTTGACTGACTGTCACTCGAAAAATGGAGAAGTGTCCAACAAGTCACTTCAATCTGTGATGCCCACACACTGATAAAAAACCCCTCCCGTTGGTCATCCATAGAGTTTTATTGGGCAGTGAGTCTGGGAATCACTCCCCTAAAAAATTACACAAAGCTATAGACCTTGCTTTCTCCACTGACTGAGAAAAGTTCGTAGGCAAGCCAGAAAGACACCTAGTGTCTGTCCTATCTCCCTAAAAAATTTGCACAATTTTTCCAGCCAGCCACCTAGTTAGTCGACTAGCAGCTCACCCAGAAATCTGCATAGATTTCATGAGGAAGCCGCTCAGCTGCCCAACATCCCACTCAGCTCAGAAATTGTGCAAAGGTGTTCAGCAGGCTAGCCTCCCAACAATTGTGCATTTTCTATCACCAGCAACCCCGTAGCCCGCAACCAATTCCCTCTAGGAATTATGTAGTTTTTGTTGAGAAGCCTCCTACAGCCCACTGCCAGCTCCTTAAGGAATTGAGAAGTTTTTGCTACCAAGCCTCATGTAGCCCATTGCTTCCTCTCTCCAGGAATTCTACAACTTTTGCTGCCAAGCCCTTTTTCTTCCTGCACTACTTCTCCCAAAAAATTGCGCAGATCTACCTGCCAACTGAGCCGGATACTATGGGCAGTCACTACTGAACCAGAATGTCCATCTCAGTCTCCTAATGACTTCTGCACAATTTTCACCTACAGTTTTCACAACCTGCATCCCATCTTGAAATTTTCCTTGCTCAGTTTCACAGCCTTGTCCTCTCTCCTGGTCACCTGCATCCAAAAGCAAAGGAAAATGCATCATGGTAGACTAGGAGGTTTATGGATTTGATATCATCTCATCACGAGTGATTCCAGATATAGGTACACGGATAATACATGACGCGACGATGGATAGGATGAACAAGGAGAGAACATGCAAGGAGATTTGTTCACGAACAAACAAATGGACGATGCATGCGAGGAGATTTTTTCACGAACGAATGAACATGAGAGGATATTTTTTTGCGAATGGATGATGCATGCGAGGAGATTTTTCTGCAAATGGACGAACATGTGAAGCATGCCAAAGTACAAGCAAAGGAGAAACATGCACAGGAAAAATCAAGTGAACATCAAGACCATCGAAGACTTCGCACACCTTGCCATGTAGTAGTGAAGCTAGGATACACCAAACTTAACAACACTGCAACTCGACATGGACACCACCAGCATCATGAACACACCAGCAATGTCGTGTCGAGTTATGTCATGAGTCATGTCGTCCACATCACTACTATGCACCATACTGTTATAAATCAATGTAATATAAGGTGGAATTCCAAGAGACCCACATGTAATTTGAAGAGTCATGTAAAGTTGAAAAGTCATGAAAGTCAAACAGTCATGAGGGAAGTCGAACAGTCACAAGGGATAGTCTTACCCTTGGCTATAAATATCCCTCATTTGTACATGCAAAGGACTTTTCACCTTGGCTCCTCCCACATAGCCTTAATAGTCTATAGTCTTTTCTTTTACACCATACATCACTAACCCCTTTCACGGGGTTAGTGATGTATGGTGTACCAATGTGTCTTGGAACTTTCGCTTAATTCAGAAGCCTCATAACAATCCAACACATTTTCACACATGTATTGTAACTTATTGTGAGACTAATCTTGAACACTTGTAATCCATGTTTCTTTAACCTATGTTAAACAATTCAACTCTTTCGGTTGCTCTAATACATATATTTACGAAAATGTGTTGTATGAATGTTAGGGTTGTCTTGCCCGCATGGGTTGCCTTATCGAACATCAAACATAAATTTTCCCATAAATTATTTGTGTGTGTTATCTTCTCTTGTGTGTTGTGACTATCACATCCGTGTGGATTGTTGCTCCATAAGTTGTGCATGTCTTGTCGTGTTGTGTATCTCTGACATAGTTGTGATTTTTTCCCTTTTGACTGGAGACTCACTTCCACCGTGTCAATCATGGTGGAAGGACCTTGATACAAGTAACACTATCACTCACCAAGCACATGAACCTCGTTGTTTAAAGATGAAGCAAAGAACTCTCACGTGATGACAAGCAAGAGCTAAGGAATATATTTAAGATAATGGTAAGCAGGCCATCATACCAGATGGGACTTCTACACCAAATGGTGTGAGGTTTAGTTGGGACTTCATACCGAGAAGATCCCCTCAATTTTGGTGGGTAAAGCACCATCAACACATGGTTAATAGTCCAAGAAAGACCCTAACATATATTATGAGTAGTTATTTGTTCACCTCTTTGTCTCACTCTATGGATTATAGCTTGAGGGCTCCATATCATGACTTGAATTCAACAAGGTAGAAGGGGTTATCATGGAAGAGGTAGACAATCTGCCTCTAGGGATTAGCATGGCAGATCAAGAGGTTGTGACTATTTACTAGGAACAAAATCCTACCCACATTGGGGAATATATTGCAACAATAGAGGAGGAAATTATACTTGAGCATAGATTCATCAACGATGCGTAAATTGATTAGAAAATGGGGAATTAGATCCATGATATTCGAAGTATAGGAGCTAGAGACACCAAATACTTGAAAACATTGGAGTTATATTGGAACATTAAAATGATGGTAAGCGAGTTACTATTGGACACAGATGAATCCCACCAAGAAATCCTACTACACTTTGATGAAGTCCAACTACAAACCAAGGAAGTCAACTCAAAGCTTAGAACTTTAACAAAGAAATCCCATGGTTTTGAGATTGTAGAATAATAGCACCCACTTGGACAACCCTCTAATGCAACAATTGTCACTCCATTTGAATGATTCTCAATATGCTTAGACTCTTAGTTATTTTGATTATCTATTATAAGAATAGTAGTTATGTTAGTATCTGTCATAATAGCTACAACTGTATAGTAGAAATCACTTTTTTAATTCCCTGCTAAGACTTTGATATGGTTGAGATGGATAAAATATCTTTTTTCCATTACAACTATTATTTCCCAAGTGGAAAACCAACAAAAATTGTTTATGCATAGTATTATTCCTTATATTTTAATACAAATTTTCAACCAACTCTCTCTCTCTCTCTACACACACACACACACAGATATATATATATATATATATATATATATATATATCTATAGAGAGAGAGAGAGAGAGAGAGAGAGAGAGAGAGAGAGAGAGAGAGAGGATTGGTGGGAGGCAAGCAGTGTCTGACTTTAGATACTATGATGTATTACTTGGACAACACCATAGATGCCGAGGATATCAAGATAATTAATTACTTGGAGGATTGTCTTTCCAAGGATCAATTTTGTATTCAAAATCACATGGCAGAAGCTAGATATTTTCCGTCGATGCTTCTAGAGGGTTTATTCATTAGATCCATCCTATCAACTTATTGCACAAATGTTTGAACATCATATGGGGCTCTAGGTAATATAAAATTTCCTTCTAAGTAGTTGGTCGGAGATGTTGCATTTAGTGAAGAGGTTTCACCAAATCCATTGTTATCTACCTTTCCTACATCTTCCAATCAAAAGAGGGGCTCATTACTATAAATTTGATACAGTATGGACCTAAATTGATCATTGGATTTCCTTTTGTGATGAATGCATTGGCTCCATCCCCACTTTGATTAAGATCTATTAGTATGATATTTTCTTTGTTGAAAAAGTGGTCTATTTAAACAACGAAGGTGGCCATTGATTCTAACTATAGAAGGAGAACTCTAGTTAAATGCCAAGGACACAAACTCTTTGTTATTTTGGGGGAGCATCTAAGTATCATGCAATTGGTGATCTGGTGGGAAGGAATATAGTTGGGAGGTTCTCTATTCACTGCTTCAATATGGAAAATTTAAACTAGTGGACATATGATCCAAAAACAACAGAATTGACTATTTGCTTATTTTCTTCAAATATTAACTAAGATTGATTTTTAAGTGAATCATTAAGGAAAATGGATTTTTATGTGCAATAAACTTAAAAACTTGAAATCTGAAATCAACCATGAACAACAGAAATAAGAAGAAAACACAACAAATTTTATGACAGAGTTCGTCCCTCCTCGACTACATCTCTAAGTCCGCTTTCAATGGCACCTAATGTATTGAAAATGCTAAAAGAGTCTCTTTACATCAAAATTCTCCATTCTGGTATCTGCTCATAGACATCAATGACTACTGTCAGCTGAAAGGTCTTCGCCTAAACTTTGCAATGCAACTTTTAGATCACAAAAAGGCCCAATATTGGCCAAGGTATGCCTCAAAAAGAATTTAAAAGCATTGCTCAAAATAATTACAAAATCAGTACTTCTATCTCCCATGGCCGATGGCACAATGGTAAAGGTTTTTATAAACCCACGGGAAGGTCTTGGGGTCAAACCCACGGGCCTCCCTAGATTTGATTGGCAATACATATCAATTCAGCACAACCATATATCATATATGATATAACATATAGTTTTAACAATAGTATATGATTGTTTTTTTCGTGCCACATATATCAAATAGTTGACATATAGTTATAACTATAGTCCGACAGATATATATTGACCAACCCGTGGGATATCATATATACAATACAATATATTGTATGGTAAATAACCTCGTGCCATCCGAGATTTTATTTAACCTTGGATGATAGTCGTATAATATAGTTTAATCGTTGGAACAAAATACAACTCTACGCTATTTTTGGCATCGACGTTGGCGTATGGTTAAACAATCTAAGGGTTTGGCAGGCTGCCGGATATGGCAAGCTCCTCCAACCCTTCTCCCAACCATATCAATAAAAAGACTTTAAATAAATATTTGCGCCAATGTTATAATAAATCAAGTCGTGGCCTATTGGTAAAATTTTGGGTTTTCGGCCCGGTGGTTGCGGGCTCGACCCACGACTTGGTAGTTTGACCTATTTCCATGTGCCCTGCTCACCTACTACCACTTTTTCTACTCTGGTGCTACCACTTGGCCTACTCTAGCGCTACCACATGGCCTGCTCTCGCCTCCCTTTTTCTTGCATGTTTGGAAAAAACTTCGGAGTGCGTTTTCTCCCTCATACGGAGGCCATTTTGAAAACTAAATTGTATACTAGCGAAATCAACGCAACGAACTCTTCAACTTGGTGTTGGTTTCCTGAGCAGCTGGAATTGTTGAATTTTGAGCATTTTGAGGATCCTCTTGGATCATTCCTCTCCACTAGAAGCTTTTGGACCACCAAAATTTTGGTTTTAAGCAGATATGAGTTGAGGTTATTGTTCCCTCACCCTTATGATCTCCATCCACCTTGCTTTGCTTGGATTCATGCCTTTGAGTCCCACTCGAACATAATCCGCATCTCCTCATGTGGAAGTGTGGACGTTCCTATCTAAGATGGTATCTTCCTGTAACTCAATCATACATTCAAGTGAAAAATCATCTATTGTTGGAATTTGAGCATTTTCCTCTGAATCCATAACCATTGGAGGTTCATACAACTTCAAATTTTCAACATATACAACGTAATATATGTGTATGTATGGAGGTAAATTCAATGAGAATGCATTGTACCCAATATTTTCAACAATTTTAAAAGGACCATACCTTATAGGTTTCAAATTTTTTACTTTCACTTCTCATCCTTTTTTTGTTTATGTATAGCCATACTTGATCACCAACCTGGAAGTGATGATCAATCCAATGCTTGTCATGACTCATTTGTACTTGGCCTGACTTTTCTCCAATTGATCCTGCACTTCTTCATGAATATTTTGGATTCTTTGAATGAACTTGATTTCTTTGTAGGCATCTCCATGTTCATCCTCCTTAGCTTCTTCACCAAACATAAAGTCCATTGGTGATTTTGGCAAGTACCCATAACATGTTTTAAAAGGATATTTGCTAGTAGAAAAGTAGAAGGTCGAGTTGTAAGCATGTTGGACACAATATAAGGATTCATCCCACAACTTAGGATGTCTTTTAAAATAACCTATGAGAATATGTACCACTGTTTTATTCGCCACCTCTCTTTTCCCATCAATTTGTGGATGAGAAGCTATGCTCTTTTTCAACTTAGTGTCCATGAGTCCCCACAAAGTGCACCAAAACTCTCCCAGAAAGTGAGAGTCCTGATCTGAGATTATAGAAGTTGGCAACCCAAAATGAACCCATACATTTTGAAATAACATTTGTCTAGCCTATTCAAGAGTTACTTGCTTTTTACATGGAATAAGAATACACATTTTTCTAAATCTATCAACCAAAACATATAAATAGTCATGCCCTTATCTAGACATTGGAAGCCCTCCTACAAAATCCATAGATATACTTTCCCATGGTTGAGAAAAAACTGGAAGTGGCATATAAAAATCTAACTTTCTATTGTTTGGTTTGCTTGTTGAACACATGACACAACCTTTGATGTATTTAGTAATTGTTTCATTCGTCTGAGGCCAATAGAAAAACCTTTGTAATTGTGTCATTCTCTTACCTACACCCAACTTCCTTGAAACACGAAAAGAATGTGCTTCCTTGATGACATGCATTCTTTCTCCTTGTGGTCTGCACAACTTTCCAAGATGGCACAATAACCTGTCATGAACATGATAATTCACATCTTCCACCTTAGCAACATGACTTAGTGATTCATAAACATCCTTAAAATCAGTATCTACATCATATTATTCTATATAACTTCCATGTGCTAAAGAACTTTTTTGCAGAATAACTGAAGCATTCAAAGAAGGTCTTGATAACATATCAACTACTTTATTGGTGGTACCTTTCTTATATTTTATTACTAAATGGAATTTTTGCAAAATCCCCATCCATATATAATGGTGAGAATGTTGCAACTTAGTTTTTGATTGAAGGTACTGAAGTGGCTGATGATCTGTATCAACCACTATTTGTTTGCGTATTAAATAAAGTTTCCATTTTTTAACACTTTCCACTAATGCATACAATTCTTTGTCATAAGTTGGATAGTTAGAAACTTCTTTAGAAAATGATTTTGAATGAAAACAAATAGGCTTTCCTTTTTGTAATAATACTACACCCATTGCATACCCACTAGCATCAATTTCTATTTCAAATGGCTGTTGAAGGTCTAGTAAAGCCAAGATTAGAGCTGTAACAATTTTATTCTTTAAAGTATCAAATGATTTCTGTTGTTTTCCTCCCCACTAGAAGGAGATTTTAGAACTTGCAAAAGCATGAATTGGTGATGCAATAAAACAAAAATGAGAAATAAGCTTCCTTCAATACTAAACTACACCCAAGAAACTTCTAACTTCCTTCACATTTTGAGGTCTTGGTCACTTAAAAATTACATCAATTTTAGTTGGATCTATTTTTAGTTGATCACCTCCAACTATGTAACCAAGATATATTAAGGAAGTTTTTCCAAAATCACATTTAGAGAATTTGAGATATAGTTTCTCTTTCTGAAACACATCAAAAACTTGTTTAACATGTTTTACGCGTTCTTCTCAACTTGAACTGAAAATAAGAATATCATCCAAATAGACTATGAAAAACTTATCAGTAAAAGGATGAAAAACATCATTCATTGCTCTCATAAATTTTTTTGGAGCATTGCATAACCCAAACCTCATAACCAACCATTCAAAAATCCAATGCCTAGTCTTAAATGCAGTTTTCCATATATCATTCTATGCAATACGAATCTGATGATAACCACTTCTTAAATCCAATTTTGTAAAGTAAACAACATTCTTTAACTGATCAAGCAAATCATCGATTCTAGGAAGAGGATACCTGTTCTTAATAGTGATTTTGTTTAAGGCTCTAAAATCAACACACATTCTCAAAATTAAGTCTTTCTTTTGGACTAATATGATTGGTGATCCACATGGAGAAGAACTAGGTCAAATAAAGACTTTATCAACCAATTCCCGAATTTGCTTCTTAATCTCTTCATTTTCAATGGCTAACATATGATACATGCCAATGTTCGGGAGAGGGGCATTAGATTGAAATCTCGTGTTGTATTTCTCATTTTGGACGTAAACTTTTTGGTTCTTTAAATAATTGTTTATAAGAATCTACTATTTCAACCAATTTTTGCTTAAACTGAGAATCGCACCCTTGAAAAGAATCATACCTATCTTTAGGTTTTTCTTTAACAATGATGAGAATACACTTTTTACTTGAATTTATTAACCTTTTCATTTGATTGACATTGATTAAATCCAATTATGTCATAATTTTGTGTGCCCTAACAATGTATTCAATTCTATCTTTAAAGAGATGATACTTATTCTCCTTTCTATGAAATATGGCATCTTTATCCTAAATATATAGACTACCCATTAAAACTCCACAGATATCTAAAGGAATCACATCTAGCTCAACTTAATCAACAAAATTAGTTGTAATTGCAAACCTTAATCGACATTGTTTTGTGACTTGCATGTAAGTATTTTCTTTCAACCATCCTAAAGGGTATGGTTGTGGATGATTTTTAGTCTCCAATCCTAACTTCCTTACTAGTTCCTTGGGAATTAGATTTTCTTGTGATCCACTGTTGAATAATGTGTCTATCTTAGTGTGCTTGGATATGATCCTTATGTGAAACAATTCAACTCCCTTCTTTTATTTAATCACACCATTAGATTTTGAAGAAGATCCAAAACAAGTAGAACTAGAGCTAGTTTCAGAAGGAATAATTGTCAGACCCATAGTGGTAATCTTATGTTCATCACCAGAGTCAGATCGCAAATCTTGTTGGACTACATCATTAGCTTTCATTTCACCCTTCTTCTTAAGGAAATTATTTGGTTTAAGTTCAGGATGAAGCTTCCAACATTTTGTGTCTTCATGTCCAACCCTCTCACAATGAGTACAAGTTGGCCTTTCTCCTTCCTTCCTTCCTATTGCCGATTTCTTCCATTTCAACTTACTCTTTCCCTTCCCTTCTTTGGAATCTTTGTTCTCTGAATGCTTGAATGGTTTCTTTGAAAATTTTGACTACAAAGGTTTGCCACCTGATTCAATATGAATGGCTTGTACACATACTTCATCA
The DNA here is from genome assembly GCA_031772625.1 of Pinus tabuliformis. Lineage (NCBI taxonomy): Eukaryota > Viridiplantae > Streptophyta > Pinopsida > Pinales > Pinaceae > Pinus > Pinus tabuliformis. The sequence continues at coordinate 459,997,673 of CM062804.1, read as the reverse complement.
AATTCAGTTCGATTAAACATAAGAAAAGTATTTAAGTATTAGGGGGTTTACGCAGTGTATTATATTAGATATCATTTTGGGATTCAATAATGTCGCAAATAAGAATGCAAACTTCCAATATACTTTCCCCGTGTGTTTAATGGAACATTAAGTGCTAATGCCTTTTTTCTAAATTCCTGTGTAAACTCTTGCACACTCTATCCTTTAACTTGCCTTAAATGATGCCAATCCATTACAGCATGTTGCATATATCCTAAAGGATAGAATTGATTTCTAAGAGCTTTAAAAAACTTAGACCATGAAGAGATAATTTTACCTTTTTGCTTCAAATCTAATTGATTTTTACTTTCCCACCAAATCAAAGCTATTACTCCCATTCTAAGTGTATCTAACTGAATATTTGCAGATTCATCAACAACATTTTGAATTATACAATACACCTCACTTTGTTTTATCCAGTTATCTAAATTTTTAGGATTCATTTTGATCCAGGGGGATATTGGTGGCCACCTGCCAAGTCCACCTGGACCCCCACCATTGTTTATCTCAGCATTTTCAGTTTCCTTAATTGTAGCACAACTTACTATTTTTAGCAGTTTTCGGGTCCTAAACTTCTGGAGCCGTTTTGAGGTCCTAAACGATGTTTTTTGGGAAATCTGGGGGCAACAAGGGTTGATGGAGCGATGTTTCCCTTCCCAAAGTGGTAGTGCTCGGATAGATCTTTCTAACGAGCTATTGTACGCGTCAAACGGAGATCGTATGCCAAAGTTACGACCCCGGGAAGTTGATGTACCAATTTACCCAAACGGGGCCCACAGTTTGGTGTTTCATCTCCTAGGGTTAGGTTTTGGAATGTTAACGGTTTTCCATTGTTTCTCAACAATAAATAGGCCTTTGAACCTCATTGTAACACAGTTCAGAGGCATGTAGCCACCACATCTCTTCTCAAAGATAACCTACCATCACCCTAGCTGGTTTATTTCCATTTCTGGTTGTAAGCATATTTCATTTTTTTGCATTAATGAAATGAAGTATTATTTCCGCTGCATCTTTGTGTATATGGTTATCTCTGTAACTTGTTGCGTTCCTGTTTAAATCTGGATCAGTGGTATCAGAACGGTCTGCTTTTTCTCTATTTTTCTTTGCATGTCCCCAACAAGGTCGGGATATAAGGAGTTAGGGCTTGAACTGGTCGAACCTTTGCAAGACCAGCCTCGCAAATCCCGATGGCCTCCCATGGCAGATGAGAAGAAAGACGAGGGGGCAAGAGATCCCATCAAAATCTTGCTTGAAGAAGCCCTCGAGCGACAACGGAAAGTGATGATGGATAGCTTTGCCCAGATCCTTCAGCGGCTACCCAAAAGCGACGCATCGGCTTCCAGCAGCTACTCTAGAAATGCCACGCCCTTTAAGGTACAGGTTAATTTTGAAATCCCCATATTCGAGGGTCAGATAGACGCAGATGCCGTAGATAAATGGTTAAATCTACTAGAGGGTTATTTTTCTGTTCATGAATTTTCGAGTCAGGAAAAGATTGTTTTCGATCTTCTCAAACTAGCCCCCCACGTCAAGGACTGGTGGGACACCTACTACGAGCAGAAGGATGAAAGTACTGGCTCACTATTTTCAGCCGCACCCACCTGGAATTCATTCCGGGATGCCATCAAGGAGCAGTACTACCCTGTCGGAAGCTATGAGGATGAATACATAAAGTGGACCATGCTGCAGCAGGGAAGGGACCAAGACGTGCCGGAGTTCACCAATATTTTCCATACCCTTCACACAAAGTTGGGTATCAAGGATTCGGAGCAACATTTGATACTCAAATACCGTGGCTGCCTGCACAAGTACATCCAAGAAGAAATACAATTCCTGAACATCTCCTCGCTTGGCGCAGCATACCGATATGCCGTCAAGGTCGAGCAGAAGTTTAAACAAAATAAGCGAGACTTTGGATCTATGAATCCAAAGCAGGGGAAAGGTGCCCCTAAACCACAGAACAAAGGACAAAGCCAAGGCGGGACAACCCAAGACAACCCGCCGAAGCTGCAAGCAAAGAACAGCACCGCGAAGCCGAAAAAGGACATTGGAAAATGGTGTGAGTTCCATAAGAGCTCCACTCACAACACAAGTGAGTGTTGGGCCAAGCAGTCACTGGTGGCTGAGCTAAAGGTTTCAGAATCAGATGCATGTTCCGACTCTGAGTCAGAAACCGATAAGGGGAATGACAAAGGGAAGCAGATCATTGATGCGGATCCCAACGCCACTGTTACTACTGCCAAGATCCAGAAAAAAGAACCCGAAGATCCAGAGGAGGAGGAGCGTCTCTTCCACTCCCAGATGTGGGTAAAGGTCTCCCCGATACAGTTCATTGTTGATAGCGGGAGTCAAAAGAACCTCATTTCGGCAGAGGTCGTGAAGCGGTTGGGCTTACCGACCACAGCACATCCACAACCATACACCATTGGGTGGCTTCACCAAGGATGAGATCTTCGCGTGAGCCAGAAGTGTCGCCTTCCATACAACATCAAGCCCTTCACGGATGAGGTATTGTGTGACATTGCTCCCCTTGAAGTTTGTGATGTATTATTAGGACAGCCATACTTGTGGAAGCGACATGCTGTGTATGAATCAAGGCCCCATGCTGTTATTATTACATTGGGAAATAAGTTGTACAGGATACCAGAGGTAGCACCACCTACCGCCATCTCTTTGATTACTGCAAAACAATGCAATAAGATCACTTCCAAAACCAGGAAATTTGTTTTCCTGATGATACACCCTCAAGGAAAGAAGAAGACGGTGGCCGCGGCCTCCAGACGGGGTCCCTCTGCACGACAACTACAGATGGACAAGGTTGTGGAGGAGTACGAGGACATCTTCACTGCCCCTGCAGGGGTTCCTCTGCACTATCAGGTCAAGCACTCCATCGATCTGACCCCAGGTGCGCCGCTACCCAATGGACCAATTTATTGGCACTCCATTCTGGAGAACAATGAAATCAAGAGGCAGATTCAGGAACTCCTGCAGAAAGGTCACATCCGTCCGAGTTCATCGCCTTGTGGGAGCCCGATTGTGTTGGTACAAAAGAAGGATGGGACGTGGAGACTCTGTATCGACTATCGGGCGCTGAACAAGATCACTGTCCGTAATAGGTACCCGATCCCGCGGATTGATGATCTCTTGGACCAACTAAAGGGGGCGAAATGTTTCAGCAAGATCAATCTAAAGTTAGGATATCACCAGGTACCAATCGAACCCTCTGATGTGTGGAAGACTGCCTTCAAATCCAAGGAGGGCCATTTCGAATGGTTGGTTATGCCTTTCGGATTGACGAATGCTCCTGCAACCTTCATGAGGCTAATGGATGACATCTTGCAGCCATTCACCAACTCCTTTGTAGTAGTATACTTGGATGACATTCTGATCTTCAGCCAGAGTTGGGAAGAGCACCTCCACCACATCCGACAGGTTCTCCAAACACTGCGGCAACACAAGCTATGTGCCAATTTGGAGAAATGCACTTTTGGCATGACCCAAGTTCAATATCTGGGATACATCATTGATGAATAAGGGGTGCATGTCGATCCAGCCAAGATCTAAGTCATTCGAGATTGGCCATCTCCAACCACTCTAACAGAGCTCCGCAGCTTTCTAGGTCTTGCCAACTTCTACCGTAGGTTCGTGTTGGGGTTTTCTCATATTACTTGGCCCTTGAGTCAAGTCACCAAGGGAGGGGCGAAAGAAAAATTCTTTTGGTCTGAATCTCAACAGAAGGCATTCATGGAGTTGGAGGATCGCCTCTGCATGGCACCAGTGCTCGCATTACCAGATTTACAACAACCATTTGAGGTCGAGACAGATGCCTCTGACTATGCTATTGGGGCAGTCCTTACTCAACATGGACATCCAGTGGCATATCACAGTGGAACACTTTCAGACACAGTCCGGAAGTACCCCACTTATGATAAAGAGATGTATTCCATTGTACAGGCCTCTCAACAATGGAAGCATTACATTTTGGGGAAGGAAACGGTCATCCACACAGACCACCGACCCCTGCAGTTCATACAGAGCCAAGGGAAATTGCAGAATGATCGCCATCAGAAGTGGTCTACATACCTACAACAGTTCCACTTGAATATCAAGTATAAGAAGGGCAGCACCTATAATGTTGCAGATTGCCTCAGTCGACCACCGATCATGGCGTTAACCACCGTGCTCAACTCTTGTGGGCACGAGACTTCTGATTGGCCACTTCTCTACAAAAGCGACCTAGAATTCGGCCACACATACCAGACACTCTTGGAGGATCGGCATGTTCCAGATTTTCACCTCCAGGATGCCCTGTTATGCCACCTGGGTCACCTTTGTGTTCCTTCAAGTGAGCGTGCCAAGATGATTTGGGAAGCACACTACAGTCGGGCTGCTGGGAATTTCGGGCTCGAGAAAACAGTGGCAGTACTGCAAAATTATTTCTATTGGCCAAATCTTCAACAGGATGTTGGGAAGTACATCAGATCATGTACTTCCTGTGCCATTGCCAAACCAACCATTAAGAAGCACGGCCTCTATACCCCGTTGCCTACCCCTAGTCGACCTTGGGAATCTATCTCCATGGATTACATGTCAGGCCTTCCTTCCACTAAGCATGGAAATGACTGTGTTTTTGTGGTCGTCGACAGGTTCTTGAAGATGACCATTATGGCGGCCTGCAAGAAGAATATCACAGCAGAAGCCATTGCTAAAATCTTCTTTGAACGAGTGTGGGTGCACTTTGGGATCCCACAGTCTATCATCTCAGATCGGGACAGTCGGTTTCTCAGCACATTTTGGTCCAGTCTCTGGTCAATGCTGGACACCAAACTCACGAAGTCCACAACCTTCCATCCTCAAACTGATGGCCAGACAGAGGTTGTCAATAGGATGATTGTGCACATTCTGCGCATGTATAACTCAAAGCATCCACGCACATGGGACGAGAGCCTCCCCTATGTTCAGCACAGCTACAACCGAGCTCTTCACAGCTCCACTGGCCATAGCCCTTTTCAGGTGGGTTTGGGATTCCATCCACTATGCCCCATTGATGTGGCCATGCCACTTGCAGCTACTCACATAAATTCAGCTCATGTCTAGTCTGAAACAGATAAGGCCACCAGCTTCATTGAGCACATCCAACATATTCGCCAGTAGGTCCATGACATTCTGGAGAAATCAAATGCCAAGTACAAGCAGCGACATGATCAACATCGGGTGCCACACAAGTTTCAGGTGGGCGACAAAGTCTGGTTGCATTTGCAAAAGGAACGCCTTACTGGAGCCTATCGGAAACTGAGACCACTCCGATATGGTCCTTACACCATTACTAAGGCTATGGGATACAATGCATTTGAGCTCAGCATTCCCCCATTCCTTGGCCTGCACCCAACATTCAATGTGGACCGCCTTCGGCCATACTTTCCACCATTGCTAGACACATCCGACATTACAGAACAGCTCACACCCACAGAATTAAATCCAGATTGCATGGAACAAGCTGCAACTGATCGGATCATGGACACATAGATCAAGAACACTCGCCAATAGAATATCCAACTATATCGAGTTGTCAAAGCAGGCCAACTCCTTCAGCAGGGCAAGTGGCTCACCAGGGAACAAGTTCAGCAAAAGTTTCCTCATCTCATGGAGGAACTCAACGCAATGGGGACCATTGCTTCCTAAGGGGGGAGGAATGATCCAGGGGGATATTTTTGGCCACCTGCCAAGTCCACATGGACCCCCACCATTGTTTCTCTCAACATTTTCAGTTTCCTTAATTGTAGCACAACTTACTATTTTTAGCAGTTTTTCGGGTCCTAAACTTCTGGAGCCATTTTGAGGCCCTAAACGACATTTTTTGGGAAATCTGGGGGCAACATGGGTTCATAAACCAATGTTCCCCTTCCCAAAGTGATAGTGCTCGGATAGATCTTTCTAACAAGATATTGTACGCGTCAAACGAAGATCGTATGCCAAAGTTACGACCCTAGGAAGTTGATGTACCAATTTACCCAAACGGGGCCCACAGTTTGGCGTTTCATCTCCTAGGGTAAGGTTTTGGAATGTTTAAGGGTTTTCCATTGTTTCTCAACAATAAATAGGCCTTTGAGCCTCATTGTAACACAGTTCAGAGGCATGTAGCCACCACATCTCTTCTCAGAGATAAGCTACCATCGCCCTAGCTGGTTTATTTCCATTTCTGGTTGTAAGCATATTTCAGTATTTTCCATTAATGAAATGAAGTATTATTTCCGCTACATCTTTGTGTATATGGTTATCTCTGTAATTTGTTGCGTTCCTGTTTAAATCCAGATCACATTTCACCATGATAAATTGGAAACTCAAACTCAACATCAAGCTTAAAAAACAAAGACTTCTTACGCTTCTTTTGTGAGTCTGAATCTGAACTTGAATGATAAGAGAACAAAGAAGAAGACAAAGATGGAGGAGAAGGAGGTTCATTACCATTAGATTTTTCCTTGCACTTTTTATCTTTCGTGCCTTTAGAAGATGAAGTTGCATCTCTAGTCTTCTTGTCTTCATAAAGTTTTACAATAATCCTTTGCATATTAAGCAACATTTGTTGAAATTTTTCCTTGCCAACAAGCTTTGCTTCACGAGCTTCTCCTTTATTTGACTCTCCCATCTTCAACTTTTGAGGGACTTTCCTCTTTCAAATCCCTAGATTTATCTTCTCAAGTTTCCCTTCTCCACGTCGCAACCTAGATCTAGTCAACATTCACATTCGAAAATATCCCGCTTATACATGATCAACCTTGCTTTGATGCCAAAATATGATCCAAAACAACAAAATTGACTATTTTCTCATCTTATTCAAATATTAACTAAGGTTGATTTTTAAGTGAATTAATAAAGAAAATGGATTTTTATGTGCCATAAACTTAAAAACTTGAAATCTGAAATCAGCCATGAACATTAGAAATAAGAAGAAAACAAAAAAACATTTGATTATGGAGTTCGTCCCTCCTAGACTACATGTCCAAATCTACTTCCAATGGGCGTCCAATGTATTGAAAATTCTTGAAAAGTCTCCCTACATCAAAATTCTCCATTCTGGAATCTACTCACAACCATCAATGGCTATTGTTTGTTAAAACGTCTTTGCCTCAACTTTCCAACACAACTTTTAGATTACAAAAAGGCCCAAAATTGGCCGAGTTATGCCTCAAAAGACATTACAGGCACTGTTCAAAACAATTAGAAAATCACTCCTTCTATCTCCCTTGGCTGATGACACATTGGTAAAGCTTTTTATAAACCAACGGGAAGGTCTCGGGGTCAAACCCGTGGGCCTCCTGGGATTTGATTGGAAATACATACAAATTTGGCGCAACCATATATCCTATATGGTATAACATATAGTTTTAACAATAGTATATGACTGTTTGTCCATGCCACATATATCAAATAGTTTCCATATAGTTATAACTATAGTCTAGTGAGAGAGATGTATAAATCAGCCCATGTCTTTTCCCCTGGAAAAATCAGTAACTTTTCATTATGTTAGAAAAATTACATATTGTAGATGCTTATCGCATATGCTGTTTGTCACTGTGGACTATGATCATAAGATAAACTATGAGTAACTATACCCAGATACACCTCGCAGGGCAATCTGTTATATTCAGATGCATATACTATCAACTGTGTTATACTTGGTTTAAGTCTGTACATAAGCCATGCAGGGCCCTCATGATTAGTTCAATATTTTTCAAAAATATTTTTATGTATTGTTCAGATATTAACAAAACCAAAAAATAGCTTGGTCAGTGACCAAGTTCCCTCTGATATATTGGATCTATATATGGCCGGTGATAATACTAGTACTCATTTGTCCCTCGCTTCTCGGTAATCTCCCATTCACCTCTGGGCTTAAATCAACCCATGTCATATCACATATACAATACAATATATTGTATGGTAAATAACCACACGCCATCCGATATTTGATTTAACTTTGGATCGTAGTTGTATCATATAGTTTAATCATTGGAACAAAATACAAATCCACGCTGTGTTTGGGATTGGAGTTGGTATATGGTAAAACAATCTAAGGGTTTGGTGGGCCACCAGATATGGAAGGCTCTGCCAACCCTTCACCCCACCATATCAATAAAATAACTTTAAATAAAAATTTGTGCCTATGCTATAGGAAATGAAGTTGTGGTCTGTTGGTAAAGTTTTGGGTTGTCGGCCCCATGGTCCCAGGTTCAACCCATGACTTGGTAGTTTGACTTGTTGCCATGTGCCCTACTCACCTGCTACCACTTATCCTACACTTCCACTTTACCTGCTATGGCGCTACTACTTGGTGCGCTCTGGCTTCCCTTTTTTTCCTTGTTTGGACAAAACTTTAGAGTGCATTTTATCCCTCGTACGAAGGCCATTTTGGAAATTGAGCATACAACTGGAATCAGCACGATGAACTCTTTGACTTGGCATTGGTTTCATGAGCATATGATACTATTCAATTCTGAGCATTTTGAGGATCCTCCTGGATATATTTAGGGTATGTGCGAGCCAATTCTAGGATATGGTCCCATAGCTCATAGAATATGAAGGGTCTAGATTGATTTTATCATCAAATGTTCTCAGGATGAAGTAAGGGCCTTAATAGGTTTCAAGTTTTTGGATCATAACATTATAACACTAAAATTTTGGCATCCTTTGTTTGAGGGAACACAAGAAAAGGACTCCAACTCCTTGACATGGGTGAAGCAACCCAAACTCCTAATCATGTTTTAAACTAATGTAGGGCTAACAGCCATCGAGAACACCATTAGAAATTTTACTACAGTGGATAATGGTTATAAGGAAAAAAAATCACTTGGTGGCACATATATTAGTGGAGACATATGTGAGGAATGATTTGTATGATCCCTCAACATCATTTTCGAGGAGAAATCCTACACCCAATAACCTAATTAAGTAGATAGGTAATTTCAATGTTCATGGTGTCACTTGGCATGTCACCTTATGGTGGAATTTTCCATATTACCTACTAAAAGGATTCATGTATAATATGAAAGAGATACTCACCATCTTTCAGTGACAAAAGAGATATGTGAGGTAAAGTTAACTACATAATATGTGACATGGATCCTATACTTTCAAAGGTAGGACCATGTTTCGATGTGATTTTTGGCATGAAGGAAAACCACAGGTGCATGACGATTCCCTATATCACTCTACACCACTTATTAAGGAGCACTGACCCAATAATGTCCTTTCAATGTCTATGAAGAAGAAGACCTTATTTAATGATGCATTTATCTCCTTATGTCAAGGTATTTATCATCAAACTTGAATAATGAGACTCAAAAGGAATTGATTGATGGATTGGACTTATTGGTATTACAATGGATGAAGATGAGGCCTCTTTGGTAGCAAGCCAATCAAGAGAATTAATTTTTGGGAAAGAATTAAGGGAGATTTGAGGTTTAAAATGGACTTCTAAGGAAATTAATAAAATAAGGCAAATGAATTTGCAGGCGAAAAGAAAGAAAATAACTTTTTTTGTTGTACATTTTTTCAATTATCTCCTTCTATATTTACTCAAATATCACATGTAGGCACTCCTTTCTTGTAGAATTTAATTCTTTTTTCACTGAGTATCCACTCCACATATTTTTGAGTAAACCCACACAAAAGGAAATTGGAAATACATGAAGAAAATGTGTTTCTTTCAAGAAGAATATTTTTTTCATGTATTCCCAATTTCTTCTAGTGTAAAGAGATAATTATTTTCATATATTTCCATTTTTTTAGTGTGGGTCTACTCAAAAGTATGCAGAGTGTGCACTCATTGGATGTAGAATTTAATTATGCATTGAATGAATGCTTACAGTTTAATATTGTGTATTCATATAAGATTATAAGACAAACATACAATTAAACATAGTTTTTTTCTTTTCCTTACAAAAATATTTACCCCTAGGGATGAAATCATTATATTGAATACTATTATTTCTTCTAAAGTTGATTTTATTAATATAATTTTTATTTGAGAGCATTTTTTCACTCAAAATTCCCCTCATGAACCTTTTTTTTCTCCTATTTGTTCCCTAAATATTTGTTTTTCAAGGCATCTTCTCACACTCCTCCATTAGTTCCCTTCATCATTGGTTTTAAAACTCTTTCCCTTTTATCTCCTCTTGACACTACATCACTCCTTATGGATCTATCCTAGGACTTATAACCCCCAATCACTACCCATAATAGATTCCCATGTCTACAACCACATAGTTCCCCCACTTCATCCAATGGAAGAGAGGACTACCTATGTTTTCCCCATTGATTCTCCTAGGCTTTAAATTCCTTTAGTTTTGATTTCCCTAGAGACCAGTGCCCTTCAAAGGTTATCCAAAACTGTTCTGTGAAAATTTTACATGAAAATGCCTCTTAAGAGATCAACTAGGATTAAAAACGGGTACTTTTAGGGTTCCTTGGAGTTAGACCTAACCCTAATCTGAATCACTGATGACACTAATGCTTGTACATGTTTGTGGATTAAGAGGCAAGTCCAAGAAATCTTCCATTAAGAGGATGGTTAAACTAGAGAGTTTTGGTATTGTACTCATTCAAGATATTACAAGATTGTCTGGTCCCATTACATTGATCTTATTGAGAAATCAAGGGAAACTAGATTAAGGTCATTATTCTTGCTTTGATAATTTCTTACGATTTTATTTTACTTAAATTGATGTACTTTGTAGTTAGCTTCTTCTTTAATTTATTATTATATTTTTCTTATCATCAAACAACTACCAAACTATGAAGATTAAAAGAATAATGGAACACAAAATATAGGTTGCTAACGAGGGTCAAATTATCTCCTCTTGAGAGGAAACCCACAATAATTCTTCTCTTCTTATAGAATCTTCAAATGATGAATTCCAATACCTAAGACTCTTGACAAAGACCCCTCTAATACTAAGTCAAACTTTCTTGAAAAATGATGAAGCTCCTCCTTTAACCTCAGTTTCATACTTGCAACTTATGACTGTAATTTTCAACCTAACTACAAAAACCCTAGCTCACAGATGTGGTTGGAATATGGTAGAATATGTCTCATTTCTCCTTCATTTGGGGATATCCTTTCTCCTTAGCAACTAAGACTTCAAATTCCATATTTATGAACCCAAACTTCGACTTCTCTTGGAAGTTCTACAATTCATTCTTGCTGTAATAAGATGATTACCTAACTCTTTCATATGTTTGGAAGATTTTCGCCCAAAAACGGTCCTCTTCAAATTTGGTTTGTCTTCCTTTTATTCTCCTCTTCTTCGTTGTTTATTCTTGTCCTTCATGTGCTTCAATGAGCTTGGTGGATACTCCTTTGATGAGGTTGAGTTCTTCCTTATATATAGTCTTCCTTGAAATGCTTGAGCAACACAAATGAGGTTGACTTGCCATTGCTAGGCCAACTTGTCTTGTAGCAGGCTAGCTTGGTCACGGAGGAGGAAATTTCACTCTTTTGATTCTAAATAAATTCATTTTACATGGTAGACCATGCTTAATAGGATATTTACATATGACAATGACGTTCTTGACTTTTTGACTCTTTGACAAAGCCCTAGAAGCACACAATGGGTGCTTGACCTATAAATAAATTAAGCTAGAGCATGAAACCCATGCTAAAATAATAATAATAAGTTTTCTTTGTCTTTTATATTAAATAAAAAAATCAAGATGACATAATACATTATGTAGACCGAACCTAGTTACATTTTCCAACACTCCCTATTAACTAGGAATGGATTCATAATACATACGAGGTACATGGACATTCTCATACTAAATAATACTCATAAGAAGAGTCAAATTATTAAGCCATCTCATAAGCTATTCGTTCAACTTATATTATTTCATCTCATCATATCAACGAACATTTTCATATAGTAAGGCCTTGGCTAAAAACTCTATCTCTCCACAATATTAGAGCACAATGTTGGGGAGACAATGATTTATAGGCACCTTCCTCATTGTCTCTCAAGGAACATAACCCATCCAAATGTTCACAAAGTATATCCTTATAGGACCATTCATGTCTTGGATTACCACATCCTCAAGGAATTTCCTCTTTGACTATTCTTACCTATTGGATGCCCTACATCATCCTCAAAGAGTATTGGTATCATTCTCATATTCTTAACCACTCCTCCATTCCTTCTTCATAATGAAGATAAGAATTTTGTGTCTATCTCTCCCTCTCAGCTAGGGAGGATATTCTCTTTCCTATAAAAGGAATATACCCAAGCTCCCTCTTAACTAGGGAATTTCCCATGTTCCCTCTTAACCATGGAGTTTCTTACAACAACAACTATTTTCTCTTTGGTGGAGATCATTGTACTATCAGTTGCTTGTATGGCTACTCCTTTTTGCATCATCATTTCAACGTCTTCATCGTGGAGCCATCATCTTCCATAAATTCTTTGTAGGGAATTTGCCATCTTCTCCATCACTTTCCTTCAATGAAACATAGTGTTAAACCAATAGTCATGTCATCCTTTTATTCCTTGGAAAGTGACCTTCTAGTCATCATTTATCTATTAAAGCTACCTACTCCAAGTCACATTTATTTTATGATATTCCATCCAATCTTACTAGTTGTAGATGAAATTCTAAAACCCTTTTCCGGTAGCCCTATTTCAACCCAAATAGATGGTTTCTTTCAAAAATAAAAAATGAACATCAAATAAAAATTACCTCTTTATGATGGAACTTTGTCATGAAATCTTCTTCTTATAACGTCAACATAATTTTGCATACTGTAAGAATCCATATCCAAGGCATTTATTATCAAGTTTCTCATTTTCTAGCATACATATCAGGGTTTTCATACCTTCTCCATGGAGATGTCATAGATAATCCTCCCAAATGTTATTAGATGTCGACTACTTATCTTACACAACTATAGATACGTCTTTCAAAAACTCTTCTTTCATCTTCTTCACATATTTCTTCCTCGGGATCTCCTATACATAGTTCCTTCATCATAGGAACCATGATTTCTAGCCATCTTATATTATCCATGAGGTCATATCATGTCATCATGTAGAAGAGTTCAAGGGACATTATATTTGTGCCTTCATGCATCATTCTTATGGAAGAGTTTCTTCTTCTTTCATCATGCTCATTAGATACAGAATTCTAACCATTATATCTACAACAATACATTGACATGACTTTATCTATATATTACCAGATATATGCATACCTCTTCCTTCATGTGGTCACCTACACTATGTTTTTTACCTTACATTCCTTCCTTGAAGATGAAAATACTTCAACCAATTTTACATGTTGCACTTCATTATCACCATGTCATCATCCTTCTAAACTATGGATCCCACACTACGTGGAATGTAGACCATCTATGTGTTACACTTGCTTCTTCTAAGTGGAGGTGGACCTTTTAACAAATATCCTAATGGAGGATCTTGATGATCCTCATTCTGCAAATTATTCTTTCTAATGATGATGAGGTGTGACAACCTCTTATCTTCTTATATTGCTAGATGACTTTCCTCAACCATTGCTACTTCGATTATTCTTCTATGCTTCTAATGAAGATGTCATGAACTACTTTCTTTCTTTCATATAAAATGACTTATTCAACCATACAGATTTCTATTTTTGATCTCCTTTCATGCTTCCAGTATGATGCCATCTCAATTACTACTAAAATGCATCCTATCATACATGTGATGCTTTCCATCATGACTACTATCTTCTACAAACTGAAAAGAACTAAGTATATGATGTTATCTCAATCATTGTAAAGATCTTTCACTTATTCCTTCTTAGACTTCTTCTTTTTGGGTTCTTCTACTTATTCGGTGACATGGGGTTCATTTCCTTCTTTTCTCTTTGTGTTGTCCTTCTTTAGTTTAGGTCAATTATTTTCAAAATGCCCATATTCATTAAAATCATAGAATTGAATCTTCGACATGTCAATTTTCTTTTGAAATGTTTTCTAAGACTTTTCTTTATTCCTTTCCATAGTTGTATATGCTTCAGTTTCTTCACTTGATACAAAATCCTTCTGCTCCCAGGCTGGAACGTACCAGCAACAAATAAGGGATCTTCTCGATGTACAATCCCAATCAGACTCTACATTGTTTGGTATAGGAGTCCCATCGAGTATGTAGGCTTGGTTGCCATTTTATGGGTTGAGGTTTGCTTCGGACATAGGAAATAGTATTAGTTAATGAAGAATGAATGTTGCTTCAATAAAAACAAGTTAATAACTGATGAGCATCCAATAAACAAGTGCCATGAATAGAAACAACGAAATAACAAAGCATAAAGCTCAAGAAAAGTGTTGTTAGCAAAACCTTAACTAAGATTCACACACGAATAAGAAATAAATTACCAATCATGAATAAGTTCATAATCAATAACTACATAAACCATAAGTAAACTCACAATATATAATGATAAAATGTTGGTATCAATAAAGTAGTTTACCGACATAAGCATAGTGAACACATAACATACACCACCCATGTGTTGCAAGAGAATTCTCGCAACGTAGAAAGACACATGAAAAGACAACACGCCAAAGCTCATAGGAACTTTCATTTCTTTAAGTTGATAACCCATGGAACAAATATACAATATATTCATAAAATCCAACAATGGAAATAAATAATTACTCCTTGCATTAAATAGAAGATCTCAAGTTCTCATAACATGCCAAAATTGAGTCCAAAGCTAAAAGTCCTTTACAATGTCTCATGAGGGTGTATTTATAGAAAAGAGAGTGATTTTTCACCTACCAATGAATCTTGGACTTCTTGATGACATTTCAAATTCCTACTTGATTCTACTCTATCCTATCTTGCTATGCACAACAAAAATTTGATCCCAATCTAACAACTTAGTAATAGACAATTCTAGGACATCTACATGTAAGAGCTCCACGAGGTAGGTGCACAAAAGCTTGTATTCTGTAGCTATTGTGGCCACCTTCTACTATTATTCATTGTGTCTGTGGAGGAGCTCAAGGGAATCCGGTAGGAGAATGCCTTTCTTGACTTTGATATTGTTTGACAGGGTTACCAACTTGGTATACATCCTTACTAGTTCTATCACATACTATGTGATGTTCTCCTTGGTGACCTATAAGTCCTCCATGGTGGAAACCTGCTTGAAAGGATTGAGGAATGCTTGAATTTCCTGTATGATTTATTTTTCCTTCCTTATTTATCCAATAGCCCCAATGGAAGGAACTCCATGAACTTCGATTATAGACTCCAACCCACTCAATACATGCCTTTAAGAGGTGAGAATCCTATCCACATACCTAAAAAATTTATTCCATGATTGAATCTTAATGTCAATATAGACTTTTTCATTCTAGGAGGTTATCCAATCCTTCATGGGAAGAGTTATCGATGCCTCTGGCTATTTTTTCATCCACTCATGAATGTCGTTAATGGTCATGGTAGCTTATTTTAGCATGACATTATTTTCTTTCATGTTGGTTTGTATGGCCAGGAAAGGAGACACAGTCTGATGCAAATTCAACATCTCCTCATAAACCATGGCCATGGCTTCTTTCAGAGTGTCAGCTTCCTCCTTGATTGAGGCATGTGCTTAAGTGAGCTAGGCCTAAATAGTTATTCTCTTCTTCAAGCCTATTAATGCCTTTCTCTGCTCTAGTAGCTCTTTGTTTGGATGCATAGAGCTTTCCCTAGAGTTCTTAAATATATTTTCTCATTCTTCCTACATTCAACTTAGTTGTGGTTACAAAGGAAATCCTAGCCAAAGAAATCATCTCAGCACTTATTGTGGTGTCCAAGACGATATCTTTCTCTCTAGTCATTGACAAAGGTTTTGCAAGGTTCGTGACATAATACTTCCTTTTTTCCTACATAATATTACAATTGACTTGGTCAAAAGTAAGTCTTGTGAGGTCTAATACCTCTTCCTCTGCCTCATTAGTAATTCCCAATTCCTTAAGGGGTAGGTTTCCTCTAGTGATGGGGGTGGGTGGAGGAACATCTAATGGAGGAAGTTCATCCTACACGTTAAACTCTTGGTGTTGCTACTATTTTTTGAGATCTTGCTTGACTTTATTTTTGATCTCTTATCATTGTTTCTTCAGCGCCTATTCTTCTTGCATTCTCTTTTCCTCATTGCATTTCCTCCTATGTTCGACTTCTATCCTTTTATTTTCCTACTCTTCCTTCTCATTTATACTCTTGAGTTATTTCTTGTGCTTATGTTTCCTCTCCATCTCTTCTTTCTGTAGCCTCTTCTTCTTCTTGAGCCCTTCGTTCCACTTCCTCCTTTTTTAGCCATTCTTCCTCTTGTTGCTTCTTTCTCCTTTCCTCTTTATGTTTCTACTCTTGAAGGTACTCACACTATTGATCACTCGATTCTATGATTTCCTTAGCTCTTCTTCTCTTTTCCTCTTCAATTCCTATTTTTTCCTGGCCAGGGATGCATTCCTTTCTTCTAAAGTTTTGTTATCCTCATCTTACTCTTTCACACTCGGAGGGTCCTCTAATTCTTCACCTTTATGCTTTTTTAGTTTCCCTCCTATGTTTTGTTTTCATTTTTTCTCTTGAGTGAGGTTGGCCTAGCTTGTAGGCTTATTTTCTCTAATGATTTCTTAGCCTCCTCCTCCTCATTTTCTTCTTTCTCACTTGGACCTAATTCTCTGGTTGCATTGTACCAAATCTTGATTTTATTTTTGTGACTTCGCTTGTTATGTGGGTATGATATGTTAAAGCTAGCTTTCTTACAGTGTGATGATACCTTCCCTTTGGGGTGATATATTTGGTCACTTAGGGTCACAAAGTAAAATCCCTTCATCTCCTTGGCCTATGCTTCTACGTCCTTAATGATTTCAATGGTATAAGCCCCAATAGTGAGAGCGAAGGCATGCCAAGGATTTTTCTTTCTCTTATTTAGTTTCTTTGAGAACCTTATAGTCATCTGATAACACACTTCCTGCAATAGTAATTTATCTGTGACAAAATTGAGGAGTGCGTGAGGAGGTTTATACGAGTCGAAGACTCTGATGAAAATTCCCTCCTAGATTGGGAACCATTATGCCACCTTGGTGATCATCTCCATAACTCTCTTATACATGTAAGGGGACACCTCTCCAAAGAGAAACTGGTGTAAAGGGTGATGAATGATTGAAATGTGGAATCATGTACACTTTTATAGTCCAGGTCGCAAAAAATCATATCGTGTAGATGCATGGGATATGACACATTCGTTATCCCTATAAACCTCCAACCGTCAATATGACACCTTACATATACTGCAGCTAACAGGTATGAATCCATATAAAATTATGATTGCTAATATGGCTCTAGATTCTTTGTTGCATGTATGTTGGTATTCAACTTTGAAGAAAGGCTGCTTATCCAATTGGAATTGTGCCCCCGGTTGCGATAGTGTACATGATAGGGACCCACATTATGAGAAAAGTATCAATATCAGGTCTTCCATATAATCAATTCATCATTACAACCAAGAGTTGGTAGACCTTCCTTAAGCCTTATGTCATGTATACTTGGTCAACTTTTACTCGGAACTTAGAAGGGTATTGCCACCATGACCATAGAATGTCCTTAGTTGCTACTGGGAAATTCGACATCCTTAGAATGTCCTTAGTTTCTACTGGGAAATTCGACATCCACTGGGTATTAAAGGTCTCTTGTCTTTATGGAAACCTGTAGTAAGCGATGATATCCATGGAATAAATAGTTGTGAAGGCCTCACTTGTGTGGCTCCTTATCACCCACTGATCTGTGTCAGTATTTTGTAGGATCCTGTTGATGGTCTCTGCACAAGGGAAAACAGGCAAATGCACAACCATTTTGTGGAGCCAAGACCTCTTCATGTTGAGTTATACATTGAAATCATTCTAGTCTTGATGGATTTCCTTCTTAGAGAACTCTGAATATAGGTCAAACCATGAGAGTTTAGTGGCCTTGTTGATATTGCATGTAGTGTCCCAGTAGATAGGAGGTGGTGTTCCTTGGTAGCTTTCAAGAGCACTTCTCTCTGTTCTCTTATGGGAATACTTCACTACTAGAGGGACCATGTCTCTGGAGAAAGAAGAAATCAAAATGGAATTGAGTTCGTCGTTGCATGGCATGTCAAACAAGAAATCCCCTGATGAGAGAGACAACATGAATAACATAAAATAGAAAACAAAATCATGAGTAGATATTTAAAATATAGGAAAATGCCTCAGGCTAGAGTTATTCTCAGAGGGAGATCGTTGGGTTGCACTACACAGGAGGTCAGAAAAAAAGGAATACCAAATCAGTGACTTGGTGACTTGCCAATTTGGGATGACTTGGTCACAAGGTTGCTGAGTCATAGGCTCATGAAGGTCATAGGATAGGAGAGATTGTGAAGGTCAAGGGTTCGCAATGTCAGACAAATCACAATATCACAATCTTCAGCCTATTGCATTATTTCGTTAAGTGACCTATTCTTCATAGTAGCTTGGCAGAGGAGACGAAGCTCGAAATGTGGCTTTGGGCCTTACTAGATCCAAAAATTCCTAAGAAATTGAGAGGAAAAAATGAATGTGTCAGAGCTTAGTATAGTTACATGGGAAAAGGGGAAACTAGATTGGAGAATGGTAGACTGGAGGGTTTCAAGGGCATAATGATTTTTGAGAAGTTATTGAAGGATAGATAAAACCCTCACTATCAGGTAAGGCACAGGGTTAGAAGGCAAAGGAGGAAAAATGGAAAAGGAAAATTATTAGAGGGGAGAGGTAGGGACACCTAATTGGAGGGAGTCATGTACCTCGCTCAGTCACCTAACCTTTCTATCAATTGAGTGATCTAGTGAAATAGACAAATGAACAAAAGGATTGGGCTATTTAAATAGAAAATATTGAATGTGTGGAGCCCATGTGGTTTCAAAGTCACATAGGTCGCAGGGTTGTGAGGTATGTGTCAAAGTCTATTATGACCTAGCAACCTCTAAGGTCGGGATGACATAGTCGCATGGTAAGAGAGGTCACAAGTTTTGAGGCCGAGAAAGAGACTGGATTGTGGCCTCGCAACCCAGTCACATAGTCACAAGGTAGTGAAGGTTGTGAAATTTTAGGTTAGACATTGAGCTAAGGTGTGACCTTATGACTTCACTTGGTCAGAGAGCAACTTCGGAAAAGGAAGGTCACAGGTCATTTTTTTGTAACTACATGGGAGCCCGTTTTGTGCAACTTGTGACTTAGGCAAAAGAGCAACCTTAAGTCCTGTAGAATTGGATTTTTTATAGGGCCCAAGGGAACTTTACTTACTACCTAGATGCCAAGGTGAGATTGATATGTAAGCGAAAGGTACAAACTTAGTGGAGGGGGTCCCAAAATTTTGAAAGGGTGGAAATCTTGGAGGGTTTTTGTGGCGGTTACAACCATTGTCGATTCACTGGTAGAACCTCAATATATTTTCTTTCTCTTGATTTAGGAAGCATTGGAACCTTGTGACTGCATTTTTCCAAAATCATAGGTCCCACTGATGTCTCCATGT
The DNA here is from genome assembly GCA_031772625.1 of Pinus tabuliformis. Classification (NCBI taxonomy): domain Eukaryota; kingdom Viridiplantae; phylum Streptophyta; class Pinopsida; order Pinales; family Pinaceae; genus Pinus; species Pinus tabuliformis. The sequence continues at coordinate 459,978,093 of CM062804.1, read as the reverse complement.
TACCCTCAGTATTGATCAGAAGTTACTTACTACTTTGACTTGACTTGTTAACCACATAGACCAAATATTTTCCCAATGACTTGAAATAAGAGTCCAGATAATAATATGAGCTATAAAGGCTTTCAATATTATGGTTATATGTCTATGGTGTTGCTCCACTTCCAGTGGACCTATACAGTACCCTGGTGGAGTTACTACCTAGAAATCACAAAAGCTACTCCACTGCCAGTGAGCCTGGACACTACGCTGGTGGAGTCATTGCATTACCTATCTGTGCAGGAAGCCTTGCTCAATCCTTTAACACTTATTTAACTTTTATTTATGTGCTCATTGGAACTTATTTATTGGGAATTTATTTTCCTGGGAAGATGAGGGATCCCGACTTATTTCACTTTCAAGAGAGGTTGTTTTTGGTTTTTCAAAGACTTTAATTTTTTCCTGAAATATATGTTGCTCATTAAGGTTTTCCTTTCCAATTTTCTAGTCAGTGGGATGAACTGACTCATTAAATATATACAACCAAGTCAAAAGAGGGGTCTTACTATTGAAATATAGGGTGCCATGGATAACCAGAGTTCCTTACCAAGATAGATCTTTACACTCACCCTGGTCATGACTTTAGAAACACTCAAGAGTAAGCACATAACATATCACAGTTCATCCATTAGCATAAGGGGCTACCACAACTCGAAGGTGTCTGACTCGAACAATGTTCCAAATTTTTTTATTTGGGGTAGGATGTTTATTAGTGAATTGAAATATGATGATTGAAAATACATGAAAGAATATGAGACTAAGTAAAAAGGAAAAAGTGGGGCTAGAGCTAAGAAAGAGTGTGGAAAATAAAACATAAAAGAAAACTATAGTAAAAGAATGGGGGAGCATCTACAAGAGCTTCTTTGTGGAGTAAAATTTAAGGTCATGGTCATTTACGGGGAGGGGCTCGAACTCCCTTATAAGGTTTGTAATCTGTAGGTATGTTGGCCAATTTTCTCTTTAGCGTAAAAGGGTCCAATCCACAAGACCTGAAATTTGGTGTGCTTTCCTTTGTCCTCATGGGTTTTATCCCATTTGAGGACTATGTGACCTACGTAAAACACGTTATTCCCTATGGTTTTCTTGTCGAACCACCTCTTGATTCAACTTTGGTGTATGAAAAAATTATCCCTAGCCTTATTTCTTTCTTCCTCTAGTTTGAGAAGAGTGTCAATTCGGCTTTGCATGGTAGGACATGATGTGCCTCGCAACTCTTGTGACAACTAGAGAGTGGATAGGTACGTTTTTGGTAGTAAAATGGCTTCTTTCCCATATACTAGGAAATAAGGGGAGGTCCCAAGGGATGGTTTCTGGGTAACACTGCCAACCCACAAGTCATTGGTTAAAGCATTGTGTCAGTTACTTTTGTGTGACAACAAGGTTTTCTTGATAATTCGGATTAAGTTTTTTTTTTGTTGGCTCTGCTAAATCGTTTCCTTGGGGATAATAATTAGCTGAATGTTTCAAAGAAATACCATTTTCAAATGAAAAATCATATATCTTCAAAGATGAGAAATAAGTGGTATTATAAAAAATGAAGGAGGTTGGACCGTCGAACCTGGTTAAGATGTTTTGATTAATGAAAGATATTACCTCTTGATCATTGATTTTTCATAACAGGATTGCCTCCACCCACCTTGTGAAGTAATTTGTAGCTCTGAAGATGTACTTATGTTGTTTCGATGAGTGTGACACAATCTCCCCAATGAAATCTAGCCTCCACTACTAAAAAGGTTCTTCCACAGTTATATACTAGGGTGTGAAAACTGATCAAGATTCTCTTCTAGTGCAATTTTTGTAGATTGAGAATTTTAGAGCATATGCATGGGAATCCTCGAAAAGGGTAGACTAGTAGAAACCACCTCTCATGATTTTATGCATTGTGGTATCATCGACATAATGACCCCCTGTTGGCCCATCGTGGAGTGCCTTTAACACCCTTTGGGATTTGTTGGACTCTAAGCATTTGAGTAGCATGCCATTGTGGTGTTTATGAAACAAATTTCCATATATCAACTGATAAGATATAGCTTTGAGCCTCACAACCCTTTTCTCTTTCACACACAAGGTAGGAGGTAGGGTCCCTTATCCTAAATATTGCTTCATATCAGCATACTAAGATGAAGAGTCATGTTCTGACGTGATGGTTCTTTGGTACATCTTGATCTCATGGTCCTAACCTTATAATTCTTTATTTTGCTAGTCTACGACTTCAACGACTAGTTTACATAACCCATGCCCTTTGACTGTGTGATTCGGCTTGAACTCCAAGTCATATTCCTAGAGGAATGTAATCTGGTTAGCTCTTCGTTCACCCAACTCTTTTTGGATTAACAATGACCTAACAGTAGGATGGGGAACGAACACTTTCACGTGATTCTTCAAGATGTAGGGTCGAAAATGTTTAATCGCTCTGTAGATTTCTTATGCCTATTTATCCATGTCTGGGTAGTTAATCTCTGAACCTTGTAGTTTGGTACTCATGAAGGATATGTTCCACTCATCATAGTCACCATCATTCTATGTCAACACAACACCTAGGGATGAATTTAAAGAAAAAGTATATAAAATGAAATCTTTGCTACAATCTAGGCTATATAGGGGGCTTCAACGATTTCCTTCTTGATATGGTCAAATGTTTCATTTTATTCGTGATTCCATTTGAACCTCATGTCCTTATTTATCATATTTTTTAAGGGCTTAACGATCTGAGAAAAATCAAAGATAAACTTGCGGAGGAAGTTGATTTTACCTAGGAAATAGTGCATACATTTCTTAGTACTTAGGAGTAGGATTGCACAATAGATTTCACGCATTCAGGATGAACAATTATTCTATTTTTGGTTACAATATGTCCAAGAAGTTTTCCTTCAGATACTACGAATGCGCTTTTCTTGGGATTCAATGATATCCTATACTTTCTGAAACATTCAAATATTTTTTCTAGATTGTGGAAGTGATATAAATGCTACACTAAGAATACTATGACATCATCCAAATACACTACCACGCTTTGATCAATCAGATCTTTGAAAGAAATTTTAATTTCCCTTTGTAACATGGATCTGACATTAATAAGGCCAAAGGTGATGCATTGAAATGCAAAATGTTCCCCACTTCGTTCTGAAAATTTTCTTGAAATGATATGGTTCGACAACTAGAACCTAGCTATAGCCGAAGAAACCATCTAGTAAGCAAAACATTGTAGATCCATATATTGTTTGAAGAATTTGTTCCATAGAGGGGACCATATAGTTGTCTTTATTTGTAGGATGGTTTAAATTTCAGAAATCAATGCATAACCAGATCTCACTAGACTTCTTCTATACGAGGATTATATTTGAGATCCAAGTGGAGTGTTTGACTTTAAAAATAGTACACGCATCAAGAAGATTCTTCAGTTCCTTTTGAATAATGGGTTCCAGCATGGGATGTACTTTCCTTAGTTTCTATTGGAATGAATTGACCTCCTCTTTAATATGTATCACGTGTTGGAAAATTTAGGTTTCGTATGTCTTCAGGTCATCGCACGTCTAGGGAAATATGTCCTGATACCTTCTAAAGAGACTGATGAATGCTTGCCTCTCATTCGACAAACATCCAACTCCTAGATTGATAAAATTGGGTTCAACGTTTGTCCCAAGATTTATTTTCTCATGTGAGAGTGTGGAACTTTGAGTCTTAGTATTTGGGGGGCTTTGAAAATGGTTTTGCAAATCGAATAATTTTTCCAACGTAACAACACCCTTAGGCATGGGGTTTCCCTTACACTTTTTAGATTCTACTTGTAAGGATATGCCATGCTCTTCCTCATATATCGCCACATCTTTGAACATGTCCTAATTAGACATAAAATCGAGTATACGTTGATCATCATTGAAAACATGCAAATTCGTTACAATTTCCAAAAAAATAGGTTTATAAACATCTCAATAGAAAATCCATCTCTCAAAAGTCTAAACATAGTTGCAGCATTAGCTAAAGTGTTAGAAGCGGAATTACTCATTCTAGGGACAAATTTAATCCCAAAAGCCTTAAAGGAAGAAACTAGGCACCATACCTCTTGTTGGTAGTTCTTTAGATGTGGTGATAGACAATGAATAGTATTTCGTACCTACCTTACAAGGATTTTAGAGTCACCGATCACCTTTAAACATTTAACTTTAAGATCGAGTGCTTTCTTGAGACTAAGGATGACTACTTGGTACTCTACGATGTTGTTAGTTCACCGAAATTCTAACCCACAAGAAATTAAAAAATTGTTTTTTTGGGGGTCCATCAGAATATAGCCAGCACTTGCTCCATCCTGAATCTTAGACCCATCATAATATAAGGTCAAAATTTCATTCCTATTTACGTATATGTTGAAATTATTTACATCTATAGTAGGGATTTCATTAGCACTAACTGGAGGGCACGGAATGAGTTCCAGCTATGTATCTGGTGGGATAGGTGACGAAATAGCTTCATAACACCCAATACTCGTCTCTAGAATGTACATTCCCAAATCTTCCTAAGAAAAACTAATTGGTTTGTTTGGAGCTTCCATATTAGTGACTGTGTGCTTCATATATGGTTTTCTATTGAACCTAATCTGGTTTTTCTTACCCTTGTAAGGAAGCCATAAGTGGGACCAATCAGTTGCAAAGTATCCCTGTAACTTACTTGACTAGTCCCTAGTAAGCAAAAGTCCATACACGTATGGAATGTCAACAACCACTATGTGAATGCACTGATGCACTCTAGAATTAGAAGATAACCTGATTATCACATTTTTCTATTTCTCCCACCACAAGGACTTGAGTTATATGTAATTGAATTATTTTGGTGTTTGTCTTCTCAGGTTGAGTGTTGTATTTTTTACAATCTTATAAAGGCATGACATTAGTTGATGCACCTCAATCATCGAGGAAATTGTGCATGTTGTAATTGAAGACTTCAAATTTTAGAAGAATTGAGGGAATTGAATCTCTTAAATTTGCATTTGCAACATTGAAAAAATATAGGAGGTTGATTGAAGTTTTGGGCTAACCATGTGAGATAGCCTTCGAGGATGAGGAAGGCCTGTTGGTTGAGGGTGAGGTAGAAAAGGCTTTAGTAATTAATTCTTGCTGGCTAGCTATCTTGGCATTCTCATAAAGTGAAATGTTGGTTTGTGTCTTCTTCATGTCTTTTATGATGTTGTAACCCAAATATGATGTCACAGTTTCCTCTTTGGATACTTGAGGAGTAGAAGGGGATTGCACGGACTTAACTGAGGTTTATGAAATAGGGGAGTTTCCTTTACCACTTACTGAAGTACATTTTGGAGTCTGTTTGAATGAATTCTTAGGAGTAGAGGTTGATTTGAGTTGTTTATAGGAAGGATTCTTGTTAACGATGCATTTTTCTCCTCCAGGGCTTTGCTACCAACCCATTACTCCTTAGGTTGTATGTAATTGGTGGCTTAGGGGAAGGGATGTGTCCTATGTTGGCTTCTTGGATAGATTGGACTTCTCCAACACATAAGCTAACATAACATGTACAATGATCCAAAGACATATCCACTAATGATGGATGGTGGACCCATAACTTGATGACTGTTAGTATGATCATAGCCATCATACATAATGATCTCTGTATAATCCTAAAATCACATCTCAGATGGAAGAAACTAGATCTAGGTTCTTCTATCTCGTTCACACTATGAACCAATGTACGAGTCTAACCATGTGAATCAGTGAGATGAAGTCGAACATGGTAGACACCATATGATTACCAGCCAATGATATAAGCCATTAACTAACATGAGAGAAACGATTGATGATGTTAATGGCTCTCAAGGTACTCAAGTACAATCTGTATGGTGTGAGTTGATGTCGAGAACCACACATAATATTTTGGTCGAAGGCCAATGATATAGACCTATCGATGAGACTGAGGAAACTTGCCATTGATGTATGCAAGCACCAAGGTACCAATTGGTGTTTCTAAATCAACTTCCAGGATAATGTGGTGATGTCAACAGGAAGGGACCCATCGCAGGAGGGCCTTGATGTATCCTCAATCAATGACATGAAATGGGTATGATGATTGAGATATAATTATGCTAATATGGACCTAGGTCAAGCAAGGAAAACATGGAATTCTAGCTTAAGAGTATTGCAATAGATATAAGCTGAATGACTTCTCTTGAACACATCGGCGACACTGAATGGAGTTGGAATCATTAACCTAAAACCAAAATGGAGGCTTTGTGAAGGTACAATGAACTGAAAGATAAGAATATTACCCAACCCAACATCCACGGAGATGAAGTGGAGGAGTTTCGTGTTCAAGAAAAACTTGCTACCATTAACAAATGTAGTACCTTGTTTTCCCAAATTCCCCAACCATATTGGTCAGTACCTCTTTATTTTTTAACACACTTGAAGAGTATAACATATGCTTGTTCTATAAGTTCATCCTTCCAATGAATCCATTTGAGTATATTTAACGAACCCTAAGAAGCAGTGGTTTGGCCTCGTCATGTTCAACAATTCCATCATTGTTGATGTTTTAACGAGTCCAGCGAGGGTGAAAAGTTCACTTCCTTTTCATGTTTAGAGAGTTTGAAAAAGAGGTGAAAAATAAAACTCCATATGTTCCTTTTCATAGGTAGCCCCTTATGTCTGAAAAGGCAAAAAAATACCCAAGAGAACCTCTTATCCATGTTTGACTAAGGTATTTCTTTTCATAGTTAGTATATCTTAGTTCGGAAAAGGAGAAAATTTATATTGAGTAGACATCTTTTTATTTACCTTTACAAGTTCAAAAAGAAAAGTGCTCGACAATATTTTCATGTTTTGGCAGTCTGAAAAGAGCTAAAAGAGGACTCCTCCTAGAGGAACGAGTGGTATAAAGGGTAGAAAATGGTTCTTGTCATGGTGGAATTGCTCAAAACATCTAGAGGTTAAGAGGTAGGCTAACAAGACCACTCATCACAATTGTTTCTCAGGAAAGGGTAAAACTGAGTGAAAGCATATGATCGACCAAGTAGATGGTGACTATGGAAGGAGAAAACCAAGGCTCATCTAGAAAAAACAGGCTCATAAAAATGAAAATCACAAGGGATAAAATGGGAATGGTTTCTTTTTAGAGAATCTTTAAAAATGGGAAACTATGCTTGAAATTAGTTTTCATGCCCTCGACATAATGACTCAATTCGAGGTACATGACCCCCAAGATTCATTTCATTCACCTAAGTAGGCTATAGGGTACTAACAGGTGGATGGGAGAATGTTCATTTACAATATCAAGTGAAAGACTCGACTTGGAATTTACGAGATCTAATCAAACACTCTAATTAAAATGGGATTTGTTTCATTTTCTAACGAGCTTGACATAGGAAAATAACTATGCTCATAGGAACCTATTTCATTTTTTAACAAGGTTGGCATAATAAAAGAACTATTGTCATAAGAGCTTGTTTCATTTTTTATCGAGTTTGACACAAGAAAAGGAACTCTACTCTGATCCTAATCATGGCCTCTGAGAGACTATGGCTTCCAAGAGGTTCTCATTAGATGGAAGAACAAAAATATGGAAGGGATACATATCAAAGGATGCAATGCAAATATCAGGCTCCAATGCCCCCAGTAAATAATTCACCATATCACCTACTAGATCTAGGTTGAAGGAAGTTGAGTAGACAATGAGAGAAACATCTTCAATAATAGGTATGTGAATGGGACAGGATGCCACATAATTAACCTATGGCGGGGAAGATACCACTTGCATATAACGACCATTTAGGGATGTTGGTTGATTGGAATCAAATTAGGACCAATGAATGAAATATGGTCAATGGTCATGACTCTTCCTTCATGCAGGAAACACATCACATGAAAGAGTGAAGAAACAAGAGCTCCCAAGACATAAACATAGTCATGCCCAAGGAGTAAATTAAAATCCAAAGTATATTTGGGTGTCGTCATATTGATATAGATAATATTTCCTCCCAAAGTAATAGGAAAATTAAGAAGGATCCATAACAATTGACTAGTTCCTCTATTTAAAGCCAAAAGATTCCAGGTAATGGGCACAAGCTATGGAGAACCTAAAAATTTTCAAGTAGTTGAGGACAGAATACTAACAAATGTGTCTTCGTCTATGATTTTTCTAGGTACAACCACATTATAAGCCTGTATTATGATCTGGAAGGGCACATAAGGAGGAAGACGATATCCTGCCAGTTGACTGCAATCACAGGAAGTGGCCATGCTACTTGGAGGGGTAATCGTGGGAATGGGAGAATCTATCTCCAGAATTGAGGGAATGGGATGATTTACCCCTATTCCATGGGAATGGAAGAACTATCCCCTAGTTCATTAGAACCTGAATAAACGAGAAGAACCTAAGCGATATGGACTTCACTCTCTACAAGAAAGATACGATCAACTGAAGGTGGAATCGATTCAACCATATTTGTAACTAATGGTTGGTTAGGAAAAAACACATGGGATTCACATTCAGATAGAGTGGGATTGATTGCATTCAAATTCTAATCAATCACTTAATCAACTAGTGGAGGATTGGGAGAAAGCTTCCAATAACCAGCTGGAAGTCATGGCTGAGAAGTTGTAATGTTTTACAAAAATTTTAAGGCTTCATCCATATAAGGACAAAGGTGACTAGGATGATTCCCTTCACACAACTTACATGGAAATTTGACTTTACCCTTTTTCCCATGGAACTTACTATCACTAGTTGAGGGTTTGTCACTAGCGTGATCTGCAGAAACTGACAACAAAGGTCGATATGAGCCTATGGACAACACTTCTAGTACCTTTGGAATACCGAGACAATATGTAATAAGGTCATGACCCTTAAATAACATGCAAGAGAATTTAACTTTACGAGTATTATTAGAATATTTGTCCATACTAGTTGCCCCTATAGCAATGGTTTCTTAGTTTCCCCTGTGCTTATTTTTCTTCTTCTTCTTAGCTTCCTGGTCACTAGAATCAAGAATTTCAACAGGAGAAGAGGAAGAAATGGATGAAGAAATAATAGGTGAAGAAGGAAAAGTGTCAATTTTAGTATCAACATGAGGTTGATGTTGTTCATGTGGAGGAGAACTCGGTTGAGAATCTGTTTGGACATTCGGAACAATAGGGGTCAAAAATAACCAAACTAGGAAACCAATGGTAAATTTGGGAAGGGACAAAATTGCCATATAAGGAGCACAAATATTTCCAAATGAAGGAAAAGGACTAGGATTCCCATCAGAGGGGTTCCCTTGATTGATAGATTTTGAAACTATTTCCATTAGCCTCAATCCTAAGATTAACTATGGAGTTGTTCCATAGGGAGGATGTTGTTCCATGGTAAGTTAATTAATTTTATAAATTAAATACACAACCAAAACAAAGGGGTAACTAAGCATAAAGTTTTACCAAGAAACCGTGAACTACAGTATAAACCTTGGTGATCCAAGGACTTAACGTACGTGTGGGAAATCTCACTGAATGATGTGTTCGGTTTATCATGGTGTACAAGGTGGCCAGCTCAGTTTCCTATTGTGATGATAACAACCTATGGTGGACTTCCAAAATATACTCAACGGTATGTGGAAACGCAATCAGTAGTAATTTTTTCTAATAAATAATCATTTGATGAGAGCATTCCCATATACTTATCATGGGTGGAGCACCACCAATATACCTGGAGCTTCACGGAGTACGATCCTATACACTTACAAATATGGAATGGGATATCACCCCTGGGATGCAATGCTGTAAAACAATGAAAACTCCTACATTTAATGACACCATAACATGTCACTAGCCTAGACCTCTATGTGTTTGCATCAATGTTACAAATTCTCCTTTGGTTGATTAAGTAAATTTTAAGTTGATCTTGAATTAAGTTTCAATTTTATGGCTCACCACGAATTCACCTAAATTTCCTAGAATGAAAATCTAGCATGAGGAAATGGAATATTTCTCTTCAATGAAAATCTAGCTAAGGAAGGGAAGAGACAAACAATATGCAACATAGAAAATGCAACAAACAAGATGCTCAATACAATTCCATTTTCATGCAACTATTCTTAAATCAATGTAGATGCAAAACCCTAAATGCCAATGCAATATTTTTTCTTTTCACCACACTTAATTTTTGAAAATGAGGAAAACTAAGATGTAAAGTCTAATCACTGATTCAAATGCACTTTTCATAATGAGGACTAGAACAATAATTCATCCAAGTGATCAATGATACAAAAAACAAGTTTACAAGCAACCTAATGATAAGAACAAAGAAAAATCAAAACCAATTCTTACCAAAGGCAATCAAACACAAATGCAAACCAAATGGAGGCTTCAAAGAGACCACAAGACACTCAAGACTCAGGGAAGGTTAGCTGGAAGTAGGTTGATCAAATAAACACTTATAAAATAAGGAAAAATTTGCGCAACAACAGGGGTCAACACAGGTGCAAACGAGGCACCAGTGCTTTGCAACACAGGCATAGAGAGGGCCCAGGTGGGGTGCAATGCTCTGTTAGTAGACTAGGGGGTGCTTTGGTCATGGGAAAGAGGAGTCTGACACAAAAATTGCAAACAAGACTCAATGCAATCACTTCATAGGTCTTTCCTTGGCTGGTTAAAGCAGTAAAGGTATATGAAAGATGTGAGTCAAACACAACAGACAAATAAACCAGAAAGGGAATACATTGATCCCCAGTTTGGCCGCTAATTTGTTATGTAGGATTTATGATTGTGCACACAGGTATCTCCCCTAGGTTTGGTGGCTAACATAGAACAACATAAAGACAAGGGACCCAATGTTTTCCTTAAAGTAGGTAGATGAAGGGATGAAACCTACTTGGAATCTATAGTATGTTTTGCTCCTTCTTTGTCTTGAATGCTCCAATCCTATCTCTAGCTGCCAAAATTAGAACCTGGACAACCAAACAACATAAGAAAAGAAACTATGAGATGTATATAGCATCATATATCTACTTCATTCAATAGATCAACATGGTATTGAAATATATGAAATAATGACATCACATATAGGAAAACAAAGAACTATTTGTATCGGTATAAATGGAGTTAGTCACAACCATAAATAGGTGTTGATCTTAGAGAAGAGTTCCTCTAAGTTGTTGACTTGTCCTTCCTTTGTCACAAAGTGTACCTTTAATGACCCCAAATTCATGAGAGAATAACTCTCACAACAACAACATAAGGGTAGAATCACTCTCCAAAATCCAACCCCTTGAATATGGAAGGCTGTAAATATATGAAGGAGTGAGGTAAGTTAGGAGTCCTTATCCTTTTGAAATTATCTTCGGATTGAGATCCACTCTCGATGGGAGGATGACATAGAAGGATAAGGGATGGAAAATCCATGGTGGGATAGGATAGGATTCAAAATTTTTATCTAAGGTAAATGGTTACAACAGATATTGGAAGCTTCTATAAATGGAGGCTTCAGGATTCTCTCTCCTTTTCCCAGATATCTAGAACCAATGCAAGTGCAAAGAGGAGCAACCTGTAGGTGATTAATGCATGCAACAATGGAGCAACATGTAGGTGAACACTGTCTAGAAAGAGGCCAGGATGCATTGGTCCTAAAACTGGCTCAGATGGTGCAGTTTAGGGAAGAAACTATGGGGAATGAGAGAGTCATTCATAAGGCTTTATGAAATTATGATGTAAAGGGGGAATAACATGTTGATTGATCCATTTCAGAGGCTAATTGATTAGATGAGACAAAATAATCTATAAAACAATAGATTGTGTATGTTCATAGTTCAAAGAGACATAAAGATAGAATGTTGACTGAAATTGCATAATATGTAGTGAAAGAATGATTGGAATGAAAGATTATGCAATTTTGAGGGGAAGGAGGCAATGGTTGAGCATTGTAACTACACAATGTGCAGTCCTTAGAAGAAGCGACTACACATTGCATAGTTATAAGAGGTTAAAATTCATAACTGGAGCTTACGACTGTGCAATGCAAAGTTCAGAGGGGCTAATAGGGTCTAAGTTGGTTGGGTAGAAAATATTCAGGAATTTGACTAAGTGTGGCTCTAGTGAGGTATATATGAAACCAAGGTAAGACTTGAACATGATCACACACTTAGAACAATCTAAAACATAACATTAAAGACTCAACACTCAGAATCAAAATGATCCCCTTAATATGATGGAAAAAAAACATCCTCCTCCAAGTGCAACACTTTGGATATGCTTTGCGATGACAATGACGAAACCAGTTTAAAAGTGATAAAGACTTTGGGAATACATCTAATCAATGTCTTTATAATGGATAGGACAAAATAGTGTAGGAGAATTCATCAAAACAAACATTCAATAATGTAATAATGAATCCCTTTGACTGAATACGACACTTCCCTAACCACAAGATGAAACTTACCAAAGTAAGAGGAAAGTGCAAATGACACTTGCAAAGGCTAAAATAAAGTAAGAGAGGCACATGACATATTGAAGATAACATTAAAATGACACTCTTTAAAATGAAAGAAAGAAGAAAAGACAGTCACAAACATGAAATGACACTTGCAAATATAAAGGTGTGTCGAAGCTACAAATAAGAAAACCCACTAAAATAGAAGTACAATCGAAATCGAAGTGAGGAATACTATCAATGAAGTGTGTGCACTCATTGTCAGAAATCATTTCATAATACATGATGCTTATGCATTACATAGTCACTATCACTAGTGATTGTGTAAGCCTTACCTTCAAGAGTTGCGCAATTCTTATATAAGATTGCATAGCAAGATGTGTGTTTGTGAATTCATCAAAGACAGAACATGTGTGATCAAGTGACTTTAACACTTAGGAGAATACTTCATACTTTGAACAATCGATTGCAAGATTCTTAGTAGGCTCCAAAATTCAAGTGTAAGAAAAATTTTGGAGGGTGTTTGTCGCAGCGAAAATACTACCCTAAAAAGTTTAGTTATTTCAGACAAATTTCTCTTTATGGTAGCTTATAAAAAATCATTTCCAAGGTGATCAAAATGATACTTAATCCAAAGAGTGAATTCAGTAGAACATTTTGGTTTCCATAAAGGTAGACTAATTCATGAAGTAATTGATTTGGCTCAAGAAGCCATTCATACAATTAAAAAAAAATTATTCCTACAATTGCACTAAAAATTGATCTCTCCATGGCATACAATTTAGTATCTTGGAATTATTTAATTCAATTAATCCTTGAAGTGGGATTTTAATTACCTTTTTCTAAATGGATTACAGGCTATGTGATTGCTTCATTTGTCGTATTAATAAGTGCAACATTTTATGAATTATTTATACCTACTAGGTGCCTTCATCAAGGTTACTCTCTTTCACCTTATAGGTTTTTACTCATAGTTAAATGCCTCAATCATACTATCTTTGAAGTGATAAAAGAAAATTCAATTATGAGTCCTAATTGGTAGGAGTATTTACCTCACTTATTTACATTATGTTGATGATATTCTCAGTTTTCTACTTTTTAAAAGGGATTTAATGACTAGTTCTAAATAAGATCACTAACAACTTCTATGGTGCAACCAGGATTGAAATAAATCTACATAATTTAGAAATATGCTTTCCACTGATGGATGCTAACATCCATGTACAATTATTTGTATGTTTGGTTTTCCTTCTTATGATTTTAAGAAATGTTTCAAGTACCTTGGATACAATAATAAGCCTAATAAATATGGAATCACATATTGGAAATGATTGTTTTTAAATGTGGAGAAGCATATAAACTTCTTATGTAACATGTGGATCCAAAAGGCAATGGGGTATGGACTAGTTCTCAATAATCTATTCCTTGTAGAGATCTTAGTATATTAGCACCTCTTGTCCTTGATTTGAAAGGGAATCCTCAAAACAATGCTATTTTAATTATTTGTGGAAAGGAAATTTGGAGCCTCTATGGTCCCACCTAATCAAGTTGAACCAAAAATCTACCCCTAAATACCTAGATGACTGAGGGATAAGAGAATATTTTACATTTCTAAAAATTTGTGGTAGAAAAACCTCCTTGGGGTTTTATAACCATCTACATCATGTGGTGATGCTTCCTTGTTTCTAAATATATCTCATTGGGATCGATTATGGACTAAATAATAAATTAGTAAAAATAAAAATAAACAAAAATCTTTTATATAGTGGAAAGATCTCACCCTATCTTTTCCTATAGTGGGGAAACATTTAGTGTCAAAAGTGGGGTCCGGGTTCTAGGCTTGTAGTGGAGAAAATGTGCTAGTAGATTGTGGTCAAAATGTAGTCCTTCCCAACAATGTAATCCTTTTTCTACAAGAGAAGAACATTTATCCTCTCAGTAATGTTGAAAATATGGGAGCTACATTGATGTAAGATTAAGGATAGTTTTTGACCTAGAAGCTTCGAGTAGATGCAATTTGGCAGCATCATTGGAAATTATCATTTTTTTAGCAAAATAAATATTGGGTTAGACAAGTATGGAAATCACAACATAGTTTTGGTGTATAGTCTCATAGGTGGACATTACATAGCTTAAGTTAGGCTACAATTCTTTGTGGTAAATTGACTCATCATCAAAGAAATGGTGGTAAAAGAAATTATGGAAATTTATATCCCTATGGAAATATATTCATCTTTTCCATCTTATTCTTACACTAAAAAAATCCTTGTGATTAGCTTCTTGTTTAGCTCCCTTCTTTGGTTCCACTATTTTTCCCCACCTTTTTTGAAAAAATCATTACTATTTAATGGGATGGCATTATTTTGGGAAATTTTCCCCAATCATAGCCAATTGGCACTAAATATTGTTGACTTTAGCATTGATGTAAATGCCCAGTTTAAACTTTTCTTTAGCTCCTTATGTAGCTTCACGTATAGCTTCCTATGTAATGTACTATTTTTCTCCTAATTATGGAATTGATTATTAGGGTAGGCTATGGTTGGAGATATGAAATTTCATGGAGTGATTTCATAGATCTTTTCAGATTTCGTATCACTATGTATGATCCAATGTTACTGGGAGATACAATTATGCCTATTATTGTGTTTGATCAAAATTAATATTAAGATTGTTTAGACTTATTTAGGAGCATTGCTTGTTACTAGTGGCAGTGTTCAAAATTCTTTAGCAGCATTGTTTATTACTCATTGTCACCACATCCATGAAAGAGGAAAATTTTTTATGCTTCAAAAGTTGTTGGAAATGTGGGAAGTTATCATCAAGGGGGAGTTTAATGTAATGAGATCTTCTTCCATAAATCTTCCATCTCGCTAATCATTATTAAAGGGGGAGTGTTAGAATATTTCACTTTGGAAGGTAATAATATCTAGGTTATGTCAAACGAAACTCTAACTTTATGTGTAATAGAAGACCTAGAACCCAAGTGTTATGTGATGACATGTGGGAAGTATTTTGGAGGTTGAAACTTCAGAACTCCTCCATAAATTGTTTTGGAGAAAGGTTATGATGAAAGGTGATTTGATGTGTTCGCGCATGGTCAAGGGTACTAATAGAACCAAGGGTGTAGAGCAAGGTTGGCACCTAAGTCTTGTGGAGAAGATTGAAGGTCAAGGATTTCAGAACTTCCCTCTAAATTAATTTTGAAGAAAGTTATAATGTAGGGAGTGTTATCACCATAGAAATGTTCACCTAGCCATTTCTAACTAGGTGAATTGAAATACGACATATAGGATTAATTTTACCATAGTAAAATCACTTTCACCATGGAAAATAATTTACTAAACCTTTTTTATTAAATTATTTCTGATTAAAACAAAAAAAAATCCCATGAGATTAATTGAATAAATCATTATTTATTTAATTTTCTTTAGGAATAATTATTGAATCATTGCTTGATAATTATTCCTTGTCACATTTGACTAAATCACCTAGGAATAATTAAATAAATCACTATTTATTTATTATTCTTTAATTTTATTATTGGAATAATTGTTAAATCACTATTTAATAATTATTTCAATTACACCATTTTTAATCCTCGCGAAATAATTAATAAATAATTTTATTTGTTAATTATTTCTAAATAAAGATATTTGACCATTTTGAATATCTTTTTCCCTCTCCAACAAATATAATAAAATATTCCTAATGGTTAGATCTTGATTTGGTCAATATTATTTTATTATTTTCCATTTTCGATATCAACCCAATACTTTGTTATAAATAAGAGAGTTTTCCACTCATTCTTCACCATGATCATTATCATCGTCACCACTATTGTCTTCTTGCATTTTAGCTCCCACTTGAGGTTTACACATTGTTTTGGTTTTTTCACACATTAAGAGAGAGAATCAATTACTGAAGCATCAAAGACATCGAAGGACTCGTCCCATGAATGGGGATTTGTAAACCATTTTTTAGATCTCGTTTACCAGGAGTTATCAATAAAGAGTATTATTGATTTAAAATTTTATATCTAAGACTTTTTTGATCCATAATGTAGATATAAGTCTTTAGAATTAATCGCATAGTTAGGATTTGGTCGATGTTTCAAACCAACTAATGTGGTTCATCCTTAGGACAAGGTGAGAAACCAATCTACCTAAAAGAATAAATAGCATGGATGCATCATTGCTAACTCTGGGCAATGATGCATCCATGCTATTTATTCCTTTAGATTGATTTATTTCTCACCTTGTCCTGAGGATGAACCGCATCAGTTGGTTCGAAACGCAGACCAAATCCTAACAATGTGATTAATTCGAATGATTTAAAATTCTTTGCATATTGGGTTATTACATTGGATATATATTGTTGTTTGTTTTTTTTATCGAATATGTATTTTTGTTGCAGGTTTTTTGTGTTTTATTATTGTAGATATCAAGCATAAGCAACCACAAATTATTTTTTGGGTCACTTGTCACTAGTGACTTATGTGAGATTTTTTTGGTACACCTTACAACAAACTTCATACTAACCAATGGCATCTCCACTAGTGTAGTAATTCAGTTCTTCTGTGACTGAAGTTTCAGTAAATGTTAGGGTTTTCTACAACTATTTTTAGCCTCTCAATTTCTATTTATATTTTTCTTTCCTTTTTTGTCAAAATTTTAGATTCTAGTGGTTTTTTGGTTCTTTCCACAGGTCACAGGTACGAGCTGAGCATGAGACAACAAAATATATGTGAGATCTGTCGACCAAGAGTCCCAGGAGAAAAACACACTTTTCAGCCCCAGATCTTCATTACAGAGCGCACTTTTTGGCCAATTATTTGTGTTTTCCACTATTTACAGGTCAGTACCTATGTTTTGGAAGTTTTCCAAGAATATTTTAGAATTTTTTAGACTTTCCGAGAGTGTTGTGTGTGGAGCGGGAAGGATTTATTATCTTTGTTTCAGTCTCCCTTAGGGCTATATTATTTTAGTTTTTCTCTTTGAGGATGGAATAATCCCCCTAGGGTTTAGGGTACACCTCCATCTTTTTAGGAAGATATTGGCTAGGTGAGGTGTTTAGGGTTTTAGCATTTTTAGCCACTAATTTTCAAAGTCTGATCCAATACTTTACAACACTTGTGGATAGGTTTATTTCACCTTTTCTCCCCTTAGAGTTTGAGTTTTTCCTTTACGATCCCATTGAGAATCCTAGGTTTTGGAGCTTCATACCTATCCTTTACAGCATTTGTCACCTATGATTTTTATTGTGTGTATGCACCATTTACAACCAATTAATGCCTCTACATCTCAATCCCTTTCATATTAGGTCTTTTAGGAATTTTATGTGTCTTTGAGTAGCTTGTTTGCCTTCTCTTGCTTAGCTGCTTGATAGACATTTTGGTTGAGGTTTTGTGTGCTTGATTGGCTATTTAGTTTTTTGTCCATTTCAACATTATTTATAGTATTTCAACACTTTATTTTCAGCAGCACATGGCATCATAAAACACTTGACGCATCATTTTCACACACACACCCTAAGCGAACATGAGCTTGGTTAACACTAGCAAGCCAAGACTTGAAACACTACACCTTAATCATTTAAAATACATAGGTTAAGCCCACTTGGCCACCAGGGCCAAAGAACCTATGTAGTTTAGTTGTAGGATCAATGGGATAGGCTTCCAATAACAACCATTGATCATTTACATTGAGACATAGAATTTGACATATTAGGGAGCTTAAAATGCTTTACCATCCCATGGTCCAAAGCCAGAGTGCGTCAAAAACCCGATTCAAAGGGGGTTATGCTAAGTCATCATGCTAGAGGTTATCCTCTAAGCTAACCAACACATGGCAAGGAATCTCGTGCAATGGATGATCATCAAGAAGCTCAAGACTCGACCTCCTGCGTGGGACAAATTTAACCATAGTGACTGATCTTAGGAAAACGCCCTATAGGACTAGTTATGGGAAGCAGTTGGTTCTCCACCATACCTTTCTCTCGATAACTTTCATTGTGGGGATCAGAATCCATCAAGTAAGAATTTGTTTGGAAGGTCATCTGAAATAGTAGATTTAGGATTGTTTGAGGATTTATATCACCTATAGGCTAGAGGTATTTTTCTTTGATATGACGTGCTTTCTTGTATTAGAGTACCATCATTAATATAGTTAGTTTACACTTGGCACCACTACACCAGGTGTTTGCTTGATGTTTGTTGCTCTTTTTCTCCTATCATCAACGTTTATTCCTTAGATTCATCATTTTCCTTACATCATTGTGCCCCTAGGCATTTGTCATGGATAATTTGAGGCCTTCACTCTCAGTTTACTATTAGGACATATTACTCCTCCCCGTCAAGTTAGAGTACATACTCCCAGTCCTCCATTGAGTCCTTATTCTAACTATGGCTCCACTGATTATTCCAGTTATTCCTTTGATTCCATGTCTTCTCAGCCTCATATTGTCACCATGTCAGGCACCCACATGGGTGCGGGAAACCAAGGTGGTAACCCCACAAGAGGAACCTCCACTGGTATGGTCACTCCTACTCCATTGCTTCCTTTTATGGGTGGTTTGAGTCTCTCTGATTTCAGCCAACTCATCAATGATCCTCTTCTCCATGACCCCAATTGGGCAGCTATGACTACTAAACTCCCTTCTGACATCCCCAATTCTGAAGGTAATCATGGAGAAGATCCCACAAAGCATGTTTTCTCATTCCATATGTGGTGTTCATCTATTTCTATCACTAAAGACTCCATTTCTCTTTGCATTTTCCAATACACTCTTACTAGAGCTTCTGCTAAGTGGTATGTTGATAAACCTAGAGCCACTCATTCCACTTTTGAAACTCTAGCCAGAGAATTTCTAGCCTATTTCCAGTTACCTCTCTGTTATGACACACATACTAAAATATTGACTCATTTCTGTCAAACTTCTGCCACTCACCTATTTGGCCATCTTCAGGAATGGCGTAGAAGGAGGAGAATATAAAAAGCTACTAAATTTGAAGATCATGCCTATATGGATTGGTTCCTCGGATCACATTTGGCGCTCATTGCTAAATATGTCACTTCTCACTTCCCTCAATCTGAGGAAGATGTGCTCCAAGTAGCCTTGAAATTTGATCTACTCTATGCCTAGTTAGGTTATGTTTATATTATCATTCCCGATCTGCCTTGGCCTGGTGCTGCTAATGCAGTAGGGGCATCTCATGTTGTTGATGGTATGGTTGGATCCATTTCACACTCTCAACTTCAACCATATTCTCCACCTCCAATGATTTATGGTTAACCCCTAGGGGGGCAGTTTCTCGTACACCTATCCTTCCCCCAATCTTCACATGGAAACTCTTATCGAGGTTCCAACATGTCATATGCATATCGACATCTAAATCAACAAATTAAAGGGCTAGTTGTTGCTCCACCTATCTATCCAAATGTTTCCCCATCTCCTTATTATTCGTATTCACTGCCTAATGCTCTAGCCCCACCGACACCAACACCCCAGCCCCCCATGCCTCCTCCACCTCTGCCACAACAACAACCTCCTCCACAAGGTCAACTATATTCTTAGTAGAGCACAACCAATCCGCTAAACCCTAAGAAAAGGAACACGGGGAAAGTTAACCGAAATCAACAATCTCAAGGTAATCAAGGTAACCAAGTTCCACCACCTAACACACCTCAAGGAAACTAGCCTAATCCCATAACCCAGCAATAGGGTGGCTAGACCAAGAAAAAAAAGGCTCTTTATATGAACAAATGTTATTCCTTTTTCGGCGCATATGGCCATTATACTCATGAGTGTCCCATTTTACCTTTTCAATGGGAAGCTCAAGCAACTTCTTTTAGAGGACCGTAGCCAATAGCTCCTCCTCCTCCTCCTACTTTATCTCAACCAACTATGCTCACCAATACTTTTCCTCACCAAGGATATCTCGCTACTCAACCTACACAAGGTCATGTAGATCCACCACCTCCACAATCTAGTCACAACGATTATCAGGATCTTATGATGAATTCTGACGCAGTCAACACTGAACAAGTCAACCTTCGGACTCAATCATGCTAATATGACAAACCACCCACTAAGTCAACAACTGAGTCCCAACCCCAAGTTTCCACTGAGTCTCTGTCATCATCAAATGGTACTTTACAGATTCCTCTGCCTAAGGCAGAGGTTATCCCCAAGATCCCCAAAGGCCCATTACGTTGAAACATTAATTCTTCTAAAGCTGCCATAGCTATAACATAGTAGATTACTTGGAGTAGTCTCTTGCTGCCACGTCAATGCTAGAAGTCCTCCAGACATGCCCATCCCAATGGAAAGCTCTACTCTTTGCTTTGGGTGTTGTGGATCCTTCTCATGATCGTATGATTTTCTTTGACATTGACAAATCGGAACATCCCCCACTCCCTTCATCCATTGCATTTCAAATAACAGTCTCCATAAGAAATGCCACTACTTAGTGGTGTATCATAGACGAAGGTGCCTCCACCTGTGTGATGTTTACTAGTGTTTGGAAGAAACTTGGTTCACCTAACCTGTCTCCTTCCACCATCACTCTCTATGTTTGGGATGGTTATCCCTCTCAGTCCCTTGGCTTATATCATAATTTTTCTATCATTGTTGTCGGTAAGACTATCTCTATTGACATCAAGTTCATTGATGCCCCATTATATTATAACATCCTTTTGGTTCATAGTTACCCCTATGATATTCCAGTTTTCGCATCTGCAATTTTCCGTAACATTGTTTCCCTCATAATGGAAAGATTGTCACTATTGATTAGCTGACATACTATAATCCTAAGTCTTAGACTACACCTCAATCCACTATTTCATCAATGACTGGGAATAAGACTATCTCATCCCTCACCAATGTCTCTCTTGGAGTCTACAGATATTTCAGCTTGCTTGGTTCTTATAATGGTCCACCACCTACCCCCTCAGAGCCAAGCTCATCTAGTGTTTGCATGCCTTAAGTGTCACAAAATTCTCACAGTCGGTCTGGTATGCCCTCACAACAACCAACACATCTGAAACCTACTACTCCGAACTCAACCCAGCCCTTTGTTACTACTCCTCAAGGTCCTCTTTTCTCTGATGGTATCTCTTGTAATCCTTTTCATCCCGGAGTCGTTCCCCCAGGTCTTAACCATCTCAGAGTCGTTCCCCTAGATCATTACCCTTTTGTTCAGATACCATTTTTATTTCCACCCCCAGGAGTTTATTCTACACCTGTTATGGCTACATTGAGTTTACCTAACATTACATTGGGATCCCATTCTAGTACATTGATCCTACCACAAACACTCCCGCTGATCAACTCAAACCTTACACTGCTTTGACTTTGGTACAACCTGTTGTTCCTACCCCTTCCTTTGCTTTAGTTCCACAACAACCTGAATAAGAACCTACTCCTATTGCAAAAGCATCTGGTGAGGGGGGAAAATCCCATAAAAAGGAAACCAAAGATAAGGCACCCCAACCAACTCCAGCTCCTCCTAAGCCACCAAAGCCTACTCCTCCATTTTCTTTGTGTTGTGTTTTTGGTCATGCCACCAATAATTGCCCTGAACTCCCTCATATCAAGAAATTGGTCTTTGATACCTTCCCTAATTCTAAAATTCTCTAGGTCCATGTCACCTTACCCAAGTTAGCTAATAACAACATATCATTATGCATGAATCACCTCTATCCTTTGTGTGATAATTATGGCCATTATTCTCATCGCTATCCTTGTCTCAAAGACTTTCATGATACACTTCAACTGCTTTGTGAATTATAGGCTTATCGTAGTGATTCCACCTCTCCTCTACCTATGGGCTTTTGTCCCAATCTTATACTATAAAAGGAGGTCTCTCAACCACCCATTGTGATACCTCCCCCTGATGTCAAGATGATGGATAGTACCACTCCTATTCTCTACCTGTCATCATCCAGGGGATTGATATATTGGGATTCTGTAGACATCTCCTATTATGATTATGTTGAACCTTCTTCAACGGACACTTCCGTCTCAACATCTGTAGATGTCACATCTACTAGTCACCTATCTCCCGGCCTTGACGATGCATATGTGAACCTTGTCTCTCATGTAGATGCCTCAGGTAGCTCCTCTTTATCATGTGAATTCTCTTCCTCCAATCCCCCCGTATTCCATTTTGATGAAGACATCATGGAATCCATAACGACCCCTGATTATCCTTGGGATGATATGCACCATCGTGTGTACTTCCTTCTGTATCAAACCAACGACCAATATGTTGTGGAATCTAAAGACTTCATTCATGGTGAATTTGATTGGTTTAAAGATCCCATTCCTGCACCAGATGCTTTCAAAGAAGTAAATATGGCTAACATCTCGCCAACCATCAAAATGAACATTTCGAATAAACTAAGGATTGAAGAAAATATCATCTTGGGGCCACAAATCACGCCAAAAGAAATTGATTCTTACACTTTATTCAAATAATTTCATGATGTTTTTGGATGGTCTTATTCTAAAATTCCTAGACTTGATCCCACCATTGTTGAATATCACATCAACACTTGGCCTGATGCCATCCCTATCCAACAAAATAAAAGGCCTATCCATCCTTCCAAATGTGAAGTTATCAAAGCTAAAATCGATAAACTTAAGCAGGTTGGTTTCATCTAACTTATTGAATACACCAGATGCGTTTCCAATCTTATTCCCATTCTAAATAATTAATGCACCATTAATGTCTACACAAACTTTCATAATCTAAACAAAGTTTGTACCAAAGACAACTTTCCCACACCATTCATAGACCAAATCATTGATGAGTGTGCAGGGCATGAGGTTCTTCTTATATGGATGGATTCTCTAGGTATAACCAAATACATATCCGTTATGCCAATCAGCTTAAAACAACCTTCACTAGTCCGCGGGGAAATTTCACTTATAGGTTCATGCCTTCCAGTTTAAAGAATGTTGGGGCCACATTTTAGTGTACCATGTCTTACTATTTCCACGACCTAGCTCATATTATCTGTGCATATCTATATGATCTCACCACTCATTCCAAGTGTTGGTCGCAACACATTCATGATTTGCGTACCATCTTCCTTCGATATCGCAATTATAACATTTGCCTGACCCCCCTTTATTGTCTTTTGTGTCCCTATCGACCGACTTTTGGGCTTCATTGTCTCCAAAGATGACATCACTCTTGATCCTCTTAAATTTCAAGCCATTCTCGAACTTCCTCCTCCTCGTACCCTTCACCAGTTGCAAAGCCACTAATAAAAGCCAACTTTGTTCATAGGTTTGTCCTTGATTATGCCACCACTTCACGCAGTTTTCTTAGAATCCTTCAATCTAACATTCCATTAATTTGGGACGACCAAGATCAATAGTCTTTCGATGCCCTCAAATGTGTTATTACTTTCGGTCCCTTGATCATTCCACCTAACATTGAGAGGGATTTCATCTTTTATATCTCTGTGTCCGTCTATTCTGTCACTGGGGTCCTAATCCAATAATATGGTGCTAGGAACGATCATGTCATCTACTATTTCAATAAGAACCTTAATGGTCCCCCAATTTCCTATTAACATGAATAAAATTTGGTGCTAGATGTTGTGTTCTCTGTTCAAAATCTTTGTCATTACATTCTTATGCGTACCACCAAAGTTGTGACCAATTCCAACCCCATGGCCTTCCTGTTGAGTCGATGGATCATTAATGGGAAATATGCCCATTGGACAATTATCCTTTAAGAATTCTATCTCAAATTTGTCACACCCATGAGTAAGAAAATTTTAGCCATTGCTGAATTCATTGATAAATTTCCCACTGGTGCGCCTAATATGACAGTAAGTGATGATCTTCCATATGAACACTTATTTGGAATTACCTCAGATGATCCTTGGTATGAAGACATCCTTATCTATTTGTGAACCTGTAAATTCACTCCCCATATTACATGGGATCATCGATGACATATTCGACATCAAGCCCCTCTCTATATCCCCATTAGTAACGATATTTATCATCACGGTGTCAACACTGTCCTCCATCGTTGTCTCACCCATGCCAAAGTTAAGCAAGTGCTCAATGCCTGCCACGGTGGAATTTATGGTGGTCACCTCTTCGAAATGGCCACTACCCAGAAAATCATGTTCCTCGGTTATTTTGTTCCTTATCTCTTTAGTGATTGCATTAAAGAGGTCTAACACTATCCCAATTGTCAATTATACGCCCCTAAGGCGTGAGCTCCACCTTCTCTAGTCCACCCTGTCATCACAGTCAATCCTTTCTATAAATGGGCTATTGAATTTATGGAGTGTCGACCACCATCTGCTAATAACCATAAGTATATTATCATGGTCATCGACTATTTCACAAAATGGGCTAAATCCATGCCAACGTTCAATAACATTGTGGCTACTACATCCATCTTTTTCTTTAACCATGTTATCGCTCGATTTGGGTTCCAAAATAATTAGTCTCCAACCATGGCCAACACTTTGAAGATGAGATTTTTCATGAGCTATCCTCTCTATTGGGCTTTGAACACCAATATTCATTGCCTTACTACCCCTAAGGAATGGCCAAGTTGAAGCTGTCAACAAAATACTCAAAAATATGCTTTAGTGGATTGTGAAAAAACACAAGTCCAACTAACATCTTATGCTCTTCCTTGCTTTGTGAGCCTATAGAACTTCTGTCAAAACAATTGTTGGGTTCACTCATTTCCACCTCATTTTTGGAGAAGAGATAGTCTTACCAATTGAGTGTGAAATCCCCTCCCTCCACCTTGTTGTCGAACTCCTCCCAGATACCCAACCTCTAAAACAACAACTTATCATGCTTGAGCGTGCCAATAAAGACTGTTGTGTTGCATTGCAAACCATTGAAGCAGCCAAAAAGCACATCAAAGCTTAGTATGACTAGAAAGTCCACCCTTGTACCTTCCATGAACGCGACCTTGTTCTCATCTATGACCAACCTCATGATGTTCTAGGGCATGGAAAGTTTGAACCATTATGTCTAGGTCCTTACATCATTTGTAAGTGTTTGAGCAAAGGGGAATACCTTTCAGAGGGTCCAGAAGGAGAAATGCTTCCTAACCCTCACAATGCACTCTACTTCAATAAATGTTACCCATATAATTTCCCATTGAAATGCTTGTATCTTTTCTTTTTCTTGCATTTAGGTAGATTTCATCCCCCATCATCTCATTCATTGTCTTCTTGCATCTTTCATATGAATCCATCAACCACACCTCATATCGATTATGCCAATGGTGCTATTCTCTTCTCCATGAATCCAACCTCGAAAACTTGGGCCATTTTTACCCCCTTACATTTGTTAGTCCACTCCAATAGGTTTGTTAGATGATTCCCTTGATCCTCGCATCCTTCACCTTCAATTTTTCTTGATTCCTTGCTACTTTTCATGAAATTGAACAACATTTATCATTTGTGTAATCTTGTCCTATTTAGAAATATCTACGAGTTAAGATTTTAGCACGTGAATTTGAATCCATTACATTCAATCATGTTCCTAGAGCCAAAAATCACTATGTAGATACCATTGCAAATAATATTCTATATTGGCATTTATCACATGCATATACAAGAAGTCATCCATAGCATAAACAAATGGTGAACCACAATCATCATAAAAATATGCATAACCATATTATGTATCATTATATCCCAAATATATTGTTTGGAGTACACTACTCCAAATAAATATGACATGATCATTCACATGTTATAATAAAAAAAATTGGGACCCAAATGTCCCTATGCCTAATCACTCTTATCTGGAGGCTCTCGAGTCAATGGCTCCATCCCACCAGCCTGTAGGTCTCAAACTGCATGACCGACCATAGCAATGCGCCTCGTGATACCTTGCCACTCTTAGGGAAGACAACTGCACTCATTTGTATATTGATATTCTAACTCACACCACGTGATCTCTATCACCCCGGTCAGTAGTAGGTCAAACCTACGTTGAAGATCCTCCAGTAGAGCATCACTACCTAATCTCTGCTCTGATGTAGAACCATCCTGATATGTAGCTCCAAATGCTATGACCCATCCCATATATCCTGTCAGCCTCACTGGTGTTATATCTACATACAACAAGTTTAGAAATCAATACCACATACACATATCTCTTAAAATATAAATACATCAAATCTATAGAAACTTTCACTTACCATATAGACCCCATGCTCATCCCGGCGGAAGTGGTAAGTCAAGATCTCCCTGATAATTCATTCCACTATATGGATAATCATCTATGTACAATGGAATCTGGTCCCAATGTGCAAAAAAATTATGTCGAAACACCCATCTGACTCCCCCTCCTCCACCTTGTCATATTTGCTGCCCCTAACAACGCATCCTGGGCTCATGTGGGCCCCCATCAGGGATATGTGCATGAGGGTGAATGATGAGGATATTATCAAAGAATAATGAGCATAATGAACAATTATCATTGGTCCTTCACCTGCATAGTGTCAGTTTTCATTTTAGTGACAACAACATCATCTGGGTCCACCCATAGTAGGTCCTTGCCAACACATTCTCCACCAAAATCATCTTCCCCAAGTGATGTGATGGAAGGCATGACTACACAAGATTTGTGACACTAATGCGACTATATCTCGTGTCTCAAGCCTCTCTAAGTCAATGATATGAATGGTCGTGTTGTTTTCACGAACACCCGGTACACAATGACAATCCAAAAACTCTCCTATATGCCTCCAATGAGGCAGCACTGGATGTATCTCCCCCACCATACCTCGGAGGGAAATCTTTTCAATAAATATATGTCTTCAATCCTGATCTCAATCCTATGCCCTTGTACTACAAATTCTTCCTGATCTGGATCCCAGTAGCTCACAATTCTTGATAGAAAAGGCTCACCAGCCCTCCTCAATGGGTTCTCCAAGAACTTCAGCACCCATAGCGTGCCAAAACCCCTCTAACTGTTTGATTCCCCTAAATCTTAGCACAAAGAGTTTCCAAATATCTTTCTCACCATGACACCTTTAGCTATGCCATAACTACAACATACCATTATGTTTTTTTTACTTCAGATTCAAAGGCACACATCATGGGTTCATAGTTTCATCTCAATAGAGACCCCCCATCCTGCTTTTCCTCTCAGTGCAGAACACAATTTTTCCCTCAAAATTGCACTAGAAACATTTCTTAGCCTAGATTCTACATTCTAGAATGCAGATCAGGCCCAAAATGTGTGCTCCAACCATGAAGAAGAGAAGGGGTTTCCCCCAGTGTGCTAAATCCCTAATTTGAAAATCAAATCCACCAAAAATGATGGGTAAGGTTAGGCCACCTACCTCCAACTTGTAGATCTTGATTATGATGGTCGATTTGTCCACTAAGTGATGAGCCTCATAAAAGGGTAATTATATGGGCTCATTTTACCTCCTAACCTAGTAAAATCAACGATTCTCTTATCTTATTGTATGATTTTCAGATTATATTTATGCTTATAGGGTTAGTTGAGTTAGTTATTATGCCAAGTGGTCTAACATGTATTTAATGCAGATTATTGATGGATTTCGAGGTCAAAGTCAAGGATCTAGTGGCCAATCTACAACAATAAATCGAAGTAGATAGAGGAGAGGACTTATAGGAGGGAATCCCCCTCATTTATTGCTCCTCACTTCGAATTCCCCTTCATTCAGCTCGGAGTACAAGTAGCCAAAACATGCACTAGAAGGTAGTCGAGCAAGTGGAAGATGATTGACATTTATCTCGAGTTTTGGGAGCCAAACCTCCCCAATTTTAATGAAGCTATTGGTAGCTTTAGATGTATAAGTAGAGAGGCCTATGGCCTCACTAGGGTCAACTTTTTTCTTGTGTAAACTCTGCTCAAATTTCAAGATTACTATTTTATGACAATTTTATGCAATCTTGCTATTTTTTGATAATGAAGATGGAATCCTTTTTGAGCTAGCACTGAGTTACCTCAGAGGGCTATAGCTCTTGGGTTAGGGACCAATCCAAGCATCCAAGCTCCTCTTTACTTTTATTTGTATGCTTTACTTTAGTTTGTAGATGAGTTTGTTGTTAGATGTATTTCTTTTATGGTTAAGAATGGGTTGCTTTTGATGATTTAGTAGTTTGCTTCCATTTGTCCTTTCTTTAGCAGGTTAAGAAGTGATCATATAAGATTAAAAAGGCTAGGAAAAGTGCCTTGGCCTCTCTTCCTCCCTCTCGGACCATGATTTGAGGCAAAGACTCTCTTGCTGCCCCAAAAACACAGATTTTCCTCATTCCTAGGGCTTCTAGTGTTTGCAGTTCTCTAGTAGGTTGATAATCCAGTTTTGCTTTGCTGTAGATCTTCTTTATCATGCTTACTTCTTGATTTACAATAGTCATTTTTCATGCTTTCCTTTCTTACAGTATTTCCCAACATTTCCTTTTATGCATCATAGTTTATGCCATTTTAATGCAAAACTCTATTTTTCCTAGAATGCACTCACTTCATTGGTTGCTTGATTTTCTTGGTTGACTGCCAGTTTCTTTGTAGTAGCTCTCTTCCATAAGTAGGCTAGCTTACCAGCAGTCACATCCTCCATCTGATCATCCCCTATAGGTCTCCCAAACCTCACCTCAATTTTTCCCTAGTTTCCTTCATTTTTCATAGAACTTCTTCCTCTCTCCTTAAGCAAACCCAACCATCTTTCTCTCTCCTGGTAATTCATGGTAGACCTTAGGTGCCCTAACACCTCATTCCAACCTTCATCCACCTTTTCCACCCACTCTCACACCCTCAAAATAGCAGAAATTTCTCTCGGCCTCCTCTTGTAGGCCTCCTATAGTTTACCTGTTTTCCTCCTGTAGTTTTCTTATGTCCTCCCTGTAGGATTTCTTTTGAAGGCTGAATGTGGGAAAAGCCTTCAGAATGCCACCTAAGACCTCCTAGGACCCATCCACACCATCCTACATCCTCCCAAGCTCCAAAACCACCCTTTAACACCACCTTTTCACTGCCACACTCACACACAATAAATTAGATGCATGTTAAATTCACATAAAAAGACATAAAATCCAAAAATATGTTTTTTGCTTATTTACTTCTAGAAATAGCTTGGTTAGATGTTTTTTACTTCCTTGAGTAGGTAATGGCATTTATTTCATGGTTTTCATAGTGTTTTTGGCAAAAGTAGAATTAGCTTATTAATTAGGGTTTACTAGGTTTTGCTTTACATTCCAGGCTTTCTCCTTTCTGCAGTTAGAATAGAATCTGTAGAGTAATCTTTATTTCCTTCCATCATACATAGAGCTTCTTCTGAAATCTATAGAAGCTGGCATGAGCTCCTAGTGATCTTGTGCCGACTAAGTGAAAACCTGCAGTGAGAACTAGTACTTGTGCATATAGCACCGACATTTCCAAGTTTGTTATGAACTATCGGGTCGATAAAAGTAAAGTTGGTAGCCCAAGAGTTGCAGCAATGTTGCTGGAATACTGGCGCTCACCACTTTTTGGCGCCGTTGCTGGGGAAGCGTCAGAGTATTCTGTGATTACTGCTTTCTTCTATTTCCTATTGAAACATTCTACCAATAGTTTATTTAAGCGAAAGTAGACTAGTCATTCCTTTTCTTTTAGTTCTACATTTCCTTGCTTTCCTTTTCAATTCTGCAAATTTCCATTTAGCAAGTTTATTTCAGCTAGTTGCAATTTTTTTGTTCAATCGTAATTTCAGTTTCTGTAGGTACTTTCAGTGTGGGGAAAAGGTAACAAAAACCAACCAAAAAGATTTCCTTTCATGCCTCGTAGGAATAGAGATAACTTAGGAAAAAATTTCCCAACACCCCCACTACTTCACACAGCGAACCTTCTCTCTTTTTCGGTGGCTGCACTCAAGAAGAACCCTTAGGTGAACACCCAGACATATTTGAGGAACCTATAGGGGAAGAAGAAGAAGAAACACTCATCTTGAGCCAATGGCTGAAAATAGAAATGCTAGGGGAAATGGAGAGAGAATAGAGGGTACCTTTCCCATTCGGGAGACCAATGGGGACAAAAAAATGAAGAATATAAGTCCTTCAGCCCTACCTCACTTCCATGGTTCGACTATAGAAGATCCTGACACCTTCTTATCGAGTTTGTTGTCATCTGTCGAACTTATGACTATGCAGAAGACAAGAAAAAGTTGAAACTATTTCAAGGACGCAGCACTGCACTGGTTCATGGGATTACCTGGAAATAGCATCACAACTTGGGCTCAGACGCATCTAGCCTTTAACGACAAGTATCGAGACTATTGTAGGTCAAAAGATACTAAAGAAGAAATCTTCAGAATGACCATAGGAAGTGATGAGTCCTTGGAAGACTATGAAGAGAGGTTCCAACTTAGTTACAAAAGGGCCAAGTGTACACTTGACGCTGATTCTCTGAAGTTGGTCCTGCTCAGGGGAATTCAGGAAGACATTTTAGACACCCTCCATCCACTGGCTAGGGGAGAAATCTACCAACTATCCTATGAGGACATAAAGACTATTTTTAGAAACCATTCTAGAGCAACCAGAAAGAAAGGTACGGGGAGTCAACCCATAGCTAGTACCTCTTCCTCCAATTCATCCATCAAAGGTGAAATTGGAAACATGCTGGAAGACTTCAAGAGTGAGATGCTACAGAGCCTTGCCATGCAAATGGATACATTACATATCAAAAGAAAACAAGAGGAAAGAGAGAGGGCTTTGGCCATTTTTTGCCCTAGATGCACCAGGAGGCATCCTAGGAATGAATGCCAATTGAACTCTATAGAGGTTTGTTCAGTCTGTGAAGAATATCATTCTACATATAAGTGCCCTTCATTGCCCAGACTTAAAGTTGTATACCAAGGGGCTGAAGAAGTCACTGAACAGATCTATTACATAAACCAAAGGAGGCCGCATGGACCTAGACCATACCAGCAAGGGATGCAAGGGACATCTCAAGCATACTACAACCCCAACCAAGTCACCTCCATACCTTCTTAGGGGCCCCCTTGTCATCCTTCCTGGTCCATGCCTCCTCCTTGGTCCTTCACATCTCAATATCATACCCAACCAGCCACCCATTCATTTCAATCCTATGCTCAGCAGCAACCTCATTGGAATGCATCTCATCAGGAGTAGAGGCCCCAATACAACTCTCTCCCTGCTCTTCTGCCTCCATGACCTGCCCAAGCACAACCGTTACCTTCTGCTCCACCAAGGCAACCCCAAATTCCTTCCTAGCCAAATTTGAACTGAACAACAAACAGGCTCAACAAGTGTAAAGTGGGGAACCATCATGCCCAACTTATGTTGTGGAGATTCAAGAAATTAACTTGCGATCCAGGAAAGTTCTCCCAGATAGCCAGCCTCCACCCAGGGAGGTTGAGGAAGATAAAGAGGAAAGCAAACCTAAAGAAAATCCACCCTTTCCAAGGAGACTATCCATGACAATCCAGCCGACCCCATAAGAGACTGAACTCCTGGGAGAATTGAAACATTTATGTGTGAAGATACCACTTCTCCAAGCCATAAAAGATGAGCCTATCTACAATAGGTTGATCAAAGAAAAGTTCTTTAGGCATCCAGGAAGGCGCAAGAGAGATGCCCCAACCATCAATGTCATAGGACAACTATCCGACCTGATGTTGGGGTAGACAATTTGTCCAAAATATTTTGACCCTAGAAGCCTAGTAGTTGATGTCCACATCAATGGCACAATGGTCCCACATACCTTGATTGATCTGGGAGCTACCATTAATGTGATGAAAAAGGACACAATGCTCAAACTTAACCTCCAAGGCTCCTTGAGGAAGACCACGACAGTGCTGTAGCTAGCAAACTGCTCCACAGTGACCCCTGAGGGGATTGTCGAAGATGTGATGGTCTCCATTGATTATTGGGAGTACCCTACTGATCTATTAGTTCTCCAGCCAAAGGCGAAGCTCACTAGGTATCCTCTCATTCTGGGAAGACCCTGGTTGGCTATAGTTGATGCCTATATTAGCTGGCGAGCTGGGAACATGACCATAAAGAATGGGCACATGTCCAAGCAGTTAATCCTATATCCTCTTGCCAAAACTTTGTTAGAGCATGATCTACCTCTCTGGTTGGAGGAGGAAGATGAGGATGAACTTTATTCTGCACTACTTTGTACATTAGAAATCACCATGGGCGAAAAACCGCAAGATGAGGATGATATGATTGAAAATTTGATTCATAATCCACCTCCCAGTGTATCACCATTAGAAAACAAGTAATAGAAACCCAAAAAAACGCTTGAACTGATCTCTGTGTGGCTGACCCTACTTCTCTTTGTGTTAAAAATATAGAGTTCAGCCCAGAAAGAGCATTGAAAATCAATCCATCCCTATATACTTCCCTAGAGAAGGAGCTATGAAACATATTGAGAAAACATCTAGATGCCTTCGCCTGGAGTTATAAGGAGATGAAGGGAATGCACCCTTCAGTATGTACTCATCATATATACATGAAGGAAGATTTCAAGCCAGTCAGGCAGCCTCAAAGGAGGATGAACCCAGCACTTAAAGATATTTTTAAGGAAGAACTGCAGAAATTGCTTCATGTAGGATTCATCTATCCCATCTCTGACAGTGAATGGGTCTCTCCTTTGGTGCTAGTGCCAAAGAAAAATGGTAAGTGGAGAATCTGTGACAACTATCAGGAGTTGAACAAAGCCACTAAAAAGGACCACTTTCCTTTACCTTTCATAGATCAAGTGTTAGACGGTCTGGCAGGGAAAAAGTTTTTCTCTTTCCTAGATGGGTTTAGAGGGTACAATAAGATTTAAATCAGCCCAGAAGACCATGATAAGACCACTTTCACTTATCCTTGGGGTACCTTTTCATACCAGGTCCTTCCTTTTGGTTTGTACAATGCTCTAGCCACTTTCCAAAGAGTGGTATTGATTATATTTTCTAAACTGGGTCATGATGCAGTAGAAATATACATGGATGATTTTACTCCTTATGGCTTTGAATTTCAGGAAGCTTTATCTAAACTAGGAAAAGTTCTAGATAAGTGTATTGAGATGAACTTGTCCCTCAGTCCAGAAAAATGTGAATTTTTTATGACTGAAGGGACCGTGCTAGGTCATGCAATATCTCAACAAGGACTACAGGTGGACCCCAACAAAATTGCCATCATCCAAAGGGTCCCACCTCCTCAAAAGGTGAGAGATGTCAGAAGCTTCCTAGGCTTAGCTGGATATTACAGGAGATTCATTAAATACTTCAGCAAGATAGCCTCTCTTTTGTTTAGCCTCCTTGGCAAAGATGTCGAGTTCGTATGATCGGAAAACTGTCAAGAAGCCCTAGATACCTTGAAAAGCAAGCTAGTGACTGCCCCAATTCTCAGAGGCCCAAACTGGGCCGTACCCTTTCACATTCACACAGATGTCTCGAACAAAGCAATAGGAGCAGCCTTAGGACAAATTGATGAAAAGTTACCTTATTCCATATACTTTATAAGCAAAAAATTGTCAAAGGTAGAGTTAAACTATACAGTGACTGAGAAGGAACTCCTAGCTGTCGTGCATTCCTTAAACAAATTCAAACATTATATCACAAGCTATCAAACCTTTGTGCACACTGATCATGCTACAGTTAGATATTTAATGAACAAACCAGATGTAAATGCTTGCATTATTAGATGGTAGCTTTTACTGCAACAGTTTGATCTGACCATTATTGATAAGCCCGGTAAAAGAATGTAGTTGTTGACTTTTTGTCTAGAGTAAATTTGCCTGCAGGTGAAGAAGGAATGGTGGATGAACAAATTCTAGGTGAACACCTATTTGTTATATCAGTACTCTCTCCATGGTTTTTTGATATAGCAAACTACTTGGTTTCAGCACAGTTCCCACCACACCTATCCTCAAAAGAGAAGAGCAAGATAGTAAGGAAAAGCGCCCCTTTCACATGGATTGGAGGCAATCTCCTCAAACATGGCCTAGATCAGATATTGAGAAGGTGTGTCAGCGAGGAGGAAGTCTTTGACATCCTCCTGACCTGTCATGATGGGCCTTGTGGAGATCATTGTTGAGAATGCAACAACATGATGGAGCTTAGTGGAAAGAAGTCGCCTTCACTAAGTGGGCCTGCAGGCTATTTTTGGCGCAAAGTCTATTTTTAGACATATGGGTCATGGTCTATGAGTTGCAGGATGCTATTTTTGGATGATTGGTCATGTTGGTAAAAATAGATGGACTTCTTTTTTTAGACATATGGGCAGTTTCTATTTTAGACTGCCAGTCTAAAAATAGAACAGTCGAATATTATTGCTCATA
This sequence comes from Pinus tabuliformis, assembly GCA_031772625.1. Taxonomy (NCBI): domain Eukaryota; kingdom Viridiplantae; phylum Streptophyta; class Pinopsida; order Pinales; family Pinaceae; genus Pinus; species Pinus tabuliformis. The sequence goes on along the minus strand of CM062804.1, from coordinate 459,943,347 downwards.
ATAATATTTGGACTATAAACATTATCTTATCCTCTTGGAGCACTTCAGTTTGAGCTACAGATGTGGCACATGCAACTTTCAGAAGGAAATACGCTTTTCTTGTGGGTCAGTTGAGCTATTGCATGCAGGACTTCAGTTAGAACTCATGTGGTTGAGTTTGGTGGAGTTGATTGTGGAGTTGATGGAGTTGTGTTCAGTTTGACTTGGTTAAACTAGTTGTATTTTAGTCTAACTAAAGAATACACTAGTGATGAGTTGTGTGAATTAAATATTAATTAATTCACTAATTATTAACTCATAAAGCAACTAAAGAATACATCAGTTAACTCAGTGCATGTACAGTTCAGTGGAGACAGGTGTTAGAGGTTGAGATTGCTATCAGTTGTGACTACAGTGTGACTATAGTTGTGCATGTGATTTGCACATGCATGGATGGAGATTTCCAATGATGGCTTGCGTAGTATACCAAGGGAATTCGTTTTTACAGAGTGGATGATTTCTCTTGCAGATTGCACAGTGGAGGCAGGCAAACAGTGGAGGAGATTTGAGGCTTCAGATCTGAGCTAGTTTGTGTGTAACAGGTGGAGATAGTACTGGGTACTTGTGAGGAGTATTGTACTATGTTTTGTTACATGTTCTCTATCATTATAATATACATATAGTGTGGGGTTTTCAGCTGTATGCTTTCCCGGGTTACATACTGTGTTAATGTGTGCATGCGATTGATGTTTCATTGATTTTAATGCTGCTAAATTGATGATCAATGTAGAGGAGGTTATGTATTATGCATGTATTCCGCAATAGTGTATAATCGGGATAATCTCTGTGAATAAGTGTTTATTATTCAAAATTTATACATGGTATCAGAGCTGTTGATCATCAAATCTATTATTCAGAAAGTGTTTACATTTTATTTCTTCAGGCAGAGTCTGTAATTGGGCCAGGTAGCCTCTGGATTCATCCTTCCTTTGGAAGGTGAGATATCCGGTAAAAGCCCATACAGTGAATCTCTGTATGAGAAATACTTTGTTCTCATGAATTCTAGATCAGAGGCGGTTGAGTTTTGAGCTAGTGGAATTCGAATTTTCAGCAGTGTTTTCTTGGTGTTAACGTGGCAATGTCTTTCAATGGATTGCGATTGGAGTATGCTCTTGTGGGCAGCTCAAACTATATTGCATGGAAGGATAGGATGGAGGCGGTGTTGAATGTTAATGGGCTGAAGGAGTTCATAGAGGCTGAGGTCCCAAAGCCTACTGATGCTGCCGAAGCTGAGGTTTGGCAAAAGAAGACAACAAAGTGTCGAAGGATTCTTTTGGAGGGCTGAAGGATCACATTGTGTCTAGCCTGCATGGAAAGGCTTCTCCATACTTGATGTGGAAAGCGTTGATAGATCTATTCCAAACCAAGAGCGATCAGAGGAAGCTGGCGCTCAAGGATAAACTCAGAAACATTAAATGCGAGAAGGAGACAGTATTCCCAAGTATCTCACGAAGTTCACTCAGTGCAGGGATGAGTTGGGAAGTGTGGGGGTGAATGTCGATGATGAGGAATTGGTGAGCTTGGCCCTCCTTGGTCTTCCGAAGAGTTGGCATTCCTATTAGGACTCTGTCAATGGTTGGGAGAAATTGCTAGGATGGGAGAGACTTTGGTCAGATCTTGTGCAGGAGGAGATCAGGCAGAATACCAGGGACAAATCTTCATCAAAGGTACCTAATGAAGAAAATTTCGCTTTGGCTGCCAAAGCAAAGAAGGGGAAGAACAAGAAAGCTTCTCATTCCATTGCAAAAGGCAAGAAGCAGGACATGTCCAAGGTGAAGTGCTTTCAGTGTCACCAGCACTGACACTATGCCACTAATTGTCCGCAAAAGAAGAAGAACAAGCAAGCTGCTGGATCTGCAGAAGGAGAGGCTCTAGCCTCGCAGTTTGAGCTTGATTTTTCATTGATCGCATGCTTGCTATCAAGTGTGATGGGATCGGTATGGTTCTTGGATAGTGGTGCGTCTTTTCACATGACAGGAGATCGAGATTTGTTTTCTGATCTGGAGGAGAAATATCTTGGAGTGCACATCGAGATGGGCGATGATGGTAGATACAGTGCGACCGGTATCGGTACCATTTCCTTTTAGAGGGAGTCTGGTAAACCCTTCGTATTGAAGGAAGTGATGCATGTTCCAGGATTGAAGAAGAATCTTATCTCTGTGGTGATGTTAGAAGACAAGGGATATGATGTTGTTTTCAACAAGGGAAAGGCTTTCCTGCGCAGCAAGACAACTGGAGAAACCCGGAAGATAGGGGTTCGAGTGAGGAACCTTTATCAGTTGCATGTAGATGGCTGCGCAATAATGGCATGCAAGGCAGAAGGATTGGTGAGCCGAGATGATGGCGAGCTTTGGCACAGGAGATTGGGTCATCTTCACCATGGAGCCTTGGAGATATTGTAGCAGATCACTACAGGGCTTCCTAAAGGCACTCTTACGTAGTCATATCAGTGCAAGGGGTGTACTTTGGGAAAGTTTGTGAAAGCCACCTTTCACGAGGAGGATAGTCGTGCCATGACGATCCCTAAGAGAATTCACATAGACGTATGTGGACCTTTCTCAGTAGCTTCGACAGCAAAACACAGGTATTATGTGATCTTTGTTGATGATTTCTCTCGTAAGTGCTGGATCTTCCTCATGCAAAAGAAGAGCAAGACATACTCAAAGTTCTGTGAGTTCAAAGCACTGGTCGAGAAGGAGTCGGGGAAGAAGGTGAAGGCTCTTAGGAGCGACGATGGTGGTGAATATATCTCTGGCGAGTTCAAGGATTTCTGTAGTACAGAAGGGATTCGAAGAGAGCTCATAGCTCCCCATAGCCCATAGCCGAAAGGGGTTGCTGAGCGGAAGAACAGAATGATCGTGGGTGCTGCACGGGCGATGTTGCATGATCAGAGCCTACCCCTTCACTTGTGGGCGGAAGCATGAAATACTGCAGTATATGTGCAGAACCGTTGTCCTCACAGGATACTTGGCATGAGTACACCCGAGGAGGCTTATTTTGGTAAGAGACCTGATATTTCTCATTTGAGGATTTTTGGTTCTAACGTTTACATGCATGTGACGAAGGATGCCAGGAAGAAGCTGGAGCCGACCGCAGAGGTTGGGATATTTGTGGGGTACACTGATATGCCCCACAACTATCGTGTGTATTTGCTAGACAGTGGCAAGACTGTTGTGCGACGGGATATAAAATTTCATGAGGAGAAAGCTATGAAGTGTTCGCTTGAGAGGGAGCCACACTTGCATGCAGATGATGAGCTATTAGTTCCTAAAGATGAGCTTCAGGACGTGGATTAGCCATAGGACGAAGTTCATGGAGTGGAAGAGACCACTCATGTAGTGCCAACCATCAGAGGGCGAAAGCGCTTGACAGAAGCTGAGCGACTGGCTCAAGATGCAGAGAAGGTTGTAGGACCACCTACAGCTCAACGTAGACAGAGACAGTCACCTAATCGGTACACTAGATACATGGCTCTTGTGAGCAAATGTGTTGTGACTGAGCCATCCTCTTTCGAGGAAGCTGTGGAGGATCTCGCATGGGTAGATGCCATGGTGGAAGAGTATGATTCGATTTTCAGAAGCAGTGCATGGGAGATTGTCCCAAGACTAGAAGGGAAATCGGTGGTGGGTTCGAGATGGATCTACAAAGTTAAGCAGGCAACTGATGAGAGTGTGGAGAAGTACAAGGCAAGATTTGTTGCCCGAGGCTTTTCACAGATAGAGGGGATCGATTATGAGGAGACCTTTGCACCTGTCGCAAGGTATTCTTCCATACGGACGATTCTTGCTCTCTCAGCACAGATGGGGTGGCACATTCATCAGATGGATATGAAGACTGCGTTCCTCAATGGAGTCATTGAGGAGGAGGTGTACATAGAATAACCCGAAGGTTTCGAGATCTTCAACAGCGAGTCGCATGTGTGCAGGCTCAAGAAAGTGTTGTATGGGTTGAAACAAGCACCACGTGCTTGGTACACATGGATAGACAGTTATTTCCCCGTACTTGGATTATCCAAGAGTGAGGCGGATCCTAACCTATACCAGTTTGTGGTGGAGGGTAAGTTTCTTATCATTGTACTTTATGTAGATGATTTGATTCTAACGGGTGATGAGCTGTTGATACTTTCATGCAAGGATGATCTTGCTAAGGAGTTTGAAATGAAGGACTTGGGCCTCCTTCATTATTTCCTGGGATTGGAAATTTGGCAGTGCAGTGATGGACTATTTGTTTTTCAGCGTAAGTATGCTCGGGAGATACTGGAGAAGTTCAACATGCATGGTTGCAAGCCTATTGATACTCCTCTTCCTGGAGGTTGGAGGAAGGAGGATGCCACTTCAACAGAAGAAGTGGATGCCACTGTTTGTCGACAGTTGGTGGGGTCACTTATGTATCTGGTCAATACACGACCTGATATATTCTATGTTGTTAACCAACTTTCACAAGCTATGGTTAAGCCAACCAAGCTCTTATGGAAGGCAGACAAGCATGTATTGAGTTATTTGAGAGCCACATCGGAATATGGATTGTGTTATAGACAGGAGGATGAGGTGAAGCTATGTGGCTTCACGGACGCAGATTGGGCAGGGAGCCCAATGGACAAAAGGAGCACATCAGGAGGGGTCTTCAGTATCGGGTCGACAACAGTTTCTTGGTACAGCAGGAAGCAGAGATCCGTGGCACTAAGTGCAGCAGAGGCTGAGTATATGGCAGCAAGTTTGGCTGCATACGAGGCTATATGGATGAGGAAGATCCTGGTCAGTTTGTTCGGTTCTTACTTGGAGCCTACTGTGATTTACTGTGATAACCATAGTTGCATTAAACTCTCGGCTAATCTAGTATTTCATGATAGATCTAAGCACATTGACATCAGGTACCATCATATCAGATATTGTGTGCAGCGGAGACTCATGTTACTTTCATACATTCCAACGGAGGATTAGGATGTTGATATCTTGACGAAGACGCTCACCAGGAGCAAATTCAAATACCACCGAGGCAAGATAGGGGTTGCTGATAATCCATATCTTGTTGAGAGGGAGTGTTGAGAATGCAACAAGATGATGGAGCTTAGTGGAAAGAAGTCACCTTCACTAAGTGGGCCCACAGGCTATTTTTGGCGCAAAGTCTATTTTTAGACATATCGATCATGGTCTATGAGTTACAAGATGCTATTTGTGGATGATTGGTCATGTTGGTAAAAATAGATGGACTTCTATTTTTAGACATATGGGCAGTTTCTATTTTTAGACTGCCAGTCTAAAAATAGAACAGTCGAATATTATTGTCTCATAATAATATTTGGACTATAAACATTATCTTATCCTCTTGGAGCACTTCAATTTGAGCTATAGATGTTGCACATGCAGCTGTCAGAAGGAAATACTCTTTTCTTGTGGGTCAGTTGAGCTACTGCATGCAAGACTTCAGTTAGAACTCATGTGGTTGAGTTTGGTGGAGTTGATTGTGGAGTTGATGGAGTTGTGTTCAGTTTGACTTGGTTAAACTAGTTGTATTTTAGTCTAACTAAAGAATACACTAGTGATTAGTTGTGTGAATTAAATATTAATTAATTCACTAATTATTAACTCATAAAGCAACTAAAGAATACATCAGTTAACTCAGTGCATGTGTTAGAGGTTGAGATTGCTATCAGTTGTGACTACAATGTGACTATAGTTGTGCATGTGATTTACACATGCATGGGTGGAGATTTCCAATGATGGCTTGCATAGTATACCAATGGAATTCGTTTTTACAGAGTCGATGATTTCTCTTGCAGATTGCGTAGTGGAGGCAGGCAAATAGTGGAGGAGATTTGAGGCTTCAGATCTGAGCTAGTTTGTGTGTAACAGGTGGAGATAGTACTGAGTACTTGTGAGGAGTATTGTACTATGTATTTTTACATGTTCTCTATCATTATAATATACAGATAGTGTGGGGTTTTCATCTATATGCTTTCCCCGGGTTACATACTGTGTTAATGTGTGCATGTGATTGATGTTTCAATGATTTTAATGCTACTAAATTCATGATCAACTTAGAGGAGGTTATGTATTGTGCATGTATTCCGCAATAGTGTATAATCAGGATAATCTCTGTGAATAAGTGTTTATTATTCAAAATTTCTACAGTCATTTTGCAGAAAAAAGAACCGTCTTCAAGATATTGGAAGCAGGCTACTACTAGCCCACTCTTCATCAGGATGTGAGGAGATACACGAGCCAGTGTGATCGATGTCAGAGGATGGGGAAACCCACTCCAAAGGATGAAATGCCCATGAAACCTCAAGTGACCTTTGAGCCATTTGAGAAGTGGGGCATGGAATTTATAGGGCCTATCAACCCCCCTTCAAAGTAGAAGTAGTACATCATTGTGTGCATCGACTACCTGAAAAAGTGGGTAGAGACAAAAGCAATCAAAGCAGTGATAGAGGAAAAAGTAGGTAAATTTTTTAGGGAAAACATATTCTACAAGTTCGGGTATCCGAGAGAGTTGGTCATAGACCAAGGCAGTCAGTTCACTTCCAACCTGATTGAAGACCTGCTCACACATCATAAGCTCAAGCACGGGACTTCCATCCCTTACCATCCACAAGCCAATGGGCAAGTGGAGGTCACTAATAAAGCATTGGAAGGGATCCTAACCAAGGTAGTGAGCAGCAGCAGAAAAGTCTAGGCGGACAGATTAGTTGAGGCCACTTGGGCCTACAACACAACATGGAAGACCACCACCGGGTTCACACCCTATGAACTGGTCTATGGGAAGAAGGCTTTGATGTCAATAGAGTTTGAATTCAATACCATAAGAATGGTAACTCAGCTAGACCTAGACCTCAGCCATGCATAGAAAGAGAAATTACTTCAGCTCAATGGATTGGATGAATACAGATTGCAAGCCCTTCTCCATACAGAGGTAGTTCAGCTTCAGAGAAAGATATGGCATGACAGAAATATCAGGGAGAAGTAATTCCAAGAGGGAGATTGGCCACTACTCTATGATTCAAGATACAAGGATTTCAAAGGCAAGCTGAGGACAAGATGGCTAGGACCCTACACTATGGAGAAATGCAATGATAATGGTTCTGTTCTGATCAGAACCATTGATGATGAAGCCATCCCCATGCTTGTCAATGGACATCTATTGAGATTATACAAGAAACCGCTCTCCAAGTGAGAGTTTATTGAAGATTTGAATAAAACAGTGATGGTAGTGGAGCATGTCTTAGCTTCCACTTAACTCACTCACTGAAGAAAAAAAGAAAAAATAAGGACACAAGTGAAAACCTCCATGTGGGGCTTGAGTCCCATCATTGGATTGAAAACCTCTTCTGAGGTAGCCCAGTGATGTCAAAAAAGAAAAAAAGGGAAAAGAATAACATCCCTGGGTGAAAACCTCCCTTGGAGGTGCCCAGGGCAGGAAATTAAGGTGAAAACATCTCTAAGGCGCCCTATTTGTTTTCAAAAAAAAAAAAGAGAAGAAAAAAATGAATTTTCATTGCATTGCAGGGTTGCAGGAGGACTACAGGGAGTAGAAGAAGGTGCCAAGGGGACCCTGACATTCATACTAGCATCCATCCCATCTTCTCCACACCTTCCTCCATCATTTTTTGTATCTCTTTCACCCCACTGTACCTCTTCTTCCAAAACTGTGTTTTCTACAGGAGCCTCTATGTTTTCTACAGGAGGCTCTTGTAGGAATTACAGAGAGCCAAAAGTGTCTACAGAAGGCAGTTTGAGGGACAAGAAAATCTTCATGAGGAACCTATAATCCCTCTTACCATATTTGAACCTCTTTGCCATCATTTCCAAGCCTACATCACACTCCAAACATCATTATTTTTTTCTTCCTTTCCAAGAAAAAACACAGAAAAACAATTTTTCAGTTCTTAAAAAATAAAAAAAAATAAAAGGAGGAAAAATCACCATCAACTTCACCTGAAGCTTACCTACTATCGCTCCATCATTCATCTCCACCTCTGGCATCATTTTTGAGCTCCAAGCACAAGGAAATAGCTGAAGTTTCAAGGGGAGAAGTAGCTACAGGAGCTCCTGTACGAATTCCCGTAGCAGTTGATCCCATAGAAGTCCAGCACCAGTAGCAAGGGACAACACATCTGAAGGTTGGAAAGGCACACGCAACTCAGCTCCAGCAAAAGAAGAACCTGCAAAAACACACAACAACACATCAACAAGCAGAGACAGCGTGCATGAAGAAAAATGAAGGCATGCAGCAGAGAAAGCCACAACACCTTATAGCGGAAGGCAGCAAATACACTTGGATTACAGGTAAGTAACTAAGTCACTCCTCTATCTGCATTTGTGTAATTAGAAATTATACAAAGGCAAAGAGATGGTTGAAATCGAAATAGGGAAAGGTGGCGAGTTAACTTGGCCACCTTCATTTGGTTGACTCCACTTAACCGAGATATCAACCACACGTGTGCACAGTCAACTCAAGCAAAAGATGCCAAGGACAGGTAGTGGGAGGAAGATTTAAGTCCGATGCAATAATGATGGATGATTATGAGGAAGGGTCATGATGACCAAGTAGGTGGGGACCAATGATCCTAATCGAGGCAATGTACACCTTGCCAGCTCAGCACTCATAACCAAAAATACCCATAAAGGGTAATGAGCACTCCTTCCCGCGCATTCTCACCACCTTTTCTTCAACTTGTCCTCATAACTCAACCACATAGCAGTCTTCTTGTGCCCCCACAGCCTCGTGACCACCATCCTCCATCGGTTTCCTCCATATTTTCGCTCTCGGCATTTTCTACAGGACCACCTGTAGAAATTTTGAATAATGTAACACTTATTCACAGAGATTATCTTGATTATACACTATTTGCGGAATGCATGCATAATACATAACCACCTCTACGTTGATCATCAATTTTTGTGGAACTAAAAACAATGAAACATCAATCGCATGCGCACATTAAAACAGTATGTACTGGGGAAAGCATACAGTTGAAAACCCCCAACTATCTGAATCTTATAATGATAGAGAACATGTAACAATACATAGTACAATACTCCTCATAAGTACTCAGTACTATCTCCACCTGTTACACACAAACTAGCTCAGATCTGAATCAAGTCACAGGTTCAAATATCCTCCGTTGTATGCCTGCCTCTACTACGCAATCCAATGTGAGAATTAGGAATGATCCAAGCTCGTTTTCCTTGGCTTGTACTGCACAATCCTCATTGGCAATCTCCATCACTGATTGTGCAAATCTCATGCACAGCTATAGTCATAACTGATAGTAGTCTCCACCTCTAACACCTGTCTCCACTGAATTGTCCATGCACTGAGTTAACTGATGTATTCTTTAGTTGATTTATGAGTTAATAATTAGTGAATTAATTAATAATTAATTCACATCACTCATCACTAGTGTATTTGCAGTTAGACTAAATACAACTAGTTCAACCAAGTCAAACTGAACACAACTCCATCAACTCCTCAATCAACTCCACCAAACTCAATCACTTGAGTTCTAACTGAAGTCCATCATGCAATAGCTCAACTGACCCATAAGAAAAGCATATTTCCTTCTGGCAGTTGCATGTGCCACATCCATAGCTCAAACTGAAGTGCTCCAAGAGGATAAGATAATGTTTACAGTCCAAATATTATTAAGAGCTAATAATATTCGACTGTTCTATTTTTAGCCTGGTAGTCTAAAAATAGACTCCGCCCATATGCCTAAAAATAGAAGTCCATCTATTTTTACCAACATCACCAATCATACACAAATAGCATCCTGCAACTCATAGACCATGATCCATATGTCCAGAAATAGACATAGTCTAAAAATAGACTTTGCGCCAAAAATAGCCTGCGGGCCCACTTAGTGAGGGCGGCTTCTTTTCACTAAGCTCCATCATCTTGTTGCATTTTCAACACTCCCTCTCAACAAGATATGGATTATCTGCAACCCCTATCCTGCCTCGGTGGTATTCAAATTTGCTCCTGGTGAGTGCCTTTGTCAAGATATCAACATCATGATCCTCCGTGGGAATGTATGAAAGTAACATGATTCTCCGTTGCACACAATCTATGATATGATGGTACCTGATGTTGATATGCTTGGATCTATCATGAAATACTGGATTAGCCAATAGTTTAATGCAACTCTGGTTATCACAATAAATCACAATAGGATCCAAGTGTGACCTGAACAACCTGACCAGGATCTTCCTCATCCATATAGCCTCGCATGCAGCCAAACTTGCTGCCATATACTCAGCCTCTACCGAATTGAGTGCCACGGATCTCTGCTTCCTGCTGTACCAAGAAACTACTGTCGACCCGATACTAAAAATCCCTCCAGATGTGCCCTTTCTATCTGTTGGACTGCCTGCCCAATCTGCATCCGTGAAGCCACATAGCTTCACCTCATCCTCATGTTTGTACCACAATCCATATCCTGATGTGCCTCTGAGATAACACAATACATGCTTGCCTGCCTTCCAGAAGATCTTGGTTGGCTTAACCATAGCTTTTGATAGCTAGTTAACAGCATAGCATATATCGGGTCGTGTATTGACCAGATACATAAGCGACCCCACCAACTGTCGATAAACAGTGGCATCCACTACCTCCGCTGAAGTAGCATCCTCCTTCCTCCAACCTCCAGGAAGAGGAGTATCAACAGGCTTGCAGCCATGCATGTTGAACTTCTCTAGTATCTCCCAAGCATACTTACCCTGAGAAACAAATAGTCCATCACTGCGTTGCTAAATTTCCAATCCCGAGAAATAATGAAGGAGGCCCAAGTCCTTCATCTCAAACTCTCTAGCAATATCCTCCTTGCATGAAAGTATCAATAGCTCATCTCCCGTCAAAATCAAATCATCTACGTAAAGTACAATGATAAGCAACTTACCCTAAACCACAATTTGGTATAGGTTAGGATCCGCCTCACTCTTGGGGAATCCAAGTTGGGTGAAATAATTGTCTATGCTCGTGTACCAAGCACGAGGTGCTTGTTTCAACCCATACAGTGCTCTCTTGAGCCTGCACACATGCGACTCACAGTTGAAGATCTCAAAACCTTCGGGCTGCTCTATGTACACCTCCTCCTCAATGACTCTATTGAGGAACGTAGTCTTCACATCCATCTGATGAATGTGCCACCCCATCTGCGCTGAGAGAGCAAGAATCGTCCATATGGAAGAATACCTTGCGATAGGTGCAAAGGTATCCTCATAATCAATCCCCTCTATCTGTGAGAAGCCTCGGGCAACAAATCTTGCCTTGTACTTCTCCACACTCCCGTCAGCTGCCTGCTTCACTTTGTAGATCCATCTCGAACCCACCACTCATTTCCCTTCCGGTCTTGGGACAATCTCCCATGCACTATTTTTGACAATCGAATCATACTCTTCCACCATGGCATCTACCCATGCGGGATCCTCCACAGCATCCTCGAAAGAGGATGCCTTAGTCACGACACATTTTCTCACAAGAGCCATGTATCCAGTGTACCGATCAGGTGACTGTCTTTGTCTGCGCTGTCTTGTAGGTGGTCCTACAACCTTCTCTGGATCTTGAGCCAGTTTCTCAGCTTCTGTAGTGCGCTTTCACCCTCTGATGGTTGGCGTTGCATGAGTGGTCTCTTCCACTCCATGAACTTCATCTTATGGCTGATCCATGTCCTGAAGCTCATCCTTAGGAACTAATAGCTCCTCATCTGCATGCAAGTGTGGCTCCCTCTCAAGCGAACACTTCATGGCTTTCCCCTCCTGAAATTTGATATCCCATCGCACAACAGTCTTGCGATTGTCTGGCAAATACACAAAATAGTTGTGGGGCATATCAGTGTACCCCACAAATATCCCAACGTCTGTGTTTAGCTCCAGCTTTCTTGGCATCCTTCATCACATGCATGTAAACGTTAGAACCAAAAATCCTCAAATGGGAAAGATTAGGCCTCTCACCAGAATAGCCCTCCTCGGGTCTACTCATGCCAAGTATCCTGTGAGGACAACGGTTCTGCACATATATGGCAGTATTGCATGCATCTGCCCACAATTGAAGGGGTAGGCCCTGATCATGCAACATCACCCGTGTAGCACCCACGATCGTTCTATTCTTCCGCTCAGCAACCCCGTTCTGCTGTGGGTTATGGGGAGCTATGATCTCTCTTCAAATCCCTTCTGCGCTGCAAAAGTCCTTGAACTCGCCAGAGATGAATTCACCACCATTTTCGCTCCTAAGAGCCTTCACCTTCTTCCGTGATTCCTTCTCGACCAGTGCTTTGAACTCACAGAACTTTGAGTATGTCTCGCTCTTCTTCTGCATGAAGAAGATCCAGCACTTCTGAGAGAAATCATCAACAAAGATCACATAGTACCTATGCTTTGCTGTCGAAGCTACTAAGAAAGGTCCACACACATCTGTTTGAATTCTCTCAAGGATCGTCATCGCGCAACTATCCTTCTCGTGAAAGGTGGCTTTCACAAATCTTCCCAAAATACACCCCTTACACTGATCTGACTACGCAAGAGTGCCTTTAGGAAGCCCAATAGAAATCTGCTGCAGTATCTTCAAGGCTCCATGGTGAAGGTGGCCCTATCTCCTGTGCCACAGCTCGCCATCATCCCAGCTCACCAATCCTTCTGCCTTGCATGCCATTGCTGCACAACCATCTACATGCAATTGATAAAGGTTCTTGACTTGAACCCATATCTTTCGGGTTTCTCCAGTTGTCTTACTGTGCAGGAAAGCCTTTCCCTCGCTGAAAACAACATCATATCCCTTGTCTTCTAACATCGCCACAGAGATAAGATTCTTCTTCAATCCTGGAACATGCATCACTTCCTTCAATACGAAGGGTTTACCAGACTCCCTCTCAAAGGAAATGGTACCGATACTGGTCGCACTGTATCTACCATCATTGCCCATCTCGATGTGCACTCCAAGATCTTTCTCATCCAGATCAGAAAACAAATCTCGATCTCCTGTCATGTGAAAAGATGCACCACTATCCAAGAACCATACGGATCCCATCACACTTGATACCAAGCATGCGATCAATGAAAAGTCTAGCTCAAATTGTGAGGCTAAGGCCTCTCCCGCTGCAGATCCAGTAGCTTGCTTATTTTTCTTCTTTTGCGGACGATTTGCGGCATAATGTCCGTGTTGGTGACAGTGAAAGCACTTCACCTTGGACATGTCCTGCTTCTTTCCTTTCGCACTGGAATGAGAAGCTTTCTTGTTCTTCCCCTTCTTTTCTTTGGCAGCCAAAGCGCAATTTTCTTCATCAGATGCCTTTGATGAAGATCCGTCCCTAGTATTGCGCCTGATATCTTCTTGCACAAGATCTGACCAAATTCTCTCCCATCCTGGCAATTTCTCCCGACCATTGACAGAGTCCTGATAGGAATGCCAACTCTTCGGAAGACCAAGGAGAGCCAAGCTCACCAAGTCCTCATCATCAGCAGTCACCCCCACACTTCCCAACTCATCCCGGCATTGGGTGAACTTCGTGAGATACTTGGGCATACTATCTCCTTTCTCACACTTAATGTTTCTGAGTTTATCCTTGAGCGCAAACTTCCTATAGTTGCTCTTGCTTTGGAATAGATATGTCAACGCTTTCCACATCAAGTATGGAGAAGCCTTTCCATGCAGGCTGGATACAATGTGATCCTTCATGCCCTCCAACAGAATCCTTCGACACTTTGTTGTCTTCTTTTGCCAAGCCTCAACATGAGCAGCATCAATAGGCTTTGGGACCTCAACCTCTATGAACTCCTTCAACCCATTGTCATCTAACACCACCTCCATCCTGTCTTTCCATGCAATATAATTTGAGCTTCCTTCAAGGGCATACTCCAATCGCAATCTGTTGAAATAAATTTGAACTTCGACACCAAGAAAACACTGCTGCAAATTCGAATTCCACCAGCTCAAAACTCAACTACTTCTGGTCTAAAATTCGTGAGAACAAAGTATTTCTCATACAAAGATTGACTGTATGGGCTTTTACTGGATATCTCACCTTCCAAAAGAAGGATGAATCCAGAGGTTACCTGGCCCAATTACAGACTCTGCCTGAAGAAATAAAATGTAATCACTTTCTGAACAATAGATCTGATGATCAACTCTGCTTTGATACCTTGTAGAAATTTTGAATAATATAACACTTATTCACAGATATTATCCTGATTATACACTATTTGTAGAATGCATGCATAATACATAACCTCATCTACGTTGATCATCAATTTTTACGGAATTAAAAACAATGAAACATCAATCGCATGCACACATTAACACGATATGTACTGGGAAAGCGTACAGCTGAAAACCCCCAACTATCTGAATATTATAATGATAGAGAACATGTAACAATACATAGTACAATACTCCTCACAAGTACTCAGTACTATCTCCACCTGTTACACACAAACTAGCTCAGATCTGAATCAAGTCACAGGTTCAAATCTCCTCCGTTGTCTGCCTACCTCTACTGCGCAATCCAATGTGAGAATTAGGAATGATCCAAGCTTGTTCTCCTTGGCTTGTACTGCGCAATCCTCATTGGAAATCTCTATCATTGATTGTGAAAATCTCATGCACAGCTATAGTCACAACTGATAGTAGTCTCCACCTCTAACACCCGTCTCCACTGAACTATCCATGCATTGAGTTAACTGATGTATTCTTTAGTTGATTTATGAGTTAATAATTAGTGAATTAATTAATAATTAATTCACATCACTCATCACTAGTGTATTTGCAGTTAGACTAAATACAACTAGTTCAACCAAGTCAAATTGAACACAACCCCATCAACTCCTCAATCAACTCCACCAAACTCAATCACTTGAGTTCTAACTGAAGTCCATCATGCAATAGCTCAACTGACCCATAAGAAAATCGTATCTCCTTCTGGCAGTTGCATGTGCCACACCCATAGCTCGAACTGAAGTGCTCCAAGAGGATAAGATAATGTTTATAGTCCAAATATTATTAAGAGCTAATAATATTCGACTGTTCTATTTTTAGCCTGGCAGTCTAAAAATAGACTCCGCCCATATGTCTAAAAATTGAAGTCCATCTATTTTTACCAACATGACCAATCATCCACAAATAGCATCTTGAAACTCATAGACCATGATCCATATGTCTAAAAATAGACTTTGCACCAAAAATAGCCTGCGGGCCCACTTAGTGAAGGCGACTTCTTTTCACTAAGCTCCATCATCTTGTTGCATTTTCAACACCACCTAGAGGAAATCTACAGGAGGGACAGTAGGCTTCTACAGGAGGGGCAGTGACTCATTTTGAAGGGAGGAAACTTAATTTGTGGGATGAATTTCAGTTTGAAGAGGTAGGGTTCATGAATTCCCTCTGTTGAATATTGAAATGTGAAAGAGTTAGTCTCAAGTTGAAGATAAAAAGAATTTTTAAGAGGGTAGAAATACATAGAAAAAATTCTGTTTAAAAAAAAAAAACACAGTCCCCTCTATTTTTCTATTTCACTCAAAATTCTTTGTCTCCACCTCCATATATGGTTTTTCAAAAAGAAGTACATGTAGTATGACAAGGGGTTTTATGAGAAAAGAGCCCACTAACTCCACTAGGCTCCATGCACATCCTCAAGTGCTGGACATATTTACAAGGGCGAATTGGATGAATTTATTTAAGAAGTTTAGAGGGTCTGATGATGAAACTGCCCATGAATTTTCTCTCTCTGGTCCCTCACACAAGAACTCATGCTACTGTAACCATTAGAGGCCTCTCTGTTGAAACAACCCCTGAATTCATCAATAGGGTCACTACCCTTCCTCTTGGGTTGCCTTGGAGTAAAGATGAAAAACCAATGGGCCAGGCTGCCAAGAAGAAATTTTTCCAAGATAATGAAACCCCTGTTGAAGATAGGAATTGAATTAGGAGGGCCAGTGTACCATATCCCTGGGATGAGGTTAGCTACCAAATAATCAAATACATTTCTTGTGAGGGGAGGCACAACATTGTTTATGGGTATCATTTCAGAATCCTCCAAGACTTGAGATATGGCATGGATACCCCAGCACATCAAAAGCTCAGTATCCCTTACTTTCTCCTTCAGTCCCTCGTTGACTCAAGCACCAAGGTGCAAGAAGGAAATTCACACCAGCTAGCTCACCATGGCCTAATCAAGATCCTAGTAGAAGAGGCCCTCCATACGCTTACACTCCCTATAGCATGGGAAGCTTTCAGAAATATGACAGTTGAGGATGACATCAAGGCATTAACCTATGATGTCAGTCCTGCTGTCAGTTGTCAAGCAGTAAAAAGGGTTGTTTTTACCTCTATTTACCCTACATTAATTGTCAATCCAGGAACGATTTGTTATTTCAAAGAGTGTACTCAGTTTGAGGTGGTCATTTGTCAAAGTAATGCTAGTAGTATAGTGCTCTCAATATAAGAGTAAACAGATGCTTGGAATGAAATTTATTTGCAAAAAGAAACCTAGGACTAAAATCATGCATTCAGAAAATTCGTCAGTCAAGGGTACAGTAACAATAACTCTTCCCTCTGTAAACTGATATAATAAAAAATGCACTCAAAGGAAGGATCATCAAACTGGGAACTAGTCAGCGTATGTCGATGTTCACTACAGTCTCAGATCTTCTACACACCAAAGCAATGATAATCTTCAATTGACAGGAAATAGAACAACAACTATCTCTATTTAACAGGATTGAACAGCAAACCCTTAATCCATGGAAATGAATGCAACAA
This sequence comes from Pinus tabuliformis, assembly GCA_031772625.1. Lineage (NCBI taxonomy): Eukaryota > Viridiplantae > Streptophyta > Pinopsida > Pinales > Pinaceae > Pinus > Pinus tabuliformis. Next base: position 459,926,559 of record CM062804.1, on the reverse strand, counting down.
TAATTATAATCTACAAGAATTAAGTAACAACTTTCAAATTGAACAAAAAATAGAAATGGAACAGTAGACTATTAGAAATAAAGCATAGAACAACAACTCAGATCTGAGTGTACAACAACCCAAGTTAAACACGCGACAAACTTAACATCAAAAGGTACAATAATCTGAGCTTCGATACAATATGCATGAATCACAGCTATAAAGTAATAGAAATTATAATGGAACGACAGTTATAACAGAACAACGATTTCGAATGAACAACAATCACAATTTAAGAATAAATCATACGGTAGTACCGATTTAGGAACATACAATGCAGTTGAATTATAGTCGAATGACAATCTGTAAGGAACAGAAGTGTTATATCAATTTTCAAAAGGAATAAACATGCGATACAACGTTAGAATGATAACGTAGCATTCCTGTAACAGATAACAATAGTATTTAACCAAGTATATATAATAGAGCTTATATGTAAAACAGTAAACCACTTCAGATTACTAAACAGAGTAAATGAAAGAAATCAAACCATGCATGAATCAGAAATATGATACAGGAGCGAGTGATACACCAGGGCTGGGCCCTTAGCCTCCTGGGACACACCGCTTGAAATTACTCCAGAATCAAAGATGGAACGACAACCAAATTTATATATTAAAACATCAAAATAGAGTTACAATGGATCGATCTTCAACAAGAATCGATGATCAAAGTTTCAAATGCAAATGAAAATTACATAAAATAACAACCAGTCCCCCTTTGGCTAGCAGTGCTGCCCCTTCTTATAACAGTTGAGTGGTGATACCAACAATACAGAGAATTGTTAAGATAGCGATCCCTCAGGATCGAAGGATCCTGAGGGATTTGCCAAGCTGTTAATTTGCAGTTATCCTTCTATTTTGTTGCATCGATTGGAGATTTCCTTTTCCTTTTTTCTAGCTGTTACACTCCAATTTGGATTGCCTTGTTTGAATGCGGTTCCCTGCTGAAGGGACAACAGTTAACTTGGTCTCGTTCTTTCTTTTGGGATGACAGTCTTCCGTTTTCTCCTTTTTCTGCATAGAAAAGGGTAATTATTAGCTATTTCATATTACATATAAATCTTCTAGATTCTATCATATTCTTGTGTCATATGCCTAGCTCATGATGTGAAAAGGTTGTGAGTTTTGAAGAAAAGATAACAAAGTAAATGAAAATAACATACCTTCTCTAGTGCCCAACACACCCCCTTGCTTACCCTTTTTCATGCCCTCATGAAAACATTGTAGTTGACATGCAAGGCACTTAGAGAGTAGGCTGGAGATGGGATCTCATGAGGAAGTCTATAGCCATGATGCCTAGCTAGGTGCTCAAAAAGATGTCCTGTCTGACCCTCAGGCATTTCATACAAGGCTTGGTATCTAGGTGTAGGGTGCCAGATAGCCGGACTGTGGAAGCTATAGCCTAACCAAGATGGCCCTTCCCTCAAAATAAGATCACCATATAGGCTTAAGCGATTAGCAGCTAACTTAAAGTTCTCATAATTAAATGGTTCCCTGAGATGGATATTCGAATTAGAGCTCTGATATCGAAATTTAGTAGCTGCAATGGCAAGGTCTTTGATGGTAAAAAAGTATTCTATCCCTTGCTGATTGATTGCTGTATGAATGGGTCCTAATGCTTCAATCACGCCCGGAGTCCTCATGAGGGTTCTATGTTTATTCGATAACTGCAATGGATCTCTAGGCTCAACTCTTACCCATAAGTCTAATCCGTTTTATTGTCTTTGGAAGGCATTATAGGCCTTAAGCCATTTTATTTGATTAACTCCAAATGAAATGAATGCCTGCAATTGGATATCCCCAATGAAAGGGCCGAGGTTCTGCTATGTTTCTTGGTCTAACACAAAGTGTTGCAAATAGAACTCGCATAATAATCTCTGAACCTTTACCCCATAGTTCTTACAACAATTTATGAAATCGTCGACAATATTTATTTCTATCGGGGTTCCTGCTTTAACATCTTTAATTTTCAATTGGAAATATCGTTCCATTAAAAACAAGGCATAATTCTTAGCAGGCACTCTACATGCTAGGACGTCAGTGTATAAGAGCATAAGGTATCCATTTGTTCGATAACCACATCTAGCCTATGAGTTACCTTTGCGACTCTTTCTTCTTCCCTTCACCATCCTTCAAAAGCCTGGGTTTTGAAAAAATTGACATTCCTTAGCTGGTGTTGTACTTCTTCATACTTTTTGCGAGAGACAGTTTGTTCTATAAGTTTTTCTACTACTTGTTGGGCTTGCATAAAACCCTCTCCTAAGTTACTGTCCTCGGGTCACTATCCCACATAGTAGTTTTAAGTGGGAGGTTCACCTAAATCTTCTTATGGCATTGTTCCGTAATTATGGTTTGAACTTCCTCAGAGGATTGTGCCTCTGTCTAAATTTCTTTGTCACAAGCCATTATGTCATCTATTTGTACTTCAACGTGGGCAACAGATGAATGTTGTTCCTTTCGATTTTGAATAGCAAGCTGGACTTGAGTCCTCCTGATCTTTTTCTTGAGAGGTTTCGCTGGAGTGGTTGCATGCCTTACCACTGAAGTCCTCTGTGCTTTCTTTCCCATCTTCAGAATCCTGATTTGTTGTCGAAGTCGCGCAATTACATTAAGTAGTTGTTGTTGTTCCTTTCGTAATTTTTTTATTTCTTCCGTTTTATCAGAAGGAATGGCCATTCGTGCACTCGGGCCTGGACTTTCTTCTTGACCATTTTCTTGATTTTTCTCTTGGGTTACTTCCTCATTATTCTGTTGATCGGGGGTAGAAACCCTAGCTTGCTCTGCAATTTCCTGGGTAACCTCTTCTTCCCCCCTCTCTTCTTCATAGACTTCTTCCAGTGTATTCTGACTTGGAACAAATTGTTCCTGTTCTTCATATTATCATTTCCTCTCCAGATGCACTTTCATCATGGCTGGAGTGATTTTCTTCTTCTTCCTCCTCATCGCATAACTCTTCGGATGCACTCTTATCACGAACATAGTGCTTTGTGGCTCTTCCTCTGTGTGGAGGTTTAGTGGGCTGATAGGTTGAGTATATTCCCCCATGTTGGCCAAAGTCTGGGCCAATTCATCCTCCTAAAACGGATTTTGCAATGGGCTTTCCTCACGTTGCTTTGTTTCTTCTTCGGCCCGACCAGATTTTTTGGTCTATTCCTCCGTTTCTCCCTCATCGTTCAATTCTCTTTCATTCTTTTCTCCTTCCAATTGCAGGGTTTGCTCATCCCTGAATCAACTATTTCCACCGGTTGATTGGTGTTCCCATGGGAATTTTCCAGCCTCCCTCTGATCCATGCCAATCTGACGAATTTCCTCCATTTCAATGGTCTATTTGACGTGCTTGCAGTATGCTTTCATTTGGGGGCTGGTAAATCTAGTCCCCTGTCTATTGTAAAAATTATCTCTTCCCAGCTGCTCTGTTGTTGAGCAAGACTGTAGCTAACTATCAGTCGTATCGACCCATGGTGACTTACTACCGATTCTATGTGTCATGATTTTTTCATGCTTCGGGCAACATCATTTAGTAGAGAATTTAAAAATGCAGGCAATTCACAAAGCATTTCTATTTTAATATGGCTAAAAGTTTAAGGTGTCGTGGTCTTACCACGTCTTTCCTACCTTCACAGGTGATGTAGCTCTAGATGACTCTTGCTAATTCTGCCCACGGTTCCCCCAAGGCTGCTGGTAGAACTCCTTTTCCACCTCGAGTTAGGTTCTGACCTTCATCTTGGAAGATTTTGATGGCGTCTTGCAGCCTTACTTTCTTAAGAGTCCACACAGATCCAGTGGTTGGCAGCCCCGAAACTTATGCAATTATGTCATCGATGGATGCTATCTGTCTCCCCCTTACCGTGGAGTGATATTCTTGTAGGTTCTGCAAAACTTCAGTCGCCATGGTCTCGTTGGATTGTTGCAGACGATCGAGATAAAATATCCATCCTACCCTTGTTGGAATTTCCCATGCGGCATCAGAGATTGTCAAAACTTGTGGTTCTCTACAAATTGATCTTCCTCCCATGATTAGCAAACTGTAAAAGCACAGAGATGACAATGGAACAGCAGGTTGTTCAAGCTGTTAGCAACCACAGAGAAAATGACAGAACAACAAGTTCGTTTAGAGTTCAAATTATTACTAATTGTTGTAGAGCATAACACAGAAATAATTTTGAAACAGCAAGCCATGAAAATTGGAAAACGATATACCATTAAGCCTTGCTATTCCCAAGTAAAATTTCTCCAAATGAAAAACTAACACGTATGCCAATGAATTATGAGGTCACCTGCTCCCCCCTGCAATGTGATAGGCCATCCTCGGCCATCAAATGAGGGAGTGGCATGCTAGACTGACATGATATGGGGTCAGAAAGGAACATCGTATATCGAGATGCCATGTTTACAAGAACAAGCGGATTACCAAAATTGATGTATATCATAGAATCACTTAATAAATAAGAGAATATTGTGATGTGATGCGAGATTTGGAGGATAGGACAACTGACATGCACAAAAAGTTCAATGCAGTCATGATCAACTTTTTCCGTCATGATTGATTATAATAGATTTCATGTATTAGCGGTTTGAAAGAATTATGTTCATAATCTTTTTTTGACCCATTACAAAGGTAGAAGAAGGGATTCATAAGTGCTATTGGTGTATAAAGAATGTGACCTCAATACCATCAACAGAGCTCTGTTGCCCACAGGTGTCCATAACCTTGACAGAGTTATTTATTTTGCCCATGGAACCATGATCCTTTCTGTATGCTTAGGAAAGTGTTGTGGAATGTCAGAATGGAGGCCATTATGCTGGCTTGGTAACCAGATAAATCATAATGCCATTCACTAGGAAGGAGTGAAAGGTGGGCAGGTTGGCTCATGATGAGACCTCCTGTTCCAAGGAACTCTTATGTGCTTCTTGGATCATATCCCTAGTTTGGTAGCCATAGTGGGAATGCCACTTCACTTTCTTCCTTATGATCATGGTAGGCTGGCTCCCAATGAGACCCCCTATCCTTCATTGACAAACCATGTTAGCAAATTATATAAACATTTTTCTTTTTATTACTTTTTCTTTTTATAGATTACTTTCTCTATTTATACGCAAAGGGTGGTTCAACACTCCTTAAGAGTAGGAATGGTGGAAGAAGTCTTAATATCTCAATAGAAAAATATGCCCTTCATTCTTATCCTTAATGGTGATCAAAGAGGATTATGAGATTTTAGAAGGAACCATCATGATAAAGATAAGTAACCATATCGTTATTAGTAGAATAGTGACAACAAGATAATCAATAGTTGTGTCATTTCCTCTTTTCTCTTATCAATTCAGAGAAAATTCTTGTAAAGATAGCTACTTTTTATGTAATTTGGTGATTTCAGCATCTTCTAGTTCTCATATTCATTTCATGAGTGTATAACTGTGTTTCAGATGTGATCCTAATGATAGAACATACACACAGAAAAAGAAAAAGATAGAACAAGTGCTATGTAAAAAATCGCAAGCAAAAAGGAAAAAAAACCCTTAACTCTTGTGCACTAAGAAGAATATCAACAAAGAAAACAAGCGCAAATGAAATAATGCAAAAAGGTTATGTTTTTCGAAAAAGGAACAACGGAAATTGCAAGTGTTGTTCCTCTGATGTCGAGCAGTAAAAAGGGTTGTTTTTACCTCTATTTACCCTACATTAATTGTCAATCCAGGAATGATTTGTTATTTCAAAGAGTGTGCTCAGTTTGAGGTGGTCATTTGTTAGAGTAATGTTAGTAGTATAGTGCTCTCAATACAAGAGTAAACAGATGCTTGGAATGAAATTTATTTGTAGAAAGAAACCTAGGACTCAAATCATGCATTCAGAAAATTCATCAGTCAAGGGTACAGTAACAATAACTCTTCCCTCTGTAAACTAATACAATCAAAAAGGCACTCAAAGGAAGGATCATCAAACTGGGAACTAGACAGCGTATGTCGATGTTCACTACAGTTTCAGACCTTCTGCACACCAAAGCAATGATAATCTTCAATTCACAGGAAATAGAACAACAACTATCTCTATTTAACATGATTGAATAGCAAACCCTTAATCCACATAAATGAATGCAACAATAACTATAATCTACAAGAATTAAGTAACAGCTTTCGAATTGAACAGCAAACAGAAATGGAACAGCAAACTATTAGAAATAAAGTATAGAACAACAACTCGGATCTGAGTGTACAACAACCCAAGTTAAACACCCGACACACTTTACATAAGAAGGAACAATAATCTGAGCTTCGATACAATATGCATGAATCACAACTATAAAGTAACAGCAATTATAATGGAACGACAGTTGTAACAGAACAACAATTCCGAATGAACAACAGTCACAATTTAATAATAAATCATACGGTAGTACTGTTTTAGGAACATACAACAAAGTTGAAATATAATCGAATGGCAATCTGTAAGGAACATCAGTGTTATATCAATTGTCAAAAGGAACAACCATGTGATACAACATTAGAATGATAACATAGCATTCCTGTTACAGATAACAATAGTATTTAACCAAGTATATATAATAGAGATGATATGTAAAACAGTAAAGCACTTTAGATTACTGAACATAGTAAACAAAAGAAATCAACCCATGCATGAATAAGAAATATGATATAGGAGCGAGTGATCCACCAGGGCCAGGACCTTAGCCTCCAGGGACACACCACTTGAAATTACTACAGAATCGAAGATGGAATGACAACCAGATTTATATATTAAAACATCAAAACAGAGTTACAGTGGATCGATCTTCAATGAGAATCGATGATCAAAGTTTCAAATGCAAATGAAAATTACATAAAATAACAACTAGTCCCCCTTTGGCTAGCAGTGCTTCCCCTTCTTATAACAGCCGAGTGGCAATACCAACAATACAGAGAATTGTTAAGATAGTGATCCCTCAGGATCAAAGGATCCTGAGGGATTCGCCAAGCTGTTAATTTGCAGTTATCCTTCTGTTTTGTTGCGCTGATTGGAGAGTTTATTTTCCTTTTTCTAGCTGTTACACTCTAATTTGGATCGCCTTGTTTGAACGCAGTTCCCCACTGAAGGGATGGCAGTTAACTTGGTCTCATTCTTTCTTTTGGGATGACAGTCTTCTGTTTTCTCCTTTTTCTGCATAGTGAAGGGTAATTATTAGCTATTTCATATTACATATAAATCTTCTAGATTGTATCATATTCTTGTGTCATATGCCTAGCTCATGATGTGAAAAGGTTGTGAGTTTTGAAGAAAAGATAACAAAGTAAGTGAAAATAATATACCTTCTCCAGTGCCCAACATCAGTGAGGAGGGAGAACAGAAAGGAGGAGAAGATGGAGCCAATGGTGACATAGCAGAGCAAGAGAGGAAGGAGGTAGAAAAAGAGGCAGAGCAAAGAGAAGAGTCCCCTGAAGCTTTGGAAAGGGAAGCAGCAGCTGCCCTCACTGCCCTCAGTACACCAAGCAAGTAGAAGCAGAAGAGGAAAAGAAAAACCTCCATGTATTTTAGGGCAAGGAAGAGTACCAGAATTAAAATAGGCAAACCTCAGCCCTCATCAAAGACTCCCATCCACATTGAAGATTCACCATCTGCCAAGGTGAAAGAGTCTCCTTCCAAGACACCTATAACCTATGAAAGGGGGACTTCAAGATCTTGTACATGGAAGGGGAAAGAAATTCTACAAGACCCCAAAACAAACCTACAGGAAGCTGAAACATTCCTACAAGAGACTCAAAAACTTGAGGAAAGGATAGGAGGATAGCCAGAGGTGAAAGAGGAAGCACAAGAGCTATAAGAACCTAACCCCCAGCCTAATATTGACTCCTATTACAGAATATTTGAGGGAGGCAAGATAATCCCATAGAAATTTACAATTCCACTATTTTTTGAATTGGAAAAAGAGAGAGTGAGAACACATAGGTGGATGTAGATAGCCAAATCCAAAGGAGTTGAGGATATTGGCCACATGGAAAACAAACTCAGGGAAATGGGCAGGGAATTGAGTGCTCTTAGAGACAGAGAAACCATTACAAGAAGCCACCTTGAGAATGAGAATGAAATACTAAGGAGGTACCTGCAGGAGAAAGAGACTCATTTGGCATACATGGCCAGCTTATCCATGGAAGCATTACAATGCAGAACACCAGCCAGATCTTATGGCTTCTATCTGAAGGATCAATGGCTTCAATTCCAAATAAAAACTTTGGCACAAAAAGGCACAATTCCTTTCCAAGACTACAGGCAGTTCATGGATTTGTGTGACCAAAGCCCCTCCGAGGACAAAGCAAAGATGGTAGAGTTCTATCTACACAACATGGCCCTCATAGACCTGAATGTCTGGGACCCCAATGCCAAGCTAGGGGATCTACAATTAATGGCCATGGCATCATGGATGAACCATGAAGAATTGAGGGCAGCAGAAATGAAAATATTGATGATAAAAGAGCAGAATGAACCATTAATGATAAGAGCTAAGCCATCAGATCCTATGGCACTCATCAGCACACACAACCTGCTTGCTAATGACCCTCAGATTGCCCCTGAATATCTAGTCAACCAGGCACAAGCCATTGCACACTTTGAAGATATGCTTAGGCTACTTGGGGATGACTGTGTGCATGCATGCATGAGAAGATGGAACACCCTACCCCACAGCTTGCAGATTAGAGAATACCATTCTCCCATGAGGCTGAGGGAGGCATTGAAAATAGTGCCAATGTACAAGCACTCCATGCAAAGGCTGAAGGTCAACTGGATTGGGCTCAAACTGAGTCCTCCACTCCTATTAGGCATGTTGGATGGTAGAAGGGAAGAAGAAGAGAAGGAGTAGTGGAAGGACATAGATAGAAAGGTAGGACTTTATGGAGAACATGAGCAGACCACATTAGAAGCCTAGAATGCTAGGGAGGCCACCAGGTCCATAAAAGATGAATAGTTTGACTAGGTTGCTCAGAGGATGAGCAACACCTTCAGTAGGGGGGTGATGATGAGCCTCATAAGTGGGTAATTATATGGGCTCATTTTACCTCCAAACCTAGTCAAATCAACCATTCTCTTAGCTTATTGTATGATTTTCTGATTATATTTATGCTTATAGGGTGAGTTGAGTTAGTTATTATGCCATGTGGTCTAACATGTATTTAGTGCAGATTATTGATGGATTTCGAGGTCAAAGTCAAGGATCTAGTGGTCAAACTGCAGCAATAACTTGATGTAGATAGAGGAGAAGACATATAGGAGGGAATACCCCTCATTTATTTCTCCTCACTTCGAATTCTCCTTCATTCAACTCAGAGTACAAGCAGCCGAACCATGCACTAGAAGGCAGCCGAGCAAGTGGAATATGATTGACAGTTATCTCGAGTTTTGAGAGCCAAGCCTCCATGATTTTAAGGAATATGTTGGTAGCTTCAGATGTATAAATAGAGAGGCCTATGGCCTCACTAGGGTCGACTTTTTTCTTGTGTAAACTCTACTCAAATTTCGAGCTTACTATTTTATGACAATTTTATGTAATCTTGCAATTTTTTGATAATGAAGATGGAATCCTTTTTGAGCTAGCACTAAGTTGCCTCAGAGGGTAGAAGCTCTTGGGTTAGGGCCCAATCCAAGTAGCCAAGCTCCTCTTTACTTGCATTTGTATGCTTTACTTCAGTTTGTAGATTAGTTTGCTGTTAGATGTATTTCTTTTATGGTTAAGAATGGGTTGATTTTGATGATTTAGTAGTTTGCTTCCATTTGTGCTTTCTATAGTAGGTTAAGCAGTGATCATAGAAGATTCAAAATGCTAGCAATAGTTCCTTTGCCTCTCTTCCTCCCTCTGGGACCATGATTTGAGGCAAAAACTCTCTTGCTGCCCCAAAAACACAGATTTTCCTCATTCCTAGGACTTCTGGTGTTTGTAGCTCTCTAGTAGGTTGATAGTCAAGTTTTGCTTTGCTGTAGATCTTCTTTATCATGTTCACTTCCTAATTTACAATAGTCCTTTTGCATGCTTTCCTTTCTTACAACATTTCCCAACATTTCCTTCCATGCATCATAGTTTATGCCATTTTAATGCAAAACTCTGTTTTTCCTAGAATGCACTCACTTCATTGGTTACTTGATTTTCTTGGTTGACTGTCAGTTTCTATGTAGTAGATCTCTTCCAAAGTAGGCCAAATTACCAGCAATCACACCCTCCATCTAATCATGCCCTATAGGTCTCCCAAACCTCACCTCAATTCTGCCCTAGTTTCCTTCATTTTTCATAGAACTTCTTCCTCTCTCCTTGAGCAAACCCAACCATATTTCTCTCTCCTGGTAATTCATGGTAATCCTTAGGCACCCTAACACCACATTCCAACCTTAATCCACCTTTTCCACCCACTCTCACACCCTCAAAATAGTGGAAATTTCTCTTGGCCTCATCCTGTAGGCCTCTTGTAGTTTCCCTGTTTTCCTCCTATAGTTTTCCTTTGTCCTTTTGTAGTTTTTCCTATAGGCTTTCTTTTGAAGGCCAAATGTGGGAAAAGCCTCCAAAAGGCCACCTAAGACCTCCTAGGACCCATCCATACCATCCTACATCCTCCCAAGCTCCAAGACCGCCCTCTAATGCCACCTATTCGCTGCCACACTCACACACAATAAATTAGATGCATGTTAAATTCACATAAAGACACATAAAAATCCAAAAACATGTCTTTTGCTTATTTACTTTCAAAAATAGCATGGTTAGATTTTGTTTACTTCCTTGAGTAGGTAATGGACTTTTTTTCATGGTTTTCATATTGTTTTTGGCAAAACTAGAATTAGCTTGTTAATTAGGGTTTACAAGGTTTTGCTTTACATTTCAGTCTTTCTCCTTTCTGCAGTTAGAATAGCATTTGTAGAGTAATCTTTCTTTCCTTTCATCATACATAGAGCTTCTTCTGAAATATATAGAAGTTGGCTTGAGCTCCTAGTGATCTTGCGCTGGCTGACCAAGTGACAACCTACAATGAGAACTAGTACTTATGCATATAGCACCGACGCTTCCAAGTTTGTTACAAACTACCAGGTTGATAAAAGTAAAGTTGGCAGCCTAGGAGTTGTAGCATTGTTATTGCAATACTAGCGCTCACCACTAAGATATCCACAATATTTAGGGCATTTTCCTCCTCTCCAAATTCTCCAATAGCTCACTATGCAAATGAATTGCATTTTGGGGCAAGAGACTCTTTTATAAGAAAAACCCTTGTTTTTCCATCGCTCATTGCGACCAAACTGTAGCTCGGTTTAATGAACCGTCAGCACCATTGGAAAGTTCTCACCGAGTTCTATAATAGGTCTCCATTTTTTTTATAATGTGACACTTCACGAGGACGCCATTTTCCCATGCGGTCTCACTTTTCCACCTATTAAAAGTTTAATTTCTTCATTTGAGCAATTTATACTTTGGTACCACTTTACCCATGCATTGGTTGAATCACATGTCCATTTTCGTCATGAGTAACCATCATTAACTCATGTTGTTATGGTCCCCTCTGGGCCTCCCCCATGTGGCAACATTATCAAGTCACCCTTGCATCTATGGATTTTGTTTCAACTCCCCTTAAGTTATGATATAGTATTCCATACATTTTTGTGTCACTTCCATCCCATCATGTTCATATTTGGCCTCCAGCTATGATTATCCGTCTTTAAAAATCCACCATCTGAGTAATTGACCATCCCCTTTGGAATCGAGCCACCCAGTGGCAGGTAAACCATGGATATTATGCTTTGACAAGGGAAGTCATCAGCCCACCACTCATCTCATTTCCTTCCATCATCATCCCCGGTGTCAGTCCATTAGTCACTCTAATTATGGTACATCATGCCTTTGTTAAAGATTCCTAATTCCCTTCACTCTAGCAGGCCCTCTTCTGTCGAATTCCACACATTTATTCTAGAAGTGTGGTCTAGAGGGCGGTGTACCTTAGCTCCAGCCTTCATCTTTGTTCGATGCCTCAGATCAAGAAAATGAAATCAACATTTCCCTTTGACTTGGTTGTTTCCATCGTGCTCGATGCCAACTCATTATCGAACGATTGAGAATCACACACTTAATGGTTCGATGATCATGATGATTGTCCCAGTGATTTCTAGGTGTGTCTAAGATTTTCCAGACCTCATGAGTGCGTGGCCCTTCCGGTATCCCCTCACATTCCCAAATGTCTGCAGATATTGATCCAACCTCAAATGCAGTTCCATAAATGTGATGGGTTTGATTTCAGCTGCTTGCAACGCCCACAACATGCATGTCTCCTTTAGATGATCCATTTAGATCTTTGGAGTGCTTTTCCTATTTAGCAAGGCTTATTTGGTTGTGATCTCCCCTCATTATGTCACTTTGAGGGGCATTATGTCTCATGTACTCAAAGGTTATTGTATATAATTTGCGCCTATGTTTAACTAGAAACATGATTTATATGGGATTCATTGTATTATTTTATGGCCCATTGATGCTAGCATATCATGTATCATGTACTTTGTAGCTCAGTCCCACATTTTTGGGCTCACCATTATTATTTGTACTCAATTAACTCAGTGAGTATGGGTATGCCTCCCTTGCCTCATTTCAGATCATGTACTCCAACATAAAGGTGATTTTTGGGTCTCCATTTTTATACCTATAATGCCCTTCATTGTCCACTATTTTTGACCTATTTTTCCTTGAATCCATTTACTATTTTCCTATCTTCTTGAAGCATATGCCTTTTAGCCTTCTTATGTCTATATGAGGTAAACTATATTTCAAAGCGCAATTTCTATGTTTTCTTATAGTATAAATAACATTATTTCCTCGGATTAGCTCACATACATGTTTAGAATTGCATTCCTACTTACCCAGTACCAGCTCAGCAAATTAGTACGTGTGCTCACCGCTTATCTGGAACCAATGCAACATTCTGGTACTCGTATTCCTATTTGTCAGGCACCAATACTCGTAATTCGGTACTCGGGTCCTCATCTGACACTCGTGAACAAATCCGACACCTAATCAGTGGCCTGTGTTTTTTGATACCGCATTCACCACACTTGGGCACCCATCCGATACCAACAACAATATTGTGTGTTCCAGGTACCTGCTCTCCAGCAATATGCGATTTCGTTCCTTGTATTCCACTGTGTGATTTCGGTACCAGATTTCATTTCTAGAATTAATGATTCAATGAATGGTCTTTAAAGAGACCAAGATAATTGTTGAAGGCATCTTCTTTACATAGAAAATCAAGATTTTATTTTGAAGTCGAATATGTAATTTAAGTTCAACTATAAAGATTTGGTGTTATATCATGTAACTTTGATTGTAACAACCATTTTCTTTATAAGAAAAGGACCTGTAGATGACAATTAGTTATATTAGAGTTGGAGAGAGTCGGAGAGTTAGAGAAAGTGAGTTAATAGAAACAACACAATAAAGACATAGAAATCTGAGATCTACACAGTATTGTGATGTTGTTGGACTTTTAAGTTTGTAATCTTCCTTTTTAAATTAATGATATGATCAACAATTGTTAAGTTTAGTGTGTTAATCAATTTCTTAGTTTTGTAAGTCTTTAAGATTTCCTTGGTAGCTCGGCAAGGTCCCACCTAATCCATCAAGGAAATTTCTTATTATAGTTATTATGCATATAGTTTTGTTTATGTAGTGTTAAGTATTTGATGTGATTTCAGTCTTGTTTCATGTAAGTAATTTCTGAGTGACAATTCATTAGTTTTATGAATGCAAACTTTATTTCTTAAGTTGCACATTTAATTGTTGATTGCTATTTTGAAGAAAAAGGAAGCTAAGATCAAATATCTCACCATTCACCTACATGCATTGTTAGTGAAGACTCTTGTCATACATTTCTTGTACTAGAATGCAGAGTTTCTTTCAGGACTAGTCTTGGTTGCTTTGTTTAATGTTTGAATGCAGTGAATTGATTCTAGTGTAGTGATTGAGATCAGTTGCTATAGGAAAACAGAGTTAGATCCATCTTTCTATCTCATGCGCCTATAAATGGACGGACTTTTTACCTCAGAAAGAACCATTAGATTACATTGCTTATTAAGATTTTATTTCTTAATTTTTCTTTCAAATTGTACGAGGAAGTTAGTATTGGTTTTTGTTTAGACTATACACATTAGACATAGGAACTTACCTGTTATCGACACATATATCGCATCAACTCTACTGATTACGACTCACTGGTTGATAATTTAATATTGTGGTGATATATCATTCATATAATTGCCCCAAGAGACATTTCTATCAATTTAGTAGGTCTCGCCCCCTCCATTTTTTTCCTTCATTGCATTTCTTTAGCTCTCTCTCTCTCTCTCTCTCTCTCTCTCTCTCTCTCTGGTGTCTCGTGGAAGTGTACCGTGCAACGTATTTCGGTCATATGATTTTCTACTAACACATACATTGGGAGGAAATATGTTATCACCAAACAATGATCTCCTTGCCATTTCTATCTAGGCAGATCAAAATGCACCTTGTAGGATTAATTTTACCATAGTAAAATCACTTTCACCATGGAAAATAATTTAGTAAACCATTTTTATTAAATTATTTCTGATTAAAATTTAAAAACCCCATGAGATTCATTGAATAAATCATTATTTATTTAATTTTCTATAGGAATAATTATTAAATCATTGTTTGATAATTATTCATTGAAATCACATAGGAATAATTGAATAAATCACTATTTATTTATTATTCGTTAATTCTATTATTGGAAAAATTATTAAATCATTGTTTAATAATTATTTCAATTTCACATCATTCTTAATCCACGGGAAATAATTAATAAATCATTTCATTTGTTAATTATTTCTAAATAAAGATATTTGACCACTTTGAATATATTTTCCCTCTCAAAAAATTATAACAAAGTATTCCTAATGGTTAGATCTTGATTTGGTCAATATTATTTTATTATTTTCCATTTTCGAGATCAACACAATAATTTTCTATAAATAAGAGGGTTTTCCATTCATTATTCACTACGATCATTATCATCATCACCACTACCATCTTCTTGCATTTGAGCTCCCACTTGAGTTCTGCACATTGTTTTGGGTTTTTCACACATTGAGAGAGAGAACCAATTACTGAAGCGTCAAGGACATCAAAGGATTTGTCCCATGGAGGGGGATTTGCAGACCCTTTTTGTATATCTCTTTCACCATGTGTTACTAATAAATATTATTATTCATTTAAAAATCTTTCCATATTGGGTTATTACATTGAATATATATTGTTGTTTGCTATTTTAGATCGCATATGTCTTTTTGTTGTATGTTTTTCTCGTTTTATTACTGTAGATCTGAAGCATAAGTAGCCACAAATTGTTGTTAGGGTCACTTGTCACCAGTGACTTAAGTGATATGTTTTTGGTACACCTTCCAAGAAATTTCATACTAACAAGGAGCTCCGATGTATGTTGGCGTCTAGACGTAGAAACCCAAAAGAACCAAGGGCGAGAGCTATACACAAGGAGATATTATCCTGACATGAGCATAAATGCCATATCATCTAAGCACTAAACTGGCGGTCTCAAGTAGTAGTAATATGAGAAAGACAACAATAAGGGGGGCAAGTACTAAGGGGCTAAAGGCATCGGAATTGTGTGATTTTGTAACGTTCTTTTAATATAAGTTACGAGAGTTATGCCTTTGATACTATTTTACAGAGTGTTAAAGGATAAATAGGTTAGAAACTACTGAGTAAATGTGTGCAAATATGTTGGTTGATGGAGTAATGGACACTGCAGAAATTGCTTGGTCAAGGCAACAAGGGCCACAATTCTCACGGAAGAACTATTGGGCTAGTCTTGATGTTGGAAGAAATCCATCTCTTATCTCTAGTGCATGTGTTATAGACCTAAATGAGGAACAAAGAATGCATTTTGAAGTACATTCAAGCTCTACGAAGTCATGCATAAGCATGGGGAGTCCCATTGGAGTGCACAAGTGGACTGAAATTAAATTCTTAGCGTGGGGAATCACACAGGGAGTTGGTGAAGCACTTAGGATCTCATCCTCATGTTTAATGCAGCAACATAATTCATACATCAAACGCAACAACATGATGGAGGAGCTATACAGAGGTACACTCAGGCAGTGTGGAAACTGGAAGCATTGAGCTATGTGCAACAGATGAACAAAACCAGTGATAGTCATTGAGCAAAGTGGGGAATACAGATAGTAGTGAATGTTCTGAAGTGAGTGGAGCAGAGTGTGTGAAAATTGAGTAATTGGCCAGAGTGTTGAACTCAAGCAGAGTGTTGTAGAGAGCCTATGGAATAGAAGGTCATGATTAGAGGATAGGGTGTTGCTGTGTGAGGCTGAGAGAGTTAGTGGAACAATAGTGGACCAAGAGAAAAATTATGATACTACAGTGAATCGGATTGGTATTTCTCTATATAAGTAATTGCCTGTGTTTTCAATTTGAAAATTTTATGAAGGTAAAAAAATTGCTAGAGAAGGTGGTGGTCTGCATTTCATAAGAGGTTGGTGCCTCTTGGCAAGTAGGTGCTTTCTATCTTAAGGGGGTCGGTGCCTCGTGTGAGTGGGCGTTCACAAACAAATTGATGTAATTAATTAGGTGCTTAATTTACCTCATAACAACAAAAATATTGGTGGTTTTCTCACTTTGGGTTTCCATGTAAAAATACTGGTGTCAATATGTGTATGTTGCTCATGTGATGGATTGTCTGTACATGTGAATACTTTATCTTGTTTTTTATTTGTATTATGTATGAATGCCCTCATAAGTAACAGATAGTAGAGGAAAGGACTAAAGAAACATTCATAAAAAGTTCTAAGAACCTCATTATTACTAATTCACCCCCCTAGTAATTCCTTATTTCAAGGATTTACAGTGAAATTGCTAAATATTAAAAGGTCTTTCTTGTATCATAATCCACCTCCTCACCGAGATGAAGCCAAGAAAAGAAACATTCATAAAAAGTTCTAAGAACCTCATTATTACTAATTCACCCCCCTAGTAATTCCTTATTTCAAGGATTCAACCGGGGGTTGTTACAGTGAAATTGCTAAATATTAAAAGGTCTTTCTTGTATCATAATCCACCTCCTCACCGAGATGAAGCCAAGAAAAGTAAACGAGGAATTCATGAACTGTAACATATGGTGAAGGAATATCAGTTTGTTCATTGTAACAAGAAAATAAAAGGACATTGATTTGTATCATGATAAGGCCAGATAGTTATGCATCTATCTTCGTAATTGTTGTGTGAGAAAATTATTCATATAAAGTTGTAATATGTTTTCCATGAATACTAAAAAGTTCTTAGGGTTAAAAAAGTTTATCAATGACATGATGCAACTCACACCACACCAAGCCTGAAAAAAGAGATCTAAATTCTTTTCCAATTAAATGTTAACAAATTATTTTTTTCAATTATAATAAAAAAACTTCAAAACCATATTCCACATATAGAATTATTAGTTCAAGCAATTTGGCAAATTACTCTTGGAAGAATAGAAAACTAAAATTAAAAACAGCAAGAAGATTTGTGATTTATTTATAACCTAGAAAATGTTTATAACCTTGAAAATAAACCACATTGACTAGTTCGAAAACCAAATATTCTCTATGTGATTTTCTCCAAAAAATTTAATAAATTAACAATTCAAAACCTATAAACATTCTTTGATATTTCTTTTATAATATTAGCTCTTTCTTCTTGGAATTATGTTGGAAGTTAGGATTTTTTCCATTTTCCGAACTCCTTTTATGAAATAATGATTTGGTCATTTAATCAATGCCTTATAAACGCTCCCATGGTAAATGTGCATATATAAATTCGTTCCCTAACTATAATTTTTCTTTTAATCCTTATAAATAATAATTAATGAATATTTACGCTGAAATAATTAAATTTTAACTTCTAAGAATTACCATCCATCTATTAAAACAAATCATTCTTTTAACTAGAAATCAAATCAACAATTTTTCTTTTAATCCTCATAAACTAGAAATAAAATCAACAACTTTTCTTTTAATCCTCATAAATAATAATTAATGAATATTTACGCTGAAATAATTAAATTTTAACTTCTAAGAATTACCATCCATCTATTAAAACAAATCATTCTTTTAACTATAAATAAAATCAACAAGCTCTGATTTGTTAAATTTAAAAACATACAACTCAACGTTAATAATTTCGAAATCATTCCTTCTACCATTAAAAAAAAAATTGATTTGTGAAGACATATAACTCAACCTAAATCATTTCGAAATCATTCCTTCTATCGATGAAAAGAGCTTAAATTTGTGAATACATATAACTCAACTTAAGCTCAAAACTAATTATATTTTGAATTTTTGAGATGTATATGAGAGCATTGTGCTTTTGAAACCATGTCAAACATATTCTTCATCTTTACAAAGAACATTATTTTCATGATTTGAATATAAAAAATTCTAGTTATGATCTTTGAAATTCAATCACCATTGACCTATCGTACATTATTTATTTATACCATTTTTCTTTAATATGCTCCTGCTGAGAAACGATGGGTAAAATAGAAATTCTATCGTACATTCTTTATTTATACTGTTTTTGTTAATATGCTAAGAATTATGTAAAAGAACCAACTTAGTCCTAGAATACTTGTTATCATTGTGCTTAACAATTCAAATAGCACTCTTGAGGAGGTGATGTTTTAACTATTGAAATTTTTGACCTAATAAATCTAAATATTGTAACAAAATTAAATTTTTGATATAATAAATCTAATTACAGTTATTAAGATTTAAATTTTTAAATATCTTATCAATTTTTAATAGCGCTAAATCTATTTCAACTATTAAAAAAAACAAAAAAACTTTATAATCTTCCAAACATCCTGTTGGCATGTTCACTTCGTTTGTTAAACATCTCCCGATCACTCCAACCTGCTTTTGCCAGTCACTTTCTCTCGCAGTTGGTAGTTTCCAAGGAGGGCGTCTGTCATTGTTCGTCACCTCTAATCTCCCAGATTTGTCTGGAACCAAATAAAACAAGAACTGCAAGCAGCGGCAGTCCCTGCGGATTTGACAGGTGAGTAAGCAAGTTTGTCATCTGGCCTGGAAAGGTAGTTTACTAGATTTTGCAAACCTCAAGCTGCAAAAATATATATTAAAATATTTAATGTGACCCAAAGAGATATTCCCGGCATTGGAAAGTATGAGGATGGCCAACTAAAACTGTTAAGATTTCTGAAACGCATTTCTAAGTGAGAGAATGTAAAGATTTCTGAAACGCATTTCTAAGTGAGAGAATGTATTGTATATTAGAGTTGGCATTTTATAATTGTAAGCAAAATAACAAATAACACAAGCAATCTGTAATAATATCTCTTATTTAATATTGTAAACATGAATTTTTAATTCATGTGGAAGAACTAATACCTTAAAAAACTGCTACTTTCCACTAAAAGAATGAAACTTTGTTGTCACAGTTCAGGTAGCTTTGAAAGAACAAAATAACAATTAAAAAAACGCATACTGCAGGACCTGTTTTTCCTCCAAAAACAGGTACTACAGGACATTCCATTAGAGCGGTAAGCCCAATTGATTGTCAAGCCATTCAACACAGTTCCATTCTTCTTTCAAAGGGATGAGGCCAAGTGGAAGTACTGGGCTATCTTAGCAAAATAACTACCACTCAAACTTAGTACCCGAACCAAAGAAAGTTTGCTCTTTGCAGTACAACCAGTTGGATATATGATTTTCTTTTATCAATCAATTGTGCATCAAATATTTACATCATTTCTTTAAGTTAATTTTATTGAATATTTACATCATTTCTTTAAATTACTTTTATCAATAAAGAAACTAGTTTCTTTTTATATTCAGAAAAGAAAGTAGTTTGGTTAAGTTGTAAGATTACAGGAGTTACATGCAGATATCACAACTCAAAATACTCCAAAGCTTACATTTCAGAGCATAAATAGATTCTAATGTTGTGAACTAATAGAGCTCAATCTTGGGAGAAAATGCTTGCAAACTCAATACAAAAAATCTGGAA
The DNA here is from genome assembly GCA_031772625.1 of Pinus tabuliformis. Lineage (NCBI taxonomy): Eukaryota > Viridiplantae > Streptophyta > Pinopsida > Pinales > Pinaceae > Pinus > Pinus tabuliformis. The sequence goes on along the minus strand of CM062804.1, from coordinate 459,906,461 downwards.
AGTTTCTACAGTAAAACAAGGAGGGGCAATTGCGATTTTTACATGATGTTTTGGAGTCATGACCATAAGCAGAGCTTGCAGAGATGCAAGAAAAACATTAAAACTTCCATTAGTATACTAGTTGTCGCCTCTAAAACTAAGCTTCGCTTCATTATTGATAAGGTACAAAACTCAATCATTATTCCATTGCATTCATCACCTCCAGCAAGAATTGCTTACAACTGCCCATTCATCACCTCGATCAGGAATTGCTTACAACGAACCAAAAGGTACAACTAGCAACCCATCATGTTGGGGTTCTATCAAGAATGCTAATCTAAGATCCAAGAAGCAATTGCTTACGGCTAGCCAAAATGTACAGCTACCAACCCATCACACTGGGGTTCTATCAATAACGCTAATCTAAGATCCGAGATATTGTTGATTTTAATAACATTAAGGAAGTTAGTCATGCCCAAAGAAATACTGGCAAATTTGCAAATGTTGTTAGTTCGTAGATTTGAAAATACTCTATTAAATCACAATACCAATACTCTAAATTAATACAAAACCAGGCGACAATATGTACTATGTGATGACTATATAACTATTTGAAATTTGTAATTAGCTAAAGGTGGCATCATTCAACTCTGAATTAATACAAAAGCACGCGGAAATATGTACTATACGATGACTATATAACTATTTAGAATTTGTAATTAGCTAAAGGTGGCATCATCCTCGTAGATGAAGGAAGGCAGTAATCCAGTATCAACATTAAAGAATAAAGAATAAAACAGATAGCATCACATTTCAGTCAACAAAAATAAAAGTTGTGTTTGATGACGATTTGACGACGATAATAGATGCAACCTAGTCAATTCATGTCTCGCATGGATTGTCTTCAATAGGCTGTGTTTTAGTTCATTCTTTAGGTTTTCCCGAAATAGGAGTTTCAGCACCACATTCTAGTGATACCAGTGGAGCTGCTTTCATTTTCTTATTCCAGCTACCTTTAACTTGAGATGGTTTATGAGCACCAACAAGTCCATTATTTTCAAGAGGTCTCTTTTTGTTAGTTGATTCAAAACATGTGACGAATGACACAGGAGGTACTATGGAACCTCTCATTAATCTCACAGCTGATGGTTGTAGTCCAGTCTAAACATCAACATAAGGGACTAAACAAGTTAGCATCGTATTCCAGTCAACAACCCTCGGACATGAATCTCGCCACGCATGGGCGCCCTCTTGCATGTACTTCACTGCCTGGATTCCCTGATGGTTGTAGTCCAGTCTAAACATCAACATAAGGGACTAAACAAGTTAGCATCGTATTCCAGTCAACAACCCTCGGACATGAATCTCGCCACGCATGGGCGCCCTCTTTCATGTACTTCACTGCCTGGATTCCCTTACAATAGGGAACTCGGGAACTCATGTGCATTCCATTTGTCTCCATCTTATCATGTACCTTCGAATTGGTCTGGGAAAAGAAGATGCATGACTTCTGCTACCGCTTGTATTTTTTTACTTACCTTCCCAAACGAAGGTCCACATGAAGAACGATAAACTCTAACTTACTAATAAGTAATAGTGGCTTATGAATAGGTAATAGTGGCTCAAGGATCCGAATGGTGGGGATTGGGAAACAAGTTTCTAAAACAAGTCTCTAAATGCCCATGATTTCTATTCTTATTCCTCGACAACAAAATAAATGTTAACCATATAAACCGTGTATTTGTAAATATAAATCTTATTTGTCGAATAAATGGTAACCATATAAACCCTGTATTTGTAAATCTAAATCTTATTTTATTCTATTTTTCTTTGTGTTATGGATATTATATATATAGAAATACTTAATTAGTCATATTTTCATTTCTTTCACGTACTGTTTAAATATGTGCGCAGACAGTGTGGACGATCCATTATTGGCAGAGGTAGCGATGAAAGAGGGTTTTTATGACAAAAGACAGGTCGGGGATCCGAGGGAGGTTGCAAAGGCCACTTTAATGGCGGTTAAACGATGCAATTTCCTGGTTGCCAATGGGTGGCAAGGCTTAATGCTCTCCACGTTATCAGCAGGGATTTTTCCCGTTGAAACCTTTGGAAAGGCTGTGCTTGATCTGTTTGAAATAATTCCTGCAAGGCTGGCTGGTTATATCATAATTGCATACGTATACATCGTTATATGGCTCAATCATCTAACGAGAACGATATTTGTTGATGTTGCAAACAAATAACCAATGCAATGCAATTAGTGCTCTAAAGAAACAAACGGTCAATTCCTATCTAGCTTCAGTTGCTTTGGTTTTCTACTGAAAAATAACTTCGTCCATGAAGGTTATGGTATTGTAGGGCGATCCAGTATAGTACAAGTTTGATGGTTTCTTAGAATTTAATTATAATGATTTCTCTTTAAGAATTCAGCCTTGTTTATTCATTTTTAATTGTTCTTCCTGGCTGCTTTGTAGTCGTATGGGTTTTCCGGGCTCAGATTAGAAAAGATTTTAAATGTTATTTCAAGAAGAAACAAGACTACGTTGTAATGCAATAAATAAATGCATAATTGAAATTAATGGAAACCCACCACTCATATCTTTCCTGGATCTGATATAAATTGAACTACTAGCTCAGTTGGGCTCTTATCTTTCCTAGCTCTGGTACGAATTGAACCTATGGCAGCGTCCATATTTAGATTTGTTGATAACTCAAATAACGCACAAACAACCACCACTTACATCTCAGGGTTGGAGTGTTTCCCTCATATTATTCAATATCTGCTGCAAGCCACAGGTGGGCGCCTGGTGAACACGTATATCAATGTGTTACCACAGGTGGGCGTCTATTCATGCAAAAACACAGATGGCAAAAAAATAAAACATAATATATGATTTTGGAAAATTTATATTGTGAGATTAAAGATCATTTGTAAAACTAGGGATAGATTGAAACGTTGGATAAAAAGGTGGATGCTTTTTTCAGCCTTTGGTTAAAACACCTCTGCAGTTCCAAACTTCGAATAAATAGGTAAACGACTTTCAAACTTTGGATAAAACATTTTTGTGGATGAGTATAATTCTCAGCTCGGCAATAAGACGTCAAAACAAAAAATTTGGATAAAAACATTTTTTACATCATACTTTTTTTGAAAACCTTAATTAAATAAACTAGTCATTCCAATTTAATAAGGATTCAACTCTCAAGCGAACGCTATAATCCCATGCTGAAGGCAGGGACTAATAAGGCACCAGTTGTATTCAACGCTCAAGCGAACGGTATAGTCCCACGCTGAAGGCAGGGACTAATAAGGCACCAGTTGTAGGACTGCCATGGCTTTGAGAACTTGCAGGGCAGAAATTTTGGTGACGGCAATACGGCTTTGCTTCGAATTTAAGCACATGGAAAGAGCGCAGTCATGTTTGAAATGGAGTGAAATTTCAGTGGAATGTGAAGCGGTGGGGTATCGAGCAGATGAGAATGTTCACCTGACGTTTGCGGTGAGGTCGGGCATATAATGACTTTAGTTTTAATAATTCAAGTTTTCCATTTTGGTTTATGTATTTGGGAGTCATATCAACACGCAATATGGTAAAGGGTATTGGGTATCATGTGGTATTTTAAGTGTTTTTCATGTTGTTTTTACTGGTGTAGTTTTAGTATTTTACTAGAATATGGTGATCCGATTTCAACTATGATTGTGATTCGATTTCAACTATGATTGTGATTTTTGGATGTTTAAAATATATTTTTGAATGCATAAATAAATTGAGCACCTAAAAAGTATGATTGTAATTTTTTGATGTTTAAAATACATTTTTGAATGTATAAATGGATTCATTACTCTTAAAAACCTCAAAGCACTCGAATTCTACAAATTAAATAACTTAAACTCAAGTTTTTAAAAAACTCTCTGGATTTTGATTAAAATTAACTAGAAAAATGCTCTAAAAAAAGAACATTTCATTAGAAAGAATCTTCAAGTGTTTGTCATGTTGTTACATACTTGAGTAGAAAATAATAAAATACTAAGAATAAGTAAATAATTTAATATATATTTGCCCAATCGAGGTGCCCCAATTGAATTCTACACTATCAAAGTGCTCGAGGGGGTTTTCAGGTGCCAAATCCATATATGCAATCACAAAACCAGTTTAAACAACACAAATTAAGATTTGACCACAAATATTTTCACAGATTCTAGCCAAAAACTCTAAAAAGTCTCATTTAAGGACAAGTCCTTTCAATTATATATATTAATATAAAAATAAAATACATAGTATTCAATATTAAATAACATATATAAAAATCAACTATAACAATATCTTAATATAAATATTCTAAATCATACTATTAAAATCATGAAAAAGGAAAAATTGTATTTTACTTTTGATGATGATTAACATCTACTAAGGTTGAAATGGTCTATATGCCTTACTAAGGTAAGAGATTACTCATAAGTCTTTAGCATTTTATTTCTATGCTTAAAAAGCATTAAGAGATGTGTTCCAAGATTGCTATAGTTTCGTTGACTTAAAATATCAAGACGGTTGTTGGCCTGAAAAATATTTTGAAATTTAGACTTAATGTAAGTATATACTAGAAAATCTAAGAGAAAGTGTTTTTCATCTTCAACGTCACAAAGGTGCATGAACTTTTAATCCTATGGTAATTTGAGAAATGGCTAACACCAAATTTCACTATGAAGCTCATGAGAATTTGTTTTTAATTTAGAAATGTTTATTTTCTTAGTTACACTAGTAAAGACAAAGAGATATTTTTTATTTTCCAGATTTGGGTTGATTACCATCTTATAATATCTTCGTTTCCTTTTTCCTTCTAATTCTCTATCACCCCACAATGTCTCCTTAAATTTTGAGGTGATAATATTTTTAATATTATCTTTATTCTACAATATATTCTCCTCCTTTATCCCCCAATGGTCCACCTAAAACTAGAAATCCTTATGTCGTGCTCACTTCATTCAAAGGTGGTGGTTTTGGCTAAAGTTAAAAGCAATTTAAAGAAACATCTTTTCTTTCGTGTTATTTGACTTCATCTACAGACAATATATCTAGTCATATCCATTCTTTTAGTGGAGAAAATGCTTGCTTCAGTCAAGAAGATAGGATGAGGTATATTTCGTAACTACTTTTGAATCTATTCCATCTTCCTCCATGACTCTTTGGAAATATGACAACTCCAAACCTCACATCCATATATATAAAAGGAGTGATGAGAGCCTCAAAGAGGACATTTTTTTATTCCATGTCCAAATATTTAATAACTTGCAATTATTTTCAAGCCCATAATAAGATTTTCAACCTCTATTTATCCTTTTCTCAGTGTTATAATTCCAGTTGATCTTGTGATGGATATCAATTCCAAAATATTTGTATGAAGTAATTTCCTCCAAGTTGTTATTGTCATATATGAATGTATCGTATGTAATCTTTCTAGAGTTCATTACGATGACTTTTGTTTTGTTATCATTAATAATCATACCCATCTTGGAAAAAAAATATTAGAGGATTCTTAATTTTTTTCCAAGATTGCAATGACTTCCTATTAAAAGAACAATATCATCAGCATACAGTTGAAGAGTTATGGCTATACTAGCGAGCATGGGGCCAACACAGCCTGCATCTTCCAAGCACTCTTCTAGCTTATTAATGTATATTCGAAAAAGGGTAGGGGAAAAGGGATAAACTTGCTTGAATCTGATATTGCAATTTATTGCTTTCGACCAACCCTCATTGGTCCTAAATTTGGTGATAAAATACTCATACAACCTTGTCACAACAATCCTCAACTTAAAAGGAACCATTAACTCTTCTATTCTCTTCCACAAATTTGTCCTCAGAACAATGTCAACATATTTTCTAAAGTCAATGAAACAACATAAGAGATCAATTTTATTATTGTGACACTCCTCCATAATGATTCTAAGAGTAATAAGGTGATTTATAGTTAAACGATATATTCTAAACCTAGCTTGGCATTTATTTATTTTATCATGGATTTCTATCCATATGATAATATTATTTCCCGTAATAATTATGAATATCTTGGCTAAAATGTGGCTAATCGCCATGGTGAGATGGAATTCTTGTATCCCCATTTTTAAGGATAGGTACAATGAGGCTCCACATACGAGGCTTAGGGAATCCTTGCTTCACTACCAAATTGAAGATCTTTTGTATGTGAGGGATGAGGATAGGCCCTCCTATTTTAAAAATTCCATCTTGGTAGGCTTCAATGTCCTTAGCTTAACTAGTTGTGAGCTACTTAACCCTAAGCTATAACAACAGAACCCACTGATGGCTTTATTTTTCCATGTAAATACATGATTGTAAGTACATTTCAAGTTAAAAATTATTGAGTAGGGGAAACAAATTTCAAAAGGGACTGAGAGAGGTCAATTTCTTGGGAAATTCAACTTACTTGTTGAAGGAAGAAAATTGAATAGTTTGGACAACCATTGAAGGAAATTTGTTGAGATTTAAATGTTATGGAATGGTGTGCTGCAGAGATGGTTGTTTTAAAATTATGAACTGGGCTAAGGGACAAAGCCCGTGCTGGCTTAGGAAAACAAAACAAGGCAACCACGAAGCAAGGCATGGAAAAAATGGGAAACAAGGGAGAGCAACAACAGAGAGAGAAAGAAAAATAAAAACTCACACATAAGCAGATTAGGCTAAGGAGAAAACAAGGGAAAGATCTTATGGACAAGCATGCAGAGAGAGACCTCGAGATCATGTGGAAAATAGATAGAGAGACTCAAGGTCAATAGAAAAAGGAGCAACACAAAGTGTGATGCTCGCACAAAGAGAAAAGAGCAGAGGGAGATATATTGGAAGAAATAGTAGAAAATTAGAGTGTTGTTATTCCTGGTAAACAACAACAAGTTCAAGTGCTGGGAGGAGTTTGACTTCTCCCTTTACTCTCAACATGCCATCATCCTTCATGAAGAAATTGGAGCACTGGATGAATTCGCCTTCAGGTGAGGGTAAATATTTGAATAGCTTAAGGGGTTGGAGGGTGGAGATGGTGTTCTTTGGATTCCCTTGAAAATTTTGGGTTGGATTCTTGGTAAAGGAAACTATGGAAGTCTCCATTTCTTTTTAATTAACAGTGGGTTATGGATTTTCTTAATTGGGTGGAAACACTATGTGGAAACAAGTTATGCATTCCCTTGATTGGGTGGAACCACTATGTTTCATGATGCCAAGGTGGAGGTGAGACCTATAGACTCCCTGGAGTATGTGGGTGTGTTTCTGGATGGCTAGAGACAGTAGAGGTTGTAAGTATAAGGACTCCATTAACTTGGTCAATTTTTATTGATTAGTTGAAGGGTGGAGGCAACAGATCTCTGGATTCCCTACTTATTGTTGATCATCAATTTTTAGATGAAAGGTGGAGGTAACAGGCCTCTGGATTTCTTGAATGAAACTTATTGTCGAGTAGCTGGTGGGTGGAGGTAGGAGGACCTCGGGAGTCACTGTTTCAGCTGACAGATGTTGATTATTCCCTTAAGCGAGACCACCACAATCCCTTGGTATCTATTTAGCTTGGCTACAACTATCTACGGTTGGGTAAAGAGTTTAAGTGCCAAACTCAATCACCCATCAACTATATTAATTAAAGATAAGTTCTTATGTGTAACCTTGTATGATCTCATGGTTAACTATTATGATTCTAAGTTAGTTACATGCTTGTTATAGACAACTTATGTATGTGATTGGCATATGGTTATATGTGATGAGATGTTATAATCCTTTTTCAATTGATATGAATGAACTGTAATTCCTTAAGTGATAATTGTATAATGGAGACAAAAAGGAGCAAGGATGACTTATCCTTGTAGTGTCAAAATAACACTAGTACCAGAATTACTAAGAAGGTCAATGGCCCTTCAGTGGGTAGTTTCCTATTGTATATTCCTTTATGGAATGATGGAGAGCTATGAGAGATGCAAGATCTCTGTTCTTTGAGCTTATTGGTTCAGTTAAGGGAGTCAAATTCCTTGGTTGACAAATTTGTCAGCTATTTGGATTTTGGAGAAAACAAATCCTCTTGTTATCTACCCTTTTTTATATTTTTCCTAGTTCTTGTAGGACCTTGTAAGTTCCCTTAGTTTTAGGGATGAGTGGTGCATCCATTTCTATGAAGAAACCCAAGAAACCCCCATGAAGTTGCTTCATAATCTGACCTATAGAAGTTTCCATAATGTTGTGGAATTATGTGAAAATTTCCTAAGTCACATCAATTCAAGAGCTAAGACATGACTAGGTCAGAGGTCGAGAGGTCAGGATAGTTGCCTGAGGATGTGGTCCATGAGGGAAACCGACTCTAACCAAGTTGGTGGTTGGGAGGTTAGGAAATCACTAGAGGAATTTGTCCTTTGGGGAAGCTAACCTTGACTATATCAGAGGTCATCAGGTTGGGAGTCAGGAGCCAAGTTAACTTTAGAAGTTTTTCACTCAAGTGGAGGCCAACTCAACCAGATTGTGGGCTCGTTGATCACTGCAACCAATGGTAAACTACCATGTGGTAGCTTGTTGACGTGGCCGTGGGGAGTGGAGCCCAATTTGAAAGGTTACTTCTCTCGATACGTAGCTTGGATTGAAGTGAAGTTATATGTCACCGAATTCGTTTAGCTGAGACGAACACAATGGTGATTATAGTTTTGGGTTTATAGGAGTTCCGTGAAATTCAAAAATTGTATACCCCATCATCATAACAATATTTTGAGGGTCGGGTATTGAGAGTGACCACCTCTTGGTCATGGGTTTGAGTAAGGGGTGATGTTACAGGTGGTATGAGAGCATGGTTCAACACTTGGACTGAATGGGCTCAGGTGTTTGTGGATATTTTAGAAAATTATCTAATAATTCGTTTAGTTGTTAAAAGTTGGTTAAAAAGAATCAACTATAAGTCTATGCATGTTGATGATTTATTGTTTGATGATGTGATGAGCATACTAACATCGTTTTTATGAGGAAGTTGAGATCTCCATGGAAACCCCATGATTTTATTATTATTTACTTATTATAAAATGTCTAACAGTCAGTACGATTGACAACAGATTGCAAGTAGCCTAAAATAGAGATATTGCAGGGATGGTGATAGGGATGGTATAGTATAGTTCAGAACAGAAACAACATGGAAGTGAATGGTTTGGGGATAATAAAGAAGACATATCGTCAAAAAAGGGGGAGGGAATCACTCTCTGGATTGTTTGGAAACCTTAAGAAGCCTAAGGGTTTAATTTAGGAATTTCAAGGCATATAATGAGAAGTTGGTGAGAGCTCAAGAAAGGCAAGCCATGATAAATGCAGTCCTTCTACAAAGCCTTTCATATTTGCTGAAGAAGAGACAATCTGATGATAGGGTCATCCATAGAGGCAGGAGGAGTCTTTGAGAACCTGAAGATAGCAGGTCAAGGAAGAGGCATAGACCTGGAATCGAAGACATGGTGCCAGGAGGTGCACCATTGAGTACACCTAGAGGTGGGACCAACACTCATGTGCATGTGACTAGTAGGCCATCTAGCTCTGTTACTAGAAGGAACTACCATTATTCTCACCATCACCATCAATAGAAGAGGAATAATATGAACTATATTCCAGAGGAGTTTAGGAAGGCCAATCCACCCACATTTGATGGAGATATTGAGAAATCATAAGAACCGAAAGCTTGCTTATTGGGCATGAAGAAGTTTTTCATAATTCATGATTATTTTGAAAACATGAAAGCAAGGATTTCCATTTTTAGTTTAAAAGGGAAAGCAGACATATTTTGGGAGGACTTGAAGAATGTCTAAGGCGTTGTTGAGAAAGACCTGAATTGGGAGGAATTCAAGAAACTCTTTAGAGAGGATTATATATTTGAGCATTGCTATGATGAAAAATCTAAGGAGTTTTATGAACTTGGGATGGGGAAAATGATAGATGATGAGTATGTCACCAATTTTTTGGATTTTTTTTGGTATGTACCTTACCTCAGGAATGAGAAGGGAATGATTCAAAGTTTTTAAGTGGTCTCCCCATAGTCTTCAAGGATAAGATTGAGTTGTTGGTGTCATAGACTCTAAGTGAGTAAGTAAAGAAATTAAAGAATTGTTTTGAGAAGGCCAGACATAGACCAAAAGCTAAGGGTGTATGGAGGTAGCGAGACAACGTTGATAAGGTAAGGATCTGGCCTAAGAAGCATGCTAAGAAAAATGAAAATAAACAACAAGCTCATGTGAATCAATTTGAGAAAAAATTGAACTTTATTGATAAAAAGGATGCATAATAGGGTTTTCCAATGCAACAAAGATAAAATATGATGAAACCTTTGCAATGTTGGATGTGGGGAAAACCACAGAAGGAAATATTTCCCACACCAGTGCATTTTAAGACCAAAAATTTGTAATATTCAGGAGGCTCGAATAGTAGGATAAGTCTCTCAAAGTTTTCCTAGGATCTACAGAACAATAGAAAATTGGAAAGAAGATCATCAATCATCCATCATTGAGAGGTGTGATATGTTTTAGCTCTGTTGAATGCTCACATCATCCCTCTTAAACGTGTTTCTGTTGTGGAACTATAGATTGCTACTAGGCATGGAATTGTTATACAACCATAGGGCCAAAGTGTTTTTCTTTGAAAAAGTAGTTTAATGTTTTAATGAGGCCAGGGAGCACAAAATTCTACAAGGAAAAAGGAAGTTAACATTAGTTAGGATCATTATGGAAATGCAAGCCAAGCACAACTGTCGGAAGGGCTGTAAATTGTTTTGTGTTTAGATTTCTGAGGATAGAGAAAGACAGGCCAACACAAGACAAGTAAATAGAAAGCTATTAAAAAAGTATTTGGTGCTACATCAGTTTGAGGATGTGTTTTCCATTGAGATTCCAGGGTTACCTCCCCACAGAGAGATCAAATTCTCCATCGAATTTATTCCTGGAGCAACACCATCATCCAAAGCTCCTTACAATATGACTACAACTAATCTGATGCAATTAAAAATGCAGTTGAAGGAGATGTTGGATAAAGGGTATATTCAGTGAAGTGTATCCTTGTGGGGAATCCTAATACTGTTTGTAAAGAAAAAGGATGGGACCATATGACTTCATATTGACTACAAGAAGCTAAAAAAAGTGACTATTAAAAATTAATATCCATTGTCATGGATAGATGATCTATTTATTCAACAGCAGGGGTCAACAATTTTCTCTAAGATATATTTGAGGTCTCGATATCATTAGATGCACATTAAAGAAGAATATATTCACAAGACCACTTTCCCAACTAGGTATGGGAACTATGAGTTTGTAGTAGTACCCTTTGGGCTTACTAATGCCTTTGCCGCTTTCATGTGTTTGATGAATAATGCATTGTTTCTTTACTTGAACAAGTTCATTATTGTATTTGTGGATGACATCCTAGTTTACTCCAAGATGGAAAAAGAGCATGAGAAGAATTTGGAAACAATGCTATAGTTTTTGTGGAACCATAAGCTTTATGAAAATCTCAATAAGTGTGACGTTTTCCAACCTCAGATACATTATTTGGGACATGTTTTCTCCAAAGAAGGGATATTAGTTTACCCAGAGAATATCAAGGCTGTAATGGAGTGCCCCACTCCAAGGAATGTGAATGAGGTAAAATCGTTTATGGGATTATCAGGTTATTATAGGAGCTTCATTAGGAATTTCTCCAAGATTGGGTATTCTATTACAAAATTGCAAAGAAAATGGAAGAATTTTTCTTGGAAAACGCAGTGTGCAATAAGCATCGAGTACCTAAAGGAAATGCTCACAATTGTATCGGTGATGAGGATTTAAGATCCTGGTAACGACTTCACAATTTTCATAGATGCATTCAACGAAGGACTCGGCAGAGTCGTGATGCAAGAAGGACAAGTAATTTCATATCAGTCCTGGAAGTTGAACAAGCATGAGGTGAACTACGTGACTCATGACTTAGAGTTTGCAGCCATCATTCATGCATTAAAGATGTGGAGGCATGACCCCCTTGGTGTGAAGTTTACTATTATGACAGATCACAGTGGACTCAAGTATCTATTTGGGCAACTCGAGATCAATGAGAGACAGGATAGGTGGTCAGTCACACTCATTGAGTTTGATTTTGAAATCAAGCACATCAAGGGAAAAAAAATAGAGTTGTTGATTTACTCAACCAAAGAATTTAGTTAGACCACTTAGCAACTGTAAGTTCCTACAGGAAAAACTTAGTGGAAAGGATCAAAAGTGTCGAACAATAAGATGAAAGGTATCAACAAATGAAAGAGAATTTTTTACAAGGAACTGGGGATAAGGAGTATCACTTCACTGATGACAACCTGATTCGATTTAAGAGCAGAATTTATGTTCCAAGTGATGAGAAGTTAAAAGCCATTATCATCAATGAGTTTGATGTCAAGCATTATTCAGGCCATCTGAGATAACAAAAGACACTTTAAGCCATTAAGAGATTTTATTATTGGTCGAATTTAAGAAATAAGTTGTTAATTTTGTGGCCATGTGCATAAAGTGTCAGCAAGTAAAGGATCAATATAAAAATCCAGCGGGATTATTGTAGCCCATTCTTATTCCAGAATGGAAATAGGAAGTGATTTCTATGGATTTCGTCTCAGCTTTTCCATGGTCATCCAAGAAACATGATGCAATTTGTTAGTTGTTGATAGGTTGAGCAAGGTAGCTCATTTTGTGGTGGTAAAAACCGGTAACTCAGCTAGTGAGGTGGAAAAAATATACATAAAATAGATTGTGAGGCTCCACAGTATTCCCAAAAAGATTGTTTCAAATAGAGATGCCAATTTTACTTCCAAGTTTTGGAAGAGTTATTTTTCGGTTTGGGGAAAAATTTAGCATTTAGCACAACATATCATCAATAGACAGATGGGCAAACTAAGACGACTAATAGGATCCTTGAATACATGTTGAGGATGTATGTAATGCATCAGCCCAAGAAGTGGGGGGAATATCTTCCATTGGTAGAGTTTTCATACAAAAATGGGTATCAAGAGTCCATCAAGATGTGTCCATTCGAGGCTCTGTATGGAAGGCATTGTAATACTCCTATTAGCTAGAGTGATTCATTGAATGGGGACCTTATTGGGGTTGATATGCTCAAGGAAATGGAGCAATAGATTCAACTCATTAAATAGAATTTAAAGGTGGCGTGAGATAGGAAAAAGATTTATGTTGATCAGCATAAGGTGCATAAGAAGTTTCAAGTTGGGGAACATGTATATTTAAGGATATAATTGAAGATGAGTTCCTTGATAATTGGGAACTGTGCGAAGTTGGCACCATAGTATGGTGGCCCTTTTAATATCATTGAGAGGATTGAGTCGGTGGCCTATTGGCTGGCCTTACCTTCTATAATTAGATTTCATGATGTTTTAAATTTTTATTTCCTTAAAAGGTATGTGAAGGATTCTAATCATGTAATTGATTGGTTTGTGGTATAGGTGGAATCAGAGGGGTATTTCCATCCAGAACCAATATGCATTCTAGATCGTAGGAGTCTCATGCTCCAGAATCAAGCCATAGAGAAATTCAAGGTGTAATGGAAGTACTTTGGTCCTAAGGAGGCCACCTAAAAAATGGATGATGCGATGAAGATAGTTTATCCTTTCTTGTTTAATGGTTAAGGAAATTGTTCATAGGTTTATGTAAAATATTGTATGAGCTACAAGTATGAAGCTCCATAGATAGTATGTGATTGTTATTTTGTAATTATGTTTAAGAATGTTTTTCATATTTGTATATAAGGACAGAGAACACAGATGGTGGCGTTCCCTCAAGGGGTAGGGGTCTGTAACATCCCAACCCACTGATGGCTATATTTTTCCATGTAAAGACATGATTGTAAGTATATTTCAAGTTAAAAAGGGTTGAGTAAGGGATATAGATTCCAAAATGGATTGAGGGAGGTCAATTTCTTGTGAAATTTAGATTACTTATTGAAGGAAGAAAACTAGACAATTTGGACAATCATTGAAGGTTGGTTGTTGAGCTTTAAATGCTTTGGAATGGTTTGTTGTAGAGAAGGTTTTTGTAAATTTATGAACTGCAGGGAAGGGAAAAATCCCATGCTAGCTTGGGAAAATGAAACAAGGAAACTAGGATGCAAGGCATGGAGAAAAGGGAAAACGAGGGAGAGTAGTGGTAGAGAGAGACAACACAAAAAATCTCATGCACAAGTGGACCACACCAGGGAGCAGAGAAGGGAAAACTCCCATGGACAAGAAAATAGAGGGAGATCTCAAGATCTTGTGGACAACAGATAGAGAGACTCGAGAGAAATAGCAAAAGGAGAATCAAAAAAAGTGATGCACACATAGCGAGAAAAGAACAGAGGGAGCTCAATTGGAAGAAACAATAGCAAATTAGAGTGTTTTTTATTCCTGGTAAATAACAACAACTTCAAGTTTTAGGAGGAATTTAACTTCTTCCTTTACTCTCAAGGTGCCATCATCCTTTCGTGAAGCAATAAGAAAACCAGAGGAGTTCTCCTTCAATCGAGGGTAAATCTCTGAATACCTCAGGGGGCTGGAGGGTGGAGATGGTGTTCTCTAGATTGCCTTGACAACTTGCGGTACAAGTTTAATCCTTGGAATATTGATAAAGAAAACTCTATAGGTCTCCATTGTTTGTCAATTAACAATGGGTTCTCGATTCCCTAAATTGGGTGGAACCACTGTGCGGGAGTGGGTTATGTATTCCCTTAATTGGGTGGAACCAATATGTTGCATGATGCTAGGGTGGAGGTGAGAGCTTTGGACTCCATGGAGTATGTGGGTGTGTTTCTGGATGGCTATAGAGAGTGGAGATTGTAAGTCTAAGGAATCCCTGAACTTGGTCAATTGTTATTGATTAGTTGATGGGTGGAGGTAGCAGACCTCTATATTCCTTGTTTATTGATTATCATCATTTGTTAGATGAAAGATGGAGGAAAAAAGCCTCTGTATTTCCTAAATGAAACTTATTATCGAGTATATGGTGGGTGGAGGTAGGAGGACCTCAAAAGTCCCTATTTCAGCTGACAAATGTTGATTATTCCCTTGAGAAAGATCACCTCAGTCCCTTTGGATCTGGCTCGGGGGTGAATTCTGCAAGTATATTCACTACAATTGTCTATGGTTGGGTGGAGAGTTGAAGTCCTGAACTTAGTCTCCCATCAACTATATTAATTAAGGATAAATTCTTATGTCTAACCTTGTATGGTATCATCATTGAATATTATGATTCTAAGCTAGTTACATGCTCATTATAAACAACTTATGTATGTGATTGGCATATGGTTATATGTGATGAGATATTATAATCCTTTTTCAATTGATATGAATAAACTGCAATTCCTTAGGTGATAAATGTATAATGCAGTCAGAGAGGAGAAAGTTGGACTTATCCTTGTAGTCTCAGAATAACACTAGTATCAAAATGACTAATAAGGTCAATGACCCTTCAGTGTATAGTTTCCTATTATATATTATTTTATAGAATGATGGAGATCTATGAGAGATATAAGATATATGGTTTTTGAGCTTATTGGGTTAGTTAAGGGAGTCAAATTCCTTTGTTGAGAGCTTTGTCATTTATTTGGGTTTTGGAGAAAAAAATCCTCTTGTTATTGACTAGTTTTTTATAGTTTTCTAAGTTCTTGTAGGGCCTTGTAAGCTAGCTTAGTTTCAGGGATGACTGGTGCATCCATTTCCCTGAAGAACCCCAAGAAGTCCCCATGAAGTTTCTTTAGAATATGACCTCTAGAACCCACTAGAATGCTATGGAATTTAGTTAAAATCACATAAGTCACAGTAGGTTGGTAGCTAAGACCCGACTAGGTTAGAGGTCAAGAGGTTGGGATAATCACTTTAAGAAGTGGCATGTCAGGGAAGTCGACCCCGACTACGTTAGGGGTCTAGAGGTCAAGAAGTCAAATGAGAAAGTTATCCATCAAGGAAGCCAACCCTGACTAGGTCCAAGGTCAAGAGGTTGGGAGTCGGGGGCCAAGTTAACTTTAGAAGGTTTACACTCGAGCGGAGGTCAACTTGACCTGATGGTGGGACTGTTAATAAATGCATCTAATGGTATACCACCAAGTGGTAACCTGTTGATGTGGCTAGGGGGATTGGATCCCACTTTGAAAGGCTACATCTCTTGATGCGTCGTTGGGATTGGGGTGAAGTTATATGTCAAAGGATTTGTTTTGATGAGAAGAATGCAATAATTAGGGGAATTTTGAGGTCTAAAATGGGCTTCCTAAGAAACATGTACAACAAAAATAAACTTTATAAGAACCAATAGGAATCAAGATGATGATGTCAACCATGGGGGATGATTCACCATTTTTTGAGTAAAAAAGTAAAAATATTAAAAAATAATAAAACAATAAAACAATTTTTTCAACTCTTAGTTTTAACTTATCTTCCTAGGGTTTTACTTAAATTTTGAGAGGGAGTAATCGTTGGATGAGAAATTTAGTTCCTTATCCAAGGAGTACCAATTTTGTATACTTTCGATGGACCCCACTGCACGAAAAATGACAAATACATGAAAAAACATGATTACAATCACATTTTTCATGTATTTCTCATTTTATGTATAGCAGGGTCCATCACAAGTATGAAACATGGGTAATCCTTAGATGAGGAATCAAATTATACACCCAATGAGTGTTTCCACTTGAAATTTGAGTAAACCCATAGGGATATAAGTTGAAAATACGAGTTAAGAAAAATAATTTTTATTTTTATTTTATTTTATTTTATTTTATTTTTTTTCCGTCTAAAATTTGATGATGTAATCTAATATTATTTTATTATTTCCACTATTATTTTATAATTTCCTTAGGAGGCCCATTTTAGACCTCAAAATTCCCCTAATGGGTGATGATAGTTTTGGTTTTAAAGGAGTTATGTGAAAGTCAAAAAAATTATACCCCGTTGTCATAATAGTATTTTGAGGACTAGGTATTGAGAGTGACCCGCTCTTCATCTTTGGTTTGAGTAAGGGGTGATGTTACATAAACTTAATTTCTTGAGAAAATAATCATCCTCTTTAAGAACATTAAAAATGGTTTCCATTGCATTAGGGGATTCATTGAGGTTGTTAATGTAGGAATTCCAGTTCTTTGAGTGAGTCAAATTATTTACTTTGGTTTTACAAATTAGAATTTTTCCTTCAAAACTTCATAGGATCTAATTTAGATAAGTGTAATAGATAAGAGAAATAGCTCTTCTTTCTTTATATTTATATAGTACCTTTGCTTCCTTTTAATAATTTATTGTATATATATTTATCTTATCCAGCTTTAAAGATCCATTAGTTTCATCCCTATTTTTGTTTCTAGCAATTTTTCTAACATCATAAATTTTTCATAAAATATTAGAATGAATATGCCAGTAGTATTAAGAGTTAAGAAAAAATATGATACCGCAATTAGTTTAACACCAAAATGTTTGAGTAAATATGTTTAATAATACCTAATTACTAGCTATAGAAAGAAATGATGTAGAATAGTGTAACAAGGTTTCCTTTATCAAGTTTCTTCAAACATGAAGTGAGGATTAAGAAAGTTCTTTGCTAAGTAAGAAAATTAAGGAAGTTGGCTAGGATTAAATTGGAAACTCTTCAATAGGAGGAATTGATCCTCATATATATATATATATATATATATATATATATATATATATAGATATATATAGATATATAGATATATATATATATATATATATATATATATATATATATATATATATGGGGTGATAAAGGAAAAAGGAAATTAAGATATTATAAGGAGGTGATCAAACCAAAATTCAAAAATAGAATATATACCTATACCTTCACTAATGTTAATAAGAAAATAAATATTACTAAAATAATGACAAATTGTCATGAGCTTGATAGTGAAATTGGGCATTGGTCGGTTCCCAAATATAATGGGACAAAATAGTTTATCATCTTTATGATATTAATAGGGTTGAAGATAAGAACACATTTTTTAGATTATCCATCTTATACTCACATTTGATCTAATTTTCAAAAAAAAATGTCGCACTACTATGTTTTTTTTTTGGCTAACCCACGGGGAGATGGTGACCTTAGAATGCTTTTGGCAAGCATAGAAATAAAATGCTAAAGAATTATAAGCAATCTCTTGCCTTCTTTAAGGTATGATAGACCATATCGGTCTTAATGGATGTTAATCATCATCATCATCATCAATATAAATATAAAATAGTTAATTTTTATTAAATTTAGTGTACTTACAAAACTTTAGAAAATAAATAAAATATTAGAAATATATTAAAATTATAAAATTTATTAAATGTTTTCTTAAAAACGAAAAATAATGTAAAACGGGTTACAATAAAATAATAATATTATATGGAAAGTCACAATAATTTTTATGATCCTCTAATAACTTTTAAAATTTGTTACATAATACTTTTAAAAAATTATTTTTTTTCATTTAAAATGTTATGTTTTAAAAATAAATTTACAGTATGAGGATTATATTATTTTATTTTATTTTAGTGAATTGGTGTAATTTTCTACCAGGGCTGGCTGTTGCAGCTAGAAATATGATGCAATACCAATAGAACCTCCACTCATATTAATGTGACCTCTCACATGGTACACAATGTTACTCGGGGTTTTGAGCTAGGGTGGGTGCAAGCTAAACATGGTATCTCAAGACAAATTAAATGCAATAGAAACCTACAAGAATAACAATATTTTAATTCAAAAGGATGATTAGAGGTACTTACACAATTAATTTAAAGATGGTGTACCAATCATATTGGATCATTACATTATCTTTTGTTTGGCATATTGATGTGTTTAGAGTGGAAAACATGAAAAAATTAGCTCACATGACCATTTTAATAGTAGGACCCAATTTGGTGAATTGGGGTTTAGAGCCTTTTGGAGGTAGTTTGAGGAATTTAATGAACTCTTATTAGGGTTAAAAAATCCTTTAATTTTTAATGCCTCATTTAGTATTTCTACACTCATATACCTTTCTAACAACACAAAACATACCTCAAATGGTCTCCATATGCAAAATTTGTGCCACTCAAAAATTGGCCTTCCTATTTTGTCCACCATTATTTGAGAGGATTTCATGCCAACCCCATTATTTTTGAAAACAAGGGCTCACCATGTTGGCTCTATGTAGAATAATCAAGTAGGATTGAGTTGTAATTCATAGAGTGTTGAATGGGTCAAATTTAACACCTAGTTGACTATCAGGTTATGTTATAATTGAGCCACTAGGAGGAAAATGCGTTCCATTCCATTGTAGTAAATTTTTGTTCCATATTAGAGAAAAGTAGCTAAGAGTGGATAGAGACAGCGCATAAAAAACAAGATTTGTATTCTATAGCAACCCACAACCACGGATCTCACTCCTTTCTGTTTGCACCATTTCCATTAAGGGAAATAGTACTAGGTCCCCATAATACTAGTGTATCCCCCTTATTGTGATCGTTGTGCCCATGTAGCCCCCATATTGTTATTTTTGTGCCCTATAGAATCCCATTATTGTTATTATTGTGCCCTTACATTATTATTGTTATGTAGGCTCTGATTATATTGTGGCCCCTTAGACTCCTATATATACAAAGGAGGTCTTGTCATTTGTATCATCTAAGAATTGTTCATTTATGTAATGTAAAGGAGGTTTTCCCATTGAAAAGAATAATTTTTAAGTATTTCATTTATCTATTTCTGAGTTGGTTGCATAACATTTGGTATCAGAGCTTTGGATTCTAGGGTTTCGCTGCTTCAAACAGGTCATCGTGGAATATTCGCTATAACTTTCTTTCTATGAAGCTTTAGATGCCGAAATTGTAACCACATGGAGATGAAATCGTGATGAAGTTCGTGTACAAATTTCAGACCTTATCTCGCTATATTTTCGAAGATATGATCTGAGGAAGTTAGGGTTTTTGGAAAATTCAGAATTCTATCTCAAACATGTGACCTAGGGAACATCATCATAACTTTATATCTAAGCATCGGATTTGAATTTCGTAAAATGTAATGGAATCGGAATGGACTGTAGTTTTATGGATATATTGTTTAGGGCCGAAGGTCAAAACAACGACACTTGGAACTCCATATAAGTTCCTCTACTGAACCAGTCTATAATTAGGCCATTGTGGGAGATTGGGAATAACACTTTCTTGAAGAATCCAATATTGGTTTTAGTTATTAGGTTGGAACGAAGACTCGGAGG
Source organism: Pinus tabuliformis (assembly GCA_031772625.1). Lineage (NCBI taxonomy): Eukaryota > Viridiplantae > Streptophyta > Pinopsida > Pinales > Pinaceae > Pinus > Pinus tabuliformis. The sequence goes on along the minus strand of CM062804.1, from coordinate 459,886,218 downwards.
GCTACTACAGGACAAATTTAATATCTTGGATATTTTCAATTATAGAGACACAAGAATTGCAATATCAAGCTCCTAAAAAGAAAGAAAAAGGTGTGTGTTTTTTTTAAATTTTGCATAAATTTTGTTTAAAAAATCAATTTGAAGTGATTCAATGGGAATATTGAAGAATAGATATCATTGTTTGATTCTAAAATTCCTTGAAACAAAAAAAGGACACACCTTGTAAGAAACCATAAAGCTCTTCTATGGCGCATGAAGAAGATGAAGAAACACGACATGATATATCAAATTTATGAGACAAAGTGCAACAAATTCCGCTCTTGCAAAAAGTAACAAAAAATTAATTAGAATCCATGATGAATGTTAATATAGATGGTATAAAAAGTGACATGGGAGCTTTGAATGATGGTTTAAAATCATGCATGGAAGCAATGATGAATGTCAAGATAGAGGGGTTGAAGGAAGCTTTGGCAAAGTTGCTAGAAGAAAGGTTTCCCAATGGTGACAAGGCAATCCATGAAAATCATGATGAAGAAAAAAGGAATATGAATTATGATTTTAGAGACTCTAATGTGGGGTTAAGAAACACCACATTCCAAATATATATATATATATATATATATATATATATATATATATATATATATATATATATATATATATATATATATATATATATATATGGAAGTTTGATGGCAAGGATCCATTAACTTGGATACTGCAGATGGAGCAATATTTTGGATCTACAAGATGTGCAACCCTCACAAAAGGTACGTATTACATCTTTATATTTAGAAACTAATTAGTTTGTATGATATAGATGGATTTGTTCTCGTAAATCACTTGACACCTGGTCAATTTTTATAGAGGAAATGATAGCACATTATGAATATACAAAGAGAATCACCTTCTTTAGCCAATTGATAAATCTCAAACAAAAGGGTTCAATGGTGAAACATATTGAATATTTCCAAAAATTGAATATTAGGGTAACCGATATTCCATAGGAGCATAGGATTTATGTCTTCATAGGAAATTTAAAAGATAACATCGAACATGAGGTTCACCTTTGGGAACCTGATTCATTGGAGAAGGCATTTAGGGTGGCAAGAAAAGTTGAAAGAAAAATTATGGAAACAAGGAAGTCTACCACTCACAACTATAAAGATGGAAGTGTTGTTGGTCCTAGTCTTCCACAACCTACAAGGTTGACACCACAACAACTAGAGGAAAAAAGAGTAAAAGCGCTTTGTTACAGTTGTGATAGCAAATACACTAAAGGTTATAATTGTGCTGAGAAGAAATTATTCAACATATGCTGTGAAGAGGAGGAAGAAAACGAACAAGAAGCATAAAAAGAGGAGGATATACACCAAGAACCAACCCTAAAGAAAGAAGAAATGAATCTAACCATATCTTGTAATGCATTGGCAGGAATTGGCATTCGTCAAAATCTCAAGATAAAATGATATATCAAGAAGAAAAAGGTAATAGTGTTGATTGATTCTGGTAGTACCCATAATTTTATTCATTGTAATATAGCCAAGGAATTAAATTTCTTCCTATATCCACCACCAGAGTGTCAAGTGATGGTTGCAAATGGTGGAACTATAAATTGCTCTGGAAAGTGCCATAATATCGGGCTAACCGTGAGAGAATATGTATTGAATAGTCTAATGCTTTCCATTCTAATGGGTGGCATTGATGTTGTACTAGGAGTCTAATGGTTACAATCTTTGGGGACGATAGATTTTAATTTTCAAGAACTTTTCTTGAAATCTTTTTGGGAAGGAAAGGAAGCTGAATTAAGGGGTATCGCAAGGAAATGAGGAAATATAATCATCTCTAATGGCATGACAATTCTTTTGAAGAAAGAACAACAGAGCGTAATTGCACAATTATGCTCACTAGGAGTTCAAACATTGAAATCATTTATTTCTCCAGATCTCCAAAAAGCCTCAGACAATCATTCCATGGTGTTTGAGACTCCCAAATTCCTCCCACCTTTTTCGTTATAATGATCATGCAATTCACTTGATTCTAGGAAGTGTTCCTCCAAACATCTGACCTTACAGATATCCTTATGCCCGAAAGAGTGAAATGGATCGTATGGTTGTAGAAAGGCTAGAGACGAGTATAATTCAACCTAATCAAAGTTCTTTCTCTTGTCTAGTAGTATTGGTGCACAAGAGGGATGGATCATGGCATATATGTCAAGATTATTTGGAACTCAACAAGCTCACTATTAAAGATAAATTTCCCATTCTTGTCATTGATGAATTGTTGGATGAATTACATGGAGAAATTTACTTCACCAAGCTGGATCTTCATTCAAGATATAATCAATTTAGAATGAATACTGAAGACATTCCGAAAAAAAACATTCAAAACTCATGGATTTTCTCTCAAAAGTGCTTCCCAAATCATATCTTGGTCTTATTATGGCTAGCGAGTAACATTTTTTATTTGTTCTCTATTTTTAAAAATTTTATAAATTGCATGCATGAGAAGAAAACAATAACTTAATAAATTAGTAATTATTGTAATATCAATTTTGAATTTTAGTAAAAATTTTATTAGACTTGTTGGGATGAATTATCCAATGGAATATTGATAATAGTTTATAGATCATATTAGTATCATATTGAGGGAATATAAATTGGTTTAAGTAGAAAGTCATAAAACCCAAACCATGGACAACAAATCTATTAATAACCATTAAGATTCAACAGAGGAAATATTCACAAGCTAGAAGATAAGGTCATAGATATCTATAGTAATATGAACCTCCTCATGGTTTCTCTAGAAAATAAGCTTAGAATAGGAGAAGATAAAGGTTCTAATTCATAGGTCATATTAAAGGGAATGATCCAAGTGGATATTGGTGACCACATAGCTCTTCCACTATCTTAATGGTTCTCTATCTTCTTGGTAGTTTTTCTATTAATTTTAGGTCCCAAACTTCTAGGGCCATTTTGTGGATCTAAAAGTTGATTTTCAGTAGTATTTTGGGCCAAGAGTTTGTACGCATGCTTTGGCCCTAGTCAAAATTTGTGGTCCTCAGTAAATTCTTTCCAATGAATTATCATGCACCCCAAAATAATATTGAATACAAACGTTTCACCCCAAAGAAGTTGATGTACAAACCACCTCAGGGCTTGCAAACCTTTTGGTGTTTCATCTTCTAGGATAATTTTTTTAGCACTCTAGGATTCTTTATTTATGTTAAATGCTCATTCTTTCGAGCTCTTGAAATATCTTTTATGATTGCATGTAGTTTCCATCTCTCTCTATTCAGAGATAACTTCCAACATTCTAGCCTATTTGTGTTTTACAATATTATTGTTGGAAATCACGATTGACGTTAGACCAAAACCCGCAGGTATTAGTCAATGATCGAATCGCTAGAGATAAGGATCCATGAGAGGTGGTTAGTCCATGTCTCAAAACACACAGGGAGCATTGGTTTATCCAATTTCCAAAAATCTCCCCACCAACGCAAGTCGGGTGTGTATCAAACTCGTGACATATGCTTTGATAACACGTGTTGGGAATCACAATTTTCATTAGAACAAAATCTGCAAGTACTAGTCAATGATCGCATGATTAGAGATAAGGATCCACGAGAGGCAATTATTCCATGTCATGAAACACACAGTTAGCATTGGTTTATCCAATGTCCAACAATTATGTTATTTCATTTGTTAATAGAAATTGAGTTTTCACAGTATTATTATAATATGTTCTATATTTATTTGTGTGTGTATTCCATTTAATTTCTAAAATTTCATTTCATTCCTTGTACAAATCTCATCATTGGTATTAGATCAATTTACTCATTTCTCACTACATGTCCTTAGAGAGTTAGGTCTCAAGCTACATTCACATGTAAATGATTACTCTCACAAACCCAACTGGCCTCCCATGGTGGATGGAAAGAGATATTACAAAGAAAATTATCCTATCAATTTGTTGCTTGAGGATGCACTTGTGCAATAGAGGAATGAGATGATGGAAAATTCTACCCAGATCCTTCAATGACTATCAATAGTGGTTGAGGCACTTTCAATAAGTGGTAATTTTGGACGTGTGACACCCTTGAAGGTTCAATTTACCATTGATATCCCCTTATTCAAAATAAAAATAGATGCAAATGCTATGGAGAAATGGTTAAATATGTTAGAGGGCTCTTATTTTGTCCCAAAAAAATTAAACTGTGAGAAGATCACCTATGTACTACATAAAGTCATTTTGCATGTCAAGGGTTAGTGGAAAGGTTACTAGGTGATACACAATGAATGTGAGTTTAAAATGTTCAATTTAGGACCAACTTGGATGACTTTTTTCCTTAAGGAGGAATTCTATGTTGTAGGAAACTACGATGACCAACACACAAGATGGAGAACTTTGTGATATGATAGAGACCATATGATGCCAAAGTACACCAATAATTTCCATACCTTTCACTCAAATTTGGGTATGAGAGATTCAAGTACAACCTATTCTTGAATTAACAAAGTGGTCTACATTGGTACATCCAAATAGATATGGATTTTGTGGACATTTTGTCACTGGAAGCTACTTATTGGGATGTTATCAAAATTAAGCAGAAATTGAAGTAGCAGAATAAGAAACACAAATACATCCGAATAGAAGCCTATAAAAGGTGGCCCTAAGTCATAAAAAAAGGTACAAGGAAATGAGAGCCAAACTGAAGATAACTAGCCCAAGTTGCAGGTGAAAACGGTAATGGGAAGTCAAAAAGGACACTGGAAAGAGGTGTGATTTCAACAAAATCCTCTAACACAATAATGATAAATGTCACTTGAAACAATCATTCCTGATGGAGCTTAAAGAAAAGAAAATAAAGTATAGCTCTAATTCTTGTTTAGGAAATGATAAATGAAATCAAGTCATAGATGTAGAACCCACTACTACCATCATGACCCCAAAGATTCAACCAGAAGAACCAGATGATCTTGAAGAGGGGGAGCACCTCTTATATTCATAAATGTGGGTAAAGGTGAACCCACCCCATTTCATATTTGAAAATTATACCTAAAATGACCTGATATAAATTGATGTCATCAAGATATTGAAGCTATAAGTAGTGCTACAACCCCAACCACAAACCATTGGTTTGTTGAGCCATGGATGAGACATTTGTGTCATCTACTAGTGCCACCTATCTACAACATTAGTCACTTCAAGGATGAGGTGTTGTGTGATGTTTCCCCTCTTGAAGTTTGTGATGTCATTTAGAACAATATTTTTTGTGGAAACTTCTTGTCATTTATGAATCTCATCCCTATAGTTCCATTTTTACTCTCAAAGGCCATCTCTACAGGATACCAGAGGTAGTCCTAACTACCGAAATTTCATTGATGTCAATAAAATAGTGCCAAAAGGTAATCTCTTAGACTAAAAAAACATTCTCTTCATCGCTCAATTATAAGTTGAAAAGAATTTTATTACAACCACCAAAACCTCTGCACAAGGCCTCTCCACACAATTAAAGCAAGCAGACAAGATTGTAGATATATACAAAGATATATTCAATCCATCTATGGGGGTGCCTCTACATTGCCAGATCAAACACTCAATTAACTTGATACATAATGCTCCCTTACCTAATTGACCAATATATGGATACTCTCACTTGGAGAATGATGAAATAAAACGTAAAATTCATGAACTCATATAAAAGGGCCACATCGCACCAAGCTCCTCACCTTGCAAGAGTCCAATTGTTTTGGTGTAGAAGAAGGATGGAACATGCAGAATTTGTATTGAGTATAAATCCCTGAATAAAATCACTATTGAGAACAAATTATCGATCCCCAATATTGATGATTTCCTTGACCAGCTTAAGTGCCAAGTTATTTAGTAAGATTGATTTGAAGTTAGGCTATCATTACTCTATATATATCCTCACTAGATTGTTGAGGTGGGGTGCCCCAACAATGGTGTCTAGTGAGAAAATCATGGTGGAAGAGTCTATGGATGAATACATGGATTATATTTCATACCAAGAGCATGCAATGTCAGAAGTAGAATACCAATTAGGGAATTTACCAACCTCAAACTCCACACAACCTTTTTTTAACTATCGCCTAAGTAGCAGGGTCCATGTGACCTCACTTGGCCTCTAGGGCTTAAAATAACATAGTGTTGCATTGTGTGACACCAAAAATATTCAACTAGTGCAAGGGATTTTTGGAAAATATGAAATACCAAGTCACCTGATGTTTAATGGGTAAACATAAACTATCTAGCTATGGAAGCATCTTAGTGACTTTCTTCCTACAATGAGTTCCGTCATTGAGGCCCAGAGTATTGGAACCTTATCCCCTTCCCTCAGATCCATACGGAATGCAATACATTAAGTTAATGGGCTCGCTAAAGTAAGGGAAAGCTCAACAGTGTTTCAACCAAGGGTTCTTATAATGGTACAATGATCAACTTATGTTTTTTGACAATTATGGATATGAATGGTGTTGGAATGAGGAATTACTAAGGAGGGTGGAGGTGAATCAGTAATTAACACTTTTAACAAATTTTATGATGATCATTTAAATTTTAAATTGCATACACTCAAACAACACATGAGATAACATCATTCATTCATATTGGAACACAATGATTTACATGGAAACCCTTCCAGGATTAAAAAACACTCAAGTGTGTTTTTGTATTATGATGATAATAAATGCACCAAATTTGATTACATAATTTGTTTGGGAGCACCCACTCATAGAAGGCCCCAACCCCCCTAAAATCATAAAGCCACAACTTTCTTATGGGAACCAACCTCTTATAATTACGAGCCCCTACCTACTTCAACCAAACATCCTATTTTTCATACAATTTTTAGACTAAGAACAATGGCTTACTTCTACTACATAAAATAAAATGAACTGATATGTTTTCTTCTACAACTCCTTCAACTTTGCTCATCATAAACATGAGTCAACTACCCTTGTCTCTCCTTATTCAATTTTATTTCACCCTCTACACTTCTCTCTACTTCCTCGGCATTGGCACATAACCATTCAAGCACTTCTTCTTAGTGGATACTACTCTACTACACACACACCACTCTGATCCACTCAACCCTCTCATACAGCAGACACAGCCATGCATACACAAGGAAATACACTAAATTTAAAAATGCATAGTAGCCATATTTTCTATCACTGAATTTGAGTGTATTCATTAATTTGAATTTGATCACATCAAGAAAACACAACACAATCATCAATAGACTTCAATTACCCAATACGGATCTACTTTCTTATTCAATTTGTTCTCCATAATTGACTTGAACATTGATTATGCCTTTTATTTAATCAGTTCCCCTAAAGGACTTGCCTCATTCAATTTTGTATGACACGAGGTGTATTGTGTCTTTCCACACTTTACTTGAGACTAGGAGTCTACTCTAATTTTTTACATATCATAACATTTGATAGGGTCTTGTCCTCACAAGTTATCTAAAAGGATTTTTTATTTAATTCAGCATGGCACCAAGAGTACTTTGATTATCATTTTGACGGATCGCAGAGGAAGCCCATCACTAAACAAATGTTATCCATGAACTCCATTGATAAAACTTTGTGCATTAGTGTAGTGTTGTTCCATTGGCCATAACCCCTTTGCATGAGTGAACTTCTTGAGGTTTTGTGGTTAGTTCCAATGTTTATATGGCTTGGTAGAGGCTCCATCTTTATCAAGTATTCAAATTTCAAAAATAAATTCCTAAAGTAACCCTTAATCCAAAAATAATGCGAACCCATTCAAACTTCTTTGAACCCCAAGTATTGAGCACCCAATTTTGGCACAGCCACTAACTATGGCACATAGTAGTTTTTGACCCATTCAAACTTCATACACCCACAAAACTAGGACCTTAGAACTTTTTTATTACAACCCCAAAAAGTTAATAAGCCTGTAGGCCCATGGTCTCCTAATACACAAAAAAATTGTGAAACCAACTTCTAGGTGCCCCTTTGTTAATTGAAATAACAACGTTTATTGTGAAATTTTTGACCCCAGTCTCATCTCTTTGAAGGTTTCCAATGGAGATCCTTTGAAAACCCCTAGGATAGAGCCATAGGGGTGATGTGTCCCATGGGACCCAACATTTGTGATTAGAGCCAATCATATTACTATTGGTGTTACATGTCTTAGCCACTGTGCTTGCCTATATGCCATGTTTCCCACCACTTCTTCCTGGTCATGTCTCCCTACCTTTTCATTTTGAACTCTATCAAAAGATTTTCGGGTGCCTTCCTTCAAAAATGTTAGGGAAGGGTGATGTCACACCCTCGTGACATTTATGCCAACTATCTGCCACCTATGTGTCCACTGCGACATGTCACTTCCTGAGTGGTCCACTTGTAACTCATTTTTGGCTCACTTAGTCACTCAAAAGTGCTAATTCTACATGCCACATGTCACTTATTGATTAGTCCATGTCAACCTTGTTAGAATCGCGTTGACGTCATGTGCCAATGTGGCTACTACTTATGCTCCATATCATCTTTTCCCACCAATGGGAATGCCATTTCACCTGTACATAGGCGAGGGGATGTGAGCCTTTGGTTTTGCGTTGATTTTCCTTTATAAAATTTATGAGATCACGATGGAAAAATCTAGCCAAGGTATAACTTTCATGGCGACAGATGGGGATGTTTTCATCTCCCCAGGAACATCTCCTTGGACATTTTAATTTTGCCTCCTATGGAAACTCCTGGGGAAAAAACTATATATGATGTGTCCTAGTTGGGTGCCATGCTATAACTCCTGAGCTGAAAACATGCCTATCTCCCACTGCCAATTGTTCACCATTGTGTCATGTTGCTCCATCACTCTGAGACCCTAAGACTTTGGACTTTCATCATTTTTTGGAAACTCCGAGGGAAAAACCTCTAGGATTATGTGTCTTGGGTAGGATCAATGCAATACCTCTTGATATTATTCCATGTTTCAATCTATCCATCAAGTGCCACCTATATGTTGACTACACTGTTGGGCCCACATGGCCAAAACACCAAATTTGACCCTTAAGGTCAACCAACTTTGAACAACCATACCTTTCACTCCTGAGGGACCAATTCAAACTTCAACATACCATTGGAAATCTCTTTTCGAGCATTATCAAACTCTACCACTTCTAGGAACATATAAATAGATATCACGAGGCTGCAATTCCTTCAAATATTGGGCCTTCCAACCACCATAGGTATAATATTTTATAGCTTTCTTCATTTAACCAGCTACTATGATGGTTCTCTACTAAAGGTTGCAGCTACCATAAGACTCCCCATGAGCTTGATTCTACATACATCTACCATTCTAACATAGCACAAAAATAAAATAAAACATTGATCAACGACTAGATAATAGTATTATTCAAGGGGGAAACCTCGCTTTATGTCACATAAATTAACGATTCTTAGATGATTAAAATGACAAGACCTCCTTGGTATATATAGGAGTATAAAGGGTTAAAATATAGTTAGGACCTACATCACAATACTAATATAAGGGAAAAAAAAGACAATAATGGTCTTCTATGGGGTTAGTGTAGCGGCTACAACCACCCTCCAAAATTTTTCCTTAGTTACATTTCGGAGCCTCCCTACCAACCTTTCACAACAGCATGTCTTGCCTTTTCAAGTACACAAGATTCAATGATTTTCTTGCAAAATGAAAGTGTGACCATCAAAGCTTGTTGCATCCCCCTCACAGGTTTTTTCACCAGACTTGGTCCAACTATAGGTTGAGCAGCTCCCTCAAGAAATTGCACAATTCTGCAGGGAAACGAGCCCTCCCTCTAGAAATTGCGCAATTATTTCTGGCAATCAGCTGGGCTTCAAAGTGCACAATTCTTCCTGTCACTATTCACTGAGAAAATTGTGCAATTCCTCCTAGCAGAGCTGCTCAACCAAGAAATTGCGCAATTATGGGCAGAAATCAACTACTCGGTCTAGATATTATGTAATCTCTCTAGGCATCCAGCCCAGCTCCCTCCCAGAAATGTGCAATTTCTCCTCCTAGTTAAGCAGACTGTTGCATGTCCAGTTGAGTTGACCAGTTCCCTCTAGGACCGAGAAAAACTAATTTGCATGCATGGACTGCTCCTCCCAAGGTAGCATGCAAAGGAATCCCTTGATTCAGGGATCTATTTTTAGCAGCTAGAGGTTACATGCAAGGATCATCTCAGAAACCTCTCGCCAAGTGTCGCTTTTCCTAGATTTGTGGCATGTACATCACAACACCAATCCTATCAAAACTCATCAACTGAATGCTACAGATATCATTCCTCACATCGACCTTACAACTCTAGTATCCCACATTGCATCTAGGAGTCATCAGCACATTCAACTCAGTTGTCTTGGGGTAAGCCCGCTGCTCATGACTTGGGCTGCATTTCTGGTGCTTTTTGTGTTTCACTTCGTATGAATGTTGTTTGCTTGATTTCAATGAGAAATTATTGTCATTGCATGCATACTAGCTTGTACTAGCACCGTTTTGGTTTTTATTTGCATCTCATTGATGTCACATGCTTGACACTATTTTGCATGGAGGGTCGCCGTTGGAGTGACTCACTTCACACACATGCATGCTTTCCCGTTTTTCAAATCATGCACTTATTGTTTGCATTAATGATCATTCACTCTCGTTTACACTCATCTCACCATGCATTCAGACTTCTCATGCTTTCAATCACCCATCTGGTAGACTGGGCTTCCTTGGCCCGAACCGTGCCTTACCCGGCTAGCACTATGCATTTCTAGAAGCAAAGATTCTGCCTTCCCTCCAGAAATTGCACAAGTCTAGCCAGGCACTGACCTCCAGGGTTGCATTGCACAATTCTTGGAGGCAGTGTCCTATTGGCCCCAGAAACTATGCAATGGAGTTTGCTGGTTGTATGTCACTGCTGACTGAAATTGCGCATTGCGTAGTTTCAGTCCTCAGCAGGCCAGGCTAGACTATGCATTGTGCAGTTCCAACAGTCAGTCGGCCTCCTCATAGCCCAAACTATGCCTTGCATAGTTTTGGTAGTTAATCTCCTGACCTCCCGACGGAAATTGCGTGACCTTCATGATCAATCACACTGGTATGTTGCAAGTCATTTCTCAAGTTCATTTTGGTTTTTGACTAACAGATTGCTTGCCATGAGTGTTTGCATGTCTCTAGGTATCGGAGGTGTTCATCTGCCTCTCAGCAATATAGGTACAATGGTTTCCAGGAGAGCAGAGTCGAAGACACCATTCAGAGCACACTTGGGGATGAAGTCGATCAAGTGTCTATGAACTTGCTTACCCGCGAAGACATCAACTTTTTCGTAGACAAGTACATCAAAATATGATGGCAACAGCATCATAGCAAGCAGCACCATGAACAACACTTGAAGGCAACATACCGGATGCAACAAATGCAAGAGGAAGGTTGTTGACAACACAGAAGTTGAGCAAAGTTGCAAGCTCAAGCAGATCCACTTGTGATGAAACAAAATTTGGAGACTTAGACTATGAGGTGACGGCGCAACATGAAGATCGTGTGAAGGTAGAGAATTGAATAGAGAAGGAGTTGCATGTGCTAAAGCAACAACTCAAGGAAGAACAGGAATTGCATAGACAAGAGAATGAGTTGCAGTAGGTGTTGGAAATAATACTGAGGGGGGGTGTGAATCAGTATTATTAAATCAATAATATTTCATTTCCATAATCAGATTCATATATGCTACTTCAATTCAGGGAACTCAAGTGTACACACAACTATGTTTAATGCAACTAGTGTATATCCAGCAAACTTATGATTCAGTTAATTCATCACATGTGGATCTTTAATCAGTGCATCAGAACTTTATTAACCATATAAACAGTAACCAAGTGTAGTAAAAACATAATAGATCATCACACATAAGAAACACACATGAACACCAAGATATAAGGTGGAAACCCAATGTGGGTGAAAACCACCTGCTGCAATCGTCTCTGTCTTCTTTTAATAATCACAATATTCTATTTACAATTTTTGTACTGCTGCAGTCTTATACCAGTACGTAGGTTTCTACCTACAGAAAGCTACAACCTTCTCTCATTCTCCAACTCCCACTGGAAGGGAGCTACAACCCCCTAGCTCTTGTACTAGCTGATATGTTTACTAGTACGTAGGTTCTGGCCTACAGAAGGCTACAACCTTCTCTTTTCTTCTAGGGACCACGTTTCATAAATTTTCAGACTGGATCCATCAACAACATCATTCAATCATCAAATATATCTACATCAACCAATCTCCTTTTGAACCAACCACAACCGAATCAATCAATCATTCCATCAATATGATCATTCAGAATGTTGTCACCAGAATACAGTAACCAGAACCCAAGCAATAACCCAGAACACTGCAATAGTAGACTAAAACATATTTTATAAGGTATACGCTACTTCCATGTGTCGAACCTACGTGCATACGCACTTTCCTCAAAGAGAACATGTGTATATGCTACTTTGATATGCAGAACCAACATGTATACACATATTTTCTAAAGCGAACCTGCGTACAGATCTGTAAATGATGATTTAAAAATTACAACTATTTCATACTTTAGTCAAACCAAGATTATATCATTTACAAAATAATATATGCGTCAGTATTCAGATTTAGAATATTCATGAGCAAAAACACATAATGATAGTTCATTTTATGCCTTAAGATCTCGATCCATCATTAGATCTAGTTCCTCATCATCTGCTAAGGTTCTTCCTTGGTTCAGATCCAGCAATGCACCATAACCTAATAACCTGCATACTAGATCTCACACTTCATCAGATATTTGATACTTGCACACTTTGGCCTAATGATCTTCTCCTCCTTTTATAGTTTTAGGCCTTACTCAATACCATGGACCAAAACCACTTAGGACCAATACCTTGGACCAAATACCTAGGGTCAATACCTCGGACCAGATACCTTGGACAAATACCATGGATCAAAATACCATGGACCAAATACTTCAGACCAAAACTTAGTTTTCCAATGTATACACGCTTTTCCTTTTTTGAAAGTGCATGTGTACGTATACGCGACTTGTACATAGTGAACCCGCGTGTATACATGGCTTGGTCAATGGTCAACCTGCATATACCTCTCTTTCTTCATTTTGTGTAGTCTGATCTGTTACTCTATGTTGTTAACCTGTGGTCCTGCGATCTGTCATCTGAGTGAGTGCTTTCTGAACTGATTCCTTGAAGCTACCCTGCGTTTCATCACATTTGTAAACACTCCTGTCATGCTCATGCATTCTGTGGCATCTGATATCTCTTCTGTAGATTCATCTAGTTACCTTATATAAGGGATTTGTTCTGCTACAAGTGGGTTTCCATCAAGTACAACACATACATCATAATGCCAACAATCTCCCCCTTTGGACTTGATGGCAACTACTACACCAAGTCACTCTCCTTCTTTAACATCAAGGGAAAAGGGTCATGCTCCCCCTAAGTGCATGTTGAATTCTCTAATATGTTGAAGTGCTGATTGAGCTCCCATGATCGAGTCCATGCTCCCCCTTAGCATAAGCAAGTCTGAAAAAATATGTTCTAAAATAAGAACATGACTCTATACCTACATCACAAATAACCTTCCTATCAGCAATGACTCATACATGCATTCATCTCCCAATGTAAGTGGGGATATACCAAATTTGACTCATCCACCCAACCAAGTGCAGATATATCAATTGTTTATACATGTCAAAAACAAGAAACATTACATCATCCATCCCATGCATAGTGGGGTTACAAATTAGGTATTTTTATGACCGTTACATTAAAATATATACATGAAATATATAACAGAGACCAAATGTCTTAAACAAGACCATGATAGTCATCAGCAACTATCATTAGCAACATCTGTCAACAGCATCTACACCAGAAACCTGTGTATGTCCATCTTTAATTCCCAAAATATCATCAACCATGTTCTCCTCCTGAACCTGTTCCACCTGTTTATTGTCAAATATGATCATTGCATATGTCAGTAAGAGATATTAAAGCATCATCATCAATCAGATATACATCAAGTGATCAACCACACTATGAGGACCAATATATCAGCAGATTGAAATCATCATCAAACAGAGCAGATAATTGACAAAACCATAGCAGAACCCCTTTTTTTCTGAGTCTGGCCCACTGATTTTCTTCAAACCAACATATACGCAACTGTGTCCATAGAAACTTGTCTATGTATGTGATTATACTTCATGAAACTCGCATATAACCACCTTTCTCCAAAAAAATAGGATTTAACAGCAGGATGATGGAGAAACTACTCCCAGCTTTTGTCTGCGGTATTCAAATGTCTCTCTGGGAAGTGGTTCAGTGAATATATTAGAAACCTGTTCTTTGGAGGGAACATACTCCAATTTGACCTTTTTCTCAAGCACTTGTTCACATAGGAAATGATATTTGATGGGTATGTTCTTCGTCTTGGAGTGCATGACTGGATTCTTTGAAATATTGATGGCACTTGTATTATCACATAGAATGGATATGGGTGGAGTACATGTGATCTGAATATCTTGTAAGGTTTGCATCATCCAAAGTAATTGTGTGCAACAATATGTAGCAGCCACGTATTCTCCTTCAGCTGTAAATAATGGAATTGAACTTTGTTTCTTGCTGAACCAAGACACCAATCTGGAACCCATATAGAATGCACCACCAGTAGTGCTTTTTCTGTCATCAACACTTCCTGCCCAATCTGCATTTGTATATGCATGAAGTGTAAGATATGTATCTCTAGGATACCATAAACCAAAGTTCTGTGTTCCTTGAAGATATTTGAAAATCCTTTTGACTACTTGAAGGTGTGATTCCTTTGGATTTTCTTGGAATCTTCCAACTATTCCTACTGCATGCATGATGTCAGGTCAGGTACCTGTTAGATAAAGCAAACATCCAATCATGGATCTGTAAGTTGGTTGATGTACCACTGTTGATTCATCATTTGAGCTGAGACTACATCCTGTCACCATTGGAGTACATACTGGTTTAGAATCTTCCATGCCGTAGTTTTTCAGGATCTGTTTGAGATATTTGGTTTGTGAGAGAAAAATACCATTTTTATTTTGCTGAACTTGTTGACCAAGAAAGTAGGTAAGCTCACCAAGCAAGGACATTTCAAATTCTTTTTTCATTACTGAAGCAAAATTCTGACTCATGGATTCCTCATTTCCGCCAAAAATGATATCATCAACATACACAAGAATTATTAGCAATTTATCAGTGTCCATCTTTATATACAGATTGCTATCTGCTGACCCCTTTGAAGAACCTTGTTGGTGGAGATATTTGTCAAGACAGTAATACCATGCCCTTGGAGCCTGTTTTAGACCATAGAGATATTTTTTGATTTTGCATACAAGCTTTGCATCATTTCCAAGAATGAATCCTTCTCGTTGTCCAATATAGACTTCTTCTTCTAAGTCTCCATTAAGAAAGGCAGATTTTACATCCATTTGGTATACTTTGAATTCTTGAAAACTAGAAAGAGCAAGAAACATTTTGATGGCTTGAAGTCTAGCAACAGGTGCAAAAGTTTCTTCAAAATCTATACCTTCTTGTTGAGCATATCCTTTACAAACAAGTCTGGCCTTGTTTCTAATAACTTCTCCATTTTCGTTCAACTTGTTTTTGAATATACATTTAGTTCCTATGATATTCTTATCATGAGGTCTAGGAACTAATTCCCAAGTATTATTCTTTTCAATTTGCTCAAGTTCTTCATTCATGGCCTTGACCCAACATTCATCTCTGCACGCTTCATTTACATTTTGAGGTTTAGTGGAAGATAGTAATGCTAGATAGCTTGAAGCTTCGGCAACGGTTCTTCTAGTCTGCACACCTACCCCTTTGTCCCCTACTATTTGAGCTTCTGGATGATTTTTCTAAACATAACTGGATGGAGTCTTTTCTTCTATCGTTATCTCTTCTTCAGGTGCTTCATTAGTTTATTCTTCATAATCAATGTGATTTGATGTGGGAAAATGATCCTCATCTTCTTCATTATCATAATCTTCGGTTTTTATCTGTTTCGTATTTTTGCATGCTTCATCAACCACAACATCAATACTTTCAATAATTTTCCCAAGTCTTTTATTGTAACATTTATATCCTTCGGGAAGAGTAACCAAGAAGAATACCTTCATCTGCTCTGTGTTCAAACTTACCAAGTTTTTCATCAGTCCTTTTGATGTAATATTTTCTTCCAAAAACTTTGAAGTATTTTACAGTAGGAGTCTTACCATACAAAAGTTCATGTAGTGTTTGAGTGCTATTTACCCGAACATTTGCTTAGTCGAGAATAGTGACGACAGCGAATGCAACTTCACCCCAGAAGGTTGTAGGAGTTCCAAATTCATCTATCATAGCACAAGCCATTTGTTGAACAGTTATGTTCATCCTTTCTACCACTCCATTTTGTTGAGGAGTCCTTGCGGTGGAGAACTGCTTTTTTATTCCATGTTGTTCACAAAAATCAAAGAATTCATCTGAGGTAAATTCGCCTCCTCGATCAAATCTGAGGCATTTGATTTTGCGATCTAATTCATTTTCAACCAAAGCTTTGAAGGCTTTGAACTTTTCAAATGCTTCATCTTTATGCTTTAGAAGACCTATCCAACACATTCTGGAAAAATCATCAATAAACAATATAAAGTATTCTTCTCCACAAGGTGACTTTTTCCTTGATGGACCACATAAATCAGTATGAAAAAGTTCAGAGGCTTACTAGCTGACCCTTCCTTTTCAATGAATTGAGATCTGGTTTGCTTACCAAATTGACATGATTTGCATATAGTATTTTCAAGAATGTTGATATCTGGAAGATCATGAACAACATGGAATCTGCATGCTTTTCTTATTTGAGAAAAGCATAGATGTCCCAATCTTTTGTGCCATAGCCAGTTTTCATCATTTTTTCTTAGATAGCACTGCCATTGTCCTCCCTTGAGTATGTATAGATTGTTTGGAGTTCTTGTCCCTTTAATCATGGTTTCTATTATATCAAGCTCACGAACAACACATCCATTTGATCGAAACACTACTTCATTTCCTTGATCACACATTTGACTCACACTCAACAAATTATTCTTTAACCCATCAACATACATAAAATTCCCATCTTTAACTTTTTGTTTCAAGAAAATAGAGCCTTTACCTTTTATGATAGCAGGAGTGTCATTTCCAAATGAGACACTCTTTTCCATTTCTAAGGCATTATATGGTTGTAGTTTTTCTCTGTCACCTGTCATGTGTTTTGCGCATCCACTGTCGATGTACCATTGGTTTTCTTGTCCTTCTACATACAAGGTTAATCTTTCTATTTGTTGTTCTTTCTTTCTCCATATTTTGGGATTTAATGGAGTTTGCTCCTTTTGAGCTATTTGCTGAAATTTACTCCTACATTCAGATTCTTCATGGCCAAAGTTGTTACAGATTGAGCATTCTATTTCATTTTCAAGAAGAGAAAATTTATTATAGGAAGTTTTCTTGATCCCTGTCACATTCCTTTGATTTCGTGCTTCTCTAGTCATGATAGTTTTGTAAGCAACACATTGAGCAGCTTTATGTCCAAAATTATGACATGAGAAACATTGACCGTTAAAGAAGTTCTTGCGATTATCGAATCTACTGACCTGTGGATTGTAGTTTCTATTGATATTATTTGAAGCAAGTTGAGTACGATTTATCTGAGGTAGATTGTGGCTTTTGTTCATCCTTGAAGTAAATTGAGCTTGATTCACCCGGTGATCTACTTTATGCCTTTGCTGACGATTGTCAAACTGTTCACTGCTCTTTGCTGCATCAAGATAGCTTTAGTGGAGGTTGACGGCATTTGTGATTGAGATGTTTCTTCAATATATCCAAGACCTATCTTTATCAGAGGAGAGCACTGCACTTTGCGAATTTCATTTAAGGTTTCTGATCCTTTAGCAAATCTAAGATTGAGAGCCTTTGTTTTCTCAAGATCCTTTCTTAGACCCACTATTTCACATTCTAGCTTTTCATTGTTTTTTTCTCTTTCAGCAAGTTGGTATGTCAAGGTATCTATAATAATATTCTTTCCTTCTAAACATATTTTGAGTTTAGAGATTTCTTCATAAAGGTCATCTTCATCTAAAGCATCCAAAACATAATCATCTTCATAAGCCATCAGAAGTCTATAGTCATTACTATTTTCATCTTCATCACTATTTAATAAACCATCCCTATCTTCATGAGTATAGTAGCTGTTTTTACTTACACTTTGTTTTCTATTCCATTTTGCAGATTCCTTCCCTTTATCATATTTATTTTTATGAGGACATTTGGTAGCATAATGACCGACTCTACCACAGGAAAAACAATTGAAGGGTAGTTTACCTCTGAATCTTCTGGAACCCCATTGAAGTTTCTTGACAAAATTTGCTTCCTCTTCTTATTTTGAAATATGTCCTGATTCATTGAGTTCTTATTTTCCTTTTGCTAAAGATTTAAATGTGGCTTCTCTCATATCTGATGGACCTCCTTTTCTCATCTCAAAGGCAGTTAAGATTCCATGACGTTGTGTCATAGTAATAGTTTGTAGATCCTACTTTTCTTCTATGGCAGATACTCTTGATTCAAATTTAGCAAATAGGGATCTTAAAACTTTTTCAACTAAGGTGGCTTCCTTTATCTCTTCACCCAGATTCTTCATGCAATTAACAATCTCATCTATACGTAAGAATTAACTAGCTATACTTTCATCATTGTGCATCTTTAGAGTTTCATATTGAATTTTGAGATTTTGCAGTTTAGCACGTTTTACCTAAGAGTCTCCTTCGTAGCTTAGAACGATTTTGTTCCATATTTCTTTGGATGATTTGAGCTGCATAACTTTGACAAACTCTAATTCTCATAGACTTCCCAATAATGTATTGACAACCTTGGCATTGGTTTCATATTGCTTTTTACCTGTTGTATATGTAGGAATTGTTGATGGAAATGTATGTCCTCCTTCCACGATTTCCAAGACATCTATTCTAAGATATTGAAGATAGGCTTTGGTTCTTACATTCCAATAAACAAAGTTGCTCCCATCAAAGATTGGAAGTCTTATGGATCCCCCACTTTCTTGATTACTGATGATGATGAATCTTCCTTCAAGTGATCAAGCTTCTTCTAAAGGACCTGCTCTGATACCAATTGTTGGAAATAATACTGAGAGGGAGGATGAATCAGTATTATTAAATCAATAATTTTTCATTTCCATAATCAGATTCATATATGCTACTTCAGTTAAGGTAACTCGCGTGTACACGAAACTGTGTTTAATGAAACTAGCATATATCCAACAAAGTTATGATTTAGTTAATTCATCACATGTGAATATTTAATCAGTGCATTAGAAATTTATTAACCATATATACAATAACCAGGTGTAGTAAAAATAGAAAAGATCATCACACATAAGAAACACACATGAACACCAAGACATAAGGTGGAAACCCAATGTCGGTGAAAACCACCTGCTGCAATCGTCTCTGTCTTCTTTTAATAATCGCAATATTCTATTTACAATTTTTGTACTACTGCAGTCTTATACCAGTATGCAGGCTTCTACTTACAGAAGGCTACAACCTTCTCTCATTCTCCAGCTTCTACTAGAAGGGAGCCACAACCCCCTAGCTCTTGTACTAGCTGATATGTTTACTAGTACGTAGGTTCCGGCCTACAAAAGGCTACAACCTTCTCTTTTTTTCCAGGGACCACATTTCATAAATTTTTAGACTAGATCCATCAACAACATCATTTAATAATCAAATATATCTGCATCAACCAATCTCCTTTTGAACCAACCACTACCGAATCAATCAATCATTCCATCAATCTGATCATTCAGAATGTTGTCACCAGAATACAGTAACCAGAACCCAAGCAATAATCCAAAACAATGCAATAGCAAACTAAAACATATTTTATAAGGTATACACTACTTCCATATGTCGAACCTACATGCATACGTACTTTCCTCAAAGAGAGCCTACATATATGCTGCTTTGATATGAAGAACCAACATGTATACACCCCTTTTCTAAAGTGAACCTGCGTACAGATCTGTAAATGATGATTTAAACATTACAACTATTCCAGACTTCATTCAAACCCAAATCATATCATTTACAGAATAATATATGCGTCAGTATTCAGATCTAGAATATTCATGAGCAAAAACACATAATGATAGTTCATTTTATGCCTTAAGATCCCGATCCATCATTAGATCTAGTTCCTCATCATCTGCTAAGGTTCATCCTTGGTTCAGATCCAGCAATGCACCATAACCCAATAACATGCATACTAGATCTCACACTTCATCAGATATTCGATACTTGCACACTTTGGCCTAATGATCTTCTCGTCCTTTTATAGTTTTAGTCCTTACTCAATATCATGGACCAAAACCACTTAGGACCAATACCTTGGACCAAATACCTAGGGTCAATACCTCGGACCAGATACGGTGGACAAATACCATGGATCAAAATACCGTGGACCAAATACTTCAGACCAAAACTTAGTTTTTCGAGGTATACGCTCTTTTCCTTTTGTGAAAGTGCATGTGTACGTATACGCGACTTGTACATAGTGGACCCGCGTGTATACGCGGCTTGGTCAATGGTGAGCCTGCGTATACCTCTCTTTACTCATTCTATGTAATCTGATGTATAACTCTGTGTTGTTAACCTGTAGTACTATGATCTATCATTTGAATGAGTGCTTTCTGAACTGATTCCTTGAAGCTGCCCTGCATTTCATCACATTTGTAAACACTCCTGTCATGCTCATGCATTCTGTCACATTCGATATATCTTCTACAGATTCATCTAGTTACCATATACAAGAGAGTTGTTCTACTACAAGTGGGTTGCCATCAAGTACAACACATACATCATAATGCTAACAATAGGAACAGGTATAGTAGGGGGCACAATATGCACTCACGGATGAAATTGTGCTCGTACAAGTTACAGATCCATCCCATCAGCCGGCATAGAGGAGACATGGTGAGCAGTTTTGTTGATCACATGCAAGGGAATTCAACATTATGCATGTCATTGTGCACACTCATATGATGCCACCCATTCAACACACTCACCGAGGCAAAGGAAAGAAGTAAGTCTTGTTAAGAAATTTACTGCATAACACAAATAATTACTGAGGAATAAATATAAAAATAACCAGCAACAACCATAAACACATAAACACACATGTTTATCCAGGAAAACCCCAAATCCGGGGAAAAACCCAACCATAATGAAATTCCATTATCCTTGGCCAAAACCCTGGCCAATCCAACCAAGTGAGCCTTCACCGCTCACCTCTAGGTCTTGCATTACAATGAAGTCATTCCCATCTTTTATAAGCTCCATTACATATAATACCACGGGCATAATACTATGGGTGCACAATACCATGTGCCCCAAAACCATCATTGTTTAACCTGGTCAACTTTGACTCTATCCTGAGTCAAGTTTACCTAACAATTCCCCCCTTAAACTTGACTTGGGGTTCCTTGACTAACTCCAGCCAAACCTAAGTGAGACAATCCCGCTCACTCTAGCTCTTACCCCTCTCAGAGTTTTTACTCGAGGTATTGTTAACCCGACATCCCCCCTATCACCTAGGTCTAACCCAGACTTTACCGATGATCATTGAAGGGTACACATGCCTTACCAGGTCTTACAGCAGTATGCCCATTTACATGCAATAATTTTGACTTCATTAATTTTTTTTTGTTTATTGCTGCTGCCATTCTGATCCATCCTATCTCAATTTGATTTGATCAAAAAAATTCTATCAAACTGCTCCAACTGAGAGCCCCATGAGAACCTCGTAGATTCCAGCATCGATGGCCTCACATAGTAGAAAACGAACAATTTTTGAAGTTGCATGAATCCTGAACAATTTGTCAGCATGTTCCAAACCGGTAAATATCGCAAATGCATTGCCATCCCTGGCAGTTACGGCACTATCTTCCACACATTCTCCTCGAGGTTCTTCTGCGTACAATTGTTCCACCATTATTTTCCAGACCCAGATCTGTAAAAAGGCTGCATTGATCTAATCAGGCAATATAAACCCCGGGCATCAAAGAATCCCTTTGAAGCCAATATCTAGCTCTGATACCAGTTGTTAAGAAATTTACTGCATAACATAAATAATTACTGAGAGGAATAAATATAAAAATAACCAGCAACAACCATAAACACATAAACACACATGTTTATCCAGGAAAACCCCAAATCCGGGGAAAAACCCAACCATAATGAAATTCCATTATCCTTGGCCAAAACCCTAGGCCAATCCAACCAAGTGAGCCTTCACCGCTCACCTCCAGGTCTTGCATTACAATGAAGTCATTCCCATCTTTTATAAGCTCCATTACATATAATACCACGGGCATAATACTATGGGTGCACAATACCATGTGCCCCAAAACCATCATTGTTTAACCTGGTCAACTTTGACTCTATCCTGAGTCAAGTTTACCTAACAAGTTTGACTGGAGCTGAACATGTAGTTGAAAGTTGATGCGCATGACCACCAGTACACACCAGAAGATTAGCATGGACACTATGCATCAGTGTGTTTTCGGTTCAGCCACACCCAAGAAGACAATGTGCATGCTAGCAATCGAGTTGAATGGAGGATCCATACCAATGCACTTGGATGCAACTGAGGAAATAGTTCACTTCAGAAATATGTCACCATGGAGCACATGCACACCATCACGGACGTCCAAGCTTGGCATCAGCTCACAACCTTCACCATCACAACCATGTCAAAGAGTTGGTCTAACCAAAATAGACTGAGTGTCAGTGATGTCTTGAATGGCTTGCTCAAGCCATTTTGTCTCACATGGGAACATGTGCATTCTAATATAACTTCTTGTCAAGTGCAAGTTCAAGTGTCGATAGTTGGATGTGACAGTCATAGAGTAGATGAAGAGTCATGACGGTAGATGAATTGTCACAAAGGGGAATGTCAAGGGTCACCCCACCATTTGATATATGTAGAACCTCATAACTCATTATAGAGGCTTTTGGTCAGCCAAGCTTCCAATAGGACTATCTTAGAGAGATCTTGGACAATGTTGTAATGAGCCTTGGCTTCTCCACTGTGCATAGCTAGTATATCTCTTTGGAGGAGCAAGAGGTTGTGGCTGTAACATTCTGTTGTTGGAACTGGTGGTTAGACATGGATGTATTGTATGACTGGAACTTAGACTTATTAATATAATAGAGCCAACATGTCTCATGTATATGTTGTATTGTACTCTATTCTATCTGGTTTAATCTAAATGATATATCTATTTTTTTGCTTACGCATGCATGTATGGAATTTTCTATGTATGTACGTATGAATCTTTCTGAAATGTGTTGTTGGTTTAACCATCCCTTTGGATTTCTAGCTAACTTGCCTTCCATGTTGTGATGCATCTTTTCTCGTGTGTTCCCTTCTTAACTCCGTGCTATCACAAGTTTCCAAGGGGCGCACTCATCTCAACCCCCATTTGTTTGAACCTCTCATGCACCTTCCTTGGCTTGCTATAGTTGTCACACCCTTGCTACCAATAGAGACATCTTACTTGCCTCTGTGCAAAATCATGGTCAAGGCATTACCGTACGATCCACTGCTAGGACTCCTACAAAAAATGGTCTAAGGTCTAATTGGGACTTCTTTCTAGGGAGATCCCCTTACATGTTGGCAGGTCCAGCACCGTCAAAATTTTGGCTCTAGAAGGAGGGAAAGATGACGAGCTGATTCCTCACATCTGTTTTGAATCGCTACATATCTATCATGACTAACTACAGAGTTTCTCTTCTAGAGTGTATGTCTTATGGAAATGACTTCATAATCTTGGAAGATCTCTCGGATAACTTGTCACATAAAACATATGATGGTGGAAGCCACATAACCTTGGTTAGGCACACGGTCAGCATTGTGGGCTCATGCAAACGACATGGAATCTTTGAAGAATATATGACTTCCGCGTTGTTCATCTACACACTTTGAAGGCACCCAATGCACTGGTGTGCCATGCTGCCATAAAATCTATTCATTCTCTTTCTCATCTAATCGCAGAGATAGATCGTGATTTCAATCACTTTAACCATAAAGCACTTGATCAAGAAATTCTAAAATTATGAAAAGCACTTGATGAATCTATTGATCAGTTTTACGCATGCTTTTGTAATCTTGCATACCTATTTCCCGAAGATGAAATTGATTTGGAATTTCTTTATGGGAGATTTGAGTATCTTCTTCGCATATCCGAACCCTGCTCAACACACTTTGGTGATGGGGCTGCATAATCACAGGCAAGCATAGTTGCTGTCACAAGTGACTATTCGCCACCTCATGAAACAACTCCACCACTATGGAGTTATGTGAGAGATCATGCACACACATCTATTGAACTGTCACATCCTCCCACCCCACCTTCTCTTGAGATCTACGAAGATTTGGCTTGCAAACCTCTTGGTTGTCACGTGGATTCATTCCCTCAACCTCCTTCCCCAGGTTCTGTTGATCCTCCATATTGTACTGTTTTATGTTCTTCCATTCTAGATTCCTCACTTGCTATGAATGAGGATCAAGTTGTCAATGGAGTTGGTGTTATGCAACTAACCTGCGCCATCATTCATGATGAGTGCGTGCAGTAATCTAAAGAAGAAATCATGGTGAAGGATGAATCCCTTCGAGCTGCATCTCATCTACTTTATCTTGACATCCCTTGTGATTCTGCCACTGCTAATTTCCACCGTGAAAACTCATTTCTGGATGTTTATACTTCTGATCATTCACAGGACACGTCGAGTGTCAGTCTGTCATTACATTGCAAAGAGGACACATCTTCCTTCGAAAATTTGTCCAAACTATCATTTTTCATTTTTGAAAACACAGAGGGTGAACATCCTTGCTTCTCATCTACCCCTCTGCACGATTCACCAAATCATGAGGATGTCGAAAAGCATCCCGAAGTTTTTGATCTTGGTTGTCGTGATCTCTCTACTTCTTCATCTGATCACAATGCTTATTCAATGATTGTTAATTTGTCTAAGACACTAGTCTACGATAATCTATCTGTTTATGAAGTCGAAACCCCCTAGACTATCAAGGCACTTCAGCCTGAGCGTATGGTTATGTGAGGCCCTCGCTGTCCTAAGGTTGGTTTCACTTTCGATCAGGAAATTGTTGAAACATGTAAGGCTCCTCATCACTCTCTGATTTTCATTTAAGATCAACCATCCACTCGAACTACACGATCCCATCGCTCATGCATTGGAGGAATCTTACACAGTAAGCACACTTGTGCAATGTAAGTGGTCTACCTTTCTCAAGTTTGCTTACATGTCACATTCAAGGGAATTCATACACTTGACATCTACACGTAGTGTAGCACAACACCATGGCAAGTCCATAGAGTGGAATGTCATGTGCTTTCACCCATTTTTGTTCTGTGGACGCTTGTAAACTAAAAGTGTATTTGTCTTCATTGTTATATCCTTCTTGTTTGTTGGTTCGCATAGTTGTCTTGTTCGTGAACCATGCCTTCACCAACATGGGTTAACCAATGCACCGATGGCTGCATTGGAAGTATCAGTTGATGTGAGATGACCCATGTGATATTAGCTTAGGAGTAGGAGTAGCGTTTTCTTTTGAGATGTTTGCTTGCATGCATGTTTGCTTCTTTCTTTGTGTGTTTGTTTGCTAGCTTGTTTGTTTTCTTACTCACTTTTCTTCCGCATTTTCTTCTACTTCTTGCTTTTCTTTTTTGTTTGTTTTCTTGTTATTGTCCATAGGTTAGTTTCGTATGGACCTTGTGCGACTCTTGAAATAAGCTGGGTAAAGTACAAGAGGACTTGTAAAACTATCAACATTTGGTTATCTTTTGTCTGCTCTCTTATGTAAGAACTTGTTGTCTTTAGTCCATGATACATCAATGGAAAATACGTATTGTTCGAAGTGAACCTTGGTGAGAACACAATGCTTTCACACTAACTAGTATCACCTACTCTAGTGAGCTTTTTTTTTTGTTAATCCTTGTTAGCTCAGTCAAGTGGAGTAAGGTGAGGAGGAAAACCTTAACAACCACGTCAGAGGTATACATAAACTACTTCTCTGAAGGAACAACCTCTTGTGCTCTCAATAAGTCGGGATCCCTCTTCTGCCTCTAAAATGAATAAGTGCTATGCACAATTATGAAGATGAAAAATGAAAAGAATGAAAGAGTGAAAAACTTTAACAAAAATGAAAATTAAAAAGGCGAAAGAAGAGAAAGGCTTCCTGCGCTAAGAGGTGATGCAAGTAACTTCACCTAGGTACTAACCAGGTTCGCTGGTAGGGAGCCATGCTTGTGTTTTTGTGTGACTCCGTCGGGGTACTGTCCAAACCTACTGGCAATAGAGCAACACCAGAGATGAAACTAAGACTCTGGCGACTATACTGCTTGTGCACCAATATACCCCTCAACCCCAATCAAAAAAATTTTGTTGACTTGGCTTGGAATGTGTGTCAATCAACCAAGAGCTTGGCAGATGCTACATCTTATAATCAAGCAAGTGTGGAAACCAAGACGAACTGAGAACTGAACAATACTCCAGAGGTGTTAGACTTTCTTTTCAAGAACAAGGTCCATTTAGAGAGCTAGAGTTCTACCAGTGTGTCACCAAGTGTTGTAGCGGCTACAATCACCCTCCAAAATTTTTCCTTAGCTTCGTTTTGGAGCCTCCCTACCAACCTTTCATAGCATAATGTCTTGCCTTGTCAAGTACACAAGCTTCAGTGATTTTCTTGTAGAATGACAGCTTGTCCATCAAAGCTTGTTACATCCCCCTCACAGGTTATTTCACCAGACTTGGTCCAGCTACAGGCTGAGCAACTCCCTCAATAAATTGCACAATTCTGGAGGGAAACCAACCTTCCCTCCATAAATTGCACAATTATGTCTCGCAGCTTGCTAGCCTCCAGAATTGCGCAATTCCTCTGAGCAAGGCTGATCAACCTAGAAATTGCACAATTCTGGGCAGCAGTCAGCTACTCTACCTAGAAATTATGCAATCCCTCTAGGCATCCAGCCCAACTCCCTCCCAGAAATGTGCATTTTTTCCTCCTAGCTGAGCAAACTGTTGCATGTGCAATTGAGTTATCATTTTCCCTCCGAGATCGAGCAAAAATAATTTGCATGCATGGTTTGCTCCTCCCAAGGAAGCATGCAAAGGAATCCATTGATTCAGGGATCTATTTTTATCAGCTAGAGGTTACATGCAAGGATCATCTCAGAAACCTCCCGCCAAGTGTTTCCTATATTTGTGGCATGCACGTCACAACCTCGATCCTATCAAAACTCATCAACTGGATGTTGCGGATCTCATTCCTCACATCGACCTTGAAACTCTAGCATCCCACATTGCATCTATGAGTCATCGAGACATTAAACTCAGTTGTCTTGGGGTAAACTCACTGCTCATGAATTGCGCTGCATTTCTGGTGCTTTTTGTATTTCACTTCGTATGAATGTTATATGCTTGATTTCAGTGAGAGAATGTTGTCGTTTGCATGCATGCTAGATTGTACTACCACCATTTCAGTTTTCATTTTCATCTCACTACTATCACATGCATGACATGGTTTTGCACGAAGGGTCGTCATTACGTGACTCGCTTCACACACATGCATGCTTTCCCATTTTTCGAATCTTTCACTTGTTATTTGAATGAATGATGATTTGCTCTTGTTTGCACTCATCTCACCATGCATTCAAACTTCTCGTGTTTTTAGTCACCCGTCAGTTAGACTGGGCTACCTTGGCCTAGACTGTGCCTTGCCCGGCTAGCACTGTGCATTTTCAGAAGCGAAGACTCTGCTTTCCCTCCAGAAATTATGCAAGTCTAGCTAGGCACTAACCTCCAAGCTTGCATTGCACAATTCTTGGAGGCAGTGTCGTGTTGGCCCCCAAAAACTGCGCAATGCAGTTTGTTGGTTGCATGTCACTACTCACTAAAATTGCGCATTGTGTAGTTACAGTCCTCAGTAGGCCAGGATGGACTATGCATTATGCAATTCTAGGAGTCAGTCAGCCACCTGATAGCACGGACTGTGCCTTGTGTAGTTTTGGCAGTCAGTCTCCCAACCTCCTGGTGGAAATTGTGGTAACTTCATGATCAGTCACACAATTATGTTGCAAGTTAGTTCTCAATTTTGTCTTGGTTTTCGACTAAAAGATTGCTTGCCATGAGTGTTGTTATGTCTCTAGGTATCACAAGTGTTCATCTGCCTCTCAACAGTACAAGTACATTTGTTTCTAGGAGAGAAGAGTTGAAGACACTGTTCAGAGCACACTTGGGGAAGAATTCGATCAAGTGTCTATGAACTTGCCTACCCACGAAGACATCAAGTTTTTCATAGACAAGGACATCAAGATATGACGATAAAAACATCATAGAAAGAAGAACCATGAACAACAGCTGAAAGCAGCATACCGGATTCAACAAATGCAAGAGGAAGGTTGTTAACAACACATAGCGGATCAAAGTTGCAAGCTCAAGTAGATCCACTTGTGTTGAAAGCAACTTTGGAGACTCAGGTTATGAGGTGACGACATGACATGAAGATCACGCAAAGGCAGAGAATGGAACAGAGAAGGAGTTACATGTGTTGAAGCAAGCAACTCAAGGAAGAACAAGAGCTGCATAGACAAGAGAATGAGTTGCAGTAGGAATAGGTACAACAGGGGGCAAAACATGTACTCAGAGATGAAACTTCTCTCATACAGGTTATAGATCCATCCCTGTAGCTAGCACGGAGTAGACATGGTGAGCAGTGTTGTTGATCGCATGCAAGGGAATTCAGTAGTATACATGTCATTGTGCACACTCATGTGATCACACCCATTCAACACACTCACCAACAACAAGACAAGAAGCAAGTTTGACTGGAGCTGAACATGCAGTCGATAGTTGATGCGCATGACCACCAACACACATTGGAATATCAATACGAACACTATGCATCAATGTGTTGTTGGTTTGGCCACACCCAAGAAGACCATGTACATTCTAGGGGACGAGTTGGATGGAGGAGCCATACCAATGCACTCGAATGCAACGAAGGTAAGAGTTTGCTTTAGCAATATGTCACCATGGACTGCATGCACACCATCATAGATGACCAAGCTTGGAATCAACTCACCACCTTCACCATCGCAAGCATGTCAAAGAGTTGGTCTCACCACAACGAACCGAGTGTCAGTGATGCCTTGCATGGCTTGCTCAAGCCATTTTGTCTCACATGGGCACATATGCATTGTAATGTAACATCTTGTCGAGTGCAAGTTCAAGTGTCAATAGTTGGATGTGACAGTCATAGAGTAGATGAAGAGTCATGGGGGTAGATGAACTGTCACAAAAGGGAATGTCAAGGATCACCCCACCCTTTGTTATAAATAGAACCGCATAACTCATTGTAGAGGCTTTTGGTCAGCTAAGCTTCCGATAGGACTATCTTAGAGAGAGCTTGGACAGTATTGTAACGAACCTTGGATTCTCTACTATGCAGAGCTAATATATCTCTTTGGAGGAGCAAGCGGTTGTGGTTGTAACATTTCACTGTTAGAGCTAGTGGTTAGACATGGATGTATTGTATGATTGGAACTTACACTTATTAATATAACAGAGCCAACATGTTTCATGTATATGTTGTATTGTACTCTATGCTATCTGGTTTACTCTAAATGATATATCTATTTGTTTGCTTATGCATGCATGTATGGAATTTTCTGTGTATGTACGTATGAATATTCTGAAATGTGTTGTTGGTTTAACCATCCCTTTGGATTTTTAGCTAACTTGCCTTCCATGTTGTGATGCATCTTTTCTCGTGTGTTCCCTTCTTAACTTTGTGCTATCATAGGTTTCCAAGGGGCGCACTCATCTCAACCCCCGTTTGTTTGAACCTCTCATGCACCTTCCTTGGCTTGTTGCAGCTGTCACACCCTTGCTACCAACAAAGACATCTTACTTGCCTCTATGCGAAATCGCGGTCAAGGCATTACCATACGACCCACTTCTGGGACTCCTACACCAAATGGTCTGAGGTCTAATTGGGACTCCTTACCGGGGAGATCCCGTTACATGTTAGCAGGTCCATCACCGTCAACAGGGGCACATAATAATGATATAGGAGCTACACTAGTATTATAGGGAGCTAACATGCCCCTCTCCTTAAAAACAATTTTTCCTCAATTCTTGAGTAGTTCTAGATGCTTCTCTATAAAATATTCATTCTACCATGTGGAATGTTCAGCAGGTAAGTTCTTCCACCTAATGAGATACTCTGAAATTGATCGAATCCATAACTACCAGGTTCTTGTTTCCATGATTTCTTTAGGTTACAATATGATTTTCCTTCCTCGTCAAGTTCTCGAAATACAGTTTAAACTGGAAGCTTGTCAACTATAACCTTCTTTAAGCATGAAACATGGAAAAATTGGTTTACTTGCAAAGATTCGAGAAGCTCTCATTTGTATGCCATAGTACCAATATTTTTCAACACCTTGTAAGGGCCACGGTACTTGGGTGATGATTTATTATCCTTCTTAGCTTGCTTGAGGGACATTTGTTTGTATGGTTGTAGCCATGAAAATACCCAGTCGCCCACATCAAAACTTCTTTCATTCCAATGTTGATCTACTTGTTGTTTCATTCTATTTTGTGCCAAATTCAGGTTATCCTTTCAGAGTTCGAAAATTTGTTGTTGATGCTTGATGCAAACTTCCACTGCTTAAGCCTTAGAATTGTGATCCAGATTTAAACAAGAATGCAAAAAATTACAGATATAACCATACATACAGAGATGCAATAGAAATAATACTTCATTCTATTACTGTAAAATACTGAAATATGCTTACAAACAGAAATGGAAATAAACTAGCTAGGGTGATGGTATCTTATCTCTGAGAAGAGATCTGGTGGCTACATGCCTCTGAACTGTCTTACAATGAGGCTCAAAGGCCTATTTATTGTTGAGAAATAATGGAAAACCCTAAACATCCAAAAACCTAACCCTAGGAGATGAAGTGCCAAACTATGGGCCTCGTTTTGGGTAAATTGGTACATCAACTTCCCGGGGTCGTAACTTTGGCATATGATCTCCGTTTGACATGCACAATACCTCGTTAGAAAGATCTATCTGAGGACTACAACTTTGGGAAGAGAAACATCAGTCCATGGACCCATGTTTTTCCTATTTTTCCCAAAAAACGTCGTTTAGGGCCTCAAAACGACTGCGGAAGTTTAGGACTCGAAAAACTGCTAAAAATAGTAAATTGTGCTACAATTAAGGAAATTGAAAAACTAAAAGAAAAAATGGTGGAGATCCAAGTGGAATTTATGGGTGGCCAACAATATCCACCTGGATCTTTCCTGCCCCCTTAGGAAGAAATGGTCCCCATTGTGTTGAGCTCCTCCATGAGATGAGAAAACTTTTGCTAAACTTGGTCCCTGGTGAAGGAGTTGGCCTGCTTTGACAACTTGATATAGTTGGATCTTCTGCTGGCGAGTGTGCTTGATCTGTGTTTCCATGATTCGATTAGTTGCAGCTTGTTCCATGCAATCTGGATTTAACTATGTGGGTGTGAGCTGTTCTGCAATGTCGAAAGTGTCTAGTAATGGTGGAAAGTATGGCTGAAGGTGGTCCACATTGAACACTAGGTGTAGGCCAAGGAATGGCAAAATGCTAAGCTCAAATGCATTATCTCCCACAGCCTTGGTAATGGTGTAAGGACCATATCAATGTGGTCTGAGTTTCCGATAGGCTTCGGTAAGGCATTCCTTTTGCAAATGCAACCAGACTTTGGTGCCCACCTGAAACTTGTGTGGCACCCGATGTTGATCATGTCGCTGCTCGTACTTGGCATTTGATTTCTCCATAATGTCGTGGACCTACTGGAAAATATGTTGGATGTGCTTAATGAAGCTATTTGCCTTATCTATTTTCGACTGGACATGAGCTGAATCTGCCTGAGTAGCTGTAAAAGGCATGGCCACGTCAATGGGACATAGTGGCTAGAATCCCAAGCCCACCTAAAAAGAGTTGTGGCCAATCGAGATGTGGAGAGCCCGGTTATAGTTGTGTTGAACATACGAGAGGCTGTCATCCCATGTGCATGGATGATTTGAGTTGTACATGCGCAGAATGTGTATGATCATCCTGTTGACAATCTCTGTCTAGCCATTAGTTTGGGGATGGAAGGTTGTGGAATTAGTGAGTTTGGTGTCCAACATCAACTAGAGGCTGGACCAAAATGTACTGAGGAACCTACTATCTCGATCTGAGATGATAGACTGTGGGATCCCGAAATGTACCCACACTCGTTCAAAGAAGAGTTTACCAGTGGCTTATGCTGTGATATTCTTCTTGCAAGCTGCCATAATGGCCATCTTTGAGAACTTGTCGATGACCACAAAAGAATAGTCATTTCCATTCTTAGTAGAAGGAAGACCCAACATGTAATCCATGGAGATGGATTCCCAAGGTCGACTAGGTGTAGGCAGCGGGGTATAGAGGTCTTGCTTCTTGATGGTCAGTTTGGCAATGGCGCAGACAGTGCATGATCTAATGTACTTCCCGACATCCTGTCGAAGATTCGGCCAACTGAAATACTTCTACAGTACTGCCACCATTTTCTCGACCCAAAAATGCCCAGCAGCCCGACTATACTGTGCTTCCCAGATAATCTTGGCACACTCACTTGAAGGAACACAAATGTGATCTAGGTGGCATAACAGGGCATCTTGGAGGTGAAAATCTGGAACCTGTTGACCCTCCAAGAGTGTCTGGTATGTGTGGCCAAATTTTGGGTCGCTTTTGTAGAGAAGTAGCCAATCAGAAGTCTTGTGCCAACAAGAGTTGAGCACTGTGGTTAACGCCATGATCGGTGGTTGACTGAGGCAATCTGCAACATTATTGGTGTTTCCCTTCTTATACTTGATATTCAAATGGAACTATTGCAGGTATGTGGACCACTTCTGATGGCAATCATTCTGCAATTTCCCTTGGGTTTGTATGAACTGCAAGGTCCGGTGGTCTGTGTGGATGACCGTTTCCTTCCCAAAATGTAATGCTTCCATTGTCGGCAAGCCTACACAACATAATACATCTCTTTGTCATAAGTGGGATACTTCTGGACTATGTTTGCAAGTGTCTCACTGTGATATGCCACTGAATTCCCATGTTGAGTAAGGAATACCCCAATATCATAGTCATAGGCATCTGTCTCGACCTCAAATGGTTCTTGCAAGCCTCGTAATGTGAGCACTGGTGCCAAGCAAACGCAATGTTTCAACTCTGTGAATGCCTTCTATTGAGATTCAGACCAAAAGAAATTTTCTTTCTCTCCTCCTTTGGTGACTTGACTCAAGGGCCAAGTGATATGAGAAAATCCCAACATGAACCTGCGATAGAAGTTAGCAAGACCCAGAAAGTTGTGGAGCTCTGTCAAAGTGGTTGGAGATGTCCAACCCCAAATGACTTGGATCTTGGCTGGATCCACATGTAGCCCCTGTTCATCAATAATGTATCCCAGATACTAAACTTGGGTCATGCCAAAAGTATATTTCTCCAAATTAGCACATAACTTGTGTTGCCGCAGTGTTTGGAGAATCTGTCAGATGTGGTGGAGGTGTTCCTCCCAACTCTGGCTGAAGATTAGGATGTCATCCAAGTATACCACTACAAATGAGTTGGTGAATGGCTGCAAGATGTCATCCATTAGACTCGTGAAGGTTGCAGGAGCATTCGTCAACCCGAAAAGCATAACCAACCATTCGAAAAGGCCCTCCTTGGCTTTGAAGACAATCTTCCATACATCAGAGGGTTCAATTGGTATCTGGTGATATCTTGACTTCAAATTGATCTTGCTGAAATATTTTCCCCCCTTCAGTTGGTCCAAGAGATCATCAATCCATGGGTTTGGGTACCTATTACGGACAGTGATCTTGTTCAACGCCCGATAGTCAATACAGAGTCTCCAAGTCCCATCCTTCTTTTTTACCAACACGATCGGGCTCCTACACAGTGATGAACTCGAACGAATGTGACATTTCTACAACAACTTCTGAATCTACCTCTTGATTTCATCATTCTCCAGAACGGGGTTGTTACATGGAAAAGTGTCTATTTAGAACTGCTCTATCCCACTAAGGTTTGACAGCTGCCTTAGAAACAAACAGAGAAAAAATACTTTTGTATTTCCTTTATGAATTATAGACAGAGGGGAATAGAAAGAACCAACCTGTGTCTTGCGCTAATCCTTTGATTCAATCCCTCTCTTCTTTGATAGTCTCCAGCTACCTGCTCCCTTGCATGCCCAGCTTCACAAAATACTTGTAAGATCACAGAAGAAGAGCGCTATACAAAGACAGAGATCTATATTCATAAACAACTTAGGATCAGATTTAAGTTAACCACACAAAATGTAACAAGCATCAATGATACAAAAAGCATGGAGGAAAACTCAAATAGTTTTTGTTGATAAGCAAGAAAAGATCCAGGAGGAGTTAGAACCAGTGATTCCGACCCAGCATCAACCTCCCAGCAAAGAAGCCCCTCTTCACCTCAAACAAAGCATAAATCACCCAACAATCTAATGTATGTCTCTAGAAACCAACAACAATTCCTTACAATATGCAAAATTCCAGCCTCTGGATCTCTGGGATGAGGGATCCATATATAGATATGTGTAAGGAGGATGAGTCAACTTATGATTTGATTAGTGTCTTCTCTTTGTCAGTTCTTGCTTCCACTTGGAGACTGATGGCCTCTTACTCATCTTTGGTCGAACTCAGTGAGGCAAGTGTCACAGGAGAAGATTCTGGAAGCTTCCATTGCCTCTCCAACTCGCGGAATGACACTGCCATTTGTCATTTCTCGCCCATTGCACCCTACAGAAGGGAGTTTTGAAATGCAATGCACCCTCACAGTGTATTTAGGTGCAATGCAACGCACTTAGCCAATGGAGCAGCTGAAATGATCCTGTTTTGACCAATTCTGAGCAGTTTCTGGTGGAGAACTTCTGGGAGAAGCTGTAATCTTTTCACCTTGTTCCTTTATGGTTAGAACAACAGTTTTAGGGACTTAGGAGCCCTTGGTTTATGGACATTTCATGCTTGGAGTTGTAAGGCACAAAAATGTCTATAACAGTTTCCCCCTAAAGTATGAGGCCGTTAACCTTTTGGTGTCGGGTGAAATGCTTTATTATGAGGATCCGAAGTTCTTTCAATGCTGGGAGGAGACCTGTAATAAGATACAATACAATACATTATCTTCATATTGTTTTCATGATCTAGCTGAGGCGGGCATTCCCATGCTCAGCTTTATAAATTCATTTTCATGTACATAGGACAGACAATCGTCTGAGTGTAGACTGATGATTCTGATAGAGCCATCATCCTTTTGGTAGGATGATTATCTGTGCTGCAATGATGTACATTTGATGTCTTTATTTCCCTGAATATATATCGCAGCCCGGATGGATGAAACTAGATCCGAGGTCTTCAATCTCGTCCGATCTTTACTCGAGGTACAAGTCGATCCATGTGAGAAATGTCTTGAAGTCGAACATGGAAAGACATCCCTTGATTACCAGTCAATGATGTAAACTGTTAACAAGCGCGAGAGGAATCACCGATAATGATAATGATCCTCAAGGTACTGCAGTACAATTCACATGGTGTGAATAAAGGACTTGGCGTCGAACACCACGCAAAATATTTCGGTCGAAGGCCATTGATGTAAACCTATCGCCGGAAGTGAGAAACTTGCCATTGAGGCATGCAAGCTTCAAAGTACTGAATGGGGTGTCCCTAGATCAACTTCTTGGATAATGAGCTGATGTCGACAAGAAGTGATCTGTCACAGGACGACCTTAATGAATCCCACATCAATGACACGGAACGGAGCAAATGGTTTTGATGGAGGTGAAAACGATCTGGTGATATAAGGTTCAGGGTGGCGGTCATGAAAGAATGGAATATAATGTATGGTAGTGGGTGAGACACAGGTGACTTCTCTGGATGACTTCTCTTGAACATATCGGCGACACTGATGTGATGGATTGGTAGCATTAACCCCAAACGTGGATGGTATGGCGCGACCATGGTGATGTGACCGGTGAATGAAACAACCCAACCCAACTCGGACACGGAGTGGAAGTGTCATGTTCAAGAGCGACTTGCTACCAACAAAGTTTCTTTGAGTTTTCTTCCCAAATTTTCCCCAGTCATTGCTGACCAGAACCTCTTTATTTTTGTCAAGCTTGAGGAGGATAACATATGCTTGTTCTATAATTTTCCGTTCGGGCAACCCATCGCTATGTTTTAACGAGCCTAGTGATAGTGAAACTCGTTCTCGTCTAAAGACAAGTTTGTCACTATTAATCTTTTTAACGAGTTTAACGACAAAGATAACTCGGTCCTTTTCAATTTTAGAGAGTCTGAAAAGGAACGTAAAGATAACTCCAAAATTCCTTTTTCGTCATCTAATCCCTTAAGTCCGAAAAAGTATAAAACAATATAGAAGGGACGAATTTTTGATAGTTTTAACGAGCCGAAAAAAACAAGTGCTCGATCTTTTTGTGTAATAATCCCTCAGGTCCAAAAAGATTAAAATCTAGAGGAGGGATAGCACTTCCTGTCCCTTTAACGAGCTGGAGAGGCCAATGGCTCGGCAATCTTTTCATATTTTACGAGTCTGTTGAAAAGAGCTTAAAGGAGACTCGTCTTTTGAGGAACGAGTGATAAAACGGGTAGCAGCTGATTCCAGGTAAGGTTTGGAATTTTTCAATCATGGCAGTGTCACAAGGATGGCTAGTGAGATCACTCTTCGCAGTTGTTCCTCAAAATGGGTAAACAATCAAATGGAGGTGAATGATCAGCCAATGAAAAGTGGAGGTGACAGTGCAAACACGACCAAGGCTTTAACGGCTGAAGTACTACATTCACGATGATTATTTACCAGGGAATAGTTCATTTTTTAATGAGCTTAAATG
Source organism: Pinus tabuliformis (assembly GCA_031772625.1). Classification (NCBI taxonomy): domain Eukaryota; kingdom Viridiplantae; phylum Streptophyta; class Pinopsida; order Pinales; family Pinaceae; genus Pinus; species Pinus tabuliformis. The sequence continues at coordinate 459,849,063 of CM062804.1, read as the reverse complement.
CGGGTGGAAACATTTGATCATGTCTTATGTTTATTTTTTAACGAGCTTGAACTATGTGCTAAAACTGCTCGATTAATCCAGTCTTGTGATAAGAATGTCTCACATAAAAATGACAACTTTTAGAGTTTTGCCCCACATCCTTTCTTTATGCAAGTTAGGAAACGACCAATCCTATGAGTTTAAATGGTTAGAGGTCCTAAAAATTTAAAAAATAAATAGTCGCTCTTCGCTTGCATTCCAAAGGGTTTGCATGCCCCCAGGTATAAAACAGAGTTTCAAGGTTACCCCTTCTTTAGTCCATTAAAACATTTGTTTTACTGAGAGAGGCCTACCTCTTACAGGTTACCAAAGATAGTTCTATTTACGGTGTAAACAAAACACTTCTCTGGTGATGTCTACCGAAATAAACAAAGGTGAGCGGCGATGCCCGCTAACTCACATAACTTTGACAAGAGAATCTTGTTCTAGAATAACCCCCTCTTCCAATCACAGACGGGGGTACAGACTAGTCATATTATCCCGCGGAAACCTACCCTATACCCGAAGTTTTCCTGCCGAAGCAGACCAAGGTGCATGCCCCCTGGGTTTTAGTCATGTCCCTCCGAATCACTCGAGCTCATTGGGAGGATGGACTTGAGATTGAGACATTTCTTGCGTGAAAAGACCATTCAAGGATGGTATATGACTATTTGCTATGCGTGATCTAGGAAATGAAAGCTGGTCCACGAGCTTGACCACTCTTCCTTCGTGCGGAAAACACATCACTCTAAAGAGTGATGAGACAATGGCTCTCATGCAATAAATATAGTCTCGCCCAAGGAGTAGATTGTAATCCAGGGGTCCTTGAACTACCATTACATTCATGTGAACGGTTTTCCCTCTCAATGTTATGGGCACATCGGGAAGGATCCCTAACGGTCGACTGGTTCCTTTATCAAAGCCTGTCAGATTTCTCATCTCAGGCAAAAGCGATGGCGAACCAAGCGCTTTCCAAGTAGTTGAAGAAAGGATACTCAGAGAATCCCCCTCATCTATGATGGTACCAGCCATAACCATTCTATATATTTGAACAATAATTCGGAATGGTACACTAGCCGGTAAACGAGGTCTACCTAGTTGATTCCAGTCGAAGGAGACAACTAGGTTGCTTGGAGGTGGGACCGAATAGACGGCCAGGTACGACTCTGACGAACTTCCTTCCTGCGGTAAAGGAACGAGTAAATTTCCCCCATGTTCGTTGGAGTCTGTGCTTATGAAAAGAATTTGGACGGTGTCATCCTTGTTCTATTCAGTGATTGTATCATCTGAAGATGGAACCTCTGAAGGCAAGACCGGGTCAACTGCCGCCTCAACCTTTTGACTTTCGTCTGGTATGGATTCAGATGGTTCATCTTTAATGATAGATGCTTTGGCCAACCACCTGAGCGGGTCAGTCGGATTTTTGACTAGTGATGGACTCGGCAAGAGTTTTTTATATCCAGGAGGAAGTCGTAACGGTGAAACTGAACGATCATCCAAAACTCTTTTAGCTTCGTCTAAGAAGGGACAATGGTGAACGGCATGATCGCCTTCACACAGTTTACAAGGAAATCTATATTTTCCTTTTTGTCCTGGGGCTTCACTTTCACTAGTTGATGGTGTGTTTTCAACATGATCATCAGAGGTTGACGACACCGGGTGTGCAAACGAGGATACCAGTCCCTTAAGATCTAAGGGATGCAAGGAAAATCTCTGTGAAAGTGGTCTCCTTTGCAAATGACACATGGTGATTTAGGCCTGGTTGGTGCAGTGTGTGGATTTTCGTTAGACGACACTCGTTTTCCCCCATTCGCTTTTGGTTCCTTCTTCTTCTTCTCTTTCTTCTTCTTTTCCTTCTTCTCCTTAGGAACTTGACTTTTGGCTTTACCAGCCCTATCAAGCGAAGAGGGAGGAGGATAGGAAGAATTAGAGGAAGTAGAAGGTTGGTGGGTAACTCTAGACTCGTCTAATTGCTGATTCGATTGTTCAGTAATAGTGGTGTTCTGAACGACAGAGGTTGAGAAGAGCCATACAGGCAAACCAATTGTCAGTCTTGGAAGCGACAATGTGGCCATATGGGGTGCACCAACATCTCCCCAAGAGGAGAAGGGACTAGGATTTCCTCCAAGGGGAATTCCTTGGTTGGTGGACTCCATTTTCTCAACCCAAGATCAACGTAGGAAAAGGGTAATGAATATTCCATTTAAAATGAATTTTGAGACGCTTTGACACAACTTGTTTTTTCAGTTTTTAAGAGTCGAGAAAAAACAAAAGATGACTCTAGTCGCCTTCGATTTTTAATGAGCCTGAAGTGACAAGTGCTCAGATGGACCTTTTCCGTTAAGGAGTCTGAAAAGGAATGAAAGGGACTACTCTGGAGATCTAGGTAGAGGGAGTACCAAACCAATCACAAAACTGCAGAATACTTTTGACAGTACGACAGTCAATCTTCCCGAATGCTGTGTTCAGTGCATTGCGATTGATAGGGCGGCAGACACGGCTTCCTAAGGATAAAGGATTTAAGCCTATAGGGGTCTCCCAAAATATACTCGATGGTACGTGGGAGCACAAGTCCGTACTCGCACTTATCATCTCAAAATGGAGGAATCACCCAACCATCAGTGAGAACAACAGTTACCAGGCTTTACGACGTCGGAATACGTCTCTAGCCTAGACCTCTAAATGTTGTGCGTTAAGATCCAAAGCGTTGTTAGATTCATTGAATTTATTTTAAGTTGATCTTGTTTATGAAGTTTGCCTTTTGGGTTCACCACGAGATGTAGATGTAATTCCTAAAATGCAATCTAAAGATGATAAACAAACTTTTATCTCTTTTGTGCAATGAAAATCCTAGCTACTAAGGGAAAAGAAAGACACAATCTTTTCGCAAAGAGCAAAGAGCACACCGTAAATGCACTTTCCTAAATCAAGCCAAACAGACTGTCTATATGAAAATGCACATGCATGTATTTGTTTTTCGACTTTCTTAGTATTGATGCTAAAAAGAAAGTTGATGTACAAATCTAAATTTCTTTTCAAGCGACAAATATAAACAAGCTTTTTTTCGAAATCAAAAAACAGAGATGATTACGACACCTTACGATTTTGAAATGAACACTTGTTCTTGACACTAGAAAATCACAAATTCAGACCAAAAGCAATAGTAACAGCATAATCGACCATCAACAGCAACTAAACTTTCTCCTATGATCGAAATCGACACTTACGACAGATTCAAATCAAAGGACGACAGTACGACTATTCTACTTTTGCAATGGAAAGCTATAAACGACTCAACAAACACATAAAAACATCTACAGTTCTTTTGTACAAAGGAGGCGGAATAACAGTAAGGAAAAGAGGCTTCAAACAGGCATATACTGATCACAGGCAGCAAAATTCAGGGATATAACTGGAAAGAATGAAGCACAGGAACCACAGCTGCACAGAGCTAGTCTGATCAGCGCACTTGTAACACAGAGAATCTGAAATGTAGCGCAGGTTGCCCCTTCAGGAAGTGCACTGAAATTCAGGATCTCTGAACAGTACCTGCGCTGGGCAAGAAACGAGACTCTGTCCGGGTTCTGGGTCACAGTTTACAGTTCAGTCCTTGGTTTTTGGTCGAGTAAAAAGCAACCAGTAGTGCAACAATCAGGGGTAGATCTAAGGAGGATCTAAGATCTATCACAAGGGCAATCAGATAGTCTGAGCATCAGCTATTTAAATCATAAACAGATCCAGTGAATGGATTGAAGCAGCAGTTATCTACTTTGCATTTGTTATGGCAAATGTAGTTCGAGAGCTACTTATAAGTTTATGAAACAAACAACAAAGAATGATACACAAACAAACTAATTAGACATTCCCCAGCGGAGTCGCCATTTTGTTACAGGGAAAAGTGTCTATTTAGAACTGCTCTATCCCACTAAGGTGTGACAGCTGCCTTAGAAACAAACAGAGAAAAACTACTTTTTTATTTCCTTTATGAATTATAGATAGAGGGGAATAGAAAGAACCAACCTGTGTCTTGCGCTAATCCTTTGATTCAATCCCTCTCTTCTTTGATAGTCTCTAGCTACCTGCTCCCTTGCATGCCCAGCTTCACAAAGTACCTGTAAGATCACAGAAGAAGAGCGCTATACAAAGATAAAGATCTATATTCATAAACAACTTAGGATCAGATTTAAGTTCACACAAAATGTAACAAGCATCAATGATACAAAAAGCATGGAGGAAAACTCAAATAGTTTTTGTTGATAAGCAAGAAAAGATCCAGGAGGAGTTAGAACCAGTGATTCCGACCCAGCATCAACCTCCCAGCAAAGAAGCCCCTCTGCGCCTCAAACAAAGCACAAATCACCCAACAATCTGATGTATGTCTCTAGAAACCAACAGTAATTCCTTACAATATGCAAAATTCCAGCCTCTGGATCTCTGGGATGAGGGATCCATATATAGATATGTGTAAGGAGGATGAGTCAGCTTATGATTTGATTAGTGTCTTCTCTCTGTTAGTTCTTGCTTCCACTTGGAGACTGAGGGCCTCTTACTCATCTTTGGTCGAACTCAGTGAGGCAAGTGTCAAAGGAGAAGATTCTGGAAGCTTCCATTGCCTCTCCACCTCGCGGAATGACACCGCCATTTGTCATTTCTCACCCATCGCACCCTATAGAAGGGAGTTTTGAAATGCAACGCACCCTCACAGTGTATTTAGGTGCAATGAAATGCACTTAGCCAGTGGAGCAGCTGAAATGATCCTGTTTTGACCAATTCTGAGCAGTTTCTGGTGGAGAATTTCTGGGAGAAGCTGTAATCTGTTGACCTTGTTCCTTTAGGGGTTAGAACAACACTTTTAGGGACTTAGGATCCCTTGGTTTATGGACATTTCATGCTTGGAGTTGTAAGGCACAAAAATTTCTATAACAGGGGCGTCGATAGATTGGTCCATTGGACAACAATGCACTTGGGTTCAGATCGATGGAGTGCTTGACCTCACAGTGTAGAGGAACCCCTGTGGGGGAGGTGGAGATGTCCTCCTACTCCTCCAAGACCTTGTCCATCTGTAGTTTTCGTGTGGAGGGGCCTTGTCTACAGGTCATGGCCACTGTCTTCTTCTTTCCTTGACTACGTATCATTAGGGAAAAAAAAATCTGAGTTTTAGAAATGAGCTTACTGCATTGTTTTGCGGTAACCAAAGAGATGGCGCTAGGCGGTACTACCTCCGGTATCCTATACAACTTATTTCCCAAAGTAACAATAACAGCACAAGGCCTTGATTCATACACAGCATGTCGCTTCCACAAGTATGGTTGGCCTAATAATTCATCACAAACATCAAGGGGAGCAACATCACACAATACCTCATCCGTGAAGGGCTTGATGTTGTATGGAAGGCACCACTGCTGGCTCATGCGAAGATCCCGTCCTTGGTGTAGCCACCCAATGATGTACGGTTGTTGATGTGCTGTGGTCAATAAGCCTAGTCGCTTTACGACCTCTACCGAAATGAGGTTCTTTTGGCTTCCACTGTCGGCAATGAACTGTAGCAGGGAGCCCTTTACCCACATCTGGGAGTGGAAGAGGAGCTCCTCCTCCTCTGGATCTTCGGGTTCCTCCTTCTGGATCTTCGTGGTGACAACAGTGGCATTGGGATTCGCATCGATAATCTACTTCCCCTTTTCATTCCCCTTGTCAGGTTCTGACTCAGAGCTAGAACATGCATTTGATTCTGAAACATTTAGCCTGGCCACTAATGACTACTTGGCTCGACACTTACTTATGTTGTGAGTAGAGCTCTTATGGAACTCACACCACTTTCCCGTGTCCTTTTTCGACTTCGCGACGCTGTTCTTTGCTTGCAGCTTTGGCAGGTTGTCTTGGGCCACCCCGCTTTGTCCTTTGTTCTGCTGTTTGGGGGCATCTTTCCCTTGCTTCGGATTCACAGCTCCAAAGTATCACTTCTTCTATTTAAACTTTTGCTAGGCCTTGACGGCATATCGATATGCCGTGCCGAGCGAGGAGATGTTTAGGAATTCTATTTCATCTTGGATGTACCTATTTAGGAAACTGCGGTATTTGAGTACCAAATGCTGCTCCGAATCCTTGATACCAAACATTGTGTGAAGGGTATGGAAAATATTGGTAAACTCTGGCACGTCTTTGTCCCTTCCCTACCACAGCGTGGTCCACTTTATGTAATGATCCTCATAGCTTTCGACAGGGTAGTACTTCTCCTTGATGACAACCCAGAATGAATTCCAAGTGGGTGAGGCTGAAAGCAGTGAGGTAGTACTTTCATCCTTCTAGTCGCAATTAGTTTCCCACCAGTATTTGATGTGGGGGGTGGCTTTGAGAAGAGTGAAAGTAATATTTTCCTGGCTGGAAAAACATGAACATAAAAATACCCTTCTAGCAGATTTAACCAATTATCTATGGCATCTACATCTATCTAACCCTCAAATATGGGAATGTAAAAGTTAACTTGTACCTTTAAGGGTGTGACGCTTCCAGAGTAGTTGTTGGAAGTAGATGTGTAACCTCTGGGTAGTCGTTGAAGGATCTGGGCAAATTTGTCCATCATCACATTCTTCTGTCGCTCGAGGGCCTCTTTGAGCAAGATTTTGATAGGATCTCCTACCCCCCAATCTTTCTTTTCATCTTCCATGGGAGGCCGTAGGGATTTTTGAAGCTGGTCTTGCAAAGTTTCAACCATTTCAATCCCTAACTCCTTATATCTCGACCTCGTTGGGGACATGCAAAGAAAGACAGAGAAAGAGTAGAACCCTCTGATACCACTGGTCTGGATTTGAATAGGAAGGCAACAAATTACAAATATAACCATACATACAAAGATGCAGGAGAAATAATATTTTATTTCATTACTGTAAAATACTGAAATATGCTTACAAACAGAAATGGAAATAAACTAGCTAGGGCGATGGTAGCTTATCTCTGAGAAGATATGTGGCAGCTACGTGCCTCTAAACTATCTTACAATGAGGCTCGAGGGCCTATTTATAGTTGAGAAACAATGGAAAACCCTAAACATCCAAAAATATAACCCTAGGAGATGAAGCACCAAACTATGGGCCCCGTTTTGGGTAAATTGGTACATCAACTTCTCGGGGTCGTAACTTTGGCATATGATCTCCATTTGACGTGCACAATACCTCGTTAGAAATATCTATCTGAGGACTACAACTTTGGGAAGAGAAACATCAGTCCATGGACCCCTATTGCTCCCAGTTTTCCCAAAAGACATTGTTTAGGGCCTCAAAACGGTTCCTGAAGTTCAAGACCTGAAAAAAACTGCTAAAAATAGTAAATTGTGCTACAATTAAGGAAACTAAAAAATTGAAAGAAACAATGGTGGGGTTCCAAGTGGAATTGGTAGGTGGCCACCAATATCCACCTGGATCAAATTTTCTCTTAGAGACAAAGTAATGGATGGTGGAAGATATCCATAAAGTTCCATAAATGGGGTCAATTTTGTTGTGATATGGAAATAAGTGTTATACCACCATTATGCCAAATGTAACCACTTGAACCATTGTTTTTTTTATCAGATAAAAGGCGAAGAAGATATCCTTCCAAAAATTTGTTCACTATCTCAGTTTTCCATCAGATTGTGGATGATAAAATGAGCTATAAGCTAATTGAGTACCAAGACAAGAAAATAGTTTTGTACAAAAATTTCTAGTGAAAATGGGATCTTTGTCACTTACAATAATATTTGGGTTTCCACGTAGCTTTTGAATTGTTTCCATAAATGCAATAGTGATTGTACTGGCTTTGAAAGGATGAGATAGTGCACAAAAGTCTTCCTACTCAGAAATTCTATCAACTACCACCATGATGACACACTTTCCTTAAGACTTGGATACACTTGTGGTAAAATCCATTGAAACCTCCTCCAAACACTGACTTGGAATGGATATTGGTTGTAAAATACCCAAGGTATTAATTATCGCAACTTTATTTTTATTGCAAACCACACATTCTGCAACAAATTTTTGAATATCATATTTAAGGCTATCCCAAAAAAACATTCTTTCTTGACACTATGGTATTTTTTTTAAATCTTGAGTTCCATCCTATAGGAGAGGTGTGAAATTCCAAAAGATTTTTTTTTTTTAATTTGGGAGTTCCTACATAGATATAAGTGATATGTTTACCATAGTGAATGATTCTTTTAGATAAATGTACCATATGCATTGGGATCTTGCTGCAACTTTTGAACAAGTTTCCACACTTCATCATTCTTCCATATATCCCTTTATTTAGTTATCCAATTAGGTTGGATAATAGAAATGGAAATGAGAAATTCCTCCACGTCCTCATCCCTTCTTGAGAGCGCATCTACAACAACATTTTTCTTCCCTTTTTTAGATGATTTCAATGTTATAACCCAACATATTTGTGAACCATTTTTTCTTCTGTTTTGAATATAATATTTTTCCAAGAAGTATTTAAGACTATCATGATATGTTTTTACCTTGAAGAGTCTTCCCATTAGGTAAGGACACCCTTGCTTTAGGTCATGAGGTATTTCCAACATTTCCTTCTCATAAATAGGTTTGTGTAAATACTTTCCCTTGATTTGATGATTTTCAAAAGGATTGGGTCTTCCTTCTTGCATTGAAACAAAACCAGTGGCATTTCCTAGGGCATCACATTCCACAATGAAGTTTTTTGTGAAGTCTAGTGTAGCTATGACCAGAGCTCAGAACACTACCTCTTTAATATGTTTAAAGTCCTTAGTTTCTTATGGAGTCCAAAAGAATGCATCTTTCTTCAGTAATGTTGTTAAAGGTGTTTCTATTTTCCCATAATTCTTAGTAAACTTGCGATAATACCATGTCGACCTCAGAAATCCTCGAAGATGCATTAATGTTCTGAATATTTTTCATTCCTTGGTGGATTTAACTTTTTTAGGGTTGTATGGCATGTTTGGTTGTTTATGAGTCTCAAAAACACATTCTTTGTAGCTGGTTGCTTCCTACAAAGGTTATAAAAACAAATGAGATGTGTTAGTGGATGAAAATAGACCAAAAAAACATTGAAAGTAATGGAGACAATGTGTGAACAAAATTAAACTAAATAAAACAAAACAAGCTTATGAAGAAAATCAAATCAACAAAGTTATAGGAAAATGATCCTCTTTATTGATTGCTAGTGGTTGAAGAATTACAATAAAAGTATCAAATATACTTGAAGAGAGTTGTTTTAGCAATGGTGCTAAAAATATCTCAACAAGGATTTAATATTTTCAATCTCTTTTGCAAGCTCTTTCTCTCTCAAAGAAACATAGAAAAATCTCTACAATGGTGGAATTATCCTCACAATGGTATGTTAGATTTCTGTGGAGCAATTTTGGCAACATAACAATGCATAAATTCTTCTTAATTTTTGCTCCCCCTGAACTTGTATTTATAGAAACTTTGAACACTCCTTTCGTTATTTGGGTCATTAGTGTGGTTTTTTTCCTCATAAATGAGATGAGAGCTACCATATACTTTCCATTAAGGCTTCTTGGGGCTCAAGGCTCGGATGGTTAGCCCATGATGTTAAAAGGTGAATTATGCCGTAAGGTGCTGAATGGAATTTTCATGACCCTCACGGAAATCGAAGGAAAAGCTACATGATAGTTAATTTAAAGTTGTGGTGTACCAGTGAGGGTTGATTTTTTAACTAAACCTTGGAAATATTTTGCTTTTTTGGTCTTCATGATGTTCCCAACTAAAAATGTAGCCTATGTATGTGTTGATTATTGACTCTGATTGTCTTCTACTACATACAAATGAGTGTACAATTTTCTCATGATAACAAAGGTATACCTTATCACCCTCATGAGATATAATATGACCTAAATATTCCACTTCCTATACCCAAAAAAAACATTTGGAGGGTTTTTCATACAATTGTTTCACCTCCTATAGTTTGAGCACCTTCTCAACATATGTTGAGTTGTGTTATATTCTTTCCACGAGTAACCTACATAGTGAACCGGGGGGTTAGAGAGGGGATGAAGCCCCCCCTTTATTGCGCCGATTATGCAGCAGGGGGGTCACAGGGGGGGCGACAGCCCCCACTATCCCGGGGGTGTGAGGGGGGTAGGTAGCCCCCCTGTACGGGGTTCAGGGCAGCGCCCCGTGAAAATTTTTTGGACCCTATATTAGGTTGGGTGAACCTACCTATGGTTTTCGGTCCATGGTTTTGGACGTGATGGTTTTCGATCCATGGTATTGGATGCTTCGGCATGTATAAATATGTATTGTAACATTGAAAGAAAAATAATGAAAAATCAAGCTGGTAGTCCCGGTTTTGGGATCCAGGGGAAAATCTTTGTGTATATGTGTTTTATGTGTTATGCTCTCGCATTTTTTATTTTCTACGTTTTAGAATTCGTATGCAGGTAATTTCTGTATGGGGTTAAAACCTACATGTTGAAGATCATATTTCCAATACTTTATGTAGATTAGTATATCATCAAAAAATACCAACACAAATTTTCTAAGGAAGGATTTGAAAGTGGAATTCATCAAACCTTGAAATGTTGAAGGTGAATTACTAAGGCCAAAAGGCATGACCAAAAAATCATAATGGCCTTCATGAGTTCTGAATGTTTTTTCTGGAATGTATTTTGTCTTCATTATAATTTGATGACATCCTTAACAAAGATCCAACTTGGTGAAGTAAATTTCTCCATGTAGTTCATCCAACAATTCATGAATGACAAGAATGGGAAATTTATCTTTAATAGTGATCTTGTTGAGCTTTGTATAATCCGAAAAAATATGCCATGATCCATCATTCTTGTGCACCAATACTACTAGAGAAGAGAAAGAACTTTGGCTAGGTTGAATTATACTAGCCTCTAACATTTCCCCAACCATACATACAATTTCACTCTTTTGGGCATAGAGATATCTAGAAGGTCTAATGTTTGGAGGAACACTTCTTGGAATCAAGTTAATAGCATGATCATGATCGTGAATAGACGAGAGACCTTTGGGATTCTCAAATACCTTGGAATGATTCTCAAGGACACTTTGGAGATCTAGAGAAATTAATGACTTAGATGTTTGAACATCTAGTGAGCATAAATGTGTAATTACCCCTAATTGTTCCTTCTTCAAAATATTTGTAACTCCATTAGAGTTGATTATCTTCCCAAGTTTCCTTGTGATACCCCTTAATTCAATTTCCTTTCACTCACAAAAAACTTCAAGAAACGTTCTTGAAAATTAAAAGCTACAGTCACTAAAGATTGTAACCATTAGAATCCTAATGCCACATCAGCACTGCCCATTGGAATGGAAAGCACTATACTATTAAATAAACATTCCCTCATGTTGAGATTGATATTATTGCACTTCCTTGATAATTTTGTAGTTCCTCCATCTACAACCAACACTTGAAACTCTGGTGCTGGATATAGAAAGCAATTCATATCCTTGACTATCTTACAATGGATAAAATTATGGGTACTACCTGAATCAATCAAAACTATTAACTTTTTCTTTTTGATATATCCTTCTATCTTGAGAGTTTTAGGGGTGGTAATTCCCACTGAAGCATTACAAGATATGGTAAAATTCATTTCTTATTTTTCAACCACTGGGTTTAGTTCTTGGTGTGAATCTTCTTCTTTTGATGTTTTTTGTTCCTATTCTTCCTCCTCTTCACAATCTATGTAAAATAATTTCTTCTCTACACACTTATGGCCTTTAGTGTATTTGTTATCACAATTGTAAAAAATCCTCTTTGCTCTTCTTTCCCCCAGTTTTTCCAGTGTCAACCTCATAGGTTATGGGAGGCTAGGGAAAACAACACTTCCATCTTTATAATTGTGAGTGGTAGATATCCTTGTTGCTGTAATTTTTCCTTCAAATTTTCTTGCCACCCTGAATGCATTCTCCAATGACTTGTTTCCCGAAGGAAAAACTCATGTTGGATGTTATCCTTTAAAGCCCCTATGAAGACATCAGTCAGATGCTCTTGTGGAATATTAGTTACATAGATATTCATGTTGGTTTTTTGTAGCATTGGATGTGATCTAAGTCTCAAATTTTGCATGGAGGCTTAGACACATGTATTCTCCAATACCTAGAAATCCTTTTGGGAAATTCCATCAAGAGATAGTTTTATTAAAATAATTAATTTTTTTTAATGGGACCTTAAGTCTAAACTTAGGAAATTAAAATAATTAAAGGGTATTAATCTAAATTGTGGGTAAAAAATCTAGAAGAAGGCGGATATTAAGTCAATATGATCTTAGCCATTGATTAGAATCTAATATAAGCCATTGATTGATCATCGAGAGGATTATAAGAGAATGCTTGATGGGCACTTGGAGAACACACAGAGGGGAGATCTAAAGTTCAATTTTCTGAAGCAAAGTAGCTGTCGGAGAGATTTTTGATATTGATCTCTTGAAGACAGGGGAAGGGATAGTATCTAGTGAGAATTCTTTTCCGGTGCTAGAGAGTACAAGGCAGAGAGGACAGAACGACTTCCAGAGAGAGTCTGATGTTGGCCCACGCAATGCTGATGCAGTGGAAACACAAAACCTAGAGGAAGATCGAATTTCTTGCTGAGGAAATTGAGTTTCAGAAGAAGCGAGCTAGGGTGTGAGACCGAGAGGCCAGAAATCAAAGTTTTTTGGGCAGCAGAGGATCAGAAGGAAGAGCAACGCAATCCCCAATAGAGGTGACACAATGACTTCTTAAGGTTGACGCAGTTCTACATAGAGGCTGACATATAAGGGACACAAAAGCTCTTTCCAGTGAGATCAAGGTCAGATTCTTCCTGTGACAGGGAGAGAGCATCTCACTACTCATCTTTCAGGTTTTTCTCTATATCAAATAACTAGTTGGTCATCCAATGAATTGTACTTAGAAATTACTATTGCTTAATAATAAAACCCTCAGAGCTGGAGCACCGATTTTCCCACATTAGGTTTCTCTAGGGACATTTGTCTAAAAATAAATGTGTAAATGTGTTGTATCCCTTTCCTTTTTAGTTTCGTGTTTCTGTTTATAATCTAAATGGTGTAGGCTGCTATGTATTTGCTTCAAGTTTTACTATAGGAAATAGTAAATAATTTGCTTTAGTAATTAACAAATAGGAGCAATGTAATCAATTACTGTAGTAGAAATTTGGGCATCCAAATTTTCACATGGTATTAGAGGTGCAGGTGAAGCAAGAAGAGCATAGTCAGAAGACCTAATGCTGAAGGAAGAAGGGAATTCAAAATTCCCGCAGAGGCAACAATTTGAATCCCCAAGTGTTTGCGTAGTTCAAGCCAAGAGGGCTAGATTTTCATGGTAAATATCTCTATGAGTGAGTTATATAGAGGTAAGATTTCCATATTGAAATATTTCAGTGGCAAAGGGAGCAGCACAATAGAAGCTTCAACAAAGAGAGGTTTTTTGGTGGGATGCAATTTTCTGCAGGTAGTTGTTGGGAAGAAAGACATCAGAGGGAAGGGAGAGACATGGTTGAGGAAATTCTTCCATAAAGGACTTCGAGCTAAAGAGTCTGAATTCTCACTAGCTGAGCAGCGAGGAAGAGGGGTAGATCTACAAGCTCTAGAAGGGAGTGCATAGGCTAGTCCAGTGCTGCGCAAAGGAGAGAGGAGGCTATTCAACTTTCTCTATTGGAAGGGATGGCAGCCAGTGGACTAAGAGATTGGGATAGCTTGGATGAGGCATCAAACTATGTGATCTAGAAGGTAAGGATGTCATGTCTTCTGGATGAATTATTATCAAAGTCTGCGTGGATAGCATGGTAGTTGAGCCAGTAGATCCAGATCCACTCAAGAAGTATAATGGAGAAATGGTGAAGAAAAAAATAAGGATCCTCAATAGAGTGAAGGATCATATAGTCTGTCACACCGCTGGAAGAAACAATTCTAAGGAGATGTGGGATACATTTTCAATGCTTTATCAAGGATCTTCCAAGCATCAGAAGATGTACTTGGAGCAGTATATGAGATCTATGCAAATGTAGAATGGGGAATGCATTGATCCATTGCTTGCAAAGCTTCAGGAGACCCGAGATGAGTTGGTAGTTGTGGGGTCAACACCTCTAGGTTCTGATATGGTAAGACTGACCCTAAATTCAGTATCTAAGGAGTGTACTTGGAGCAGTAGATGAGATCTATGCAAATGTAGAAGGGGGAACGCATTGATCCATTCCTTGCAAAGCTTCAGGAGACCCAAGATGAGTTGGTAGTTGTGGGGTCAACACCTCAAGGCTCTGAGATGGTAAGACTGACCCTAAATTCAGTACCTAAGGAGTGGCAAGTCTTTGTCTAGAGCATCCTAGGCAGGGTGACTTTGCCAAACTGGGATGACATGTGGGTAGCTCTTAAGAAAGAGGAGTTGAGGGGGGACTTGGTCAAGTGTAAACTTGACTGAAGCAGCAGCAATGGGCTGAAGCCCAAGGAGGAGGATGAGAATGTAGCCCTTGCATCTAAGGGGCAGTAGGAGCAACGGAAGAAGAAGAAAGATGTTTCGAGGATAAAATGATTCAGGTGTGGTGAACTCGGTCATTACGCAACACAGTGTCCTCTCAGGAAGAAGAACAAAGATGAGAACAATGATCTGAAGGTTGCAGCTGTGAATATTGAGGAGGATGAGTTTTCAATGATACTCGAGATACCTTTAGGAGAGAGGTGGGTTGATTTATAGCTATAGTTCGAAAGAACTACAAGTGGGCAGGATCCTTAAGTATCCCACCTCTCAGATCAATTCCTTAACTACGGGAGCTCATAATAGAAGTAGCAGGATGGAACATATGAGTTGACGTAGAGGAGTGTCAGAGTGACAGTTGCAGTGGCTAGTAGCCCTAGAAACTGAGTAGCGCAGAGCAGAGTTGGAAATAGTACAGATGGCACAGAGAAGAGGTCAGCAGAAATGTAGAGGCTTCAAAGGGTTAGTGTAGAGACTAGCAGCAGTCAAACTCCAACAACGAGATCCATCATACTGAACAATAGTTGAGTGATTTGGGATTATTTTCCATTGCTGATGTAGTAGTAGCACCAGTTGGAGAAGGTTACAGTGCAAGTGAATTTGGCATTCGTAGTGCCAGCAATAACACAGATGAAGAATTGAGAGGCAGTTGCAGAATGTGTTATCACTCAGGTTGTTCCCTTTGACTCCCAAGGGAATACGGCCGAGGTAACCACTAACCAATCTTTGGGTCACAGGTTCTAGCCTACCTATGACCAGAGAGGGCTCTATCTTTACGTTTTAGCTTTGTTTGTGTAGTATTTTAGGCTAGCTATGATGCTCACGGTTTGTTTTTGGACTTTGTTGGATGATGATTTCAGTCAAGATATATATGTGCTCACTAGAGTGTTCTAGGCCATTGGGCATGGAGTCAGTGGTCCTTTAGTTGTTTGGTGTGATGTATTGATATAGTAGTGATGCTGCAGAGTTGGATAAGTGTCTGAGAAACAACGCTTTGAAATTGCGATTAAATGTGATGTGTCCAGGTTATGAAAGGCAATTAAGAATCTTTCAATAAACTGATATGGAGAAAAGTGAGAATATTATTTAGAAGCAGTGAAGAGTTTCTAGATAACATTCATATTTATAGAATTAATGAAAACATGAGCAATTAAGAATTCATGTCCATAGTTAATTCTGAAGAAAACATTTACAGCAATAAAAGATTGAGCACAAGGTGTAACCAAACATATCCTGCACTATCCCTTTTCTCTATTGCTAGATCAGTGAAACATGAGCATGATTTAATAACATAAGAAGACAAAACAGAGATTGAGAAAAACTTATTATTCCATCAGACAGCACAAGAATTCTGTAACAGCACGCATGTCATCAGCAAGACATCAAATTTTCAGGAAATCACTGAGCTGGTCCAGCCCTTTGCATTAGATAATCTGAAAGTATACAATACATTTGCCTCAGAGTGAAAATCACCAACCCCTAATTCGTTGCTAAGGGGGATATATATACAAAATTTACATGAGAAAAATATCAAGGAAATGAGTTAATGGCTCATTAATGTTATGCCAACTCCTGGAGCTTTGTAGCTGAGAAAGTTAATGCTGTAGTAACTCTTCAGTGCTTTAGCTGTCCAAAATAGTCAGAAACTGTTGACTTGGTGGCTGTTGGAGTCGGCTGAGGATACGCTGTCCAAAATTTGCGTATTTTCTTATCCTTTGGGCTAGCTATCGTTGTCCATGTGCTGAGTCACCTTTCAGCTACCTTAAATGCTGACTTTATTTTGTTGTTTGTCTTCTAGTCAGTTGGAGCTGGCAATGACCGAGCAACTGAGGCTATCGTGGCAAAATTTGAAGCATTGCCTGCCACCAATCCTCCTTGGGCAACTGATGTCTTCGAATTTTTACTAAAGTTTCATCGGCCTCTGTATATCTGTGAAAATTTGGAGGAATTTCAAAAAGGTGCTTTACCTCATTTTCAATAAAAAACAGGCCTTCAAGTTTATTGTATAGGCTCTGTTATGTTGGAGGCCCTGTTTCCTCAGAAGTACTGCCAGATGCAGTGATTTGATTTTCAATATAAGTTGCCATTCTGTTGGTATATTGCTCTCTGGAGACCAGTCTTCCTGCACCGTTTAGTAGGTTGGGCAGTCCTTTTGCTTGCAGTGCTGCCATTTTGAGTTGGTACTCATCCACCTCAGCCTGTATTTCATAGAACTTCCTCTCCACAGTTTGTACATAATTCCTGAGAGTGAGTACCTTTTTAGCTGTGAGGATAGCCTCTGTTCTGTTGACTATGCCAATGGCTACCAGTTCCTCCTTTTCTTGTCTGTTCAAAAAGTCTATCATTCTATTGGCCTGCTCAGGCCTGTTTCCCAGCACTGTTTTGGCCCTCTGAATCTCTGTCTGTGCTTGGCCAATTAAATCCATTTTCTCATGTATAGTTTTAATTGACTTCCATTTTTTAGTGATGGATTGGTCAATTTTGGCCCATAGAATTCTTTTTATTTCAGCCATGGTGCTTTCCAGATTCAGCTCTTTCTCCAAGGCCTTTATCTTTTCTTTTAGGGTCTTTATTTCTCTGCCTTGTTCTGCCACAATCATTTTTGATTTATCATATTGGGCATCTAGTTCTGCCAATTTTTCCTTGGCCTGTTTTATTTCATTTGCCTGGAGCTCCATTTCTTTAATGGCCTTAGTCAATTCTTCCACGCTTGTGCTGGAATCTAGAGCTGTTGTTGTTGCTGCTGCTTCTGTTGTGGGAGCCATTGCTGCCTCTGTAGTTGTTGCAGTGGTTGAAGTAGTTGGAGGAGCTTGGGATGTGGATTCCCCCTGCTTATCTTGTAATGCTCCTTCAAGCTCCTTCTCTAAGTCGATGACCTTCTGGTTGAGCTGCATTATAAGGTCAAGCTGCTCATCGGCCTATTTTTCCTGCTGTAATTCTGCTGTTTGAGAGTGCTCTGTGGGCAGCAGTCTCAACCTCTTCTTCAATGCATTGAGGTCATCCTCCTTTTTCTTCAAAAGGGCCCTTACACCCTTTGGATCCTTAGGATCATGTCCTAGGTCGATAATGATGTCCTCAAGTGATTTTATTCTGTTGTCTTTGGCTAGGGAGGACATTCTTTCAAAATCCAACTGAATGTTGGTATTTTTCAGTGACTCTTTTAATTCATGGGCCATGGTTGCCCTGTCCACCAAGGTTGCATAGACCATCTCTCCAGTTTGCTTGTGGAGTTCAATTTGGTCCATGGGGTGGATGTCTTTTGCCATGACCTCCACCCTTGTTTTTACAAAATCTACAGCTGACTTAGGCTGCGGTACTGTAGGCTTAAAATGACTTAGGATCATTTTTTCCTCTTTAATGTCATATATAGACATTAGCCTTTCTTGCTGGGTTGGTGTTGCATTTAGAAACTGTTTATACACCTCTACTCTCAGCAAGTCATTCTGTGCCTTTATTTGCTTGAAAGAAGCCTTAGTGCTTTTGGGCTTCTTGCTCTGCTGAGAGGAGGAGGACACCTCCAAACCAAGTTGTAATCCCTGCTCCTGCTGAAAGGAGCTTGTACCTGTATGTTGGCTGCCCTCCCTGTCTTTCCTTGAACTATCAAGGACTTCTTCAGTGATGTCTTCTACCTATGGGGAGTCAACCCTTTGCCTTTTGGTCCCCGGTTGCTGGGAGGATCCACTAGCAGGAGTGGACTCTTCTCTGTCTCTTTTCGTACCCCTCTCCTCCTGTGCTGGGGTCTGCAAAATTGGAGCTGTTGGTGGCTCAGTTTGTGGAGGGGGAGTCTGCTCTTGTTGCTGCTCACTTGAAGGGGCAGGCTTTTCTTTCACTGTTTCTTCTTCAGCACCCATTATTCCTTTCCCTTTGTCTGTACCTGGTGCTGCTGTAGAAGGTGCCTGTGTGGCTGGTGCAGTTGTTGTGGCCGAGGTCCCTTCTCCTGCTGAGTGCGGTCGTTTGAAGGGTACCTGCTGCACAGAATCTAGGTCAAGAGTCTTTTCCAATTCCTTGACATTCTTTTGCATTATCTCTTCTTCAGTTAATTTTTCAATTAAAGTATCCTGCTGCCATTCTTGCTGGTTGGCATATTTTTCAATGTGTGGATATTTGCAATGCTTATAACCTAGTAGCCTGTACTTGACTCTTCTAGCAGTAATGAAGCCTTCAGGGTCGTAAGGGACCCACCGGAAGCTGTGTGATAGCTTGTATTTGTCTTTGAGGATTAGGTCAGCATCTTCCCATCCTTCTTTTTTATTCATGATGAAGGGGCCCAAGTGGTGCTTGAACTTGAGATGGGCTTTCTTTTTGGAGCTGTGAAAGTGAGTGAGGTCAGAGTGAATTAACTGCCTATAATACTCCAAGGCAAATATCCTCATGGGCACATATTTTGGGAGCCTGTATGGACAGAGCTCACAGCCATAGACTCTGATGACTGTATGATCCTCATATAGGTACCAATCACCTATTTTGTAATTCTTGGAGAGCTGCAGGACCTTCTGTATTTCAAATGATATTCTGGGAGGAGGGGACTTCATTAATAAACAAGAGACTGGGTAAACAAACTGATCAATAAATTCACAATATGAATATGGTGACTTTGGCACTTGATGATAGACAGATGTCCAGAAGATAACAAATCTTCTTTCCCCTTTAGAGTCCAGCTTTTTAATGTAGCATGGAAAGGCCTCAGACTGATAGTACATGAAAATGTGATAGATATAAGATGAATACTTGAAGACGCCCTGTCTGTCTACTTTGCACAACTGATCATGAATCTTGTTAGCTATGAACTTGGCAAAGTTATATTTGCGGGCAGGGGGTTGGCCTGGGCTGTAAGCAGCTAAAAATACTAGCATTGTTTCATCCACATGCTCACTGGTTCTGTATCCCAACACATAAGAAATCATGTCCAACAAAAAGTCTGCCTACCTCAGTAAAATAGACATCCAAGTAGGGAGGTGGCCCTGTGGGCTGGCATTCAGGCCTCATAAATGTCTTGGTGATTTTCTAAATATCCTCATTGGTCATCTTGGCACCAGTGTCCAGTAGATAATTGATGGAAAAAAGGGAACAGCAGCTCAGTTTGATCAAATTTGAGCATCTTATTGATGGATTCAGGATTAATGTGAAAGAGGATGCTCCCAGATGGAGACTTAACAGCTCTGTGTTGTACATCATAATTTTCAGCACATAGGCGGATAACCTCTGGAAAAATGTTGACAGAGGGGAGACAGTAGTGTGGCAGATTTGATTCCCATATCCCATATGTATCGTTGCCATTTAGGTAGTCATCTCTCAATTGCTTGAAGGTCTGCAAATGGTCCCTGTTACCTACAAAGTCTTGGATGAGGTAGTCCCTGTCAGCAAGAGGCAAGGACTCCAGGTCTTTATTTGGTGGATTGATGGGCGCAACAGTGAGAGATGTGGGTGGAGGAGCAGCCATTATGCAGTTTGTGAATGGAACAAGGTAAGTGCAATGGTTTGCAAGGTTCCTCAAAGCTTAAGTGACAGGGTTACTGTAGATAATGCTTGAAATTTTCTTCAAAGTGGAATAAGCAGGCTTGGCAGACTTGTCTCTGCTATTTTTTGGTAAATTCACAGGGATTGTGAATTGATGAGGATGATTGCAGAGGGTGTGCGGGCTTCAATTTGGTGACATGCAGCCTTGGGCCTCCACCCGGCAAAAGGGAACAATGCCGGGCAACTCGGGGCTAAATTTGTAATTTTCAAGCCGTGAATTATCGTTTGAATATCAAATTTATGGAGCTGGGGCAATGTGGGTTGATTTAGTTGCAAATTAAGTAGTAGACAGTGTGCAATTTAGGATTTGACCGATGCTTATTGGAGAATTCGCAGAGAAATGGCATGCATAGGGGCGAAACAAGGAACTTGTGGTGAATACCTGGAAAAATAGCACGGAACGCCTTCGGGCCGAACAGGGGGAGCTCAATGCAGCTGAATTGACAAGTTGTGGCAGCCGCAACTTCGAATTTGATGGTTCGGAGGCAATTTCGCGGTGAACAGGTTAACAATGGCTGCGTCCTTTTCGCGTGAAAATGACAATAAACGGCTAGTTTGGGCATTTTTAACGACAAATTTGGACAAAAAGGGTCATTGGCGCTTTTTCCGCCAATGATGTCAGCATGACGTCATGGCGGGCCCGAGGTACGGAGGGTGACGTGGACGCTGAGCTGGAGGCCAGCGTGGCTGGACACGGTGGCGGGCGGAGGTGGTGGCAGGGCTACGTGGAGGGCCACGGGGCGCGGGGGCGGGCGGAGTGGCATGACGTCATGGTGACGTGGGGGCCGACGTGACAGTGGAGGGGCGGTATCGGGGAGAGTGGTAAGCGGTCTCCCCGCACCACCTTTGGGCAAAGGCGGTATCGGGGAGGGGGGCTCCGAACAACCCCGCCGCTTGCCACGCGTCCTGGGTACGGCCGCCAATACCGCCATCTCCCCGGAGGTTAAAGGGCGACGGGTCGAGATCTAAAAACGACCGCCCACCGTTGGATCGGGGGCGGCGGACGATCGACGGTTGGCGGGCGCTGTTGATCAATCGCACAGTTTTGGGTTGGGTCCCGCCCGACTATTAAAATATTCAATTTAATATTTGTGGCGCGGGACTATAGGTTTTGGGGTTTTTGTGGGTTTTTCGGGTATGAGTTAATCTGTGGGGGCGAAAAAGGATTAAAAGTGGGTTTAAGCAGAGGGAAAGGGGTTTTTTGTGAAATTTTCGAAAAGAGGGGAAGTGAGGGCTTAGTACAGGTTATTACTCTGACCAGAGGTTAGAGTGATCCCAAGGCCAGGTTGACCATAGTCCCTGGTGGACTAATGTCTCCCTTAGACAAACTTATTTAGCTATAGTGCTAAAAGGGGGGGATATTTATACATGTTTAGGGGTTTATACACCATGGTGTTATAATAGTAGGGGGAAGGGAAACATAAGGGATTTAGTGTAGATACAGTCAGTTGTTAGTACTGGGGGGGAATGAGAATGGGAAATGGTGTTTACTAAACTTTTTGGGAATCAAACTTAGTTAGGAAGTAGATCAAAATGAAAAGAATTTTTACACAAGAAATGTGGCTTCTTTTCAAAGAAAGAAGTCATTTATGACATAAAATTTGTACAAATGAAGAGTATAAAGAGGACTGATCAGGCAGATCCTGCAGTGCTCATGGGAGGTTAGTAAGAAATTTTGAAGGGGATGAGGGAAGTTAGTGATGATTTAGCACTTTGCCACTTAGGCCAATGCTCTTGCCTTTCCTGCTGATGGCCACTTTGATTTACTCCAAGTGATGTCCTTGGATTTAGCTTTCTGCAACCTTCCACTGCCTACCCTGCCTATTTCCTAGCATTTTTTGTTACTTCAAGGAGGGTGCACTTGGACTTGCAAACCCTTAGGTGCCTTTTCTTTTCCTTTGGCTTTTCTTTTGATTTTCTATCTAAGGCTAACCTTATTGCTTCCAAGGCCCCAGATTAAACAGTTGGGAACCTTCTTTCTCTACCTAACTACTTTGTCTGCCAAGATTGAACTGTTTGGACAGACTTCTTTCTCTAATCTATAACAAAAATTGAAACATGGCCTGACCCAGCTTAGGCTGTTGGATCACCCATTGAGAAGTAGGGCAGCATCAACCAAATGTAAATGTGTGTCTTCCATCAGAATATGAGATCTTTGCATCACCAAAGTAGATCATATTGGCACTTCCCATGCCAATCATGAAAAATGAAACCTATTGGTATAGGTAGCTAACAGTGGCTCCACTTGGGGATGGTTTTTCTTCTTGAAAGACCAAGAACAGCAGGTCAGAATGCCTTGGCCCTTGATCTGTTCTTACCAAAATTTGAAAATTCTCTCTTTGTACTTCAAAACTGGAGGCTATTACCTCTGTGGAATTTCTGGCATATAAAGCCCCTTTCTGCTTATTTATAGTAACTTCTCAAACTGAACTATTTATATGCTGAAAGAAAATATATACAGCTGATTATGTACAGAAGGGGAAACCCTATTATATACATGGAAAGTAGTCGAAATAGTGCTTCAACATCCTGCTGTTTACAGGACCTTCACCTAAGTCAGTGCCATCCAAATTTTCCAAAAAATAAGTGTTATTTCCCTGTAGTGCTTTTATGACAAAAGGCCCTCTCCAAAGGGAGTCAAATTTTCCATGCTTACCCTTGTCTTCTCTTCTTGAATCCCACTTAAGCACTTTGTCTCCTATGAAGAAATATTCAGCCTTAGTTCTTCTGTCAAAGGTTTTCTTCAGCTTTTCTTGTAGGATTTGAACTCTGCTATACACTTGATCTTTGGTTTGCTGCAGACATATTATCTTATTGATCCTTCTCTGCATGTCATTTGGCTCAGCTTGACTTTCTTGGAGTAACTTCATGACAGGTACCCCTAGTGATGAAGGAAATTTGGCTTCTAATCCATAAACTAACTCATATGGGCTGACCCCAATGGACCTCTTGGTTGTTAGTCTATCTGCCCATAAGGCATTCACAAGCTTCTTATGCCAATTCTTCTTATTTTCTTCCAACACCTTCTTTATGATGTTCACAAGGCTTTTATTTGATGATTCAGCTAGGCCATTCCCTTGAGGGTAGTATGCAGTGGAATGGCCCAAAGTAATATGAAATTTGTGGCAGACGTTCACCATCTTCTTGGATCTAAAAGCAACAGCATTGTCTGTTATTATCTTGTTGGGGCAGCCAAATCTAGACAATATGTTATTCTCCAGAAACTGAATGATTGTTGAATCATTTGCCTGTCTACATGGGATGGCTTCAATCCATTTGGTGAAGTAGTCTGTGGCTGTGAGGATCCATCTATGTTGGCCTGAAGATGAGGGATGAATTTCCCCAATGAAATCCAAGACCCATTGCTGAAACGGTCTCTCTGTTGCAATAGGCCTCAAAGGGAGTGGCAGTAACTTTTTCTTTCCCTCAAATATTTGACATTTGTGGCATGAGGTAGAAAACTTTTTAACATCAGAGAACAAGGTGGGCCAATAGTAACCAGCCCTCAGTATTTTATCCACAGTGGACTTCCAATACAAGTGTCCACCACAATCACCTGCATGAAATTCTTCCATGATTTTGTTAGTCTCACTCTCAATTAAGCAGTTTAACAATATACCCTCATGGTTTTTCCAAAGCAAATTTCCACCCATGACACAAAATTTTGAAGCTTTCATTTTTAGGAACCTACATTTAGTTCTGGACAATCCTGGGGGAGCACACAGGTTTTGTAACACATAACATATATCAGAATACCAAGGGGATTGTTCAAAGGCTACGTTGATCTTTGGAGTCGCCAGCTCCGGTTCACTGTCCAGTTGGTTGATGTCCAAGGCTTGGAAGTTTGTTTCAGACATTAATTTGGCCAAACCTTGCCCTTTTATCAGCTTTGTAGGTTTTATTTCAATGTCAAATTCTAAAATGTTGGCAATCCATTTTCCTCTTCTGCCCTCTAAGTTCTCTTGAGTAAGTATGTCTTTCACAATGGGACTTGGAACATAAGCTATAACATGGGAGTATAGGATGTAAATCCTAAAGTCTTTGATGGCTTTGACTAAGGCATATGCTTGCTTTTCCATGATCTGATATTTCAGGGGTGCATCTCTGAGAGCTCTACTAAAGAAAGCAATAGGTCTCTCATTTCCTTGGTCATCTTTCTGTAATAGGACAGCAGCAATAGTATGCTGGGAGGCAAAAGAGAAAATGATAAACTCTTTGTCAAATTGTGGTTTTGTTAAGACCGGAGTTTGGGTAAGGGCCAATTTTATTGCTTCAAAATCTTGATTTGCTTCTACCGTCCATTTTACTTTTGAATCCTTTTTTAGCATGTTATTTAGCAATCTGCTCAATTCTGCCAAATTTGGGATAAATCTCCTTAGGAAGTTGATCTTCCCTAGAAATGCTTGTAATTCTTTGATGTTTCTTGGGTGGGGCATTTGCAAGATGGCCTGTATTCTATCTGGGACAATCCTAATGCCATCCTTTGAAATAATATGACCCAATAACTTGCCTTCTTCCAAACCAAACAGGGATTTCTTGGGATTTAAGGAAATTCCATATTTCCTACAAGTTATGAATATTTGCCTCAGATGTTTCAAACGTTCTTGATCAGATTTTGAGAAAGGTGTGAGGTCATCTAAATAGATGACAAGGAAATCATGCATTTCTTTGGCAAATGCTATATCCATTGCTCTTTGAAAGGTAGCTCCTGCATTTTTCAACCCAAAAGGCATTTTGACATATTTGAAGGTTCCCCATGGGGTTGTAAATGCTGTTTTGTCCTGATCATCAGGGTGAACTAGGATCTGGTTGAAACCTGAGAATCCATCAAGTAAAGAAATTCTTGAGGCCCCCACTACTCTTTGCAAGATGTGATCCATCTTGGGTAAGGGGTAATTATCTTTCAAGGACACTTGATTCAAGTTCCTTAGATCAACACAAAGCCTTATTTCACCAGTTTTCTTTTTGGTAGGAACCAAATTTGAAACCCAATCAAAAAATCTGATTGGTGCAATGATGCCAGCCTTAAACATTTTTTGTACCTCTTGCTCCATTGCTGGGAGAAGCTATTGGGTCCCTATAATACTAGTGATTACCCCATTACTATTGTAGTTATACCCCCTATTTATATTGTTGTGCCCCTATTACCCCCACATTGTTATTTCTGTGCCCCATAGAATCCCTCTATTGTTATTTTTGTGGCTTTATATTATTATTGTTAGGTCGGCTGGATTATATTGTGACTCCTTAGACTCCTATATATAGAAAGGAGGTTTTGTCATTTGTATCATCCAAGAATTGTTCATTTATGTAATGTAAAGGAGGTTGCCCCCTCGAAGAGGCTGAATTCTAAGGCGTGGATCTCTCTTTTCTATCTTTTTGTGAGCTGGTTTCATAACATTTGGTATCAGAGCTTTGGATTCTAGGGTTTCGCTGCTCCAAACAGGTCATCGTGGCATTTTCGCTATAACTTTTTTTCTGTGACGTTTCAGAAGTCGCAAAAAAAACCCATTTGAGAAGAATTGGCTGAACCTTGGGTCCTAATTTCAGAGCTTTTCGCGCGATATTTTGGAGATATGATCTGAGGAAGTTGGTCTTTTTGCAGACTCCTGAATTACATTCAAAACAGGTGACCTGGGGAAAATCGTCATAACTCTCTCTCTGAGGATCGGATTGAAATTTTGTAAAAAGGTACAAAAAGAGGACGGACTGTAGTTTCTTGTATGTGTGTTTCAGATTCAAAGGTTGAAACAGTGACTCGTGGCACGTCGTACAAGTTCGCTCTACTGAACCAGTCTAAAAGCAAGTCACTGTGGGAGATTTCACATAACTCTTCCTTGGAGAATCCAATTGGGCTCAGACTTGTGGCATTGGAAAGAGGACGTAGAAGGCTACTACAGTTTGCAACTTCAAAATTGGATGATCTGAAATTACAGAGATACATCAGATTCAATATCAGGCTTCTATAAAGTGAAAAAAGGTGTGTAGTTTTTTATTTTATTTTTGTAAGCTTGGTTTAACGGAATTCAAAGGGCATAGTAAAGCATTATTATCGGTAACTGATGCCCCGAGGAAAGAAAATGCAAACACCTAGTAAGGAACCTGAAAGCTCTAGCATGACTCATGAAGAAGAGGAAGAAATGCTACATGATATATCAAAATTACAAGAACAAGTGCAACATATGTCACGCTCACAAAAGCTAACAGAAGCTAAGATAAATGGTGTGGAATCTAAGATAAATGGCGTGGAATCTAAGATAAATGGCGTGGAATCTAAGATGAAGGGCATGGAAGCTAAGATGGATGATTTGAAGACAGATTTGAAGACAAACATGGCAGATTTGAAGACAGATTTGAAGACAGACATGGCAGATTTGAAGACAGATTTGACAAATTTTCTACAAGAAATACTTACTAATGGTGAAAAGGTAGTAAAGGAAACTCATGATGAGAACAAAAGAAATGTTAATCATGATTCCATAGACTCTAATGTTGGATCGAAGACTCACCATGTTCCAAAAATCGATATGAGGAAGTTTGATGGCAAGGATCCCGCCACATGGATATTACAGATGGAGCAATTCTTCGATCTCAATAATGTGCAAAACACACAAAAGGTACGTATGGCAACTTTATATTTGGAACCAAATCAGTTTGTATGGTATCAATGGCTTTGTTCTCGTAAACAATTTATCACTTGGGCAATTTTTACGGAAGAATTGATAGCACATTATGAGGATACAAAAAGCAACACTTTTTTTAGCCAATTGATAAGTCTCAAACAAAAGGGTTCAATAATGGAGCACATTGAGGAGTTCCAAAAATTGAACATAAGGGTAAAAGATATTCCAGAGGAGCATAGGATTGATGTGTTCATAGGGTCTTTAAAGGATAATATCCAACATGATGTGCGCCTTTGGGAACCTGATTCATTAGAGAAGGCATTCAGGTTAGCAAGAAAAATGGAAAGCAAAATTATGGCAACTAGGAAGCATACCATTCACAACTATAAAGACGGAAGTGTTGCCCATAGTCTTCCACAACCTACAAGGTTGACACCACAACAATTGGAAGAAAAAAGAGCAAAAGGGCTTTGTTACAATTGTGATAGCAAATACACAAAAGGTCATAAGTGTGCTGAGAAGAAATTATTCTACATAGATTGTGAAGAGGAAGAAGAAAAGGAGCAAGAAAGGTCAAAAGAAGAGGATATATTCCAGGAACAAAGCCTAGATGAAGAACAAATAAATCCGACCATATCTTGTAATGCATTGGCGGGAATTACCACTCCTCAAACCATCAAGATAGAAGGACAAATCAAGAAGAAAAAGGTAATAGTGTTGATTGATTCAGGAAGCACCCACAATTTTATTCATTGTAGGGTAGCAAAAGAATTGAATTGCTTCCTATATCCAGCACCAGAGTGTCAAGTGATGATTGCAAATGGAGGAACAATAAATTGTTCTGGAAAGTGCCATAATATCAAGCTATCCATGGGAGAATATGTATTGACTAGCCCAATGCTTTCCATTCCAATGGGAGGTGCTGATGTTGTACTAGGAGTCCAATGGCTACAATCCTTGGGTACAATAGCTTTTAATTTTCAAGAACTTTTCATGAAATTTTCTGTGGAAGGAAAGGAAGTTGAATTAAGGGGTATTGCAGGGAAACCAGGAAAGATAATCAGCTCTAATGGCATGACAAAGCTTCTAAAAAAGGAGCAAAGAGGTGTAATTGCACAATTATGTTCGCTAGATGTTTCCACATTGGAATCATCTATTTCTCCAGATCTCCAAAAAGTCCTGGACAATCATTCCAAGGTATTTGAGACTCCCAAAGGTCTCCCACCTATGCGTGATCATGATCATGCTATTCATCTGATTCCAGGAAGTGTTCCTCCAAACATCAGGCCGTACAGATATCCCTATGTCCAAAAAAGTGAAATTGAACGTATGGTTGCAGAAATGCTAGAGGCTGGTATAATTCAACCGAGTCAAAGTTCTTTCTCAGCTCCAGTAGTATTGGTGCACAAGAAGGATGGATCATGGCGCATGTGTCCAGATTATAGGGAGCTCAACAAGCTCACTATTAAAGATAAGTTCCCCATTCCTGTTATTGATGAATTACTGGATGAATTGCATGGATCAATTTACTTCACCAAGTTGGATCTTCGTTCGGGATATCATCAAATCAGAATGAAGATTGAAGACATTCCGAAAACGGCATTTAGAACTCATGAGGGTCATTATGAATTTTTGGTCATGCCTTTTGGCCTTACCAATGCACCTTCAACATTTCAAGGTTTGATGAATTCAATTTTCAAACCATTCCTTAGAAAATTTGTGTTAGTATTTTTTGATGATATACTAATCTACAGCAAGTCTTGGAAGGATCATGTTGAACATGTTGACAGGGTGCTACAACTATTGGAGGAGAAACAATTATATGCAAAAAGATCCAAATGTTTCTTTGGAGTCCAGGAGGTGGAATATTTGGGTCATATTGTATCTCATGAAGGAGTTAAGGTAGACCCTAGCAAAATTAAAGCCATTAAGGAATGGAAAATCCCCACATCCATAAAGCATCTGCGAGGATTTCTTGGGTTGACAGGGTATTATCGCAAGTTTGTTAAGAATTATGGGAGAATAGCAGCACCTCTAACAACATTATTGAAGAAAGATTCATTTTCATGGACTTCGGAAGCAACAAAGGCCTTTGAACATCTTAAAGAGGCAATGTGCCAAGCACCGGTCTTAGCTACACCGGACTTCACAAAAACCTTTATTGTGGAATGTGATGCTTCAGGAAATGGAATTGGTGTTGTTCTAATGCAAGATGAAAGACCCATTGCTTTTGAAAGTCGTCCAATCAAGGGAAAGTTTTTAAGCAAAGCTATTTATGAGAAGGAAATGTTGGCAATACTCCATGCACTTAAGAAATGGCGACCCTACCTAATGGGAAGACACTTCAAGGTAAAAACGGATCATGATAGCCTTAAATACTTTTTAGAACAAAGATTATCCTCTGAAGAGCAACAAAAGTGGGTCACAAAGATGTTGGGTTATGACTTTGAAATCATCTACAAAAAAGGGAAGCAAAATGTGGTGGCAGATGCACTCTCAAGAAAGGATGAGGATGTGGAAGCATTGTTGTGTGCCATTTCTATTATCCAACCAGATTGGATAAACGAAGCAAGGGAGGAATGGAAGAATGACGAAGAAGTGTGGGCACTTATTCGAAAGCTACAACAAGATTCCAGTACTTCTGATACATTTAGCTGGCAAAATGATTCGTTATGGTACAAAGATCGCTTATACCTCTGTAAGAATTCCCAGCTAAAACAAAAGATTCTTATGGAATTGCACACTTCTCCCTTAGGAGGGCACTCAGGATTTTTAAAAACTTACCACAGGGTTAAGAAGGAATTTTTTTGGGATGGCCTTAAATCAGATATTCAAAAGTTTGTGGCGGAATGTTTGGTTTGCCAACAAAATAAAGTTGAAACAATTAAGACACCGGGTCTATTACAACCTTTATCCATTCCAAGCCAACGTTGGGAGGAGGTTTCAATGGATTTTATCACAGGTTTACCCAAGTCTGAGGGAAAGAGTGTCATCATGGTGGTAGTTGACAGACTTACCAAGTATGCACACTTTTGTGCATTATCACATCCATTTAAAGCCAGTACAGTTTCTACTGCATTTATGGAAACAGTTCAAAAGCTACATGGAAACCCAAAGATTATTGTAAGTGACAGAGATCCCATTTTCACTGGAAATTTTTGGACAAAATTATTTTCTTGTCTTGGTACTCAGTTAGCTCATAGCTCATCTTATCATCC
This sequence comes from Pinus tabuliformis, assembly GCA_031772625.1. Classification (NCBI taxonomy): domain Eukaryota; kingdom Viridiplantae; phylum Streptophyta; class Pinopsida; order Pinales; family Pinaceae; genus Pinus; species Pinus tabuliformis. Next base: position 459,819,210 of record CM062804.1, on the reverse strand, counting down.
TCAATCTGATGGGCAAACTGAGATAGTAAACAAATGTTTGGAAGGATATCTTCGTTGCTTTGTATCTGATAAACAGACACAATGGGTCAAATGGTTGCCTCTGGCTGAATGGTGGTATAACACTTCCTTCCATACAGCAACAAAAATGACCCCATTTATGGCACTTTATGGGTATCAACCACCATCCATCACATCATATTTAAGAGAAAATTCTAAGGTTCAGGCAGTGGAACATCACATCGAACATCAACAACAAGTCCTCCAACTCTTAAAGGATAACCTCGTGTTGGCACAAAATAGAATGAAACAACAGGCAGATCAACATCGCAGTGAAAGAAGTTTTGATGTAGGTGATTGGGTATTCCTACGGCTACAACCATATAAGCAAATGTCCCTAAAGCAAGCTAAGAAGGATAATAAATTATCACCAAAGTATTATGGTCCGTACAAGGTGTTGCAAAAGATTGGTACTATGGCATACAAATTGGAGCTTCCTGCAGCTTCTCGATTGCACCCAGTTTTCCATGTTTCATGTTTAAAGAAGGTTATAGGTGACAAGCTCCCAATTCAAACAATATTGCCAGAACTTGACGAGGAAGGAAAAATTATATTGGAACCGGAAGCAGTCACAGAAACAAGAACTCGACAGCTACGAAATCGATCAATTTCAGAGTATCTTATCAAGTGGAAGAACTTATCCGCTGAAGATTCCACATGGGAGGATGAGAATTTTATGCAGAAGTATCCAGAACTACTCAAGCGTTGAGGACAACACTTTTTTGAAGGAGAGGGGCATGTTGGGTCCCTATAATACTAGTGATTACCCCATTACTATTGTAGTTATACCCCTTATTTATATTGTTGTGCCCCTATTACCCCCATATTGTTATTTCTGTGCCCCATAGAATCCCTCTATTGTTATTTTTGTGGCTTTATATTATTATTGTTAGGTCGGCTGGATTATATTGTGACTCCTTAGACTCCTATATATAGAAAGGAGGTTTTGTCATTTGTATCATCCAAGAATTGTTCATTTATGTAATGTAAAGGAGGTTGCCCCCTCGAAGAGGCTGAATTCTAAGGCGTGGATCTCTCTTTTCTATCTTTTTGTGAGCTGGTTTCATAACAGAAGCATAGGATTGATTCTCCTCAATTTTTGCTTAAAGGGTTTTTGATTTGGCTTGAGATGGATAGTGTGTTGAATAACAGAGGTGTCATAGGATTTTAAATCCTCATAACTCCATGCAAAGACATCTTGGAATTCTTTAAAGAGGTCAATGTATTTAGGCTTCTGATCAGGTGGTAAAGATGCAGACAATTTAATTATCTTGGGTTGTTCTGCAGTTCCAATGTTACACTCTTCTATGGTAGTATTGAGGGGCTGCAATTTTGGCTTCATCAGAATATCATTTGAGTCGAAAATGTCTTCCAAGGGAGTGAGGCCTGTTGGGAGGAAATTGTCTTTCAGTTGTATAATTTCAGCTTCATTATCAGCTATCTCCTCACAACTGATTTGTTTAAGTTCTTGTAGGTTTTCTTTGTTAAAAATGGTTGGATGTAACATTTGGTTTGCTGTTTTGGGTGAAATACTTGTTTGGTGTTGTTCACCTGGTGTTTGTGAATCACTCGCAGCCTCCATATCAATGTTTAGCCCTGAAAATTCTTGCTGCAAAGTCAAAAATTGATTTATATGGGTATCATCCTCAAACACTTGCCAGTCCTTGACATTGTTTGGGACAGAAGGTCTGTGTTTTACCTCGGCTGTAAAGCAATGCTGGGGTTCAAAAGGAAGTTTACAAGTGCTTGCAAATGTAGCCAAACTATGAGCATGCAGGTTATGGGTTCTAGGAATTTTGGTAATTTGAAATTCAGTGAAGGACTTTAATAGTTCAACAGCAGCAGATCTATAAGATCTCAGTCTTTTGTTATTGGTGACAAAATTACCCTTTACTTGTTGGATAACTAGGTCTGAGTCTCCTAGGATTGAAACTTTTATGGCTTGTAAGGATTTTACTAGCTTGAGGCCTAGTAAGATAGCTTCATATTCTGCCATATTGTTGGTGCACCTGAAGTTTAACCTATAGGCTCGGCCTTCTGCATGACTGTTTTGTTTATTATGTATCCAAACCCCTGCTCCTGCCCCTAATTTGTTGACTGACCCATCAAATTCAAGAAACCAGAGGACTTCTTGGTTAAGGGAAGAATTGTCAACTGTTATGGGAGTTAGCATCAACAACTTGAGATCTTGGCTTACATTTGGTTTTCCTTCTTGAACAGTTTTGTTAATTGATTTCTCAATCATTATTTCTTGAACAGCAGTTTCTTCATTTATATGTTGATCTTGTTTGAGTGTCTGGTTTTCTTCATCATTTGTGGGACCGGTATTATCATTGAAGAGAACATAGGAGTCTATGTCAGAATGGACAGCATATATGGGAAAGTTTTGAGGTTTTTCTTCACTGCTGACCATGTATTTCATAAGTGACTCTCTATATAACCTCTTGGGTTGACCAAAGACTGAGATGGTGGCATATGACATGTCTAATTGTAGGGAACCTTGGAGTTTAGCCCCCCATGATCTTGATAACAGCATCCCATATTTGGGTGGGATATCAGCAACTACAACATCCATTAGAATTGTTTTATTTGGGTCTGAACAAGGGACACACATAAGTATTTTATTAAGCCTAAACACTTAACTTGGCTGGAGTCAAATGAGAATAGGTCCTTATATGGTCTTGTAATATCTAGATTCAATCTTTCCATGACTGATTTAGGCATCAGGTTGTGAGAGGCACCTGAGTCAAACATTGCATTGTGTAGTATCTTATCATGAACATGCAGGCTGATATAGAAAGGTAAGATCCCTGTAACTGCTATCTTTCCATCAACCTCTGGACCGAAAAGCAATTCTGGGGTGTCATCCAACACATTGACATTATCTTTATTACGAGTAAGTTGAAGGGACTTCTTGATTTGTTGTTTATAAATGTCATGCTTGGCTAGTTCTGAAAGAGGAATAGCTACCTTCAATTTGCCAATTTCAGCTTCTAAGTCAAAGGGTCTTTCAGATTGGATCTTGGTGTTGTGGGTGACAGCCTTTTCCTTGTTCACTAAGTTTTCTTCTTGATTCTTATCTTGATCTTGAGGCTTGTCCTTTTCACTCATCTCTTGAGGAGTGTTACTTGGATTAGGCTGCAAGGGTGATGTAGCCATAGGCTGTTGTTTTGAAGGCAATGGTTCAGTGACTTCTTGAACGGTTACTTCATTTGTAACTGAATCAGTTGTGTCATTTGGCTCTATGACTATGGCTCTTTTGGGCTGCTGGCTATCCTTTGTTTTGTCAGGCTGTGTTACATTTATAGTTCTGCTTCTTAGCTTGTATTGCTTATGAACTTCATAAATAGCTGTGTCATAGCCTTGTTTAAAGTCAAATGACTCACCTGACCTAGTTTGGAATTGCTGAATGTCATCATCCTTATGATCTTCTTGACTCAGAAAAACTTGCTGCTCATCATTCAGGCCCATCAGGTTAATGTGGGTGTCATCTGTTTGCTCATTCGAAGTGGATGCCTCAGTATAGTTTTCCTGGAATGGAGGTCTTATGTCTGGATCAGAACCGGCCTTGCCAACGTTGGGTTTTGATTTCTCCTAAAATTGGGATTCCTGATAGGGTTATTTTGTGGTGCTTCCCATGATGACTTTCTCTCAACTGATTCTACTCTATCACCCAATCTCTTCATACCAGTGAGTATTGCATCCAGTTTTTGATCAAAGGCTGAGGGTTCTTCTTTGAATGTTGTTCTCTTTTCCAATCTTGCCATGTTTCTTTTGGCAATCAGGTTAGCCTCTACTGTGACAGCAACCTTTTCGGCATCTTCAAGGGTTTCAGGGGCTCTTTCCTTCAACTGATATGCCATATCAGGGTCAAAACCATCAGGAAATTTGTACAAGGCTAAATCGGGAGGAGGTCTTAAATTCTGTGGTATTGCGTTATATACATTGTTGAATCTTGCACAATACTCCAAAATGGTCTCTTGAGGACCTCGTTTGATTGTATCATATTCACCAAGTATGTGCAGGGGATATTTCTTTTTCTCCCATCTGTTAGCAAAGGCTTGATAAAGCTCATCAGGAGTTGTGATGGTATTTACAGCCAGTGATCTAAACCAAGTTCTTACATCCCCTATCAGGCTCTGAACAAAGATTCTCATTCTCACACTGTCATCATCTATTTCATAGTTCTCAAAATGGTCTTGCATCCTTTTGGCATGCTGAATTGCTGTGAAAGGGCCAGTGGAGTCAAAATATGAGATCTTGGATTGGTAGTCCTGAGGTAGAGCTGCAGCATTAGCAGGCAACTACAGGGGTGCATATCTAGTAGCCATATTTGCAGGGTTTATAGGATTGACAGGGATAACTGGGATAACATGAACGACTGGTAAAACAGGGGTAATGGGAATGGTAGAAACTAGAGTGTTGGTCAAGGGAATATGTGCAGTGGATGGAGGTGTGAAAGGAGGGCTTTGAGATGTAGATGGTGAACTGGGGGAATCAGGGGTAGACCGAAACAGAACCTTGATTGGAGTTGGAACAGGGTTTGGGTAAGCTGTCTCAGGACTCAAATCAGCAAGAGTTTCTTGTCCTTGCTGCTTCCTAATGATTTTAGGGATTATATTAGGATTTTCAAAAACAGTTGGTGGATTGGGGTCAGGATTTGACCTTGTATATTGCGGATTCTTCTTGGGAGCCAGCTTCTGAACTTGTTTTTTTGAGTATGTTTTTGGAATATTTTTGTGTCTACAAGGGCCAGAAAAGATTTTGGAATGGCTGTGTATGTCTTAAAGCTAGCATGAAGATTGACTGAAGCATCTTTTATCAGAACCTGTTAATGTAAACAAAAATAGTTTTGAAGGCTTCACTGGCTGACATTCAGTGTTTACCTGCAGCTTTAAGAAATATACAGAAATTAGAAAATCCTGAGGAGGTCCCCAGTGGAGTCGCCATTTATGTTATAACTCAGTTTGTTCCCTTTGACTCCCAAGGGAATACGGCCGAGGTAACCACTAACCAATCTTTGGGTCACAGGTTCTAGCCTACCTATGACCAGAGAGGGCTCTCTCTTTACGTTTTAGCTTTGTTTGTGTAGTATTTTAGGCTAGCTATGATGCTCACGGTTTGTTTTTGGACTTTGTTGGATGATGATTTCAGTCAAGATATATATGTGCTCACTAGAGTGTTCTAGGCCATTGGGCATGGAGTCAGTGGTCCTTTAGTTGTTTGGTGTGCTGTGTTGATATAGTAGTGATGCTGCAGAGCTGGATAAGTGTCTGAGAAACAACGCTTTGAAATTGCGATTAAATGTGATGTGTCCAGGTTATGAAAGGCAATTAAGAATCTTTCAATAAACTGATATGGAGAAAAGTGAGAATATTATTTAGAAGCAGTGAAGAGTTTCTAGATAACATTCATATTTATAGAATTAATGAAAACATGAGCAATTAAGAATTCATGTCCATAGTTAATTCTGAAGAAAACATTTACAGCAATAAAAGATTGAGCACAAGGTGTAACCAAACATATCCTGCACTATCCCTTTTATCTATTGCTAGATCAGTGAAACATGAGCATGATTAAATAACATAAGAAGACAAAACAGAGATTGAGAAAAACTTATTATTCCATCAGACAGCACAAGAATTCTGTAACAGCACGCATGTCATCAGCAAGACATCAAATTTTTAGGAAATCACTGAGCTGGTCCAGCCCTTTTCATTAGATAATCTGAAAGTATACAATACATTTGCCTCAGAGTGAAAATCACCAACCCCTAATCCGTTGCTAAGGGGGATATATATACAAAATTTACATGAGAAAAATATCAAGGAAATGAGTTAATGGCTCATTAATGTTATGCCAACTCCTGGAGCTTTGTAGCTGAGAAAGTTAATGCTGTAGTAACTCTTCAGTGCTTTAGCTGTCCAAAATAGTTAGAAACTGTTGACTTGGTGGCTGTTGGAGTCGGCTGAGGATACGCTGTCCAAAATTTGCATATTTTCTTATCCTTTGGGCTAGTTGTCGTTGTCCATGTGCTGAGTCACCTTTCAGCTGCCTTAAATGCTGACTTTATTTTGCTGTTTGTCTTCTAGTGAGTTGGAGCTGGAAATGACCGAGCAACTGAGGCTATCGTGGCAAAATTTGAAGCATTGCCTGCCACCAATCCTCCTTGGGCAACTGATGTCTTCGAATTTTTACTAAAGTTTCATCGGCCTCTGTATATCTGTGTAAATTTGGAGGAATTTCAAAAAGGTGCTTTACCTCATTTTCAATAAAAAAACAGGCCTTCAAGTTTATTGTATAAGCTCTGTCCTATTGGAGGCCCTGTTTCCTCAGATGTACTGCCAGATGCAGTGATTTGATTTTCAATATAAGTTGCCATTCTGTTGATATATTGCTCTCTGGAGATCAGTCTTCCTGCACCGTTTAGTAGGCTGGGCAATCCTTTTGCTTGCAATGCTGCCATTTTGAGTTGGTACTCATCCACCTCAGCTTGTATTTCATAGCACTTCCTCTCCACAGTTTGTACATAATTCCTGAGAGTGAGTACCTTTTTAGCTGTGATGACAGCCTCTGTTCTGTTGACTATGCCAATGGCTGCCAGTTCCTCCTTTTCTTGTCTGTTCAAAAAGTCTATCATTCTATTGGCCTGCTCAGGCCTGTTTCCCAGCGCTGTTTTGGCCCTCTGAATCTCTGTCTGTGCTTGGCCAATTAAATCCATTTGCTCATGTATAGTTTTAATTGACTTCCATTGTTTAGTGATGGATTGGTAAATTTTGGTCCATAGAATTGTTTTTATTTCAGCCATGGTGCTTTCCAGATTCAGCTCTTTCTCCAAGGCCTTTATCTTTTCTTTTAGGGCCTTTATTTCTCTGCCTTGTTCTGCCACAGTCATTTTTGATTTATCATATTGGGCATCTAGTTCTGCCAATTTTTCCTTGGCCTATTTTATTTCATTTGCCTGGAGCTCCATTTCTTTAATGGCCTTAGTCAATTCTTCCACACTTGTGCTAGAATCTGGAGCTGTTGTTGTTGTTGCTGCTTCTGTTGTGGGAGCCACTGCTGCCTCTGTAGTTGTTGCAGTGGTTGAAGTAGTTGGAGGAGCTTGGGATGTGGATTCCCCTTGCTTATCTTGTAATGCTCCTTCAATCTCCTTCTCTAAATCGATGACTTTCTGGTTGAGCTGCATTATAAGGTCAAGCTGCTCATCGGCCTGTTTTGCCTGCTGTAATTCTGCTGTTTGAGGGTGCTCTGTGGGCAGCAGTCTCAACCTCTTCTTCAATGCATTGAGGTCATCCTCCTTTTTCTTCAAAAGGGCCCTTACACCCTTTGGATCCTTAGGATCATGTCCTAGGTCGATAATGATGTCCTCAAGTGATTTTATTCTGTTGTCTTTGGCTAGGGAGGACATTCTTTCAAAATCCAACTGAATGTTGGTATTTTTCAGTGACTCTTTTAATTCATGGGCCATGGTTGCCCTGTCCACCAAGGTTGCATAGACCATCTCTCCAGTTTGCTTGTGGAGTTCAATTTGGTCCATGGGGTGGATGTCTTTTGCCATGACCTCCACCCTTGTTTTTACAAAATCTGCAGTTGACTTAGGTTGCGGTACTGTAGGCTTAAAATGACTGAGGATCATTTTTTCCTCTTTAATGTCATATACAAACATTAGCCTTTCTTGCTGGGCTGGTGTTGCATTTAGAAACTATTTATACACCTCTACTCTCAGCAAGTCATTCTGTGCCTTTATTTGCTTGAAAGAAGCCTTAGTGCTTTTGGGCTTCTTGCTCTGCTGAGAGGAGGAGGACACCTCCAAACCAAGTTGTAATCCCTGCTCCTGCTGAAAGGAGCTTGTACCTGTATGTTGGCTGCCCTCCCTGTCTTTCCTTGAACTATCAAGGACTTCTTCAGTGATGTCTTCTACCTCTGGGGAGTCAACCCTTTGCCTTTTGGTCCCCGGTTGCTGGGAGGATCCACTAGTAGGAGTGGACTCTTCTCTGTCTCTTTTCGTACCCCTCTCCTCCTGTGCTGGGGTCTGCAAAATTGGAGCTGTTGGTGGCTCAGTTTGTGGAGGGGGAGTCTACTCTTGTTGCTGCTCACTTGAAGGGGCAGGCTTTTCTTTCACTGTTTCTTCTTCAGCACCCATTATTCCTTTCCCTTTGTCTATACCTGGTGCTGCTGTAGAAGGTGCCTGTGTGGCTGGTGCAGTTGTTGTGGCCGAGGTCCCTTCTCCTGCTGAGTGCGGACGTTTGAAGGGTACCTGCTGCACAGAATCTAGGTCAAGTGTCTTTTCCAATTCCTTGACATTTTTTTGCATTATCTCTTCTTCAATTAATTTTTCAATTAAAGTATCCTGCTGCCATTCTTGCTGGTTGGCATATTTTTCAATGTGTGGATATTTGCAATGCTTATAACCTAGTAACCTGTACTTGACTCTTCTAGCAGTAATGAAGCCTTCAGGGTCGTAAGGGATCCACCGGAAGCTGTGTGATAGCTTGTATTTGTCTTTGAGGATTAGGTCAGCATCTTCCCATCCTTCTTTTTTATTCATGATGAAGGGGCCCAAGTGGTGCTTGAACTTGAGATGGGCTTTCTTTTTGGAGCTGTGAAAGTGAGTGAGGTCAGAGTGAATTAACTGCCTATAATACTCCAAGGCAAATATCCTCATGGGCACATATTTTGGGAGCCTGTATGGACAGAGCTCACAGCCATAGACTCTGATGACTGTATGATCTTCATATAGGTACCAATCACCTATTTTGTAATTCTTGGAGAGTTGCAGGACCTTCTGTATTTCAAATGATATTCTGGGAGGAGGGGACTTCATTAATAAACAAGAGACTGGGTAAACAAACTGATCAATAAATTCACAATATGAATATGGTGACTTTGGCACTTGATGATAGACAGATGTCCAGAAGATAACAGATCTTCTTTCCCCTTTAGAGTCCAGCTTTTTAATGTAGCATGGAAAGGCCTCAGACTGATAGTACATGAAAAGGTGATAGATATAAGATGAATACTTGAAGACGCCCTGTCTGTCTACTTTGCACAACTGATCATGAATCTTGTTAGCTATGAACTTGGCAAAGTTATATTTGCGGGCAGGGGGTTGGCCTAGGCTGTAAGCAGCTAAAAATACCAGCATTGTTTCATCCACATGGTCACTAGTTCTGTATCCCAACACATAAGCAATCATGTCCAACAAAAGTCTGCCTACCTCAGTAAAATAGACATCCAAGTAGGGAGGTGGCCCTGTGGGCTGGCATTCAGGCCTCATAAATGTCTTGGTGATTTTCTGAATATCCTCACTGGTCATCTTGGCACCAGTGTCCAGCAGATAATTCATGGAAAAAGGGAACAGCAGCTCAGTTTGATCAAAGTTGAGCATCTTATTGATGGATTCAGGATTAATGTGAAAGAGGATGCTCCCAGATGGAGACTTAACAGCTCTGTGCTGTACATCATAATTTTCAGCACATAGGCGGATAACCTCTGGAAAAATGTTGACAGAGGGGAGACAGTAGTGTGGCAGATTTGATTCCCATATCCCATATGTATCCTTGCCATTCAGGTAGTCATCTCTCAATTTCCTGAAGGTCTGCAAATGGTCCCTGTTACCTACAAAGTCTTGGATGAGGTAGTCCCTGTCAGCAAGAGGCAAGGACTCCAGGTCTTTATTTGGTGGATTGATGGGCACAACAGTGAGAGCTGTGGGTGCAGGAGCAGCCATTATGCAGTTTGTGAATGGAACAAGGTAAGTGCAATGGTTTGCAAGGTTCCTCAAAGCTTAAGTGACAGGCTTACTGTAGATAATGCTTGAAATTTTCTTCAAAGTGGAATAAGCAGGCTTGGCAGACTTATCTCTGCTATTTTTTGGTAAATTCACAGGGATTGTGAATTGATGAGGATGATTGCAGAGGGTGTGCGAGCTTCAATTTGGTGACATGCAGCCTTGGGCCTCCACCCGACAAAAGGGAACAATGCCGGGAAACTCGGGGCTAAATTTTTAATTTTCAAGCCGTGAATTATCATTTGGATATCAAATTTATGGAGCTGGGGCAATGTGGGTTGATTTAGTTGCAAATTAAGTAGTAGACAGTGTGCAATTTAGGATTTGACCGATGCTTATTGGAGAATTCGCAGAGAAATGGCATGCATAGGGGCGAAACAAGGAACTTGTGGTGAATACCTGGAAAAATAGCACGGAACGCCTTCGGGCCAAACAGGGGGAGCTCAATGCAGCTGAATTGACAAGTTGTGGCAGCCGCAACTTCGAATTTGATGTTTCGGAGGCAGTTTCGCGGTGAACAGGGTGACAATGGCTGCGTCCTTTTCACGTGAAAATGACAATAAACGGCTAGTTTGGGCATTTTTAACGACAAATTTGGACAAAAAGGGTCATTGGCACTTTTTCCGCCAATGATGTCAGCATGACGTCATGGCAGGCCCGAGGTATGGAGGGTGACGCGGACGCTGAGCTGGAGGCCAGCGTGGCTGGACACGGTGGCGGGCAGAGGCGGTGGCAGGGCTACGTGGAGGGCCACGGGGCGCGGGGGCGGGTGGAGTGGCATGACGTCATGGTGACGTGGGGGCTGACGTGACAGTGGAGGGGCGGTATCGGGGAGAGTGGTAAGCGGTCTCCGCGCACCACCTTTGGGAAAAGGTGGTATCGGGGAGGGGGGCTCCGAACAACCCCGCCGCTTGCCACGCGTCCTGGGTACGGCCGCCAATACCGCCATCTCCCCGGAGGTTAAAGGGCGACGGGTCGAGATCTAAAAACGACCGCCCACCGTTGGATCGGGGGCGGCGGACGATCGACGGTTGGCGGGCGCTGTTGATCAATCGCACAGTTTTGGGTTGGGTCCCGCCCGACTATTAAAATATTCAATTTAATATTTGTGGCACGGGACTATAGGTTTTGGGGTTTTTGTGGGTTTTTCGGGGTATGAGTTAATCTGTGGGGGGAAAAAAGGATTAAAAGTGGGTTTAAGCAGAGGGAAAGGGGTTTTTTGTGAAATTTTCGAAAAGAGGGGAAGTGAGGGCTTAGTACAGGTTATTACTCTGACCAGAGGTTAGAGTGATCCCAAGGCCGGGTTGACCATAGTCCCTGGTGGACTAATGTCTCCCTTAGACAAACTTATTTAGCTATAGTGCTAAAAGGGGGGGATATTTATACATGTTTAGGGGTTTATACACCATGGTGTTATAATAGTAGGGGGAAGGGAAACATAAGGGATTTAGTGTAGATACAGTCAGTAGTTAGTACTGGGGGGGAATGAGAATGGGAAATGGTGTTTACTAAACTTTTTGGGAATCAAACTTAGTTAGGAAGTAGATCAAAATGAAAAGAATTTTTACACAAGAAATGTGGCTTCTTTTCAAAGAAAGAAGTCATTTATGACATAAAATTTGTACAAATGAAGAGTATAAAGAGGACTGATCAGGCAGATCCTGCAGTGCTCATGGGAGGTTAGTAAGAAACTTTGAAGGGGATGAGGGAAGTTAGTGATGATTTAGCACTTTGCCACTTAGGCCACTGCTCTTGCCTTTCCTGCTGATGGCCACTTTGATTTACTCCAAGTGATGTCCTTGGATTTAGCTTTCTGCAACCTTCCACTGCCTACCCTGCCTATTTCCTAGCATTTTTTGTTACTTCAAGGAGGGTGCACTTGGACTTGCAAACCCTTAGGTGCCTTTTCTTTTCCTTTGGCTTTTCTTTTGATTTTCTATCTAAGGCTAACCTTATTGCTTCCAAGGCCCCAGATTAAACAGTTGGGAACCTTCTTTCTCTACCTAACTACTTTGTCTGCCAAGATTGAACTGTTTGGACAGACTTCTTTCTCTAATCTATAACAAAAATTGAAACATGGCCTGACCCAGCTTAGGCTGTTGGATCACCCATTGAGAAGTATGGCAGCATCAACCAGATGTAAATGTGTGTCTTCCATCAGAATATGAGATCTTTGCATCACCAAAGTAGATCATATTGGCACTTCCCATGCCAATAATGAAAAATGAAACCTATTGGTATAGGTAGCTAACAGTATGGATGCAGTATTGACAGTGGCAGGGTCACCAACAGAACAAATGCAACATTTGCGCAGTAGTTTTTGGACAGGATGTCAGACATCAGCAGTGCAAAAGGAGATGTTACGAATAGAGTGATGCTTCATCAACTTGCATTGCTAGAGCACTTTCCTCTCTAAGAGGGAGTGTTCATTTCTAGTAGCATCGAATGTGATCTAAGTCTCAAATTTTGCAGGGAGGCTTAGAAACATGCATTCTCCAATACCCATAAATAGTCTTGGGAAATTCCAGCCGAAGAGAGTTTTATTAAAATAATTAATTATTTTTAATGGGACCCTAAGCATAAACATAGGAAATTAAAATAATTAAAGGGTATTAATCTAAATTTTGGGTGAAACTTCTAGAAGAAGGTGGAGATCATGTCAATATGATCCTTGCCATTGATTAGAATATAATTTGGCCCATTGATTGATCAATGAGAGGATCATATGATCACGCTTGATAGGCACTTGGAAAACACATAGAGGGGAGATCAGGAGTTCGATTTTCTGAAGCAGAGCAACTGTCGGAGAGATTTTCGATAGTGATCTTTTGTGGAGAGGGGTAGGGATAGTTTCTGGTGAGGAGTCTTTTCCTGGGCCAGAGAGTACAAGGTAGATAGGACAGAACAACATCTAGAGAGGTGTTGACGCTGGCCCACGTAATGATGAAACATTGCAAGCACAGAGCCTAGAGGAGATCGAATTTCCTGCTGAGGAAGTCGAGTTTTAGAAGGAGGGAGCCAAGGTGTGATACCGAGAGGCTATAAATTGAAGTTTCTGGGTAGCAGTGGATCAGAAGGAAGAACATCACAACCCCAGTAGAGGTGATGCAAAGACGATGTAGGGTTGACACAGTTCTGCGGAGAGGCTGATACAGAAGGGATGCAAAACCTCTTCCTAGCAAGATTAGGGTCAAATTCTTCCAGTGACAATGTGAGAGCATCTCACTACTCATTTTGTCCAGTTTTTCTCTGTATCAAAGAGTTAGTTGGGCATCCAACGAATTTTACTCAGAAATTACTATTGCTTAATAATAAAGCCCTCAGAGATACTACACCAGTCTTCCCACATTGTGTTTTTCTAAGAACATTTGTCCAAAAATAACTTTGTAGATGTGTTGTATCTCTTTCCCATTCAGTTTCTTATTTCTGTTAATAATTTAAATTGTGTAGGCTGTAGTTTATTCATTTCGATCTTTTCTGTAGGAAATAGTAAATAATTTGCTTCAGTAATTAATAAATAGGAGAAACATAATCAGTTGCCGCAGTAGAAATTTGGGCATCCAAATTTTCACAATTCAATCTTTGGAAATCCTCAATGCGCTTCCCAACTCAACCCTTTTATTTGAGATTTATCATTTGTTAAGAAGGTATTTCTCTTTGTATCCTCATATTGTGCTATCAATTCCTCCAGAAAAATTGTCCAAGTGAAAATTTATTTATGAGAACAAATCCATCGATACCACACAAATTGTTTAGTTATAAATATAAACATGTAATGTGTACCTTTTGTGTGTATTGCACATCATGTAGATCAAAGAATTGGTCCATTTGTAGCATCCATGTTACCAAATCCTTTCCATCAAACTTCCTCATATTGATCATTAGAATATGGTTGTTTTCCAATCGAGAGTTAGAGTCTCTAAAATCATGAATCATATTTCTCTTGTTCTCATGACGGGTTTCATGGAATACCTTGTCACCACTGGGAAGCCTTTCTTCTAGAAAAATTTTCAAACCTTCATTCAAACCTTCAATGTATGATTTTAAATTGTCCATGTCCCATTTAAATATTCATCACTCTCAATTCGTTTTTGGGTTCTCCTTGTGAGAGTGAAAATTGTTGCCATAATTTTGATATATCATGTTTCATTTATTTCTCTTCTTCATGTGTCATATTAGAGATTTTAGAGGGAATAATGTGTGTATCATTTTCTTGTTTGGGAAGAAGATTGGACCAATTAATGATATATATTCTTCAATGTTCCCTTTGATTCACTTCAAACTTATTTTTCAAACAAAATTTATGCTAATTTAAAAACACACACCTTTTAGAGCTTGATTTTTAGCTTGTTTATAGGTCTTATATTGAAACAATTGTATCTATGTTATTTAATCCTCCAAATGTATAAAATTACATATTGTGCTAAAGCTCTCTTTCCTCTTTCCAAACCAACCAATTAGACCAAGATTGGATTCTTCAATATAAATTTATGTCGATTCTATCATGATCACCTGATTATGGACTAGTTTAGTAGATCAAACTTGTAGGAGATTCCCCGTGTCACTATTTTAATATTAGAACCTGAAACACATACGTAAGAAACTAAATTATGTGTAATTTAAGTATTTTTTTACAAAATTCAAATATGATTCTTGAAGAGAATGCTATGCCAATTTTCCCTAGAACAATTGTTTGAGACTGAATTCTGGAGCATGCAAAAACCATACCTTCCTTGGACCATATCTCGGAAAATATAGTGAACCAAGGTCTGAAATTGTAACCAAATGTTCATAAAGATTTTATGTTTATGTGGTATAAATTTAATTATTTGTCAAAAAAAAAATTCTGTGATGACCTATTTGAAGCGGCAAAACCATAGGATCAAGAACTTTGATACCAAACATTATGTATCCAAATCAAAAATACCACAAAAACATAAGAAAACATACATCAATGACTAGATAATAAGCCACTTTGAGGGGGAAACAGCCCTTTACATCACATAATTGAACGATTATTAGATGATTCAATTGATACGACCTCCTTGGTATATGTAGGAACCTAAAGGGTCAAAATATAATTAGGGCCTACATAACAATAATAATGTAAGGGCACAAAAATAACAATAATGGGATTCTATGGAACACATAATAACAATATAATTACTACACTAGTATTATAGGGACCTAACATCATCCAATTGTGCCACTTCTAGGAACATCTAAATAGATCTCTTGAGGAAGAAATGCCTTCAAAGCCTGGGCTTCCCAGCCACCATAGTTATAAGATTTTATAGATTTCTTCATTTGAACTCCTACTATGATGGTTCTCTATGAAAGGTTGTAGCTACCATAAGACTCCCCCTGATCTTGAATCTCCATACATTTACCAGTTTAACTAAGTTAACACCAATACCAACATTATGCTCAACAATTTCCCTCTTTGGCATTGATGTGGCAATATCTCCAAGCCTTTTCATAGTAGCTCCCCCTGAAACCAAGAAAGATCCTCTCCATCTTTACACTCCCCCTAAAATTTATAATCATCATTCCACTCATTAATTTCTTCTCCCCTTTTGACATCAATGGCAAATGATGTAACAAGTGAAAGAAACTCTTGTTGACACTCTAAAGAGAAGTAAAAATATGAGGATCGCTTAGCAACCTACCCTTCAATTGGACCAACAAGATTAGTAGATACCAACACTTATTCAAATTGATTCACTTATTTGCTCGAGAAACAACTCCTATATTTTTCCTGAGATATTCAAATGGTTCTCTTGCCAATGTCTTTGTGAATATATCTATCGATTTATCATTAGTCGCCACATATTCAAGTTGAACAACATTAGAATGAACTTGTTTTGTTAATAAATGAAACTTAATTTGAATATGCTTGGTATTTTAATGCATGACATGATTTTTAGATATGATGATAGCATTAGTGTTGTCATACATGATTGGTATTGAATTAGTCAACTCTACCTTGATGTCCTTTAAGGTCTCCTTCATCCAATGTATTCAAGTGCAACAAGTGGCTGCAATAATGTACATAGCCTTTATTGTAGTTAACAATATTGAATCTTGTTTTTTGATAGCCCAAGACAGAATATGATCTCCCAAAAATAATGTTGTTGCAGAGGTGTGTTTCTTGTCATCAAGGCTACCATCCCAATAAACATCAGTGTAAGATTTTAATATAAATTCTTTACCTCTAACATAACATAAACCAAAGTATGTTGTGCCTTACAAGTATTTCAAAATTATTTATACAACATTGACATGATTTCTCTATGAATAGCTTGAAATCTAGCCACCAATCCCACTACTTGCATTATGTTTGGTCTTGAGGTAGTTAAGTACAACAAGCTTCCAATCTTTGATCTGGAGGTTTTCTAATTTACAACACTAGTTTTGTCCTCTTTACATAGCTTACAACTAGTAACCATGGGGTACTAACTAGCTTGCACTCTTCCATCCCAAATTTCTCTAGTGTTTCTCTTAAGTACCTATATTGAGAGATGAAGATACCCCTTTTTGATTGGATAATTTGCAGTGTAAGGAAGAAGGACAACTCTCCTATCATAGACATCTCAAATTCTTTTTGCATTGACTCCACAAACTAGTGTCCCATTTATTCCAAATTAGTTCCAAAGATAATAACATCTACATAAACCACAACAACTAGAAATATGATCATCTTCATATTTTGTATACAAATTACTATCAACAAACCCACTTTTAGAACCTTGCAACTGTATATGCATATCTAGTCTAGCATACCAAATTATAGCGGCTTGTGTTGGGCCTCCAAAATGGCATCCTCTTTTACCCTCATTTCCATCATTTTACCATATTCTGTAACTCTTTACCATATTCTATAGCTCCATAACCCTACATTAATAACCATTTTCATGATCATATGGGTTTATCATTATTATTTTCCAAGTCATTTATTTTAAGTATTTTAAGAGAATTTATGATTAAATATTAGGAAATTAACATGTTTTCATATATATCTAAAAGTGGTATGAGTTTTATGATATTGTAGGCCTCTTTGAAGATTCTAGAAGGGTCCTATTTGGCTACTCAACCACAAATTCGAATTTCAATTCCAACTCATGAAGATTTGTGGAATAATTGTAGAAGATTTGGATTATTGATTAAGCACATTCAAAAGAGAAGAATCATGGATGTTTTGATATGTGCCTCCTAAAGATGTGTGAGAAGATTTGTACCCCATATTTTTAGGTAATTGTTTGTAACCACAAGAGATAATTATGGATCCATATTTATTGATTAGTAATCTTAAGTTTTTGTATAAATAGGAGTTCATCCTTCATACAAAAGGTTCCATGTTCCATCCAAGATACATAATTTGTAAAGTGAGGATAGATAGGAAGATAGTTGAATTATTGTAATATCTTTAGAGATTTTCTCCAACTTCATTTTATGGAATACATATTGCTACTTTGATCTCCAAGCTTTGATAATCATTCGGTGTGCTTGTTGAGGAGTAGAGGAACCCCATCAACCATAGTTTTCACGCCCTTTTCATTTGTTGTACATATTGGTAACATTGTGTAATTATGTTATTTCATTTATTTTCATTTTAAGCAAGTGTGGTTTTCAATTCAGCAAGCGTGATTTTCATTTTAAGCAAGTGTGATTTTCATTTCAACAAGTGTGATTTTCATTTTAAGCAAGTGTGGTTTTCAATTCAACAAGTGTGATTTCCATTTTAAGCAAGTGTGGTTTTAAATTCAGTGAGTGTGATTTTCATTTCAAGCAAGTGTGGTTTTATTTATGCAAGATTATTTTAGTCTCTTTCATGTTATTTTGATTCATGTTGTTTTGTTAAGACTAATTCAATTTCTGTATGTTTGGATTGGATTGGATTGTATTGATTTAATTTTCTTTGTAATTAGTTTCAAGTTTCTTGAATTAGATTAATATATTCTAAGAAATAATCACCTATTACATATAGTATACATATACCTCATTAATTCACGAACCCCGGGTTGATAATTAATGATAGGGATTTAACTCACAATTAGATCACCCAACATTTTGGCGTCGTTACCGAGTTATACATAGGTGCTTATTTTGAAAGTTTAAACAACCCATGATAGTTGCATTCATTCTTAGATGCATGATTAAAAGCATATTAATATCATTTATGATTTATATTAAATATTAAAAAAAAATCAATACTTTGTACTAATTTGTGTGTAAGACAAGAAATATCAACCAGTTAGAGTAATTCATAGACAACGAAGAGTTTGAAGAATGTCCTTCCAAGAATTCTCTTGAATCATATCAACAGATGGGATATCTGCTTCTCAGGAAGAGTATATTTTAACTACATCCATAAACTTGTCTATCTACCCACCTCCACAAGAAGATCTTCAAGTCTATTTTTATTCCTCTTGTCAATCTATTGAAGAGACTAGAGAATCATGGAATACTTTTGATTTGGAACAACCACTAGAATCTAATATTGAAGAATGCATAATAAAGGAGGATATTCAATGTGATATAAACCAAGAAAGGAATCAAGAATGTCATAGATTTATTGAAATATGGTTTTAATCAGGGATCAAGTCACATCACTCTTTCATTCTTCCATACTTCTTGATTGCATTATCAAAACAACTCGTATTTTATGCTTTGATGTACTTTAATGCATATTTTTCAAACCTAAGCATGGATATCTTTTCACTCCCATTACGCACATGGTTACACTAGAAATATGCATATACTTTAACGATTTTCTCTGTTTCCAGTAGAGTATGATAGAATCAATAAATAAAACTAAGCTTGGCGATGTTTCAAGGTTTTGGTTTAAGTTAGATTTCATTTTATTTGCAATTTTATTTTTGGTGGTGTAGTAAGAGCCACCTCACTTGCTAATATTTTGCAGGGAAATCTAAAAAGAGAGGAGAACAAACAGAGTTTTGAGAGCTAAAATTTAAGGTTTGAGATAAAATGTTTTTACTTTGTTTGTCAAATTTTAAAATAAAGAGTTAACAAAATTCCTGAGTATGCTTTCTTCTTGCGCCTTGTGTGACTTGGAAGATCAGAAAGGAAGGTTGAATAAAGTTAGCTTTGAAATTTTGCAATAAAACTCATAGATCTAAAAATTGTATAGGAGATCTAAATTCATTATTCATTATAAAAATACTCAAAATTTAATCTCCCAATTTCAATTGGATCTGTCTCAAAAATTTCTAAAATAATTAATTTAAAAAAAAACTGCAGAAATTAAACTGAAGATATCTCACAAACCAGGAACTGGGTTTTCATAGTTTTTTTACAGAAAGTGCATAATATTTTGATGAACAATCCTTGAAAATTTCAGCCCAATCTACTTCACAGTTGTTTAGAAAATGAAGATCATCACCTATAGCCATTTAGCTTATATCTCGAGATTCTTGCATTAGATCGATTTGATTTTTATTGTGAAAAAGAAATAGGACCATAGGAACCTTCATAAAAATTTCAGCCCAATCCGATCTATGTTTTATGAGAAAATTGTTTCTAAAGTTTACAACAATTTCGATTATATCTCCAAATTCATGCATTGGATGGTGTTTATTTTTGGTGTGCATAAACATTAGAATAGTAGTAACATCTACAAAAAAATTCATCCCAATCCAACATACATTTTGTTATAAAATAGCCCACGAATTTTGTTGTTACACACCTTGTAGCAACAATTAGAAAAATAAAATAAAAATAAATAAATCAATTATGAGTTGTAGCTTCAATGTTTTCCCAATTTTTATAGAATAAATTGGTTGTGAGATCCATTCTTTTTGGCAATAGGATGAGTTCAAATGAAAATCAAATATTTTGGTGGCATGAAATTGATTGACAAGTGCACTTAGACACTTGATTTTCTCCTAAAAATCTTGAATTTTGTTTTTTTGGGCATTTGTCAAATTGTTGCCTCGTTAGTCAAATTTGTAGAATGATTAATATTTTTAACTTTAATTGACGTTTTTATGGCTTTTATTTTACAAATTTGAATTGTGGCTTATTGGTAAGTCTTTGAATTTGTAAAAGAGAGGTCATGAGTTCAAATCCAATAAAAGCCAAAAGTTGTTAACTATTTTACAATTTTGACAATCCTTAACTAGGCAACAATTTCACTACCATGTGGCAACATTGGATTGGTCCACGTGGCAACGTATTATTGGTCAAAATTACACAATCATTGCCCCATTTTCCACCATGTCACCTTGAACAGTCATCTAGCCATGTCTGCATGTCATATCATCTACCCACTTCAGCATCCACGTGGCACTCCCTGGTGTTGCCACGTGGCACCCATGCACAATTTGTTTTACTTGTTTCATAAAACCTTCAAACAATCATAACTCTTTCATATGACATTAGTTTTTTATGATTCAAACTTCATTGGAAATATATCGACAAGATGTAAACAAAGCGATAGTTTTCATCAGCATTTGAAACAATTAAAAAAGTGAAGTTACCAACAAAACACCAATAGGTAGTCCAAGGTACTGCTTTCCAAATAGGTAAAAGTGAATTTAATTTTTCTTCCTTGAATTTTTTTTATTAGTACTATTTCTGAGTTTTTTTTATGTATATATCAGGTGAAGAGAGATTAATCACCTCTCTCTCTCTCTCGATAGTCTTACATTTTATTGTAGAAAAGTGTGAATTTTTTACAGGTTCCAAGACGATGAAAGAAGATCACTATATGCACGGGTGCCTTTTGAAGACCATGTTTATTTCAGAAGGGAATGTTCATTCCATGTTAAATCATAACCATTACACCATTGCTACTAAACAAGTCCTCTTAAATACCAATTTTACCATTGCTACTCATTTTAACCCTACAATTAATCCATAAATTTTCATCTCCCTACTACCAAACTATGATGTCAAAACTCATTTTCCCTTTGCAATCTTTATACTTTCCTGCCTCATTTTCACTCACAATTAACCCAAAAATAAAGTCATTCAACTCCCTTACAAAGCTGAGTCACCCCATTTTCCTCTTCCTTTCTATCAAATACAACTTGCTTGATAATGCAAATCTTTCATCTATGGTCCTTAAAATTATTATTTTATACTCATGTTGGATGTTGGAGGTTTCATTAAGGCCTCCCTTCTAACAAGTCTTGGCCCATTGACTCTCACACATCATCTCGGATCAAGACTAGAGATCTATCAAGTACCTTGAGGCTTGCATGCCATAATGGAAATTTCTCTCACCAATAAACAATGGGAATACATCAATGTCCCCTGTTTTTTGGATCTTCTAGGTGACTCGACAACAACACATCGATTCGTACCTAGTAAGATGTACTTAGGCATCTTGATTCTCATTGAAATCAATGGTGAGTAGTCTCGTGTTGGTTAATGACATTCATTAATGACCATTAATCCAACAATTTATTTTCTATGTTCGACATCGACACATCTATTCACATAGATAAAAATTATCCATTTGAGTGGGAATGAATGAAGACTGTGATTTCAGCAGCTTGCAGCAGGACTCACTCAAAATTCAACAGTCGTAGCAATAAAGATTCCAATTTCAGATCAGATTCATCCTCTATTCATACAACCAAGAGAAAGAAAAAGCAGATCAGATTCTTTTACTTCACATTCCATGATCCAATAGTAGCAACCACACTCTTCTATAAATATAGTTTTTCCACTTTTCATTTAGGTGAAGATATGTTATTTTCTAATCTTTAACCATGTAATTCCTTAAATGCTGACGTTATGATTTTGGAAAATCCCTCACCACATTTATATTTCCTTTCTCATTTGCCAAAAACTAAAAACACCTTTAGTTGGGGGGAAAGGATATCAATTCATATTCACATGTCACATTTCATCCTAACCAACATATTTTTCCCAATCAACTATTATTGCATTGTGATTCCAAAAGTTTATATGTTTTGCAATGATCAATTGATAAGCACATCAAATGGTTGATAGCCACTAAGGGGTCTTAAAAAAGGAATTCTCAATGTTTTCAAGTATTTTTGATGCAACAGAAATAAGAAAAGTATTGTTACACAAGAACCAATACTCATAAATTTTTGGTTGTCACACAAGAACCAACCATAAAAAAAATGTTACAATCAAATATCTTTCAAAGTACACTTTGCAAAGGGAATAAAGTTATCAAATGATATTATTATGAAAAGTTAAAAGAGAATCAATACGAAGCCAAAGTTCATATAGAAGCAAAAGGATCAACTTATGAGTAAGGGAATGAATGCAAAGTTGCATGAGGACATGCAACCACTTTAGTTGGGGGGAAATGTTGGGCCTCCAAAATTTCATCCTATTTTACCCTCATTTCCATCATTTTACCATATTTTGTAACTCTTTACCATATTATATAGCTCCATAACCCTACATTAATAACCATTTTCATGATCATATGGGTTTATCATTATTATTTTCCAAGTCATTTATTTTAATTATTTTAAGATAATTTATGATTAAATATTAGGAAATTAACATGTTTTCATATATATCTAAAAGTGGTATGAGTTTTATGATATTGTAGGCCTCCTTGAAGATTCTAGAAGGGCCTTATTTGGCTACTCAACCACAAATTCTAATTTCAATTCCAACTCATGAAGATTTGTGGAATAATTGTAGAAGATTTAAATCATTGACTAAGCACATTAAAATGAGAAGAATCATAGATGTTTTGATATGTGCCTCTTAAAGATGTGTGAGAATATTTGTATATCATATTATTAGGTAATTGGTTGTAACCATAAGAGATAATTGTGGATCCATATTTATTAATTAGTTATCTTAAGTTTTTGTATAAATAAGAGTGCATCATTCATACAAAGGGTTCCAAGTTCCATCCAATATACGTAATTTGTAAAGTGATAATAGAGAGGAAGAGAGTTGAATTATTTTAATATCTTTTGAGCTTTTCTCCAACTTCATTTTTTGGAATACATATTGATGCATTGATCTCCAAGCTTTGATAATCATTCGGTGTGCTTGCTGAGGAGTGGAGGACCCCCATCAACCACAGTTTTCACACTTTTTTCATTTGTTGTACATATTGATAACATTGTGTAATTATGTTATTTCATTTATTTTCATTTTAAGCAAGTGTGATTTTCAATTCAGCAAGTGTGATTTTCATTTTAAGCAAGTGTGATTTTCAATTCAGCAAGTGTGATTTTCATTTCAAGCAAGTGTGGTTTCATTTATGCAAGTTTAGTTTAGTTTCTTTCATGTTATTTTGATTCATGTTGTTTTGTTAAGATTGATTCAATTTCTTTATGTTTGGATTAGATTGGATTGGATTGATTTAATTTTATTTGTAATTAGTTTCAAGTTTCTTGCATTAGATTAATCTATTCTGAGAAATAATCACCTAGTAAATATAGTACGTAGATACCTCATCATCTCATGAACCTCGGGTTGATAATTAGTGACGAGGATTTAACTCACAATTAAATCACCCAACAGCTTGATTTCGCCCATGCAGGGCCTTTTTCAATACACAAACATAATCTTCATTTTCTGAGAGAACGAACCCATCTGGTTGTTCTATATATACTTCTTCTAGATATCCATTTAGGAAGGTTGATTTCAATTCCATTGATATACCTTGATATTCTTATAGCTCACAAAAACAAGAAACGTTATAATGGCTTCCAATCTTTCTACAAGTGTAAAGGTCTCTTCAAATATTTCTTCTATCTGTGTATACCCTCTGTAGATTATTATTGCTTTGTTCCTTATCAATTTTCCTTCATCATTTAGCTTATTCTTAAAGACCCATTTGGTGCCTATAATTTTTTTGTCTTTGGGTCTAGGGACAAGCTCCCAAGTGTCATTTGTCTCAATTTGGTCTAATTATTCATTCATTTCCTTCATCAATAACTTATATTCACTTGACTAATATTTTTGGGCTCCATTTGCAATAGTAGGGAAATATTTGCATGGCTTCAATTGCCAAGGAATTTTCTCCTAGTTTGAACACCAAGCCTACAATCACCAATAATTTGAATTTCTAGGTGTTGCTTCTACACATACCTAAAAGGCGTTCTGTCACTCTACATTGCATCTTCTTCTTTGTCTTATTATTATACTTCTTCTTCTTCTTGATCTAAGAATTTGGAGGTTGAATATTCCTCTACACTCGAGTTCTTGTTTTCTCTAGATTGCCCTTAACATGGAAGTATTTCATCCACTTCAATATCAATTCAATATCAAACCCTTGTTTCCTCCTATTAAAGAATTTGTATCCTTTACTCTCATATGAGTATCCAAAAAATATACCCTCATGAGCTTGAGAGTCAAATTTTCCAAGGTCTTTATCATTTCTATTTATATAACATTCACTCCCAAATACATTGAAGTGTTTCATTGATGTTTCTCTCCCTTTCCATAATTCATAAGCAGCCTTATCACTCTTAGGCTTGATCTATGTTCTATTTTCTAGATATCCAATTGCTTGTGTTTCTTCTCCCCAAAATGTGTTTGGAACTTTCCCTTCATCCATCATTTCTCTGGCTATCTCCTGAATAGTTATATTCTTCCTCTTAATTAATACATTATGTTGTGGTGTTCTAGTTACAATGTAATACATCCTTATGCAATTTTCTTCATAAAATTATTCAAAATCTCTTGAGGTGAATTATCCTCCCATGTTTTATCTTAAGCATTGAATTTTTATATCTTTTTCATTTTCAACCCGAGATTTGAATATTTCAAATTTTTTCAAAGATTCTGATTTTTCTTTCAACAAAATTACCCAAGTAGCCCAGGTAAAATATCAATATGTAAGATGAACTACCATTATCCTATTGGGATATTTGTTCTCATAAGACCACAAATTCTAGTGTGAACCAACTCCAAATTTTTAGAGGATGAACATTTCTTTGTCTTAAACTAAGTCCTTATTTATTTTCCATACTTATAGGACTTGGAGATTGGTCTATCGGGATTCGATAATCTTGGAAATACTCCTACTACATCTATATTGTTGATTTTAATTAGGCTATCAAAATTTATAAGATCGTGTCTTCTATGCCACAACCATGTTTGATATTTCTTAATCAAGTAGAAACTTACTCCATAATCATCAAACATATACACATTGTTGTGAATCCTCACTTCGTTTCCTACAAGCTTCTCATGCTCTGCTTTTTGTATCTCGGAGTCTTTAAAGTGAAAAATAACAATGTAACCATTGTCACACGTTTGACATACGATGAAAATATTATGCTTGAGTCCTTCCACATACAATAAATTTTGGGCCTTGGTATTCTCATTAAGACAGATTATCATCCTTCCCTTTAATTTGTTTTGAAGTTTTATTTCTAAAGGTAACATTTCCTTTACCTTTTTCTTTTAAAAACAAGAATTTACTCTTATCCCCAGTCATGTGTTCAGAGAAACTACTATCCACATACCATCTATTTTCTTGATCATGTGTAGACAAAGTGAGTCCACATATCTCAGTTTCTTCATTCTTATGCTTCCAACTCCTCATGTTTCTTAGGTTTGTTGACTTCTTAGTGGTATATAGTTTGGAGGAATATTCAAAATTTCTTTTGCACTCACCTGCCTTGTGGAAAAAATTATCACACTTGAAATATTCAATTTCATTCATCAGGGGAGAGAAAGGATTTCTATTTCTAGAAAATGAGTTTCGATCTCTAGGATTTTGATAATTTCCAGGATTGAAATTTTCATCTCTTTCAACATTAACAATTTTATAATGAATGGATTTATTCCCAAAGATATGCCATTTATAACAATGTCCATATAACAAGCTTGGGGAATTGACATTTGAAAATTGATGAGCTTGAGATGATTACTTGTACCTTAGTTATATTGTTAACTAATTTACATCTCAGTGTGGAGGAATATTTGAGGAAATAACTTCCTTGATCCAATATTGAGTGCTTCTATGATTTGTTTCTAATTTATCTTCATTAACTCTTCCTTGTAATACCTTTGCAAAGATTTGGGACCTTCAAATCCAACGGACCTGAAACAGGTCTTTCCTTTAGAAGGTTTTTCTAATTCAAAATATCCCACACCTACCTTATTCACTAGGGACCTTTGACTATTAAAAGTGTCATTAAATTTATCTATTCCTTCAACAAGTTTTTTTATCTAAATCCTTCTTAGCTTTGGAATTCTCAAGGTCTGTTCTCAAAGATATAATTTTTGGTTCTAGACTATGTAGTTATCTTCCTATTCAAGGATTATTTTGTTCAAAACCTCTTCCTTTATTTTTTGCTTCCTCCAGCTTGACTTTTAGGGACATAATTTATCTTTTACATGTTTATAGAATCATCTCCTCTTGTTCCTTGATCAACTCTTGTTTTAATAGTCTATTCTCATCCTTTAGTTTATCACAATTCTTTTGTTTTTCTTCTAATTGTTGTGCTAGAATGTCTTTGATTTTAATAACTTATTCAAGGTTTTCTCTTTGATAAGGAAACTCCTCATTATCAATGTTGTGCATACCTTCTTCAGCTCACAAAAAATGCTTTTTTAGTTTCTTCTTCTTCTTTCTAGCCTTCTTTAACTCATTAAGAGCATTGATGAGCTCCCTTTCAAGATCGACTACTCCTTCTTATTCTTCCTCAAGGTCAGAATCATTCTTGGATTTAGATTCAAATTCGAATTCCATGAGTAAGAATTCATTAGGATTATCTTCTGAAGAATATTCATTGGTTGCTTCTAATGTAGAATTTTCCTCTTTGGAGTAGAGAACCTTGTTCTTTAAGGATTTCTTATTCTAGTATTTTCGAGCTTTATCTATGGGCTCATGATCCTTATCCTTTTATGGATTTTATTTATAAGGACAATTGGAGGAAAATTTCTCAACTCTTCCATAAGAAAAGCATTTGTAAGGTAACTTGCCCTTATACTAACCTGAACCACATCTTATTTTTTTGTAAAATTGAACCATCTCTTGATCAAATTCACAACTAAAACATTCTTGGTGATCTTTGTTTTCTTTATATTTCTTGGACACTTTAAATGTTGCCTACTTTAGCTCAAAATTCTCTTTTCTCAATATCATCTCATAGACTATGAGAGTTCCATGTATCTACTCCATTGTAAGAGACTTCAAGTTTGACAAATCTTCTATGGCTAAGATACCAGCATTAAATCTCATAGGAAGATACCTCAAAAATTTCTGAACAAGAACTTCCTCTTTGAGATCGTCTCCAAGTCCTCTAATCATGTTTTATAGTTCATCAACACTAAAGAAATATTTTTCTATATTTTTTTCTTCATTTATTCTTAAGCTCTCAAACCTCATTATCAAGTTTTGAATCTTGGATTTCTTAACCTTCTCATCCCCTTCATAACTTGTATTAATTTTGTCCCATACTTGGTTGAATTATACTGCATTACCTTACTAGTTCAGATTGACTAAGACCAAAGAGAATGGAGTTCTTGTCCTTTTCACTGTTCCCATAGACATTTTTACCATATTCATCTATAGGAGGGGTTGCAAGGACAACATAATCAACTAATACAGAGCTACATACTTCTACACCTAGGGACATGGGATAGGCTTCCATCCTAACCTTCCAAAATACATATTTTACACTTTCAAAAACTAGTATCTTGCTTGAGTGATCATCCTAAATTTCTTATCTAGACATATTTCCTTACACATCTACCTCGGAGTGGTTAAGATGTTTCTGAAGGAACTAGGCTCTCATACCAATTATTGGAATAAGGAGTTACTAAGAGAGTGGGTTAATAAGTAATTAACACTTTTAGCAATTTTTATAATGAGCATTTAAATTTTAAATTGCTTACACTCAAAGAACATGTGGAACAAAATGATTTATGTGGAATCCCTTCTAGGAGAAAAACCACCAAAGGTTATTTTTATATTATGATGATAATCAAGGCACCAAATTTGATCACATCCTTTGTTTGTGAGCACCCACTTAGAGGAAGCCCCAACCCCTTTCAAATCAACAAGCCACAACTTTCCTAGTAGCATTAACATCTTATAATTGCAAGCCCCTACTTGATTCACCCAAATGTCCTTATTTTCATACTTTTTTCAGACTAAGAAAAATGGCTCACTTCTATTACATAAAATAAAATGACTTGATGTATTGTATTCTACAAATCCTTCAACTCTCCTCAGCATACACACCCCGGTTGCTATTATCTCTACTTCTCTAGTTTTGTTGCACTCTCTGCTCTTCACTTCATTGCCTCGTCATTGACACACATCCATTCAAGCACTTCTTCTTAGTGCATACTAATCTACTACACATGCAACACTCTCATCCACTCAACCCTCTCATACAACACACAATCATGCACACATAGAGTAATACATTAAATTCCATAATATATAGCAGCCTTATTTTCTATCATTGAATTTGAGAGACTTTTTTAATTTGAATATGGTCATTTCAAGTAAACACAACATGAACATCGGTAGATTTCAATTACCAAGTATGTATCCCCTTTCTTATTCAATTTATTCTCCACACATTTGGCTTCGACATTGACTGTAACTTTCATTTACTCATCATTGTTAAGTACTTGGTTCATTCAATTTACTTGAGACTAGGAGTCTACTACAATTATGTACAAATTATAAAATTTGATAGGATCTCTAGTCATCTCGAGTTATCTCAAAGGATTTTTTAATTTAATTCAGCATGGCACTAAGAGTATTTCAATTACCATTTGGGAAAATTGCAGAGGAATCCCATCACTAAACAAATGCACTTTCCAACTCCATTGATCAAACTTTCTGCATTAGTATAGTACTTTTCCATTAGCTTTAATACCTTTTCATGAGTGAGCTTCTTGAGGTTATTTGGTCAGTTTCGATGTTTATAGGACTTGGAAAAGGCTCCAACTTTAGAAAGAGTTTAGTTTTGAAAAATAATTGCCTAAAGTGACCCTTACTCCACAAATGTTACTAACCCATTTAAACTTCTTTCAATCCCAAGTATTGTGGACAACCAATTTTGGCACAACTGCTAAATATGGCACATAGTAGCTGCCGACCCGTTCAAGCTTCATAAGCCCACAAAACTACACCCTTAGTGCTTTTTTTACAAACCCGTGATGATTTTTAATGTAATAAGCATGTAGGCCCATGGTCTCATAATACACAAAAGCACGACACAACCAACTCCCAGGCACCCCTTCGTTAACTGATAAAACCATGCTTGTTGTGAAATTTCTCACCACGATCTCATCCCATTAGAGATTTATAATGGGTCTCATCTAAAAACACATGGGATAGAATGACTAGGGTGATGTGTCATGTTGGCCCAACCACTAGTGATCATGAGCCAATCATATTTTTGTCGTGGTCACGTGTCCTAGCCATTGTGCTTTCTTGTATGACATGTTGTCTACCATGTCTTCTTAGTCTTGTCTCCCCAACATTTTCATTTTGAACTCTAATAAAAACTTTTGGGGTGCCTCCATTCAAAAACTTTGGGGTTCGGAGATGTCACATCCTTGTCACATTTATGCCAACTATCTGCCACTTGTGCACCCACTTCCACTTGTCACTTCTTGAGTGGTTCACGTGTCACTCCTTTTTGACTAACTTGGTCACTAGAAAGTGCCAAATCTACATGCCACATGTCACTGACTTATTGGTCCATGTCACCCTTACTATCATCATGCTCATGTCATGTTCCACTGTTTCCACTTGTGCTCCATATCATCTCTTCCCACCAATGGGAATGAACTATTTGGCCTCAAGCCATGTCATTAGGATAGAGGCGGGGAGATATGAGCCTTTTTTTAGTCAGCTTTCGTTTATAAATTTTATGAGGCCGAGATGAAAAATTATAACTAGGACATAAACTTTTGCGACAAAAGACAGAGAATGTTTTTGGCTCCCCATGACCATCTCCTTGGACCGTTTAACCTATGCCTCCTTTGAAAACTCCTGGGGAAAACCTCCAGGATGATTTATTCTGAGTGGGACCCACACTATAACTCTTAAGGTTAAATAATTCCTATCCCACATTGCCAACTGTGCACCTTTGTGTCCCACGGCTCTATCACCCTAGTACCTCGGGACTTTAGACTTTTTCCTTGTTTGGAAACTCCCAAATAAAAACCTCCAAAATTACGTGTCCTATGTAGGACCATGCAAACTCTCCTTATCTTATCTTGTGCTACCATATTTCCATCAAGCACCACTTATATCTTGACTAGACTACTAGACCCACATGGCAAAAACACCAAATTTGACCCTTAAGGTCAACCGACTTTGACCAGCTATATCTTTCACTCCCGAGGGCCAAATTCAAACTTCCCTATACCATTAGAATGTTATTTCTAAGCACCGTCTAATTATACCACTTCTAGGAACATCTTAATATATATCTTTAGGTGGAAATTCCTTCAAAGCCTAGGCCTCCCAACCACCATAGTTATAATATTTTATAGATTTCTTCATTTAACCTACTATTATGATGGTTTTTTACTAAATATTAAAGCTACCAAAAGACTCCCCTTGAGCTTGAATCTCTATGCATCTACCATTGTAAAACAATTAACATCAATGCTAACATCATGCTCAACACATGGACCACCATTGTGAACAACCATGATCTAGTCGTACATCTAGGCATGCACTATAGTGAACTGATAAGAGAATGTATTATTATTATTATTTTTGTCAAATATGAATGCTTTTGGGTTTTTTAATATATAGTTTTTTTTGGGTTCTTTATCTACGTTGCCACTGACACTTAATTATTTTGGTATGCAGATGTGGCACCCACCTGACCCTTAGGTGAATCACCATTACATCAAAGAGGAATAATTGTTCCACGTGATGGGTGTGAAGCATTGAGGAGGATGGGGAGGAGCATAATGATCTATGTAACTTCACACACAACATGGAGGGGTTGATGGTGGGTATACGAACTTTATCTATTGACGATATTCCTCCACACCTTCAAAGGAACACTGTGGTGATTCACTCTACTCATTTTTGGAGCCTCCTTCAACATATATTCCATGCCATGTTGTGCTATTTCTAACACAAAGATAATTAGTTTCTTTAGCCTATTGTTACTAGAATGAGGCATCTACAAATGTAATGGCTTGCAAGTCTGGGCCTTAGATGCCCACTTTTAAAATTTTGTACCAAATTTTTTTATGATGTAAAACTAATTCTTGGATCTATGATATATATATCTATATATATATCTAGATATATATATATATATATATATATATATATATATATATATATATATATATATATATATATATATATATATATATATATATATATATATATATATATATATAGATGATGGTGTTCACATGTGTTGTGTTATGATGTTTTATTTTCTGCTTATGATGATTTCATTTTATGCATGGTTAATATACTGAATAGAACAAATGCTAATCTAATACATAATTAGCCCACGAATCAAATAGAGTTTTAAGGACTCTAGAAATGTTAATTTAGAGAGTGGTATGAAAATATCATTCCAATATATGTACCCTCAAGTAATGATTGAACAACGGAGGATTCCTCATAAAATAAACATTATTCAGCTAAGACACTATGAGTTGTGAGTCGAACTTGACAACTAGGTAATGAATACAAAGGGAAATAGACTAAGATAAGAGCTAAATAACAACACTATATCCAACCATGTTATTGGTCACAAGGCCAATACAAATGCCCCATGAACTCATGAGCTCATCGGTGGGTGAAAAGAGATCCCAAGCAAAGAAAGGTAAGTTTTGAGTACTACGACTAATAGTGTCTACGAAGCCTATGTAGATCATGAAGGGACTTGAAATCTACCAATCAAGTCCCATGCATAAGAAAACACTCAAATCAATGGATACACACACAAAAACGAAAGGGGAAAACCACAACACATCTAAATGTATATACAATGTGTATAAGCACCATGTAGTGCTAAGACTTACGCATACTAATTCTTTAATAGAGCCAATTATGAGGCCTTGATAAAGGGTTTCCATCGTAATATATTAACATGTATTCCCCTACCTTGAGAACATGTTTAATGACATGGGTTCCTTGCTAGAGGGGCTCTAGTTTTCTTCTACCTAACTTGTCATGATCCTAATCCTAAACTAGAACCAAATCCCCTTCCACAAAAACATGAGGTCGAAAAAACTTGGAATATTAGGCTTTGATGCACTTCTTATGAGTTTTATTGTCTATTGGAGTGTAACAATGATGTTCAGCAAGGTTGGATAAATGAAGAATATTCTCTTCCTTAATGGAATTTTTGGGTAATAATTTGATGTCTAGAGTCAAAGATATAATTTCACATTGAATAGGTATTACATCCTCCACCCCATAAACTACCTAGAAAAGAGTGAAGCCTATGGAATTTTTCATTGAGGTTTGATAGGCCCATAATGCAGGAAAAATCATAATATGCCAATTTCACTAATGCTTCCCGACCATCCTTTGAAGCATGGTTTTCAAGACAAGGTTCAAAATCTCTACTTGTTTGTTATCCTGGGGATAATATGGGTTTGAGTTTTCTTAATGAAAAGCCAACTTGGTATTTAGTTCCATCACCATATGGTTGCAAAAATAAGAACTTTGATTAATCATGATCATCTTAGGTACCCAAACGTAGTGATAATGAGGTTGAACATGAATAATTTTATGGTGGAGCCATAATTAGAGAAGGAAGGAATGGTAGCCTCAACCCACTTGTTAAAGTACCCACTAGCATAGTGATGTAGTGATGTCCAATAGTGAAGATTGGCTTGCACTACATGAAATCAGTGATACCCCATTTTGAAAAGGTTATAACAACAACAACAACAAGGTGAATTGGTGCATGGTAAGAATGCATCTTTTTAGTCAATACTTGACAAGGATGACACTTCTAGACCATGGTAATATAATATTTAAAAATTAAATGCAAAAATTACTTGGCATGTAATATTTTATGGGTAGTGAAAAAATGAGATAGATAACAACAACATGCTCCATCATGCAAATAGCTCATTATTTGTTCAAACCTCCTCATGAATGAGACGTTGATGTAATATTGAATCAACACCAAAGTGATAAATATTGTCAATGATAATAATGTAATCATCAACTTAATGACATCTACACCAAAATTCATTGCAATACAACTCGTATCAAAAACTTTGAGTTTGGAGATAGAGAAAAATGTCCCCACACCATGGATAAGACAGGATAATGAAAATTAAGGATTCATTGGGTGATTAGTCCTCAACCATAGGTCCTTCATCAACTCGGGGTAAATCAAACATTAACTCAATGAATGCTAATTACTTCTTTCACTTGGAACTTACAAACTCGAAATAGAACTCTTGAAGGATAACAATCCAATTTGATTATTTACCCCTAATGACCTATCAATGAAGAATATGTTTCATGGGGTTGGAGTCAATGATCATCATGGTATTTCAAAAGAGTATGTAATTTTTTTTTGACAGTGCTAGACATCACCAACAGTAGGGGGTCTCCCTGGTATGAAGTCCCAATTAGACCTCACACCATTTTGGATAGGAGAACCATTAGAAAAATGGGCCTGAATACCATAATCTTAAATATTTTCCTTGGATGCAAGATACAACATAAGAGATCATACACATACTTTGATATAAGAAAGTTAGCCTTGTGAAAAATACCATTGCAATGAGTAAAAAGAGTGAGACTTTAAGAGAAAGGTAAGAGTACCATCCTAGTAAAGACATGCAAGAGCACAAAAGAATCATTAGTTAGTCTGCAAAATAATTCAAAAAGTAACAATGATCATGAAATAAATTAAGAATGCACATTCCACAAGATGTATACCAAATCCAATGAAATAGTTTGCTTTCTTTAGTACATATGAATACAAACACATATCATGAACATTAAAAGAATAGTCTTATAACATCCATGATACATGCATGAAAGTGCACCAACTCTGAGAAATTCAAATATTAATTGAAAGTGTCAAGATACACAATTACAATGATGAATCACTAGCCCCAATAGTGGAACATTAAGCCACCACTTGCTCCTCCAAAGAATGATCTTCTCTCCTATGCTAAGATAGAGAAGTCAAAGTTAAAAGTCATTTCCTTGAGTTATGATGGTTTATTTATAATAAATGAGCTCACTTTTCACCTCCCGTGTGACTCTTGACTTTCCTCATAACTCTTCAGCTTCCATACACTACTAGATTTGGGTGGAAATTCCAATGGTGGAATCCGACATAATGGCTAAAATTGGAAAAATTGTCGCAAGTTAAATTTATTTTTTTCCTAAAATCCTTATGACCATCGAATATTCGACGGAATGCCCTATCATGTTGGTTATCAGACGTTTTCCTATAATCCCTCCTATCATCAAATAAACAACGATAGTTCTTTTACCGTCGAATATTTAATGCTATATCTAATATGAAAATATGTTGTCCAATTTCCTACAAATTGTAAATAACTGTTGCATAACGTTCAATTCCACCATTAATGGATTTTTTCGCTGACAATGTCTAATATGGGACCAATTTACATTTCTCACTTTGTCTAATTAAAATAAATATAACATTAATATTATAATTAAATATAATATAATTAATATATATATATATATATATATATTCATATTAATATTTATAATATATTAATATTAATATTAATATAATATTATATGATCATTATATAAATTATATATACATTTTTTAAATATATTATTATAATTATAATAAATATAAATATGTGTGTGTGTGTGTGTGTAGAGGCCCTAACATCATATAACTTTGACATAGTTGCTATATATATATTAGTTGTGATTGTTTTGAAAGGTTGTAGGCTTATTTTGAGGTTAATTTTTGAACAAAATCATCACTGAAAGTTTGGTGAAAAAAATGTCACATAATATTCCTCAAGGAGACCAAGGATACATGGGATCAACATTGAGGGCTTCTGAGGATGGAAAATGTTATTTCCCTTGTAGAAATTGCAAGGGCTTGAGGCCAAGGAGAATTATAATAAAATCAGCTAAAAA
Source organism: Pinus tabuliformis (assembly GCA_031772625.1). Lineage (NCBI taxonomy): Eukaryota > Viridiplantae > Streptophyta > Pinopsida > Pinales > Pinaceae > Pinus > Pinus tabuliformis. The sequence goes on along the minus strand of CM062804.1, from coordinate 459,784,312 downwards.
ACATTGTAGAGACTATGGACACGCTAAAGGTAGACATGAATATCATCCATTTGTAAATTATTTATTATATATCTTTGCATGTTTCTGTAAATATTTATATTTATATTGTATTTTAGATTGTATATCTTTGTATTGTAAATTGTATTATCTTTCTATTGTAAACGTATTTTATAATATTATTTTGGGTGGTGTTTCAACTATGTTGTCGTCTTGATGTGGACTAGAAATATTATTTGAATATTTTTGTTAGGGTCATTTAAGGGGTTAGGTCGAGTTAGGATTAATTAATTTATGGGCTTAGGTATAAGGGGTTATTGTTTAAGGTTTTAGGGGTTAGGGGTTTATGGGCTTAGGGGAATGGGGTTAGGGTGTTACGGGGTTAATGTATATTGTTTAGCGATTTAATTTGGTCCTAGAGGATTTAGAGGTTAATCATAGTTATGATGGAGCATTATTAATAAGTTTTTAAAGTATATTATGCAAAATATAACATTAATAAAGAATATGATATTGCAATGATGAATGCAAAATACGATCAATATGATTTTTACTGGTCATGACTATATATCTCAGAAAGTGTCCCACTTCCTACATGTCAAGAAACTTTCTTAGATTTTTTCAACATATTATTAAATATCTTGATAAATTGAACAAACATCATCATTGATTTGTTGTCTTTCTTTCTTGGTCTCGCTATTTGTATTTCTCTTTGTCTTTGTCGTCTTTTTTTTTTCCTTATATATTATATTTGTGAATTTTTGTTATATAGACTTTTCAACATTTTCTATATATACTAAATTACTTTATTGATTCTAATTGTATAGTATCATCCCGCTAGGGCATTGATTGACGAGGAAAAGGTGGTTGTAGTACAAGCGCATGTTCAAGAACATAGAGTGATTAATATTGAGGATCAAGCTAATTGTCCTATGGAAGAAGATAACGATGTTGATAATATAGTTGAAGAAGATAGGACAAATAAATTGATTCAGGAGACATTTAATAATGTTGGAATGGATGATGATGACAACCAGTATGATGACTGTGCTTTTGATTTACCTGTACTTGAGATGGCATCTAAACCTATTTATGAAGGCTCAAAAAAATCTCTTCTCTTTGCTTTATTGTTTCTAGTTAATTTAAAGGTGGTGAATGGTTTTTCAAACAAATGTGTGACACAACTCCTAAGGTATGTAATATATTTCGTGACATTTAGTACTATATAAATTATAAAGAAATGATTTTTTCCATTGTTTTTAAGGTTAGTACGTTGATATACATCATTTCATTCATTTGTAACATTTGGATAGAATATGTATGATTAATATTGTTTAGTACATTAACCAATGCTATTTCTTTTTATGTTGTAGATTATTAGGTGAATATATGTTACCACTGCGAAATGTTTTACCTTATATATGTCGATATTTACATGTCATTATAAAATATATTGGAATGGAGTATTAAGATATTCATGCATGCCCTAATGATGATATTATATATTATAAAGAACATGTGTTGAAAGAAAAATGCCCAAAATGTGATGAGAGTAGATATCAAATTGATAAAGTAACAAAAAATGTGGCTCGCAATGTTCTTCTTTATATTCCCATAATTCAACGTCTGCAACAATTGTTCAAGTGAAAAAGCATAGAAAAATTTATGGATTACAATGCAAAGAATAGAAGTGAGAATGGTGTTCTTTGAATGCCTGTAGATGGATCTGCATTTAAGAATATAGAGGAAAAGTGGCTAGAGTTTAAAACAGAACCTCGTAATCATAGGATTTCATTAGCAGTTGATGGTGTCAATCCATTTGGAGAGGGAAGATATACTTACTCGGTGTGGCCCGATTTTTTTATCAATAATTACGTTCCTCCATGGAAGTCAATAAAGAGGGAGCACGTAATGTTGAAAATGATTATTCCAGGTATTAATTTGTTTAGAATATTTTTTTTATCACAATAACATCTCATTTTTCTTATTTGTTTCATAGTTATGTCCTATATTTTTTTGTTACTTTACTCATAAATGTTAAATTATGCCTTATAATTATGTCTTATAAATTTTTTTATTTACTCATATATGTAGTTATGTATTTTATGATCAATTAATTAGGCAAGTACCAGGTCAAATATATGAATGTATTTATCAAGGCTCTTATCGATGAGTTAGTGGAGTTATGGAATGATGCCACTATGCATGATATCTCTAGCCCCATAGTTGTACAAAGGGATTTTGAATTCCATGCTATGCTGATATGGACAATTCATGATGCCTCAAGGCTAGAAAATTTATGTGGTATGTTATAACATTACCCTGCACTTTAATAATGTTTAATTTTATGAAGTTCATTTCAAGTATGTTTTTTAAATAGTTTTACCTTCATTGTACATACTTAAAATAATTGATATGAAAATTATTCCATATCTTGCAGGTCTTCAAACAAAGGGTAAATTTTCTTGTCTAGTTTGTGGTCCTATGAATAAATCTCGTCGTTTAAGAAGCTTAAGAAAGGAGGTGTTTGATGAGTATAGGCACTTCCTTTCTAAGAACCATAGGTACCAAAGTACTGAAAAACATATTTTCAATGGGAAAGAAGAGACTAGAGTAAGACCATGGAGAATGACACCTCATGCATGGAAGTTGCAATATAATAGAGTCTCTCAAGGTATGGATTAAATTGTCTATGTATCAATATACATTATATGTTTGAATTATTTTATCCTTTTATGGAATTTTCTTCACTGTACTAATTGACAAGTTATATTATTGTTACAATATCTTTATCTATGATTCACATTGTAGGTCGTGAATGAAATTTTATCCCAAGCAATTCAATAGACTCTCCTACTATGAACACCTAGAAATTGTTCATTTATTTGATACAATGCACAATGGGAAGAATGTAATAGAGACCTTATGGCGAATCTTAGATGGAAGGAGAGATAAAGAAAAATTTATCAAGATTTGTAATGACATTAAGGAGGTTGACCTTGCATTTCAAATTGCAGTTCATTTCAATAGTGATGGAGGTGGCCAAAATATAAGCACCCTTCCATGGTTATTAACAAAGAAGCAAAGAAAGCATGTTAAAGAGGTTATTGAAAAAATTAAATTTCCTACTGGATTTTCTTCAAACATAAAGAATATCCTAACAAAGAAAGGTGAATTAGGTGGGGTAAAAAATCACTATTGGCATACGTTCGTTAAGGTAATTATTTTTGTGTATATATAGTTTATACATTGGTGAAACATCTTGTTAATTAATGCTTTTTTCTACTAATTTGGGAAAAAATAATGATCAATCATTATTTTTGTTATAGTATGTTCTACCTTTATCTCTCCAAGAAAACTTTGGCAACAATGTCAAACAAGTTACATATGATCTTCAAAATACATGAGGTAAGTGGGGATTTATATGCAAAGTGTAATTTGTTCATTAAGTTGTTGTGTCATATATTTTTCACTACATGTGTTTTTCTTGTCATCATGTACTATATTATTCATTTTTTGTTGAAACCTGTGATTTTTTTGCTTCATTTGTAGATGGTTTTCATCTAAAGAAATCAATAAAGAAGATATAAAGTATTGGAGAAAAAAAATTCCTCGTCTAATGTGTGAAATGCAAAGGTATCTACATCCGACGTTTTTCAATGCGCAAGAACACTATCTCATACACCAAATTAAGGAGATTGAAAAGTGTGGACCTGTACACACGATATCAATGTGGATGGTTGAGGGGCACTTGAAATCGCTGAAGTCTTTGGTCAGACAAAGAACACATCCTGAGAGTTCTATGGTAGAGGGATATATGGTATATCAAACCATGGCTTATACTCATCAATATAGTGATGAAACAGGAAAAAGTATTAATGTACTGGATCACATTTGTGATGTCAACTCCATGGAAAATTTTCATAGGGAGCACCTATTGGGGAAAGGTAGTATGAGAAAGGTGAGATGTAAGTAGATAGTGGAGATTTATAGCACATTTTACTTTTTTTTTTTTATGTATATCGTACTTATTTAATTTTTCGTCTTCCTGCATAATCCATTATTATCAAGGTATAACATGGTAACTAATTATATATATGTGAATTGTTTTATTTGAAGACAGTTGGTCAAGAGTGGGATGCAATACATTTATACATTTTGAACAATAAAAATAGGATGGGGGTATGAATTGAATGATGCAAACAAGATAATAATGGTAGGTTATCATGGTATGGTGTGTCTTTATTGGTCAAAGAATCTCAACGTTGGTTGTTTAATGACCATTTTGGCCCTTTTATGTGTTGGATAATCGACATATGTACCATTACATGTCTGACGGTATCTAAAATGTCAACTATTTGATAGAATTACAATGACGATTTGATAAGAACCAATGTGTTGGATAGTCAATGCCAATAAGTTACATATCTAACTAATAGCTAACGGATTTTGGCCCCATTTGTACTAGTGATATCACTTTTGATCTTCTACTTGAAGTTTGGGCTCTTACATGACTCTTGGACTTCCTAGTGACTCTTCACATTCCATGTGTAACCCTTGGGATTCCACACATTTTTACATTTTCTTATTTTCAGAAATTACAAAATTACATTCCACCAATTGTGGAAAAATACATGGAACAAGATAAAATCTTATGTTCACATTTGATAAGTTACAATTTTGCAATTGTGACATGAGACTTCATTGTAATGTGTTAATGGCAAGTTCTTTCTTTGTTGCTTTGTCTTCAAAACTTCATGATAGATCTAGAATGTAAATCATCTTTGCCCTCCAAAGGATCTGGATGTAGTGTTAACACCTTCTAATTCAACATGAGTTTCCATTTGTCTGTCGTAGTCCAAGAATATTCCTTTACTCCTACATGATAGCACCTTTATGTATTACCTCTATAATTCTCTTTTTGAAACACATTCTTAATGATTTCCTTGAACATTATCTGCCATGTTAAGATGATACCACTTGAAAACTCATGACAACATGAAATTACTCCCAAAATCGCCTATTCTATCTTGTGCTCATATAATATTTTAACTGTGATGGGACAATGCGCAATGATTGAGAGAGAGGCCTTACTTATTGCATAGGTTTCCACTACAAAGCCAAATAATGAGCCTAATATTCTCTCGGATTACATAATCCAGAAAGAAGGGAAGGCTCATCAAGGCTTAGCGCAAAGGGTAAGTCCAGGAGACAAGGGTGACATGATTGATCATTGAGCATGTGTGGTGTGCAATGATACTGAAGGAGTCTCTTGGTATTGTGCAGGTTTCCACTACAAGGGGCTAAAGGAGGCCTTACTATCCACTAGGAATGCACAATGTGCACCACAAGTTAGGGTTGATTAAGGATTTACACAGTGCGAAGGTGTAAGTAGCAACGGTTGAGTGACTATGCTCTAGAGATGCACAATCCACAATGTGAAAAGAGTTTTCCTCAAGATGGACAGAGAGGGAAAGTGTAATTATCAAGAGGTTTGTAACTAAGACTTGGGAGTGTGTAATGCACTTATCACTTTGCTAAACGTTAAAAGTTTTCATAACTTTTGCATGATGTGAGGACAGGGATATGTTAGGGTCCAACCCTAACCCCCTTATTTATGTAATAGGGTAGAGTCATAGTTATAGTTAGTTAAAGAGTCAATAAAGCCCATATTAATAATTGTAAGTGGTTGGCCCACATTTAAAGAAGGGACCACAGTTAGTTGCAAATGGGCCATGGTATTAGATAGATGGTATTAATAAGAACCATGGTACTGACCCATGGTATTGCATGTATGAATCCTATATAAAGGATAGAGACTCCCCTTGAGAATCATCGTGTCTTATTTTGTAATTGAGCTTGGCTCTATTGGAGGTTTACCCCTCGAAGAGGCAAGTGAACATTGCTTTCCTTTCTGAATAATAAAATACATGCTATTATTTCTTATTGTTCTGTGTTCTGGGTATATTTATTTGCATATTTTGTATTTTGGTATCTTCTTGTGGGTCAAGAGCATAACAAGTGGTATCCGAGCACTTTCCAGGGCTCGTGGGATCTTCTTTTTTAGCATATTTGTTTTGTCTAGAGACGCGTTCCGATGTCTTTAAACCACAGGATCTGTCGTTGATCGCATAAACCTGCGGATTTGGGGAGGCATGCACGTAGGAAATACAAGAGGTGGTCACGCTTGTTGGACTCCCTTGTAACCCCTATGGGTACCCCTTCGAGTAGTTGCGCATTAGACAGAACCGCGTAGGGACTGTCTTCCAAGTAACCTCTGGGTATATCGGAATCCCCCTAGGCTCTCTTAAAACCTAGCCATAGATAAACCGTTGGCCATCTTGCTGCTACACTACATTGCGAACAACACTCGAGGATATTACTCGCACATACAATATGGTAGTCATTGTACAGCTAAGGGTAAGGTTGATCCTCCTTGGTTAGTGCCCTAAAATATTGGGCCGAGTACTATTGTCAGACCCTTATGTAGATTACGATCTGTAGCTCCTGACACTCCTTGAGACCATAGTTCCCTTGTCTCTCTCTCGATCCTGCATCATCTTTTCCAGATCATATCTAACAGGTTGGGTTCTGTCACAGCCGCAATAATCAGTTCCGCCATTCAGATCTAGCAGTTTGGGTTCGATAGCAGTCGTAACAATCAGATCCACCATTCAGATCTAGCAATAGGGGTTCGATCATGACCACATTCCTACTCATACTCTGCAGTTGAGGGTTTCACCAACAGATCTGACTATTTGTGTGGCTCCTATACCTGGGCGTGATTCTTGCAGGACATTGGGCAGAATTAACTTTTCTGGGAATCAGCTACTTCAGTATTCCTAAGCGAGGAGTAAAACTCCTTTTGGAGTAAAATAAAAAATTAAAAAATTAAAAAAAAAATTCTGACACCCTCCTAGGATGCTTATAGGAGACATAGCCCATAAGAATCAGGTCGACAGGCTGAGCAAGGTGGTACCATTCACCTGTCAGCATCAAAATTTCGGGTGGTCCCAAATTTTTTTCACAATAACGACAAGTGCACCAGATCTGTGCATGGTACAAAACAAAGCTCAAGTTATGGCCAATGAGAAGATAGACACCCTTGAACAAAAGTTGGAGGCATTAACGAAGCACATCCAAACCTTAAATGACACAATCACAAAGGGCAAGTCGGGGGAACAATCGGAGGCATATGATTTTAATGAAAACCTTGAGGGCGAGTCTAGCCATTCTCTTCAATTCTATGGAAACCACCAACAGTTCCAGCCTCAACCACCCAAGCTGGACATGTATAAATTTGATGGCTCTCATCCGGCCACATGGCTAGCACAAATGGAGCAATATTTCACACTAAATCACATCAGAGATGATGCCACTAAGCTAAGTGTGGGAAGCCTGTACTTGGATCAAGAAATATGGCAATGGTGACAGTAGCATCAACGTTGTTATGCAAGGCCAATTACTTGGAAGATATTCTCAAAAGCCATTTCTAATCGCTTTTAACATGAATCTAACTTTTTGGGTTGTCTTACTAAGCTCTGACAAACAGACACAGTGCAAGAATATATTAAATCCTTTGAAGCGTTAGCCTTCCGCACCGGAGGTCTAGCAGATGAATTCTACTTGGAATGTTTTGTCAGTGATCTTAAAGATGCCATACAAGCCCACGTCCGACTGCAACACCCAGTCTCATGGTTGGCAGCTTGCAAGATAGCTAGTGAAGTAGAACGTGCGTTAGCGGCCCAACCAACTCGTCCAAATTTCACAGCCAAGGGATGCCCCACCCGGGCTCTGAGCACTACCCAAACACTTAAGGTTCAAAAGGTGTCACCAGCAGAAATGGAAAAAGGAAGAAAGCAAGGATTGTGTTACTACTGTGATGAGAAATAATCCCCGGGGCATAAATGCAAGGAACCCAAATTCTTTCAAATTGATGCTACTGATCACAATTCATCTTAGGAAGCCCCACCATTTGAGGGACGAGAGGAGGAAGATGAGGGCAACCAGTTGGACAATGAGCTCCTAGCTACACCTAAAGAACCAGTTATCTCGCTTCATGCTTTGGAAAGAATTTCTTCTCCCCAAATTCTCAAAATCAGAGGTTTTATTAAGCACCGCCCTGTAGTAGTCTTGATTGATAGTGGAAGTACACATAACTTTATCCATCAAAGAGTCATTGAAGCAGTGCATTGTTTTGTTAGAGTAGTCTCTAATTTCCAAGTCCAAATTGCTAATGGGGGGACAATTAAATGTGAAGGCCATTGTGAAAATGTCAAACTTCAAATGGGGGATTATCACCTAAAGACCCACATGTTTAACATCAACATGGGTGGGTGTGACATTGTCTTGGGTGTTGAATGGCTCTTTACACTCGGCCTAATCACAATTGATTTCCAGAAGTTATATATGAGCTTTAAGCAGAATAACCACACACATACCCTCCGCGAACTCCAAGCAGGTGCTCCTTCTATCATCAACTCACATAGGATGGAAAAATTGTTAAAAAAGGGCCACCACGGAGTTATAGCCCAATTTAAGCCATCCAAGCCTTCAAACCCACTTCTCTTCATATTCATCCTGAGACGCAACAGGTCTTAAACAACCATATGCTGGTATTTGACAAGCCTCATGAGCTTCCACCCTCGAGAGGGTAACATGATCATAGCATTACTTTGGTCGCAGGGGTACAACCACCAAATGTGCGCCCATATACATATCCTTTTGCCCAAAATAATGAAATTGAAAAAATCATCAAGGAAATCCTGGAAGCTGGTGTCATTTGTCCTAGCGTTAGTTCTTACTCATCGCCTGTGGTCATGGTGCTCAAGAAAGATGGGGAATGGCGTATGTGTCCAGACTTCAGGGACCTCAACAATCTGACGATCAAAGATAAATTTTCCATCCCGATTGTTGATGATTTGCTGGATGAACTAAATGGGGCTCAATTTTTTACTAAGCTCGACCTTTGCTTGGGCTATCACCAAATTCACATGAAAGAAGTAGACATTCCAAAGACTGCTTTCCGAACTCATGAAGGCCAATAGAATTTCTTGGTCATGCCATTTGGCCTCTGTAATGCCCCATCCACATTTTAGAGCCTCATGAATCACCTGATCAAATCATATCTAAGAAAATTTGTCCTTGTTATCTTTGATGACATCCTCATCTACAACTTCACCTGGGAAAAACATCTTCAGCATGTAGATCTGCTCTTGCAACTGCGCCAGAAGCATAAATTATTTGTCAAATTGTCCAAGTGCAACTTTGACATGGAAGAATTTGAGTATTTGGTCCACATTGTGGGGCATGAATGTGTCAAGGTGGATCCCAAAAAGATCCAGGCAATGCAAGATTGGCCTCAACCAAAGACCTTGAAGAGCTTGAGAGGATTTTTGGGTCTCACCGGATACTATCACAAATTTGTCTGCAATTATGGTCACATTGCTAGACCCCCCACTCACTTTCTCAAGAAAAATTCATTCCTCTGAAATGATGAAGCACAATAGGCATTTATAGCTCTCAAACATGCCATGTGTTCCACTCTCGTATTGGCATTACCTGACTTCACCAAATCTTTTGTGATTGAATGTGATGCTTTAGGTATGGGTATTGGGGTTGTCTTAGTGTAGGAAGGTCAACCCTTGGCCTTCACTAGCCAACAACTAAGTGGGACAAATCTTGGACAATCTACCTATGAGAAGGAGATGATGGCCATCTTACATGCAGTGGATACCTGGCGACCACACTTATTGGGGCGGCGTTTCCAAATCCGCACAGACCATCAAAGCCTTAAATCTTTTTTGGAGCAACACCTATTCTTACCATAATAAAATAAATGGCTAGCCAAAATGTTTGGATATGATTATGAGATAATTTACAAGAGATGGCGCAAAAATGTCGTAGCGGATGCTTTATCACGCCAATTTGAGGAGGAAAGCACCCTGCTGGCAATCTCTCTTCCCATTCTAGAGTGGATTGAAGAGGCTCTCAAAGAATGTTTTTCACATCCTTTGCTCTCCCACCGCATTAAAAAATTGCAGGCAAATCCAAATTCCATAGCGGGCTACTCTTGGTAGGATGAGATTCTTCGCTACAAGGAAAAAGTAGTGTGATCTGAAACCACCCCTAGGTGACCTCAGGAAATACAGACTCATGTGCTGGTGTGTGTGTCTATGTTATCTTAGGCAACAGATCGATAAGATTGCGAAATACACATACACTAGAAAGAGTAAGAGATCACAGTAAGAAAAACACAAACACAACAAAATTTAATAAGCAGTTCACCCAATCCTCTTGGGCTACGTCTCTTGGTCTAGCCTTCAGTGGTGGCCTTTTTATTATGTCTTTAAAACAGAGTCTTACAATAAAGAGCTCAATCTGAGTCTCACTTGATAGAGGATGATCAGTAGGATGGCACTTGGAATTCCCAAGTCCTTAGAGTTCACAGACTCTCCTTACCGAATTTCAACCTTCATTGGTCTTTGTCTACTCGATGCTTCCCTTACACTAATGGTCAGCTCGGCTTCTCTGTCCTCTGTAATTTTTCCTCTCTTTCTATGTCTCTCGGCCTTCGACTTCTTCACCGCTTCACCACTGCACTGTCTCTATCAGCTTGTGGCTTTAAAGCCAGTTCATTCCCCTGACTGTTCGTTTCTGCTTCCTGGCTCTCTAGATCGCCTGCCTCTGTTCACTGGGACTCCTCTACCCTGCATCATCATCGTATTGTAACAATTGACAAAAAGGTGGCCACCTGTCTCTTTGCGAACTGAGTGTCAGTTCTTCCTGAACGGTTTTTTTTTTCTGTTATTTCCCAGATGCTTGCCAAATGGATCCTTCTGTCGACTCATCAGTTAAATCACATTTCAAATCTTATGTGCCACAATTTATTTCACCCTCGAGTCCGGTCATCCATCGGGTTGAACCTCTGCCGTTGATCTGGAGCCTCCAGATCCCACGATCTTCACTCATATCGCATAGTTGAGTTTCTCGACCGTTACTGTGTGATGTAAGTGGTTTTTCTCTCTCATCCACCAGACACGTGTCACTTGGTGTATGGAATCTCTTGGTCCTCGACCAAACCCTCTTACCTCTCAAAATGCGTCTGATACTCTGCCGGATTTGAGCGTGGGACCTGCCTTGTTGGTTTTAGCGCTTTCCATGGTTTTCTGGTATCCCTTGTGACCGAGCGCTCGAGGCTTTTCCTCTTCGATGGGTTTTTCCCAGTGATACGTGGTTAGTGCTTTGTGCTAATCGAGTATTAGAAATAGCCTCCATTTCTAGATCCGAGCTTCCCAATTTCCATTTTTGCACCATGCGCGGTCTCCATGGGCCAATAGTCAGCGCGCTTTGACCTAAGGTCCTCGTTGTTTTGTGCTAGCTGCAAATTACCATTATTCAGAGGTTATTTCTGATAGCTATAATATTTCTTGAAGTCTATCATTCATTCTTAACAATCATGGAATTGTTTCAGGATCCAATTCGGATCACAGCCTTTCCACTGAAAAAGCTTTTGGACCACCAAAATTTGGTTTTCAAGCATCGACTAAGTGAGGATACAACTTTCTCACCTGTCCAATCTCTATCCATTTTGCACTGCTTGGCTTTGAACCCCTGAGCCCAATTCTAAGGTACTCAACATCTCTCCTGCACGTCGTTCTCACATTCCTATATAGAACTATGTCTTCCTGCAATTCATTAAGATATTCAGGTAACAGGTTATCAATAGAAGGCAATTGACTTTGCTCTTCAGGATCTTCAATTAACGAAGGTTCAAATAGTCTCAAGCTGTCCGCATTGACGACTGAGTAGATGTGCATATAAGCTGGCAAATCAAGGCGAAAAGCATTCTCACTAATTTTCTCAAGGATCCTGAAGGGTTCATACCTTATTGGTTTTAGCTTTTTACCTTCACCTTGCATCCTGTCTTTGTTGATATACAGCCAGACTTGATCACCAACTTGGAAACTATGCTCCATCCAATGCTTGTCATGCCTTGCCTTGTATTTAGCCTGGCTCTTTTCCAGCTGTTCCTGTACTTCCTGATGGATCTCTTGGATTTGTTCAATGAACCTAGTTGCCTTGTCCACATCGTTGTGTACCCTAATTGTTGTGTCCTTACCAAAGACAAAATCCAAGGGAGACCTTGGTGTGAAACTGTTGGGTCCCTATAATACTAGTGATTACCCCATTACTATTGTAGTTATACCCCTTATTTATATTGTTGTGCCCCTATTATCCCCATATTGTTATTTCTATGCCCCATAGAATCCCTCTATTGTTATTTTTGTGGCTTTATATTATTATTGTTAGGTCGGCTGGATTATATTGTGACTCCTTAGATTCCTATATATAGAAAGGAGGTTTTGTCATTTGTATCATCCAAGAATTGTTCATTTATGTAATGTAAAGGAGGCTTCCCCCTCGAAGAGGCTGAATTCTAAGGCATTGATCTATCTTTTCTATCTTTTCTTGAGCTGGTTTCATAACATTTGGTTTCAGAGCTTTGGATTCTAGGGTTTCGCTGCTCCAAACAGGTCATCGTAGAATTTTCACTATAACTCTTTTTCTGTGACGTTTCAAAAGTCACAAAAAAAACCCATTTGAGAAGAAATCGCGCTGAACCTTGGGGCCGAATTTCAGATCTTTTCGCGCGATATTTGCGGAGATGTGATTTGAGGAAGTTGGTCTTTCTGCAGACTCCTGAATTATATTCAAAACAGGTGACCTGGGGAAAATCGTCATAACTTTCTCTCTGGGGATCAGATTGAAATTTCGTAAGAAGTTATAGAAATAGGACGGACTGTAGTTTCTTGTATGTGTGTTTCATATTCAAAGGTTGAAACAGTGACTCGTGGTACGTCGTACAAATTCGATCTACTGAACCAGTCTGAAAGCAAGTCACTATGGGAGATTTCACATAACTCTTCCTTGGAGAATCCAATTTGGCTCAGACTTGTGGCATTGGAAAGAGGACACAGAAGGCTACTATAGGTAGTAATTTCAGAACTGGATGATCTGAAATTACAGAGATACATCAGATTCAATATCAGGCTTCTATAAAGTGAAAAAGGTGTGTAGTTTTTTTTTTAATTTTTGTGTAAGCTTGGTTTAACGAAATTCAAAGGGCATAGTAAAGCATTATTATCGGTAACTGATGCCCCGAGGAAAGAAAATGCAAACACCTAGTAAGGAACCTGAAAGCTCTAGCATGACTCATGAAGAAGAGGAAGAAATGCTACATGATATATCAAAATTACAAGAACAAGTGCAACAAATGTCACGCTCACAAAAGCTAATAGAAGCTAAGATAAGTGGCGTGGAATCTAAGATAAATGGCGTGGAATCTAATATAAAGGGCATGGAAGCTAATATGGATGATTCGAAGAGAGATTTAAAGAGAGACATGGCAAATTTGAAGATAGATTTGAAGACAGACATGGAAGAATTGAAGAAGTTGCTACAAGAAAGGGTCGCTAATGGTGAAAAGGTAGTAAAGGAAACTCATGATGAGAACAAAAGAAATGTTAATCATGGTTCCATAGACACTAATTTTGGATCGAAGAATCACCATATTCCAAAAATCGATATGAGGAAGTTTGATGGCAAGGATCCCGCCACATGGATATTACAGATGGAGCAATTCTTCGATCTCAATAATGTGCAAAACGCACAAAAGGTATGTATGGCAACTGTATATTTGGAACCAAATCAGTTTGTATGGTATCAATGGCTTTGCTCTCGTAAACAATTTATCACTTGGGCAATTTTTATGGAAGAATTGATAGCACATTATGAAGATACAAAAAGCAACACTTTTTTTAGCCAATTGATAAGTCTCAAACAAAAGGGTTCAATAATGGAGCACATTGAGGAGTTCCAAAAATTGAACATAAGGGTAAAAGATATTCCAGAGGAGCATAGGATTGATGTGTTCATAGGGTCTTTAAAGGATAATATCCAACATGATGTTCACCTTTGGGAACCTGATTCATTAGAGAAGGCATTCAGGTTAGCAAGAAAAATGGAAAGCAAAATTATGGCAACCAGGAAGCATACCACTCACAACTATAAAGACGGAAGTGTTGTTTCCCCTAGTCTTCCACAACCTATAAGGTTGACACCACAACAATTGGAAGAAAAAAGAGCAAAAGGGCTTTGTTACAGTTGTGATAGCAAATACACTAAAGGTCATAAGTGTGCTGAGAAGAAATTATTCTACATAGATTGTGAAGAAAAAGAAGAAAAGGAGCAAGAAAGGTCAAAAGAAGAAGATATACTCCAGGAACAAAGCCTAGATGAAGAACAAATAAATCCGACCATATCTTGTAATGCATTGGTGGGAATTACCACTCCTCAAACCATCAAGATAGAAGGACAAATCAAGAAGAAAAAGGTAATAGTGTTGATTGATTCAGGAAGCACCCACAATTTTGTTCATTGTAGGGTAGCAAAAGAATTGAATTGCTTCCTATATCCAGCACCAGAGTGTCAAGTGATGATTGCAAATGTAGGAACAATAAATTTCTCTGGAAAGTGCCATAATATCAAGCTATCCATGGGACAATATGTATTGACTAGCCCAATGCTTTCCATTCCGATGGGAGGTGATGATGTTGTACTAGGAGTCCAATGGCTACAATCCTTGGGTACAATAGCTTTTAATTTTCAAGAACTTTTCATCAAATTTTCTACGGAAGGAAAGGAAGTTGAATTAAGGGGTATTGCAGGGAAACCAGGAAAGATAATCAGCTCTAATGGCATGACAAAGCTTCTAAAAAAGGAGCAAAGAGGTGTAATTGCACAATTATGTTCGCTAGATGTTTCCACATTGGAATCATCTATTTCTCCAGATCTCCAAAAAGTCTTGGACAATCATTCCAAGGTATTTGAGACTCCAAAAGGTCTCCCACCTATGTGTGATCATGATCATGATATTCATCTGATTCCAAGAAGTGTTCCTCCAAACATCAAGCCGTACAGATATCCCTATGTCCAAAAAAGTGAAATTGAACGTATGGTTGCAGAAATGCTAGAGGCTGGTATAATTCAACCGAGTCAAAGTTCTTTCTCAGCTCCAGTAGTATTGGTGCACAAGAAGGATGGATCATGGCGCATGTGTCCGGATTATAGGGAGCTCAACAAGCTCACTATTAAAGATAAGTTCCCCATTCCTGTTATTGATGAATTACTGGATGAATTGCATGGATCAATTTACTTCACCAAGTTGGATCTTCATTCGGGATATCATCAAATCAGAATGAAGATTGAAGACATTCTGAAAACGGCATTTAGAACTCATGAGGGTCATTATGAATTTTTGGTCATGCCTTTTGGCCTTACCAATGCACCTTCAACATTTCAAGGTTTGATGAATTCAATTTTCAAACCATTCCTTAGAAAATTTGTGTTAGTATTTTTTGATGATATACTAATCTACAGCAAGTCTTGGAAGGATCATGTTGAACATGTTGACAGGGTGCTACAACTATTGGAGGAGAAACAATTATATGCAAAAAGATCCAAATGTTTCTTTGGAGTCCAGGAGGTGGAATATTTGGGTCATATTGTATCTCATGAAGGAGTTAAGGTAGACCCTAGCAAAATTAAAGCCATTAAGGAATGGAAAATTCCCACATCCATAAAGCATCTGCGAGGATTTCTTGGGTTGACAGGGTATTATCGCAAGTTTGTTAAGAATTATGGGAGAATAGCAGCACCTCTAACAACATTATTGAAGAAAGATTCATTTTCATGGACTCCGGAAGCAACAAAGGCCTTTGAACATCTTAAAGAGGCAATGTGCCAAGCACCGGTCTTAGCTACACCGGACTTCACAAAAACCTTTATTGTGGAATGTGATGCTTCAGGAAATGGAATTGGTGTTGTTCTAATGCAAGATGAAAGACCCATTGCTTTTGAAAGTCATCCAATCAAGGGAAAGTTTTTAAGCAAAGCTATTTATGAGAAGGAAATGTTGGCAATACTCCATGCACTTAAGAAATGGCGACCCTACCTAATGGGAAGACACTTCAAGGTAAAAACAGATCATGATAGCCTTAAATACTTTTTAGAACAAATATTATCCTCTGAAGAGCAACAAAAGTGGGTCACAAAGATGTTGGGTTATGACTTTGAAATCATCTACAAAAAAGGGAAGCAAAATGTGGTGGCAGATGCACTCTCAAGAAAGGATGAGGATGTGGAAGCATTGTTGTGTGCCATTTCTATTATCCAACCAGATTGGATAAACGAAGCAAGGGAGGAATGGAAGAATGACGAAGAAGTGTGGGCACTTATTCGAAAGCTACAACAAGATTCCAGTACTTCTGATACATTTAGCTGGCAAAATGATTCGTTATGGTACAAAGATCGCTTATACCTCTGTAAGAATTCCCAGCTAAAACAAAAGATTCTTATGGAATTGCACACTTCTCCCTTAGGAGGGCACTCAGGATTTTTAAAAACTTACCACAGGGTTAAGAAGGAATTTTTTTGGGATGGCCTTAAATTAGATATTCAAAAGTTTGAGGTGGAATGTTTGGTTTGCCAGCAAAATAAAGTTGAAACAATTAAGACACCGGGTCTATTACAACCTTTATCCATTCCAAGCCAACGTTGGGAGGAGGTTTCAATGGATTTTATCACAAGTTTACCCAAGTCTGAGGGAAAGAGTGTCATCATGGTGGTAGTTGACAGACTTACCAAGTATGCACACTTTTGTGCATTATCACATCCATTTAAAGCCAGTACAGTTTCTACTGCATTTATGGAAACAGTTCAAAAGCTACATGGAAATCCAAAGATTATTGTAAGTGACAGAGATCCCATTTTCACTGGAAATTTTTGGACAGAATTATTTTCTTGTCTTGGTACTCAGTTAGCTCATAGCTCATCTTATCATCCTCAATCTGATGGGAAAACTGAGATAGTAAACAAATGTTTGGAAGGATATCTTCGTTGCTTTGTATCTGATAAACAGACACAATGGGTCAAATGGTTGCCTCTTGCTGAATGGTGGTATAACACTTCCTTCCATACAGCAACAAAAATGACCACATTTATGGCACTTTATGGGTATCAACCACCATCCATCACATCATATTTAAGAGAAAATTCTAAGTTTCAGGCAGTGGAACATCACATCGAACATCAACAACAAGTCCTCCAACTCTTAAAGGATAACCTCGTGTTGGCACAAAATAGAATGAAACAACAGGCAGATCAACATCGCAGTGAAAGATGTTTTGATGTAGGTGATTGGGTATTCCTACGACTACAACCATATAAGAAAATTTCCCTAAAGCAAGCTAAGAAGGATAATAAATTATCACCAAAGTATTATGGTCCGTACAAGGTGTTGCAAAAGATTAGTACTATGGCATACAAATTGGAGCTTCCTGCAGCTTCTCGATTGCACCCAGTTTTCCATGTTTCATGTTTAAAGAAGGTTATAGGTGACAAGCTCCCAATTCAAACAATATTTCCAGAACTTGACGAGGAAGGAAAAATTATATTGGAACTGGAAGCAGTCACAGAAACAAGAACTCGACAGCTACGAAATCGATCAATTTCAGAGTATCTTATCAAGTGGAAGAACTTATCCGCTGAAGATTCCACATGGGAGGATGAGAATTTTATGCAGAAGTATCTAGAACTGCTCAAGCGTTGAGGACAACACTTTTTTGAAGGAGAGGGGCATGTTTGGTCCCTATAATACTAGTGATTACCCCATTACTATTGTAGTTATACCCCTTATTTATATTGTTGTGCCCCTATTACCCCCATATTGTTATTTCTGTGCCCCATAGAATCCCTCTATTGTTATTTTTGTGGCTTTATATTATTATTGTTAGGTCGGCTGGATTATATTGTGACTCCTTAGACTCCTATATATAGAAAGGAGGTTTTGTCATTTGTATCATCCAAGAATTGTTCATTTATGTAATGTAAAGGAGGTTTCCCCCTCGAAGAGGCTGAATTCTAAGGCGTTGATCTATCTTTTCTATCTATTCTTGAGCTGGTTTCTCAAAAGGAGATCTTTGTGTGGAATAATGTTTGGCTCAGTTGTAGGCATGCTGCACATAACACAAATGTTCATCCCAAAGCTTGGGATGCTTACTGCAATATCCCCTGAGCAACTGGATCACTGTCTTGTTGACTACTTCTATCTGGCCATCGGTTTGTGGATGGAAAGTTGTGCTTTTCATCAGTTTGGTGTCCATCAGTTCCCACAGACCTGGCCAAAACTTCCCCACAAATCGCGTGTCTTGATCAAATATAATAGAAGTGGGTAATCCAAAATGAACCCATACATGCTGAAAGAATAAGTTTGTAGTTTGTTTACCTGTAATCTATTTATTACATGGTATCAAAATACACATTTTACTGAACCAATCCACAACAACATATAGATAATCATGACCTTTCTTAGATTTAGGCAGTCCTCCAACAAAGTCCATGGAAACACTTTCCCAAGGATGAGAAGGAACTGGCAATGGAGTGTACAAGCCTAGTTTCCTATTGTTGGGCTTGCTTTTAGCAAACATAGTACACCCTCTTACATATCTAGAAACTGTCTCGTTCATTTTTTACGAATAGCAAAATCTTTGCAGTTGTCCAACTGTTTTACTTACGCCAAAGTGACCTGATATTAGAGAAGTGTGTGCCTCTCGTATTATCTTTACTCTTTCAGTTTGTGGAATGCATAGCTTCCCACAATGATATAGGAGTCAGTCCCTAACATGGTAATCCAATTCTTCCGTTCGTTTGCCTTGACTTAAAGTTGCATATACATCTTTAAAATCTATATCTTGAGCATATTGTTCAATGTAGCTCTCATGCAATACTGAGTTATGCTTAAGTATAGTAGATGCATTTATAATAGGTCTAGATAGCATATCTGCAACTTTATTATGTATGCCCTTTTTATATCTGATGACTAAATGAAACTGTTGTAGGAACCCCATCCACCTATAGTGCCTTGATTGCTGCAACTTATTTTGGGAGTGTAGATATTGAAGTGGTTGATGATCAATATGTATAACTGTTTCTTCGCCCATTAAGTAATGTTTCCACCTTTTCACACTCTGTACTAATGCATACAATTCTTTATCATATGTGAGATAGTTAACTACTGCAGAATTGAATGTCTCAAAATGATAACATATGGGTTTACCATGTTGTATCAACATTTCTCCCACGGCATAATCACTAACATCCATTTCGATCTCAAATGGTTTTTGAAGATCAGGCAGTGCTAGTATTGGTGTTATACTAATCTTTTCTTTCAAGGTGTCGAAGGATTTCTACTATTTGCCTCCCCACTGAAACACCTTGTTCAATCCTGTTAAAGCATGTAAGGGAGCTGCAATTAAGGAAAAGTTAGAAATGAACTTTCTCCAATATTGTGCTGCTCCTAAGAAGCTCCTAACTTCTGTAGCAGATTTGGGTTTAGGCCAGTTTACAGTGACTGCCACCTTAGAGGGATCTATTTTCAATTCACCACCCCCTACTATATGTCCCAAATAATTCAAAGATGTTTTGCCAAATTCACATTTTGAGAGTTTAACATAAATTTTTTCTTTTCTCAAAACATCTAATGTCTGCTAAACATGCTTTAAATGTTCTTCCCACATTTTGCTAAATATAAGAATGTCATCCAGATATACAATAACAAAATCATCAAGAAAAGGTCTGAGTACATCATTCATTATTCTCATGAAAGTAGCAAGAGCATTAGTTAAGCCAAAAGGCATAACCAGCCACGCATACAATCCCTGCTTTGTTTTGAAAGCAATCTTCCATGCATCTTGTTCTGCAACTCTGACCTGGTGATATCCACTATGCAAGTCTAACTTGGAAAAATAAACAGCTTCTTTCAACTGATCTAATAGATCATCTACGCAAGGAAGGGGATAACGATTTTTTATTGTTGTCTTATTCAATGCTCCATAATCAATGCACATTCTCCACGATCCATCTTTCTTTCTCACCAAAATGATTGGAGATCCACATGGTGATGTGCTAGGTCTGATGAACCCCTTCTCGAGCAACTCCTGCACCTGCTTCTTGATTTCTGCATTCTCTAAAGCGGACAACCTGTGCATTCCAATGTTAGGCAATGGGGCATCTTGCTGCAAATTAATATCATGCACTATTTCCTTTTTGGGTGGCAGACCTTTAGGTTCTTGAAACAAGATATCATACTCTGAAACAACTTTTTCTAAATCAGCTTGCTGTTTAGCATCACAACCCTCAAATACATTGGTTTTATCAGGTTTCCTTTCCTTTTACCACCATCATTAAAAATTGTTTGCATCAATTTACAATTCGTTTCATCTGCCCTGAGTTTATGAGAGTATAATTATTCTTGAGCTTATGAGCTCTTAAAAAGTATTCGATTCCATCTTTAACGAGTATAAACTTTTTCTCAGCTCCATAGAAAATAGCTTTTCTATCATACAAGTAAGGACTTCCTAAAAAAATTCCACATATATCCAGAGGAACTATATCTAACTCAACCTCATCTACAAATGCTGACCCAAAAGAAAACTTAAGTTTGCATTGTCTAGTCACTTGTAGTTGTGCCTTATCACTTAACCAACCTAATGGGTATGGTTTCCTGTGAGGTGTAGTGAGTAATCCCAACTTCTTTACAATTGCTTCAGAAATTAAATTTACTTGTGAGCCACTATCATACAAAGTATCAATCTTTTGATGCTTTGAAATAACTCGAATATGGAAAATCTCATGTCTTTTTCTCTCATTTTCTTCATCATTAGTAGATTGTGTAGAATTACTAGTAGATGCTTCAGAATTCTTACCTTTTATACCTGTGGCTGCAATGGTTGTTTCATCTCCTAAGTCCTACCCCAAATATTTCTAAATAGCTGCAACAACCTTCTTCTTCTTGCCCTCGAACTTCTTAGGTCTTAGCTCCATTGTGAAAATGTCAAACTTCAAATGGGGGATTATCACCTAAAGACCCACATGTTTAACATCAACATGGGTGGGTGTGACATTGTCTTGGGTGTTGAATGGCTCTTTACACTCGGCCTAATCACAATTTATTTCCAGAAGTTATATATGAGCTTTAAGCAGAATAACCACACACATACCCTCTGCGAACTCCAAGCAGGTGCTCCTTCTATCATCAACTCACATAGGATGGAAAAATTGTTAAAAAAGGGCCACCACAGAGTTATAGCCCAATTTAAGCCATCCAGGCCTTCGAACCCACTTCTCTTCATATTCATCCTGAGACGCAACAGGTCTTAAACAACCATATGCTGGTATTTGACAAGCCTCATGAGCTTCCACCCTCGAGAGGGGAACATGATCATAGCATTACTTTGGTCGCAGGGGCACAACCACCAAATGTGCGCCCATATACATATCCTTTTGCCCAAAATAATGAAATTGAAAAAATCATCAAGGAACTCCTAGAAGCTGGTGTCATTTGTCCTAGCGTTAGTTCTTACTCATCGCCTGTGGTCATGGTGGTCAAGAAAGATGGGGAATGGCGTATGTGTCCAGACTTCAGGGACCTCAACAATCTGACGGTCAAAGATAAATTTTCCATCCCGATTGTTGATGATTTGCTGGATGAACTAAATGGGGCTCAATTTTTTACTAAGCTCGACCTTTGCTTGGGCTATCACCAAATTCACATGAAAGAAGTAGACATTCCAAAGACTGCTTTCCGAACTCATGAAGGCCAATAGAATTTCTTGGTCATGCCATTTGGCCTCTGTAATGCCCCATCCACATTTTAGAGCCTCATGAATCACCTGATCAAATCATATCTAAGAAAATTTGTCCTTGTTATCTTTGATGACATCCTCATCTACAACTTCACCTGGGAAAAACATCTTCAGCATGTAGATCTGCTCTTGCAACTACGCCAGAAGCATAAATTATTTGTCAAATTGTCCAAGTGCTCCTTTGACATGGAAGAATTTGAGTATTTGGTCCACATTGTGGGGCGTGAATGTGTCAAGGTGGATCCCAAAAAGATCCAGGCAATGCAAGATTGGCCTCAACCAAAGACCTTGAAGAGCTTGAGAGGATTTTTGGGTCTCACCAGATACTATCACAAATTTGTCTGCAATTATGGTCACATTGCTAGACCCCCCACTTACTTTCTCAAGAAAAATTCATTCCTCTGAAATGATGAAGCACAATAGGCATTTATAGCTCTCAAACATGCCATGTGTTCCACTCTCGTATTGGCATTACCTGACTTCACCAAATCTTTTGTGATTGAATGTGATGCTTTAGGTATGGGTATTGGGATTGTCTTAGTGTAGGAAGGTCAACCCTTGGCCTTCACTAGCCAACAACTAAGTGGGACAAATCTTGGACAATCTACCTATGAGAAGGAGATCATGGCCATCTTACATGCAGTGGATACCTGGCGACCACACTTATTGGGGCGGCGTTTCCAAATCCGCACAGACCATCAAAGCCTTAAATCTTTTTTGGAGCAACACCTATTCTTACCATAATAAAATAAATGGCTAGCCAAAATGTTTGGATATGATTATGAGATAATTTACAAGAGATGGCGCAAAAATGTCGTAGCGGATGCTTTATCACGCCAATTTGAGGAGGAAAGCACCCTGCTGGCAATCTCTCTTCCCATTCTAGAGTGGATTGAAGAGGCTCTCAAAGAATGTTTTTCACATCCTTTGCTCTCCCACCTCATTAAAAAATTGCAGGCAAATCCAAATTCCATAGCGGGCTACTCTTGGTAGGATGAGATTCTTCGCTACAAGGACAAAGAAGTGTGATCTGAAATCACCCCTAGGTGACCTCAGGAAATACAGACTCATGTGCTGGTGTGTGTGTCTATGTTATCTTAGGCAACAGATCGATAAGATTGCGAAATACACATACACTAGAAAGAGTAAGAGATCACAGTAAGAAAAACACAAACACAACAAAATTTAATAAGCAGTTCACCCAATCCTCTTGGGCTACGTCTCTTGGTCTAGCCTTCAGTGGTGGCCTTTTTATTATGTCTTTAAAACAGAGTCTTACAATAAAGAGCTCAATCTGAGTCTCACTTGATAGAGGATGATCAGTAGGATGGCACTTGGAATTCCCAAGTCCTTAGAGTTCACAGACTCTCCTTACCGAATTTCAACCTTCATTGGTCTTTGTCTACTCGATGCTTCCCTTACACTAATGGTCAGCTCGACTTCTCTGTCCTCTGTAATTTTGCCTCTCTTTCTATGTCTCTCGGCCTTCAACTTCTTCACCGCTTCACCACTGCACTGTCTCTATCATCTTGTGGCTTTAATTCCAATTCATTCCCCTGACTGTTCGTTTTTGCTTCCTGGCTCTCTAGATCGCCTGCCTCTGTTCACTGGGACTCCTCTACCCTGCATCATCATCGTATTGTAACAATTGAAAAAAAGGTGGCCACCTGTCTCTTTGCGAACTGAGTGTCAGTTCTTCCTGAACGGTTTTTTTTTTCTGTTATTTCCCAGATGCTTGCCAAATGGATCCTTCTGTCGACTCATCAGTTAAATCACATTTCAAATCTTATGTGCCACAATTTATTTCACCCTCGAGTCTGGTCATCCATTGGGTTGAACCTCTGCCGTTGATCTGGAGCCTCCAGATCCCACGATCTTCACTCATATCGCATAGTTGAGTTTCTCGACCGTTACTTCGTGATGTAAGTGGTTTTTCTCTCTCATCCAGCAGACACGTGTCACTTGGTGTATGGAATCTCTTGGTCCTCGACCAAACCCTCTTACCTCTCAAAATGCGTCCGATACTCTGCCGGATTTGAGCGTGGGACCTGCCTTGTTGGTTTTAGCGCTTTCCATGGTTTTCTGGTATCCCTTGTGACCGAGCGCTCGAGGCTTTTCCTCTTCGATGGGTTTTTCCCAGTGATACGTGGTTAGTGATTTGTGCTAATCGAGTATTAGAAATAGCCTCCATTTCTGGATCTGAGCTTCCCAATTTCCATTTTTGCACCATGCGCGGTCTCCATGGGCCAATAGTCAGCGCGCTTTGACCGAAGGTCCTCGTTGTTTTGTGCTAGCTGCAAATTACCATTATTCAGAGGTTATTTCTGATAGCTATAATATTTCTTGAAGTCTATCATTCATTCTTAACAATCATGGAATTGTTTCAGGATCCAATTCGGATCACAGCCTTCCCACTGAAAAAGCTTTTGGACCACCAAAATTTAGTTTTCAAGCATCGACTAAGTGAGGATACAACTTTCTCACCTGTCCAATCTCTATCCATTTTGCACTGCTTGGCTTTGAACCCCTGAGCCCAATTCTAAGGTACTCAACATCTCTCCTGCACGTCGTTCTCACATTCCTATATAGAACTATGTCTTCCTGCAATTCATTAAGATATTCAGGTAACAGGTTATCAATAGAAGGCAATTGACTTTGCTCTTCAGGATCTTCAATTAACGAAGGTTCAAATAGTCTCAAGCTGTCCGCATTGATGACTGAGTAGATGTGCATATAAGCTGGCAAATCAAGGCGAAAAGCATTCTCACCAATTTTCTCAAGGATCCTGAAAGGTTCATACCTTATTGGTTTTAGCTTTTTACCTTCACCTTGCATCCTGTCTTTGTTGATATACAGCCAGACTTGATCACCAACTTGGAAACTATGCTCCATCCAATGCTTGTCATGCCTTGCCTTGTATTTAGCCTGGCTCTTTTCCAGCTGTTCCTGTACTTCCTGATGGATCTCTTGGATTTGTTCAATGAACCTAGTTGCCTTGTCCACATCGTTGTGTACCCTAATTGTTGTGTCCTTACCAAAGACAAAATCCAAGGGAGACCTTGGTGTGAAACTGTTGGGTCCCTATAATACTAGTGATTACCCCATTACTATTGTAGTTATACCCCTTATTTATATTGTTGTGCCCCTATTATCCCCATATTGTTATTTCTATGCCCCATAGAATCCCTCTATTGTTATTTTTGTGGCTTTATATTATTATTGTTAGGTCGGCTGGATTATATTGTGACTCCTTAGATTCCTATATATAGAAAGGAGGTTTTGTCATTTGTATCATCCAAGAATTGTTCATTTATGTAATGTAAAGGAGGTTGCCCCCTCGAAGAGGCTGAATTCTAAGGCATTGACCTATCTTTTCTATCTTTTCTTGAGCTGGTTTCATAACATTTGGTTTCAGAGCTTTTGATTCTAGGGTTTCGCTGCTCCAAATAGGTCATCGTAGAATTTTCACTATAACTCTTTTTCTGTGACGTTTCAAAAGTCACAAAAAAAACCCATTTGAGAAGAAATAGCGCTGAACCTTGGGGCCAAATTTCAGATCTTTTTGCGCGATATTTGCGGAGATGTGATCTGAGGAAGTTGGTCTTTTTGCAGACTCCTGAATTATATTCAAAACAGGTGACCTGGGGAAAATCGTCATAACTTTCTCTCTGGGGATCAGATTGAAATTTAGTAAGAAGTTATAGAAATAGGACGGACAGTAGTTTCTTGTGTGTGTGTTTCATATTCAAAGGTTGAAACAGTGACTCGTGGTACGTCGTACAAATTCGCTCTACTGAACCAGTCTGAAAGCAAGTCACTATGGGAGATTTCACATAACTCTTCCTTGGAGAATCCAATTTGGCTCAGACTTGTGGCATTGGAAAGAGGATGCAGAAGGCTACTATAGGTAGTAATTTCAGAACTGGATGATCTGAAATTACAGAGATACATCAGATTCAATATCAGGCTTCTATAAAGTGAAAAAAGGTGTGTAGTTTTTTTTTTAATTTTTGTGTAAGCTTGGTTTAACGAAATTCAAAGGGCATAGTAAAACATTATTATCGGTAACTGATGCCCCGAGGAAAGAAAACGCAAACACCTAGTAAGGAACCTGAAAGCTCTAGCATGACTCATGAAGAAGAGGAAGAAATGCTACATGATATATCAAAATTACAAGAACAAGTGCAACAAATGTCACGCTCACAAAAGCTAATAGAAGCTAAGATAAGTGGCGTGGAATCTAAGATAAATGGCGTGGAATCTAATATAAAGGGCATGGAAGCTAAGATGGATGATTCGAAGACAGATTTAAAGGGAGACATGGAAAATTTGAAGATAGATTTGAAGACAGACATGGAAGAATTGAAGAAGTTGCTACAAGAAAGGGTCGCTAATGGTGAAAAGGTAGTAAAGGAAACTCATGATGAGAACAAAAGAAATGTTAATCATGGTTCCATAGACACTAATGTTGGATCGAAGAATCACCATATTCCAAAAATCGATATGAGGAAGTTTGATGGCAAGGATCCCGCCACATGGATATTACAGATGGAGCAATTCTTCGATCTCAATAATGTGCAAAACGCACAAAAGGTATGTATGGCAACTGTATATTTGGAACCAAATCAGTTTGTATGGTATCAATGGCTTTGCTCTCGTAAACAATTTATCACTTGGGCAATTTTTATGGAAGAATTGATAGCACATTATGAAGATACAAAAAGCAACACTTTTTTTAGCCAATTGATAAGTCTCAAACAAAAGGGTTCAATAATGGAGCACATTGAGGAGTTCCAAAAATTGAACATAAGGGTAAAAGATATTCCAGAGGAGCATAGGATTGATGTGTTCATAGGGTCTTTAAAGGATAATATCCAACATGATGTTCACCTTTGGGAACCTGATTCATTAGAGAAGGAATTCAGGTTAGCAAGAAAAATGGAAAGCAAAATTATGGCAACCAGGAAGCATACCACTCACAACTATAAAGACGGAAGTGTTGTTGCCCCTAGTCTTCCACAACCTATAAGGTTGACACCACAACAATTGGAAGAAAAAAGAGAAAAAGGGCTTTGTTACAGTTGTGATAGCAAATACACTAAAGGTCATAAGTGTGCTGAGAAGAAATTATTCTACATAGATTGTGAAGAGGAAGAAGAAAAGGAGCAAGAAAGGTCAAAAGAAGAAGATATACTCCAGGAACAAAGCCTAGATGAAGAAAAAATAAATCCGACCATATCTTGTAATGCATTGGTGGGAATTACCACTCCTCAAACCATCAAGATAGAAGGACAAATCAAGAAGAAAAAGGTAATAGTGTTGATTGATTCAGGAAGCACCCACAATTTTGTTCATTGTAGGGTAGCAAAAGAATTGAATTGCTTCCTATATCCAGCACCAGAGTGTCAAGTGATGATTGCAAATGTAGGAACAATAAATTTCTCTGGAAAGTGCCATAATATCAAGCTATCCATGGGACAATATGTATTGACTAGCCCAATGCTTTCCATTCCGATGGGAGGTGATGATGTTGTACTAGGAGTCTAATGGCTACAATCCTTGGGTACAATAGCTTTTAATTTTCAAGAACTTTTCATCAAATTTTCTACGGAAGGAAAGGAAGTTGAATTAAGGGGTATTGCAGGGAAACCAGGAAATATAATCAGCTCTAATGGCATGACAAAGCTTCTAAAAAAGGAGCAAAGAGGTGTAATTGCACAATTATGTTCGCTAGATGTTTCCACATTGGAATCATCTATTTCTCCAGATCTCCAAAAAGTCTTGGACAATCATTCCAAGGTATTTGAGACTCCAAAAGGTCTCCCACCTATGTGTGATCATGATCATGATATTCATCTGATTCCAAGAAGTGTTCCTCCAAACATCAAGCCGTACAGATATCCCTATGTCCAAAAAAGTGAAATTGAACGTATGGTTGCAGAAATGCTAGAGGCTGGTATAATTCAACCGAGTCAAAGTTCTTTCTCAGCTCCAGTAGTATTGGTGCACAAGAAGGATGGATCATGGCGCATGTGTCCGGATTATAGGGAGCTCAACAAGCTCACTATTAAAGATAAGTTCCCCATTCCTGTTATTGATGAATTACTGGATGAATTGCATGGATCAATTTACTTCACCAAGTTGGATCTTCATTCGGGATATCATCAAATCAGAATGAAGATTGAAGACATTCTGAAAACGGCATTTAGAACTCATGAGGGTCATTATGAATTTTTGGTCATGCCTTTTGGCCTTACCAATGCACCTTCAACATTTCAAGGTTTGATGAATTCAATTTTCAAACCATTCCTTAGAAAATTTGTGTTAGTATTTTTTGATGATATACTAATCTACAGCAAGTCTTGGAAGGATCATGTTGAACATCTTGAAAGGGTGCTACAACTATTGGAGGAGAAACAATTATATGCAAAAAGATCCAAATGTTTCTTTGGAGTCCAGGAGGTGGAATATTTGGGTCATATTGTATCTCATGAAGGAGTTAAGGTAGACCCTAGCAAAATTAAAGCCATTAAGGAATGGAAAATTCCCACATCCATAAAGCATCTGCGAGGATTTCTTGGGTTGACAGGGTATTATCGCAAGTTTGTTAAGAATTATGGGAGAATAGCAGCACCTCTAACAACATTATTGAAGAAAGATTCATTTTCATGGACTCCGGAAGCAACAGAGGCCTTTGAACATCTTAAAGAGGCAATGTGCCAAGCACCGGTCTTAGCTACACCGGACTTCACAAAAACCTTTATTGTGGAATGTGATGCTTCAGGAAATGGAATTGGTGTTGTTCTAATGCAAGATGAAAGACCCATTGCTTTTGAAAGTCATCCAATCAAGGGAAAGTTTTTAAGCAAAGCTATTTATGAGAAGGAAATGTTGGCAATACTCCATGCACTTAAGAAATGCCGACCCTACCTAATGGGAAGACACTTCAAGGTAAAAACAGATCATGATAGCCTTAAATACTTTTTAGAACAAATATTATCCTCTGAAGAGCAACAAAAGTGGGTCACAAAGATGTTGGGTTATGACTTTGAAATCATCTACAAAAAAGGGAAGCAAAATGTGGTGGTAGATGCACTCTCAAGAAAGGATGAGGATGTGGAAGCATTGTTGTGTGCCATTTCTATTATCCAACCAGATTGGATAAACGAAGCAAGGGAGGAATGGAAGAATGACGAAGAAGTGTGGGCACTTATTCGAAAGCTACAACAAGATTCCAGTACTTCTGATACATTTAGCTGGCAAAATGATTCGTTATGGTACAAAGATCGCTTATACCTCTGTAAGAATTCCCAGCTAAAACAAAAGATTCTTATGGAATTGCACACTTCTCCCTTAGGAGGGCACTCAGGATTTTTAAAAACTTACCACAGGGTTAAGAAGGAATTTTTTTGGGATGGCCTTAAATTAGATATTC
Source organism: Pinus tabuliformis (assembly GCA_031772625.1). Lineage (NCBI taxonomy): Eukaryota > Viridiplantae > Streptophyta > Pinopsida > Pinales > Pinaceae > Pinus > Pinus tabuliformis. The sequence continues at coordinate 459,755,116 of CM062804.1, read as the reverse complement.
AAAAGTTTGAGGTGGAATGTTTGGTTTGCCAGCAAAATAAAGTTGAAACAATTAAGACACCGGTCTATTACAACCTTTATCCATTCCAAGCCAACGTTGGGAGGAGGTTTCAATGGATTTTATCACAAGTTTACCCAAGTCTGAGGGAAAGAGTGTCATCATGGTGGTAGTTGACAGACTTACCAAGTATGCACACTTTTGTGCATTATCACATCCATTTAAAGCCAGTACAGTTTCTACTGCATTTATGGAAACAGTTCAAAAGCTACATGGAAATCCAAAGATTATTGTAAGTGACAGAGATCCCATTTTCACTGGAAATTTTTGGACAAAATTATTTTCTTGTCTTGGTACTCAGTTAGCTCATAGCTCATCTTATCATCCTCAATCTGATGGGAAAACTGAGATAGTAAACAAATGTTTGGAAGGATATCTTCGTTGCTTTGTATCTGATAAACAGACACAATGGGTCAAATGGTTGCCTCTGGCTGAATGGTGGTATAACACTTCCTTCCATACAGCAACAAAAATGACCACATTTATGGCACTTTATGGGTATCAACCACCATCCATCACATCATATTTAAGAGAAAATTCTAAGTTTCAGGCAGTGGAACATCACATCGAACATCAACAACAAGTCCTCCAACTCTTAAAGGATAACCTCGTGTTGGCACAAAATAGAATGAAACAACAGGCAGATCAACATCGCAGTGAAAGATGTTTTGATGTAGGTGATTGGGTATTCCTACGACTACAACCATATAAGAAAATTTCCCTAAAGCAAGCTAAGAAGGATAATAAATTATCACCAAAGTATTATGGTCCGTACAAGGTGTTGCAAAAGATTAGTACTATGGCATACAAATTGGAGCTTCCTGCAGCTTCTCGATTGCACCCAGTTTTCCATGTTTCATGTTTAAAGAAGGTTATAGGTGACAAGCTCCCAATTCAAACAATATTTCCAGAACTTGACGAGGAAGGAAAAATTATATTGGAACTGGAAGCAGTCACAGAAACAAGAACTCGACAGCTACGAAATCGATCAATTTCAGAGTATCTTATCAAGTGGAAGAACTTATCCGCTGAAGATTCCACATGGGAGGATGAGAATTTTATGCAGAAGTATCTAGAACTGCTCAAGCGTTGAGGACAACACTTTTTTGAAGGAGAGGGGCATGTTTGGTCCCTATAATACTAGTGATTACCCCATTACTATTGTAGTTATACCCCTTATTTATATTGTTGTGCCCCTATTACCCCCATATTGTTATTTCTGTGCCCCATAGAATCCCTCTATTGTTATTTTTGTGGCTTTATATTATTATTGTTAGGTCGGCTGGATTATATTGTGACTCCTTAGACTCCTATATATAGAAAGGAGGTTTTGTCATTTGTATCATCCAAGAATTGTTCATTTATGTAATGTAAAGGAGGTTCCCCCTCGAAGAGGCTGAATTCTAAGGCGTTGATCTATCTTTTCTATCTATTCTTGAGCTGGTTTCTCAAAAGGAGATCTTTGTGTGGAATAATGTTTGGCTCAGTTGTAGGCATGCTGCACATAACACAAATGTTCATCCCAAAGCTTGGATGCTTACTGCAATATCCCCTGAGCAACTAGATCACTGTCTTGTTGACTACTTCTATCTGGCCATCGGTTTGTGGATGGAAAGTTGTGCTTTTCATCAGTTTGGTGTCCATCAGTTCCCACAGACCTGGCCAAAACTTCCCCACAAATCGCGTGTCTTGATCAAATATAATAGAAGTGGGTAATCCAAAATGAACCCATACATGCTGAAAGAATAAGTTTGTAGTTTGTTTACCTGTAATCTATTTATTACATGGTATCAAAATACACATTTTACTGAACCAATCCACAACAACATATAGATAATCATGACCTTTCTTAGATTTAGGCAGTCCTCCAACAAAGTCCATGGAAACACTTTCCCAAGGATGAGAAGGAACTGGCAATGGAGTGTACAAGCCTAGTTTCCTATTGTTGGGCTTGCTTTTAGCACACATAGTACACCCTCTTACATATCTAGAAACTGTCTCGTTCATTTTTGACGAATAGCAAAATCTTTGCAGTTGTCCAACTGTTTTACTTACGCCAAAGTGACCTGATATTAAAGAAGTGTGTGCCTCTCGTATTATATTTACTCTTTCAGTTTGTGGAATGCATAGCTTTCCACAATGATATAGGAGTCAGTCCCTAACATGGTAATCCAATTCTTCAGTTCATTTGCCTTGACTTAAAGATGCATATACATGTTTAAAATCTATATCTTGATCATATTGTTCAATGTAGCTCTCATGCAATATTGAGTTATGCTTAAGTATAGTAGATGCATTTATAATAGGTCTAGATAGCATATTTGCAACTTTATTATGTATGCCCTTTTTATATCTGATGACTAAATGAAACTGTTGTAGGAACCCCATCCACCTATAGTGCCTTGATTGCTGCACCTTATTTTGGGAGTGTAGATATTGAAGTGGTTGATGATCAATATGTATAACTGTTTCTTCGCCCATTAAGTAATGTTTCCACTTTTTCACACTCTGTACTAATGCATACAATTCTTTATAAGTTATGTGAGATAGTTAACTACTGCAGAATTGAATGTCTCAAAATGATAACATATGGGTTTACCATGTTGTATCAACATTGCTCCCATGGCATAATCACTAGCATCCATTTCGATCTCAAATGGTCTTTGAAGATCAGGCAGTGCTAGTATTGGTGTTATACTAATCTTTTCTTTCAAGGTGTCGAAGGATTTCTACTATTTGCCTCCCCACTGAAACACCTTGTTCAATCCTGTTAAAGCATGTAAGGGAGCTGCAATTAAGGAAAAGTTAGAAATGAACTTTCTCCAATATTGTGCTGCTATATGCAAGAAGCTCCTAACTTCTGTAGCAGATTTGGGTTTAGGCCAGTTTACAGTGACTGCCACCTTAGAGGGATCTATTTTCAATTCACCACCCCCTACTATATGTCCCAAATAATTCAAATATGTTTTGCCAAATTCACATTTTGAGAGTTTAACATAAATTTTTTCTTTTCTCAAAACATCTAATGTCTGCTAAACATGCTTTAAATGTTCTTCCCGCATTTTGCTAAATATAAGAATGTCATCCAGATATACAATAACAAAATCATCAAGAAAAGGTCTGAGTACATCATTCATTATTCTCATGAAAGTAGCAAGAGCATTAGTTAAGCCAAAAGGCATAACCAGCCACGCATACAATCCCTGCTTTGTTTTGAAAGCAATCTTCCATGCATCTTGTTCTGGCAACTCTGACCTGGTGATATCCACTATGCAAGTCTAACTTGGAAAAATAAACAGCTTCTTTCAACTGATCTAATAGATCATCTACGCAAGGAAGGGGATGACGATTTTTTATTGTTGTCTTATTCAATGCAAAATGTAATCAATGCACATTCTCCACGATCCATCTTTCTTTCTCACCAAAATGATTGGAGATCCACATGGTGATGTGGAAGGTCTGATGAACCCCTTCTCGAGCAACTCCTGCACCTGCTTCTTGATTTCTGCATTCTCTAAAGCGGACAACCTGTGCATTCCAATGTTAGGCAATGTAAGCATCTTGCTGCAAATTAATATCATGCACTATTTCCTTTTTGGGTGGCAGACCTTTAGGTTCTTGAAACAAGATATCATACTCTGAAACAACTTTTTCTAAATCAGCTTGCTGTTTAGCATCACAACCCTCAAATACATTGGTTTTATCAGTTTCCTTTCCTTTTACCACCATCATTAAAAATTGTTTCAATGGATTTTATCACAGGTTTACCCAAGTCTGAGGGAAAGAGTGTCATCATGGTGGTAGTTGACAGACTTACCAAGTATGCACACTTTTGTGCATTATCACATCCATTTAAAGCCAGTACAGTTTCTACTGCATTTATGGAAACAGTTCAAAAGCTACATGGAAATCCAAAGATTATTGTAAGTGACAGAGATCCCATTTTCACTGGAAATTTTTGGACAAAATTATTTTCTTGTCTTGGTACTCAGTTAGCTCATAGCTCATCTTATCATCCTCAATCTGATGGGAAAACTGAGATAGTAAACAAATGTTTGGAAGGATATCTTCGTTGCTTTGTATCTGATAAACAGACACAATCTTCAAATGGTTGCCTCTGGCTGAATGGTGGTATAACACTTCCTTCCATACAGCAACAAAAATGACCACATTTATGGCACTTTATGGGTATCAACCACCATCCATTACATCATATTTAAGAGAAAATTCTAAGTTTCAGGCAGTGGAACATCACATCGAACATCAACAACAAGTCCTCCAACTCTTAAAGGATAACCTCGTGTTGGCACAAAATAGAATGAAACAACAGGCAGATCAACATCGCAGTGAAAGATGTTTTGATGTAGGTGATTGGGTATTCCTACGACTACAACCATATAAGAAATTTCCCTAAAGCAAGCTAAGAAGGATAATAAATTATCACCAAAGTATTATGGTCCGTACAAGGTGTTGCAAAAGATTAGTACTATGGCATACAAATTGGAGCTTCCTGCAACTTCTCGATTGCACCCAGTTTTCCATGTTTCATGTTTAAAGAAGGTTATAGGTGACAAGCTCCCAATTCAAACAATATTTCCAGAACTTGACGAGGAAGGAAAAATTATATTGGAACTGGAAGCAGTCACAGAAACAAGAACTCGACAGCTACGAAATCGATCAATTTCAGAGTATCTTATCAAGTGGAAGAACTTATCCGCTGAAGATTCCACATGGGAGGATGAGAATTTTATGCAGAAGTATCTAGAACTGCTCAAGCGTTGAGGACAACACTTTTTTGAAGGAGAGGGGCATGTTTGGTCCCTATAATACTAGTGATTACCCCATTACTATTGTAGTTATACCCCTTATTTATATTGTTGTGCCCCTATTACCCCCATATTGTTATTTCTGTGCCCCATAGAATCCCTCTATTGTTATTTTTGTGGCTTTATATTATTATTGTTAGGTCGGCTGGATTATATTGTGACTCCTTACACTCCTATATATAGAAAGGAGGTTTTGTCATTTGTATCATCCAAGAATTGTTCATTTATGTAATGTAAAGGAGGTTTCCCCCTCGAAGAGGCTGAATTCTAAGGCGTTGATCTATCTTTTCTATCTATTCTTGAGCTGGTTTCTCAAAAGGAGATCTTTGTGTAGAATAATGTTTGGCTCAGTTGTAGGCATGCTGCACATAACACAAATGTTCATCCCAAAGCTTGGGATGCTTACTGCAATATCCCCTGAGCAACTAGATCACTGTCTTGTTGACTACTTCTATCTGGCCATCGGTTTGTGGATGGAAAGTTGTGCTTTTCATCAGTTTGGTGTCCATCAGTTCCCACAGACCTGGCCAAAACTTCCCCACAAATCGCGTGTCTTGATCAAATATAATAGAAGTGGGTAATCCAAAATGAACCCATACATGCTGAAAGAATAAGTTTGTAGTTTGTTTACCTGTAATCTATTTATTACATGGTATCAAAATACACATTTTACTGAACCAATCCACAACAACATATAGATAATCATGACCTTTCTTAGATTTAGGCAGTCCTCCAACAAAGTCCATGGAAACACTTTCCCAAGGATGAGAAGGAACTGGCAATGGAGTGTACAAGCCTAGTTCCTATTGTTGGGCTTGCTTTTAGCACACATAGTACACCCTCTTACATATCTAGAAACTTTCTCGTTCATTTTTGACGAATAGCAAAATCTTTGCAGTTGTCCAACTATTTTACTTACGCCAAAGTGACCTGATATTAAAGAAGTGTGTGCCTCTCGTATTATATTTACTCTTTCAGTTTGTGGAATGCATAGCTTTCCACAATGATATAGGAGTCAGTCCCTAACATGGTAATCCAATTCTTCAGTTCATTTGCCTTGACTTAAAGATGCATATACATGTTTAAAATCTATATCTTGATCATATTGTTCAATGTAGCTCTCATGCAATATTGAGTTATGCTTAAGTATAGTAGATGCATTTATAATAGGTCTAGATAGCATATTTGCAACTTTATTATGTATGCCCTTTTTATATCTGATGACTAAATGAAACTGTTGTAGGAACCCCATCCACCTATAGTGCCTTGATTGTTGCACCTTATTTTGGGAGTGTAGATATTGAAGTGGTTGATGATCAATATGTATAACTGTTTCTTCGCCCATTAAGTAATGTTTCCACTTTTTCACACTCTGTACTAATGCATACAATTCTTTATCATATGTGAGATAGTTAACTACTGCAGAATTGAATGTCTCAAAATGATAACATATGGGTTTACCATGTTGTATCAACATTGCTCCCATGGCATAATCACTAGCATCCATTTCGATCTCAAATGGTCTTTGAAGATCAGGCAGTGCTAGTATTGGTGTTATACTAATCTTTTCTTTCAAGGTGTCGAAGGATTTCTACTATTTGCCTCCCCACTGAAACACCTTGTTCAATCCTGTTAAAGCATGTAAGGGAGCTGCAATTAAGGAAAAGTTAGAAATGAACTTTCTCCAATATTGTGCTGCTCCTAAGAAGCTCCTAACTTCTGTAGCAGATTTGGGTTTAGGCCAGTTTACAGTGACTGCCACCTTAGAGGGATCTATTTTCAATTCACCACCCCCTACTATATGTCCCAAATAATTCAAAGATGTTTTGCCAAATTCACATTTTGAGAGTTTAACATAAATTTTTTCTTTTCTCAAAACATCTAATGTCTGCTAAACATGCTTTAAATGTTCTTCCCACATTTTGCTAAATATAAGAATGTCATCCAGATATACAATAACAAAATCATCAAGAAAAGGTCTGAGTACATCATTCATTATTCTCATGAAAGTAGCAAGAGCATTAGTTAAGCCAAAAGGCATAACCAGCCACGCATACAATCCCTGCTTTGTTTTGAAAGCAATCTTCCATGCATCTTGTTCTACAACTCTGACCTGGTGATATCCACTATGCATGTCTAACTTGGAAAAATAAACAGCTTCTTTCAACTGATCTAATAGATCATCTACGCAAGGAAGGGGATAACGATTTTTTATTGTTGTCTTATTCAATGCTCCGTAATCAATGCACATTCTCCACGATCCATCTTTCTTTCTCACCGAAATGATTGGAGATCCACATGGTGATGTGCTAGGTCTGATGAACCCCTTCTCGAGCAACTCCTGCACCTGCTTCTTGATTTCTGCATTCTCTAAAGCGGACAACCTGTGCATTCCAATGTTAGGCAATGGAGCATCTTGCTGCAAATTAATATCATGCACTATTTCCTTTTTGGGTGGCAGACCTTTAGGTTCTTGAAACAAGATATCATACTCTGAAACAACTTTTTCTAAATCAGCTTGCTGTTTAGCATCACAACCCTCAAATACATTGGTTTTATCAGGTTTCCTTTCCTTTTACCACCATCATTAAAAATTGTTTGCATCAATTTACAATTCGTTTCATCTGCCCTGAGTTTATGAGAGTATAATTATTCTTGAGCTTATGAGCTCTTAAAAAGTATTGGATTCCATATTTAACGACTATAAACTTTTTCTCAGCTCTATAGAAAATAGCTTTTCTATCATACAAGTAAGGACTTCCTAAAAAAATTCCACATATATCCAGAGGAACTATATCTAACTCAACCTCATCTACAAATGCTGACCCAAAAGAAAACTTAAGTTTGCATTGTCTAGTCACTTGTAGTTGTGCCTTATCACTTAACCAACCTAATGGGTATGGTTTCCTGTGAGGTGTAGTGAGTAATCCCAACTTCTTTACAATTGCTTCAGAAATTAAATTTACTTGTGAGCCACTATCATACAAAGTATCAATCTTTTGATGCTTTGAAATAACTCGAATATGGAAAATCTCATGTCTTTTTCTCTCATTTTCTTCATCATTAGTAGATTGTGTAGAATTACTAGTAGATGCTTCAGAATTCTTACCTTTTATACCTGTGGCTGCAATGGTTGTTTCATCTCCTAAGTCCTACCCCAAATATTTCTAAATAGCTGCAACAACCTTCTTCTTCTTGCCCTCGAACTTCTTAGGTCTTAGCTCCAGATGTAGAATCCAATAGTGCTCATCATCATGCGCATCCTTCTCACAATGAGTGCATGAATACTTGCTTTTCTGTGCAGTATTGGCCTTCCTCTCTTTGCATTTCTATTTTCTTTTCTCATTATTCTTGCTTGCAATGGGCTTAGATGATCCTCTAACCTCTAGGTTCCCATTCTTTCCTCTAGCTTCTAGATGCGTAGCTTGAACAGATACCTCATCTATACTAGTGGGATTAAACATGAGGATAGTGTGCCTCATGTAGCTATGTAGACCACCGATGTACCTCAACAGAGTCTCATGTGAGTCTAATGAGATCCTAGAATCAAAGCTCTCTTTCTAAATTCTTGGGTGTAACTTTGTACACTTTGCCCTTTCAATTGGCGAAGAGTTTCCCAGCTCATCCTAGCTTGCTACATGTAGGCCAGTTGATAGAACTGCTTTTTGGTTGCAGAAATAAATTCACTCCTAATAGAAAGAGTCTTACGATGTCTCTTCATGTCAGCTTGGGTCTTGACTTCCCACCAAACCAAGGCAGTGCCCCCAAGGCGTAGGCTAGCCAACTGAATCTTGCTCTTATCTGAGTCGATACTCTTCACTCTGCAATAAACATCAATTTGTCTGATCCAATTGTCTAGGTTTTCTACATTCAACTCTCCATCATATATTGGTAAATCAAATTTAACATCTAGTTTAATCAAGGATGTCTTCTTTTTATGTTCAGGGCTATTAGGAGGTGTGAGAAAGTTTTCTTCTTTCCCATTGACTTTTGAGTGGTCATGGAGGAGAGACTCTTCTTATCCTTTATTTTGTTTGGAGATTGATGAATCTTCATCTTTATGTTTTCTAAAGTCCTTATACATTTCCTCTACCATGGATCTCATGGCTAGGAAACTATGTATAAATTGAGGGTCTAGGCCCACGGAACCTTCCTTCGAGATTTTCTTCTGAGGATAGACTCTTCCAATTTCAGGATTAATTTCAACCAACTCTCCTTCCCCTAATTTGAGCTTCGATCTAGTTAGCATTCAAAAGCTAAATCCAACACCTTAACAACCTATAGATCTAATACCACTTGATCTGAAATCACCCCTACGTGACCTCAGGAAATTAATGAAGGTATTACAGACTCATGTGCTAGTGTGTGTGTCTATGTTATCTTAGGCAACAGATCGATAAGATTGCAAAATACACAGACACTTGAAACAATAAGAGATCATAGTAAGAAAAACACAAACACAAAAAAATTTAATAAGGAGTTCACCGAATCCTCCTGGGCTACATCTCCTGGTCCAGCCTTCCGTGATGGCCTTTTTATTATGTCTTTAAAATAGAGTCTTACAATAAGGAGCTCAATATGAGTCTCACTTGACAGAGGATGATCAGTAGGATGGCACTTGGAATTCCCAAGTCCTTAGAGTTCACAGACTCTGTCTGCTCGATGCTGCCCTTACGCTGATGGTGAGCTCGGTTTCTCTGTCCTCTGCAATTTTGCCTCTTTTTTTGTGTCTCTCGGCCTTCGACTTCTTCACTGCTTCACTGTTGCATTGTCTCTGTCAGCTCGTGGCTTTAAAGCTAGTTCGTTCCCCCGAATGTTCATTTCTTCTTCCTGACTCTCTGGATTGCCTGCCTCTATCCGCTGGGACTCCTCTGCCCTGCGTCATCATCACTGTGTAATGCTTCGTAGAGAGGTGGCCACCTGTCTCTTTGTGAAATGAGTGTCAGTTCTTCCTAAATGGTTTTTTTTTTTCCGTTATTTCCCAGATGCCTGTGAAACGGATCCTTCTGTCGACTCATCGGTCAAATCGAACTTCAAATATTATGCGCCACAATTTATTTCACCCTCGAGTCTGGTCATCCATCGGGTTGAACCTTCGTCTTTGATTTGGAGCCTCCAAGGGGGCGAAACAGCATTATCAAGCCAAATATTCCCTTTTAAAAAATCAGAGGATATACGCTACTTCAGTTAGTAAAACCCATGTATATACGTAACTATGTAGAAGGAAACCCGCGTATACAATGCAAACTTATGACTTACTTTATTTTTCAGATGTTGATTATTAATGTGTATCTGAGTGAAATAAATAGTAACCAGACCAGTAAAATAGAACAGAAGACAGTCACACACAAGAACACAAGATATAAGGTGGAAACCCAATGTGGGTGAAAACCACCTGCTGCAATTTGTCTCTATATTTCTTTAATTAGAAACTTCCTTTTACAGTGTACTGTTGCAGTCCTTTACCAGTACGCAGGCTACAACCTGCAGAGAGCTACAATCCTCTCTTGTTTTCCAACTTCTCCTCGAAGGGAGCTACAACCCCCTTAGCTCTTGTACTAGCCAAGATACTAATACGTAGGTGCTGGCCTACTGAAGGCTACAACCTTCTCTTTCTTCCAGGGACCATGTTTCCTAAATTTTTAGACTGGATCCATGAACATCAATCAATCATCAAGATTTCTACTTCAACCAATCTCCTTTCCACCAAACAAAACTGATTCACAATAAACACTTCTCTGACAGCTGTACCCAGAACACAGCAACAGTAACCATATACCAAATTCTAAAACCAGAACACTGCAGCAATAAACAGAGGTAGCTAGATCACAATAAAATATGTATACGCTACTTAAACAACCAGAAACCTGCGTGCATACGCTCCTGTGTGTGGAGCAACCTGCGTATATGCAGTTTTCTTTTACTGAACCTGCGTGTATACGCGCCTTCGCTTCACTGAACCTGAGTATAGATCTATAAAGGAGAATTTAATCTCTCAAACAGTCAAATGCTAAATAACCCAGATTATCAGATTTATAGATCAAGTGTGCGCCTCACAGAACAGATCAAAATCATGCAAAGATACTATCATTTAAGCTTTAAAGATTATGACCCATCAATAGATCTTATCCTTCTTTATGTGCTTAGGTTCCTCCTTCATTCAGATCCAGATCTGCACCATAACCACAATCACAAAAGTTTCAGATCTAGCACATGTTAGATATTCAATTGATTCCAAAGATGCTTTGCCAAATGATCTCCTTCCTCTTTTATAGTCTTAGGCCTTTCTCAATACCACGGTCCAAAACCATAATAACACAATACCACGGACCCAATACTTGGGATCAACACTTCTGACGAGATACCATGGTCCAAAACCATAGGTTCAAATACCAAGGACTAACTACCACGGACCAAAGGTAAGTTTTCCAACATATACGCGCTTTTCCTTGCGTGAAAGTGCATGTATACGCATACGCGCCTTTGTAACGTCTAACCCACGTGTATACGCATCTTCGTCTAGATGAACCTGCGTATATGTCTTTTCCTTCATTCTGAAAGCCTGAACTGAGATCTGTTATCAAAGAGAGTTGCCATCAAGGACAACACCTGTGCCATAGCTCCAAACCTGTGCCATAATGCCAACAATCTCCCCCTTTGGACTTGATGGAAACCCCAAGATCCTCAAAGTCATTCTCCCCCTTTGTCATCAAGGGCAAAGGGTTGTGCTCCCCCTGAGTACATGCTAAAATCTCTGCCCTGCTGTGCTGACCATGCTCCCCTTGACTATAGGCAAGATCTGCAAAAAATATGTTCTTCAAGAAGAACCATGACTTATACATCATAAAAGACCTTCCTATCACCAAAAGACTCAATACATACATCAATCACCCAACCAAGTGGGGATACATCAGAAATTTACATATGACAACCAAGTTCATTAAATGTTCATCCCAGGCATAGTGAGGAAACCAAAATAGGCCGTTACATGACCTTGACACCATAAAAGAGATACCACAAAAGAGATACATGACATAGAGATGAAATACTTATGAAAGTCACCAATAATTGATAGCAGCAGCATCTGTCAATCACCATTCAGATCAGCAACCAAGATTTCCTTCTGTTCTCCCTCTGCCTTTGTTCCACCTGAACTCAACAACAGCTTAGAACCAAAAGCTTCTAAGATAATGCCAACAATGCATCATTAGAAGTTTATCTGCTCCCCCTGAACCTGTGTCGGATGGTCTATGTCAGACCCATATAAGAATATCTTCAACCAGAGCTTGTCCCTACTGATATCCATCAAACCTCTATATACGCGACTGTCTCTGCACAAACCGGCATATGTACGCGGATCCTCCACATGCAACGTGCATACACCCATTTTTCTCTGAACCAGACAAGATTTTACAACAAGATGATGCATCAACTACCCCCAGCTTCTGTCTGAGGTATTCAAAAGTTTCCCTGGGCAGTGATTTAGTGAGAATATCAGCAACTTGTTCCTTATAAGGAACATACTCCAATTTGACCTTTTGTTCCAACACTTGTTCCCGGAGAAAGTGATACTTGATCGGTATGTGCTTGGTCTTTGAATGCATGACTGGGTTCTTTGAAATGTTGATTGCACTTGTATTATCACATAAGATGGAGATAGGTGGTGTACAAGTGATTTGAAAATCCGGCAAGGTCTACATCATCCAAAGGAGTTGAGTGCAGTAAGATGCAGTAGCCACATATTCTGCTTCAGCTGTAGATAAAGCAATCGAACTCTGTTTCTTGCTGAACCAAGATACTAATCTGGAACCCATGAAGAATGCACCACCACTTGTGCTCTTCCTGTCATCCACGCTTCCGGCCCAATCTGCATCTGTATAAGGATGAAGTGTGAGATCTGTATCTCTAGGATACCGTAAGCCATAGTTTTGAGTTCCTTGAAGGTACTTGAAGATTCTCTTAACTGCCTGAAGATGAGTTTCCTTAGGATTTGCTTGAAATCTTCCAACTATTCCCACTGCATGCATGATGCCTGGTCGGGTACCTGTCAAATAAAGTAGACTTCCAATCATAGATCTATAGGTTGGTTGATGCACTGCTACTGATTCATCATTTGCACTGAGGCTGCATCCTGTAACCATGGGGGTACATACTGGTTTTGCATCTTCCATGCCATATTTCTTCAATATCTGATTGAGATACTTGGTTTGAGACAAAAAGATACCGCCTTCATTTTGTTGGATTTGCAATCCAAGAAAATATGTAAGTTCTCCAAGCAAAGACATTTCGAATTCTTTTTGCATCACCAAGGCAAAGCTTTGACTCATAGCTTCTTCATTGCTGCCAAAGATAATATCATCTACATACACAACAAGTATTAGCAATTTGTCATTTTCAATTTTTATATAAAGATTGCTATCTGCTAATCCTTTTGAAAAACCTTGTTGATGAAGGTATTTGTCCAAACGATAGTACCAAGCCCTTGGAGCTTGTTTAAGACCGTAGAGGGCCTTCTTAAGTCTGCATACAAGATTTGGATCATTCCCAAGAATGAAACCATCTAGTTGCTCAATGTACACTTCTTCTTCTAAGTCTCCATTCAGAAAGGCTGATTTCACATCCATTTGAAATACTTTGAATTTTTGAAAGCTTTAGAGAGCAAGGAACATTCGGATGGCCTCAAGTCTAGCAACGAGAGAAAAAGTTTCTTCAAAGTCTATTCCTTCTTGTTGAGCATACCCTTTATAGACAAATCTGGCCTTGTTTCTAATAACTTCCCCATTTTCATTCAACTTGTTCTTCAAGATCCATTTTGTTCCTATGACATTCTTATCCTTGGTCTAGGGACCAACTCCCAAGTGTTGTTCTTTTCGATCTGCTCAAGTTCTTCATCCATTGCCTTGACCCAACATTCATCTTTGCATGCCTCTTTTACATTTTGTGGCTCAGTGGAGGAGAGCAAAGCCAAATAGCTTGATGCTTTTGCAATTGTTCTTCTTGTTTGTATACCTGCCTCTTTCTGCCCCAAAATTTGAGATTCTGGATGATTCTTCTGAACATACTTGGGTGGAGTCTTCTCTTCTATCCTTATCTGTTCCTCTGGTGCCTCTTGAGATTCTTCTTCATCATCAGTCTGATTTGGAGAGTAGTCTTCATCCTCTTCGATATTTTCATAATTTACTTGCCTAGGAATGTATCCTTTTTCATCAACCACTACATCAATGCTTTCAACAATTCTTCCAAGTCTTTTATTGTAACACTTATATGCTTTGCTATGGGGAGAATAACCAAGGAGAATGCCTTAATCTGCTCTAGGTTCAAGTTTGCCAAGTTGTTCATCATTATTCTTAATATAGCATTTGCTTCCAAAAATTTTGAAATGCTTTACCGAAGGAGTCTCACCATACCAAAGCTCATGAGGAGTTTGAGTGTTGTTCACTCAGACATTTGTTTTGTTGAGAATAACAACCACAGCAAATGCAGCTTCACCCCAGAAGGTTGTGGGAGTTCTAGACTCATCAAGCATAGCACGAGCCATTTGTTGGGCCGTTCTGTTCATCCTTTCCACCACTCCATTTTGCTGAGGAGTCCTAGCTGTAGAGAATTCCCTTCTTATTCCATGTTCTTCACAGAAATCAAAAAATTCATTTGAGGTAAACTCCCCACCTCTGTCAGACCTGAGGCACTTAATTTTTTGATCTGGTTCGTTTTTAGCCAAGGCTTTGAAGGATTTGAATTTTTCGAATGCTTCATCTTGCGCTTCATAAGTCCTAACCAAACCATCCTGGAGAAGTCGTCAATGAATAATATAAAGTATTCTTCTCCTCGAGGTGACCTTGTCCTAAATGGACCACATACATCTGTATGGACTAGTTCAAGAGGCCTGCTGGCTGATCCTTCCTTCTCAGGGAAGTTGGTTCTGGTTTGCTTACCAAACTGACATGATTTTCATATGGTGTTGTCTGGAATTTTGATATCTGGAAGACCACGAACTGCCTGGTATTTGCATGCTTTCCTTATTTGTGAAAAGCTTAGATGCCCCAACCTCCGGTGCCATAACCAGTGTTCATCATCCTTGCTCAAATAGCATTGTTGTTGTCCTTCTTCAAATATGTATAAGTTATTTGGAGTTCTTCTGCCTTTGATCACTATTTTTCCTGTATCAAGATCACGAACACTACATCCATTTGATCGAAATATTACCTCGGTTCCTTGATCGCACATCTGACTGACACTCAGAAGATTATGCTTCAAACCATCAACATACAAAACATTTCCAGCTTTGACCTTTTCTTTCAACTGAGCAGTGCCTTTTCCTTTTATGACTGTAGGGGTATCATTTCCAAATGAAACTTTCTTTCCCTTTTCTAAAACACTATATGATTCAAGTTTTTCTTTATCACATGTCATATGCTTCGAACATCCACTGTCGATGTACCATTGATTTTCCTATCCTTCTGCATATAAAGCTATCCCACATCTTTCTCGTTGTGGTTCCTTCATTCTCCAGGTTCTGGCACTTGAGTTTTGTTCCTTCTGAATTGTCTTCCCAAACTTGCTCCTGCATTCAAAATCTTCATGACCAAAGTTATTACAAATAGAACATTCAATTTCATTTTCAAGGGCCGAAAAGTTGTTATAGGTCCTTTTAGTGATTCCAGTCATACTTCTTTGTTTTTGAGATTCTCTAGTCATGATTGTCTTATAGGCAACACATTGAGCAGCTTTGTGGCCAAAGTTATGGCATGAGAAACACTGGCCATTGAAGAAACTCCTGTGATTATCAAATCTACTAGCCAAATGATTGTAGTTCCTATTGGCATCCATTCTTGAGGCAAATTGAGAAGGTTTTACCTGTGGCTGGTTGTAGCTTCTGTTTGTCCTTAAAGTAGATTGTCCCCGATTTTCCTGATAGTCTTTGTTCATTCTTGAGGAAAATTGTCCCTGATTTACCTGATGATTTCTATTAGGCCTTTGCTCACTCCTCCTTGCTGCATCAAGATAACTTTTGGAAGTGGATGCTTGTGATGCTTCTCCATTGTATCTCATCCAGAGTTTCAGATCCCTTAACGAATTTAAGATTAAGAGCTTTTGTTTTCTCAATCTCTTTTCTAAGACCAACAATTTCACATTCCAATTTTTCATGATTTTTTTCCCTTTCAGCCAGTTGACATTGTAGAGAATCAATAATCATATTTTTCTCTTCTAAATAGACTTTGAGTTTAGATATTACTTCATGAAAACCTTCTTCAACTATAGCATCCATGTAATCATCATCTTCAAAAGCCATTAAAAGTTTATAATTATTTCCTCGTTCATCTTCATCACTATTTGATAGTCCATCACTATCTTCATGAGTGTAATAGCTTTTCTTATTTGCATTCTGTTTCTTGTTCCATCTAACAGGTTCGTTGCCCTTGTCAATCTTATCCTTATGAGGACATTTGGTAGCATAGTGACCTACTCTTCCACAAGCAAAGAATTTGAAAGGTAGCGTACCTCAGAATCTTCCAGCACCCCGTTGAAGGTTCTTGACATAATTTCATTCTTCTTCTTCTTCTGACACATGTCCTGATTCATAGTAGTCTCCTTTGCCTAAAGCCTTGAAAGCAGCTTCTCTCCTGTCTGATGGCCCTCCTTTCCTGATTTCATAAGCAGTTAGAATTCCGTGCAATTGTGGCATTGTAAGATTTCGTAGATTCTCTTTTTCTTCTATTGCAGAAACTTTAGATTCAAACCTAGGGGACAAAGATCTTAGAACTTTTTCAACCACAACGGCCTCTTTTATTTCTTCTCCCAAATTTTTCATACAATTAACAATCTCATCTACACGAAGGAAATAGTTAGCCACACTTTCATCATTATGCATTTTGAGATTTTCATACTGAATTCTGAGGGTTTGAAGTTTTGCTTATTTTACCTGATCATCTCCTTCATAGCTCACTACAATCTTGTCCCATATTTATTTTGCGGATTTATACTGCATAACCTTGACAAATTCTGATTGAGATAGACATCCTAATAGAGTATTGACCTCCTTTGCATTTGTTTCATATTTCTTCTTCTCAGCCGGATCTGTAGGAGTTGCTGATGGAAAAGTATACCCTGTATCTATGATATCCCATACCTCTGTGCCAAGAGATTGAAGATAGGCAGTAACTCTTACCTTCCAATATACGAAGTGTGTCCCATCAAAAATTGGTGGCCTGATTGATGCTTCCCTCTCGTAGTTGCTCATGATGAAAGATCTTCCTTCAAGCGATCAAGCTTCTTCTGAAGGACCTGCTTTGATACCAATTGTTGGAAATAATACTGAGAGGGGGTTGAATCAGTATTATCAAGCCAAATATTCCCTTTTAAAAAATCAGAGGATATACACTACTTCGGTTAGTAAAACCTGCGTATATACGCAACTATGTAGAAGGAAACCTGCGTATACAATGCAAACTTATGATTTACTTTATCTTTAAGATGTTGATTATTAATTTGTGTATCTGAGTGAAATAAACAGTAACCAGACCAGTAAAACAGAACAGAAGACAGTCAAACACAAGAACACAAGATATAAGGTGGAAACCCAATGTGGGTGAAAACCACCTGCTGCAATTCGTCTCTATCTTTCTTTAATTAGAAACTTCCTTTTACAATGTACTGGTGAAGTCCTTTACCAGTAAGCAGGCTACAACCTACAGAGAGCTACAACCGTCTCTCATTTTCCAGCTTCTCCTAGAAGGGAGCTAAAACCCCCTTAGCTCTTCTACTAGCCAAGATACTAGTACGTAGGTGCTGGCCTACTGAAGGCTATAACCTTCTCTTTCTTCCAGGGACCACGTTTCATAAATTTTCAGACTGGATCCATGAACATCAATAAATAATCAAGATTTCTGCTTCAACCAATCTCCTTTCCACCAAACAAAACTGATTCACAATAAACACTTCTCTAACAGTTGTACCCAGAACACAACAATAGTAACCATATACCAAATTCTGAACCCAGAACACTGCAGCAACAAACAGAGGCAGCTAGATCACAATAAAATATGTATACGCTACTTAAACAACCTAAAACCTGCGTGCATATGCTCCTGTGTGTGGAGCAACCTGCGTATACGCAGTTTTCCTTTACTGAACCTGTGTGTATACGCGCCTTCGCTTCACTGAACCTGCGTACAGATCTATAAAGGAGAATTTACTCTTTCAAACAGTCAAATGCTAAATAACCCAGATTATCAGATTTATAGATCAAGTGTGTGCCTCACAGAACAGATCAAAATCATAAAAAGATACTATCATTTAAGCTTTAAAGATTATGACCCATCAATAGATCTTATCCTTCTTTATGCGCTTAGGTTCCTCCTTCATTCGGATCTAGATCTGCACCATAACCCCAATCACAAAAGTTTCAGATCTAGCACATGTTAGATATTCAATTGATTCCAAAAATGCTTTGCCAAATGATCTCCTTCCTCTTTTATAGTCTTAGGCCTTTCTCAATACCACGGTCCAAAACCATAATAACACAATACCATGGGCCCAATACTTGGGATCAACACTTCTGACGAGATACCATGGTCCAAAACCATAGGTTCAAATACCAAGGACTAACTACCACGGACCAAAGGTAAGTTTTCCAACATATACACGCTTTTCCTTGCGTGAAAGTGTGTGTATACGCATACGCACCTTTGTAATGTCTAACCCACGTGTATACGCATTTTCGTCTAGATGAACCTGCGTATATATCTTTTCCTTCATTCTGAAATCCTGAACTGAGATCTGTTATCAAAGAGAGTTGCCATTAAGGACAACCCCTGTGCCATAGCTCCAAACCTGTGCCATAATGCCAACATTATATCCAAGTGAAATACTTAGGATGCAAGCCTTTACGACATAATTGTCAACTACAATCAAAAGATGCAATATCCCATGGGAGTGTTTCTAATGCATGATATTTTGATAGAGTAGCTTGATTAATGTAATAAAGTTTGCTAGAGATGCCTCTAGGAGATGTGTCAATGTTCTTTTAATAAGATATGAGAAAGAAAGAAACAACAACAAATGCAAGAGAAAAGGTGACACATGCAATATTGAAAGCAAGAGAAAGAAAAACTTGAAAAAGAAAGAGCAAGAAAAAATTAGACATGCTAAAGAAAAAGTGACACATGTGAAAGCAAAAGCGGAAAGTGAGAAACTCACCTGAAATATGGTGTATTTTAAACCAAAAGTGAGCAAAGCAAAAGATAAATGTGAAATGAGCTATTGACTAGACTCTTGATATAGGGAGAGAAAACATGCAATTAGGGTCACGGTTTGTGAGTGCATTAGTGCATGTCAGAAAATTGTGAGTCAAGAGTGATTTGAATTCCATTAATAAGTGTGAAAATACTTACTTGAAGAATTGTTCTCTCACTGTCAACAAGAAGTGTGCACTAACTATCATTTAGGAGTGCATAGTGATTGTCTATAGAGGATGCCTTTACACTGTCATTGGGGACTGCACAATCACTGTCACTAGAGACTAAAAAATCACTACTAGCAAGGATTGTGCAATAACTATCAATTATGGGTGAATACTGACTCTTAGAAAGGAGTATGTAATAATTATTGTCAAAGAGTGCACAACACTGTCACTAAGACCTACACTTAGGCTATATTATAAAGTGTGCATGTGAAGAGAACAACACTTAGACTTATGAATGCCTGGAAGATGCAACTTAGGATTTTTAGAATAATATGTTAACACTTAGAAAAATAAGACAAAGAATGACTTTAATGGCCCAAAACAGTAGTTTGCGTGATGATTAATTGGCTTCAAAATTTGAATGAGGGCAAAATTTTGGAGGGGGTTGTATAAGCTACAACACGTGGTGACACACTAGGAGAATGCTAACTTCTCTGTTTAGGTATAATTTTAACTACAAGGTATAGCCTTTAGGAATTATTGTCTCATCTTATAGATTAACCCAGCTTCCTTACTTAGCCCAATTTTAGATGTAGACTCTCATGTGCATCTTATTGAATTAACACTCTTAATAAAATTAGTCAAACTTCAATTGTTTCGATTAGGGAGTAGTATTATGAGTGTTGGGAGTTTAATATAGTTAGAGTTTTAATGTCATATTTGGTGTTTCTTCATTTCCAGCAGGCCTATTTAGTACCCAAACGGAGTCGATTCAGGGAATCACAAGAATTACTTCCCTGCCATCGAGCATTTTTAGTACCCTGATAAAGTTCCTTACTTCACCTCTCTGTTCAGGAAGCATTTCTCTTCTTTCAACCTTTATTTATTTTATTACTTTATGTGTATTATCATTTTATTGATGTTTATTTAACCAAGGGTGGAAGAGGGATCTCAACTTATGTGGACAAGATATATTAGTTAGCACATGAGATCCTCTATCATCCAAAGATAAATATGTGTTGATTTGAGAGGTTTTATAAATGTTGTATACATTTTTGATGGATATGCACTCTAAACCTTATTTCAATACAAGGCAATTGCAGGAATCATTAGCTCTATCTTAAGGATTAAGAAGATTAACTTGAAAACACTAAAAATGCCTTAGGAATGTGCTTATATCTAATTAAACAATAGCAAGGAAAGAATCATGTGGGAGAATCATAATCTGACCTGCTTCAGGGACCTCATCAGGATTGTGAGAACCTAAAATAAGCATTAGAGAAATTTGAAGTGCCTCAAATCCCTGAGAAATTCTTGAACATGCAAATATTAGATTATTAAAGTTAAAAGGAATGGTTAGGTCAACATCTGTGTGAGGATGGAAATCAGTAGTTATCTACACAAGAACATTGTTACTCAAATGGAAACTACTAAAAGAAATAATTTCGTCGATAATTTAACCATCATCAAACCAATTACACAATAAATGCTCAAGAACTAAATTAATTTCTTCTTCATCACACACAGCTTCATCACCATGTGTTGACTTGAGATTTGGCTCATCAAATCATCAATTTGAAGAGAATGGCACATTTTTTCCATTAGTTGTTTCATTACATGCATTAAGGGATAAAGGAGGGTGAGAAGAAGAAATTTCGGTAAGAAATTATTCAATGATCATATCAGATTCTAGATCAAAACCCTATATATCCAAATTTATTTAACAAATCAAGAAATTAATGGATGTATTTTCGCACTCATCACCATGTATATTAGTGGAGTTATTGTCATCACGGTGATGGTTTCCTAATCCTTCATTTTGATGAAGGGCTCAAATTTCACTTGAATGAACACCAAGATCACAAGATTCTTGATAGACTAAGGATGTGGAAGCATCGTATGGAAATAGAGGAATTTGAAAAAGAGAAGAAATATAGAATGTTTCTTCATCATTTTTCTCCTTTACTTGTGATATGTGACCACCTTGTGCTTGATTACCATTTGGACTAGCAAATTGAAAATTGATAGTATCCGAAGTAATTGTTGGTGAAATGATTTGATCATGTGAATCAAGGTGCAAAGAGCGATGAGATGTAACTGATAAATGTGGAAAGGTATCCCTTGAAAGGGAAATGATTTAAATCAAATAAAATTCAAGATTAAATATTATGCGCATTAATGTCATCTTGAGAAACCTTCACATTAAGTTCTATGAATGTGCCAAAAAATTGGAAGTTCTTCTGGATAAGATCTTGATCATTAAAAGTAGGTGAAGGTGTAAGAAACAAATCGGGAACTTGATTTTTGGATTTCCCAACTTCAACAATGGCATCAGGGACTATATTGTTTGGTAATGAAAAAGGAGGATGAGAAGGGACAAAAGAGGACAAGGCTCCTCCTCTAGGATTTGAGGTTCCTCGTCACTGGGAAAAGTTAAAAAAATGAACTTTGGGATATGATTCATTTAATTTGTAATCTGGAGATTGCTATCATTATAAGATGACACATTATTAACAGGGAATTTCAATTCAAAATTATTCAAAGATATTTGAACCAAATACTAAAACTTTTCACCCATAAAATCCTAATCCACATCTTCTTTAGAAAATTCATAGTAAAGGCGAATAAATATATCAAAAAAATTGCCCAATGATTCATCAAGTTTCATTCTAAGTTGATTGATCCTTTTATATACGTCTTGATAATCATACCTATAAAAATATTCACAAATCTTCTTAACAAGTTGTTCAATTGAATGAATAGAAGTTGTTGTTAATGTACACTATTGTTTGACATGACCTTCAAGGGTGAGGATGAATAATTTACAAGCAAGATCTTCACAAGTTACTTCATGAAAATCACAAAACTTAAGAAATTTAAGTGTATGTTCAGGTATGCATGTTTCATCCTCACCATAAAACTTTAATTGAAACAAGTTATGAATAAGTTCCATAGGGATTGTAATATTTTATCTATTAGAAAAGCATCTCAGGATTATGATTTGGGAATGAGCCATTCAATATGAAAGATTAAAAATAGACTCAACGAGCTCATCTTTTCATCTCACCCTTTTTCTAGCACCAAATATGTTGATGGTGTTGGATGCCACCAACACTAGGGGGTCTCTTACGTATGGAGTTCCCATTAGATCTCACACCATTTGGGATAGGAGCCCCATTCTGAAAATGGGCCTGACTACCATAATCTTAAAGATTTTTCTTGGCTGCAATATACAACATAAGAGATCATACACATACTTTCAGATAAGCAAGTAAGTTAGCCCTATGAAACATATAATTTCAATGTATACAAGGTTCTTCCACCAACAAAGTAAAATGAGTGAGCCTTTAAGATAAAGGCAATAGTACCATTCTAGTAAAGACACATGAGAGCACAAAAGAATCGTTAGTTGGTCTAAAAAATAGTTCACAAAGTAACAATGATCATGAAACAAAGTAATAACACACATTCAACAAAATGTATACCAAAGACAATGAAATAGTTCATTTTTATTTAGTACATATGAACAAAAATATATATCATAAACATTAAAAGAATAGTCTTACAGCATCAATGATACATGCAAGAAAGTGCGCCAGCTCTAAGGGCTTCAAATATTAAGTGAATGTTCCAAGATATACGATTACAATGATGAATCACTAGCCCCAACAGTGGAACATTAATCCATCACTTTCCCTTCCAAAGAATGATCTTGTCTCCTATGCTAAGCTGGAGAATCCAATGTTAAAATTCATTTTATTAAGTTAAGATGGTTTATTTATAATAAATGAAGTGACCTTTCACCTCCCATGTGATTCTTGACATTCCTCATGAATCTTGAGCTCCCATATGACTTTTGAGCTTCTACATGACCTTTGAGCTCTTACATGACTCTTGGAATTCCTATTAACACTTCACATTCCATGTGTAACCCTTGGGGTTCCACACAATTTTACATTTTCTTATTTTTGGAAATTAAAAAATTATTTTCCACCAATTGTGGAAAAATGCATGGAACAAGATAGACTCTTGTGTTCACATTTGAGAAGTTACAATTTAGCGACTATGACATGAGACTTCATTGTAATATTTCAATGCGAAGTTCTTTCTTTGTTTTTTTTATACAACACTTCATAATAA
Organism: Pinus tabuliformis; assembly: GCA_031772625.1. Classification (NCBI taxonomy): domain Eukaryota; kingdom Viridiplantae; phylum Streptophyta; class Pinopsida; order Pinales; family Pinaceae; genus Pinus; species Pinus tabuliformis. Next base: position 459,731,692 of record CM062804.1, on the reverse strand, counting down.
ATCTGAAATGTACTTCAACTTCACCCTCCAAAGGATATGGATGTAGTGTTAGAACCTGCTAAGTCAACATGAGTTGTCATCTGTCTGTCGTAGTCCAAGGTTCCTTTACTCCTGCATGATAACAACTTTGTGTCTTATCTCCAAAAGTGTCCTTTTGAAACCCCTTCTTGATCACTTCATTGAAAATTCTTTTCCATTTTAGGATGATAGCACTTGAAAACTCATGACAAGACAATATCAGTCCCAAAATCACCTATTGTATCTTATGCACATGTAATATGCTAACTGTGATGGGATAGTATGCAATTACTAAGAGAGAGGCTTTAGGTATTGCATAGGTTTTCATTTCAAGGGCCCAGGGGTGGGCCTATTTTCCATTGGGATTTTACAATGTCCAATGAAGGGAAGGCTCATGAAGGTTTTGCATAGAGGGAAAGTTGAGGAGACAAGGTGACAAGATTTCTCACTGAGGGCGTGCAATGTGGAATGATAGAGAAGGAGTTTCTTGTTCTTGAGAAGGATTCCGATGCAAGGGGATAAAACATGCCTTACTATCCACTAGGAGTGCACAATGCAAAACACAATTCAGGGATGATCAAGGCTTTACGTAGTGGGAAAGTGTAAGAATAAGGGGTTGAGCAACTATGATCTAGAGATGCACAATGCATAATGAGAAGAGAGTTGTCCTCAAAATGGGCACAAAGGGAAAGTGTAATAAACAAGAGGATCATAACTAAGGCTTGGGAGTTCACAATGCACTCATCACTTGGATGAAGGTCAAAGGTGTTCATAACTTGTGCATGATGTGAGGACAATCAATAACTCCAAAATTGACTAAGTGTTAGATTGATAAAACAAGAGAGAGAAAGTAAGAGCATTCAAATAGGTATTGGAGATGATCACACACCCATACACAATAAAGAACATGACAAGAATATACATAATACCCGAATCCAAAATGTTGATCCGAATTGGGTCATTATATTATTTTTCATTCATCTCAATTCATTCATAGTGGAAAAAGTGGAGGAATTAGCTCATTGGAGTGTTTTTACCGGCGAGACCTAGTCTGGAAAAATGGGGTTCGAAACCTTCCAGGAGTGTTTTGAGGCATCAACCCAAATTTTTCAAGGATAAAAATTTTCTTCTTTAGCATCAAACCTTTTCATTATATTCTACACTCAGATATATTTCCAACGACGCAAGAAGCACATCAATTAGAGTATGCATGCAAAATTTATGCCACTCGTAAATTGACCTTCCTATTTTCACCACCATGGTTCAAGAAGATGTCGTGTCAGCCCCAATTACTCATGTAAAAGGGTCTAGCCATATGTTTTTGATGTAAAAGAATATAGCAGCCTATTTTGATGTGTTATTACCAGGCACTAGCAAGAAGAGGCATTCCATTCTTTCGAGAGTATTTTGTTCCATAAATGAGCAATGATAGCCAAGAGAGATAGGAGGTAGAGAACACATAGAGGATTTGTGCATTGTACCAGCCCACGGACCACAATCATTACTTCTTTGTACATGCAACCTTATTTTCCGAACAAAGGAAGAGAAAGAAACGACCTCACCTTCCAACTAGGATATCTCCCGAAAGGATTTCCCAAGAGCATATCTTATGTCTTATGTGTGTGTGAGCTTATTTTTTTGTTATCTACTTTTCTACATTATTTCCATTCCCATGAATGCACAAATTACAGTTTAATTTATAGATATAGAGGTTTAATAAAACTGTAATAGTGTAGAAATACATAATTTTTAATATAATATTATCAAATATGTTGTGACGAATTATCTAGCGGAATATCCACACTAGTTTATGGATCACATGTATTCATTCAAGTGACAATAAAATGACACTTAAATCAAAGTGCGACAATTAGGATCCAAGTCTTTACGACACAAGTTTCGACTACAATCAAGAGATGCGCTTTTCCATGGGAGTATGTCCAATGCACATTCTTTTGATAGAGTGGATTGATTAGTGTAAGAAAGTGTGATGGAGATACCTATGGAAGATGTGCCAATGTGTTTTTAGAAATATATGAAAAAGAAAACAAAAGTGATAAATGCAAGATAAAAATTGACACATGAAATAATGAAGGCAATAAAAAGTGACACTTGCAAAAGAAAGAGCAAGAAAAAATGACACATGCGAAAGGAAAAACAAGAAAAAGTGACAGTTGAGAAACTCGCCCAGAAGATGGTGCATTTGGAACCAAGAGTGAGGCATGCTCCTTGTGCTATAAAAGTGTGCAGAGTAAAAGATAATTGTGAAATGATCTCTGGACTGGATTCTTTATATAGGGAGAATATGCATGCAGTTAGGGTCAAGATTTGTGAGTGAACTCAATGGATGTTGGGAAAATAGGAGTCAAGAGTGAGTTGAATACCACTAAGAAGTGTGACATTACTGACCTGAAGAAGTGTGCTCTCACTGTCAACAAGAAGTGCACATTGAATGTCAGTTAGGAGTGTGTGGTGATTGTCTATAGATGATGCATTTACACTGTCACTTGGGACTGCACAATCACGGTCACTGGTAACTGTGCAATCACTGCTTGCAAGGACTAGGAAATGACTTCCATTTAGGAGTGTGAAAACACTATTGACAAAGAGTGTGCAACACTGTCACTGTGAAGTGCACTTAGAATATCTTGTAAATTATGCATGTGAAGAGAATGACACTTAGAATTGTGAATTATTGGAAGACGACACTTCAAATTTCTAGAAGAAGACTTGAACACTTATAAAAATAAGACCAAGGATGAATTTAATGGCACAAAATTACATTTCACATAATGATTAAGTGGCTCCAAAATTTGAATGAGGGAAAATTTTTGGAGGGGGTTGTAGCAGCTACAACATGTTGTAACCATTGGCTATCACAAATATCTATAAAATTCAACTTCTTGACATGGGATTATTAAGGCTTAGGATCAATAATGCCTTTCCTAAGATAATCAATATGTGTTCATTTCATGTCTCATCTTATTGGATAGGAACCATACTAATGGCCGATTTTGAGGCCATGAGATAGAAATAAAATTCTTGATTGAAATTAAGAGGATTCAACAATGGGGTATACAATAAGCTTGTTTCAATGTGTCAAAATATCTTTGAGCTTGGTCATCACATATGAAATGTACACCCTTCTTCAATAGATGCATAAAATATTTCGTGATCTTGGCATAGTTGTAAATAAATCTATGCAATAAGTTAGACTTCACTTACAATGCTTGAAGCTAGCAAACAAGATGTAGAGGAAGCGAATTATTAAATACTCGACCTTTGAAGGATCAAATTTGAACCCCCACTTAGACACGATGAAGCCTTGTAACCTCCCAGACACCCCAAAAAAGACACACTTGTGTGGGTTCAAATGCATCTTATACTATCAACATCATAGAAAGACCTCACTAATATGGGTTTGGAAATACTCATGTTGGAGAGGTAAAGTAGTAAGGTCACCCAAATAAACCTCAATGATGTCTTTGATGTTGTGAAAAGTGTAGGACATGGCCCATAGGAAAGTGGGACCAACATTTCTAAGACCAAAATGTAACTTATGATAAGCAAATGTTCCCCATCGACAGATAGAAGTAGTCTTGTGTTGATCTTCCAATATGATTTTTATATAATTATAGCGAGAAGAAACCATCCATAAAAGAGAAGTGTAAATTTCCATTTCTCGAGGAGTACAATCCACACCAATCATGATATCTTCCACGACATGTAGTTTCATAGAAAGTTTGATGGAGATATTTTTTTATATGTCCATCGAGTTACCCTCTGAGAATACGTCATGCAACATGATGGGTGACTGGGAGCACTCAACATGGCTATAGGAAGCCATGATTTTAGGCGACTCATCCAACTTATCCACTTTAGTAAGGAAAAATGAATGATGATGCAATTATCTCCAAGGATGATTACAAATCGACATGATATCCATAATTTCTTCATTATTAGGAATATTATTGTTGAGGAAGTCATGATAAAGTGGATGGTTAAGAGCCAATATGGGACATAGATAGTCATTGAGTTCCTCACCACACGCTTCACCTAACTCACAAGTATCAGAGGTTAACTAGATTGTTTGGTAATATATATAAGTTTGAATTAGAGTCGTTATATCACTATGAAGATCTTCCTCTGAAGAAGAAGGCACCACCCAAGGGTTAAGTGACCAATAGGATCCTATGGTGATGTAAGAGATCACATGAATGGGATAAAAAAAGAAGAAGCAAAAGGAACATTAGATGGGGGTATAGGAAACACATTAATGAGTGAAAAGATTTTCAAACAATCCAACACCGACACTCTCAAAAGGTAGAGGGTTATCTCCATTAAATGAAAAAGTAGTGCATATATCAGTAAACTTCATCATCAACATACAATAATCAAGTTGATCAATAGTGAGGATATTGCCTTTATGGGGAATGTGAAGAACAAAAAATATTGATGACACGATAGAAGTCATGTCATAGAACCAAGTATGGCCAAGGAGTATATTATAGACTAGTGGTTTGTCAACAACTTCTACGTCCACAATAATGGTTTTTCCTACTAGATCGATCGAAAATACTGGAAAAATGCCTTGAGGTAGAAATTTATGACCATCGAAGGTTTGATGCATCATATTTGACTTAACAAGTGATAAAAAACCAAAACAATTCTAGCATGATGAGGCCATAGAGTAGGTGGAAGATCTTGTGTCCACAAGAGTGCAACACACGTCTTGACTATAGATGCGTACTGAGATCTAAAACGTCGTCTAATGGGATAATAAAAAGAGACTAACATGAATGTAAAATGCTATCAAATTTTAATTATATGGAGAAACCCATATGATATTATTAAAAAAGGATATGCATTACACATGACAACTTTGCAGAACCTCCAAGGTAGACATGGCATAGGGTTCTTCGAATAAATTCTTAAAAATATTGTAGTGTTGGGAAACTGTCACACTTGGTTGTGTGTCTAGTTTTAGAGGACATCCTTAGCTGGGTGAAACATTGGTTCCAAAGGCTTATCTTGCATGAGAGGTCCATTATGCATAGCGGGGATGACAAGTCCTTTAGAGGCAGGCCTTTAATCTGGATTCTCAGAAGACTTGGCTCTCATAGACAAGATGACTTTCTCGTTACACAAGAATAAGTGTTGATCTTATGAGAAAATTATGTCCACCCATGCCCCCAAGTAGAGATGGAGGATGTTGTGCAACCTTTTTTTTGTGGTTGGGAGGGGAACATATATGTCAAATATATTGGCTATTGAGTATAGCCAGTTGCAAAAGCATGTGATGAATCTCATCCATCCTTAGGCACTCATAAGTTAAATGATCCCCTAAAAAATATTGCAAAGGAATTTGACCTTTCGATGACACTCATTTATGCCTCCACCCTTATTGGGATGGGCTTATCATGCCGCTTAAAGAGGTTTAGAAGTGTTTTTTTGCCTGTTTTTCTTTATTCATCTTGCCAAGTTACTAAATATTCTTCAATTGCATGGACTGAACCATGTTAATATCAATGGTTCTCTCAGGAGACGTGGAATGTTGAGAGTTAGGTGCAGTTGCAGGGGCTTCTGAAGTAACGATATTTCCCCAATTTAGCAACTAATTATCTCATAACATCAAAATAAATAAAACCAATTACACCATTAGAATGTTATCCTAGTTTAGTTCAACACAAGTCAATCAAAGGATGAGGAGCACTAAGAATAATGTCATATAAAATGCATGATGAAGAGTAGATCAAATAAATATGTTGGGAATGTAAAATGGATTACTTCGCAGTAGCCACCCAAACCATAGTGACATCCTTGTAAATAGGTGGTAAGAAAGACTAGGTAACCCAATATCTAAGCATCTGGTCAAGAGTATCGGTCCTAATCAATCAATTTTTATCCATCGACTCATGGATATGATAAAATATATGGGTAGAGATGTATTTCTTGAAAGTAGATATAAATTGGTCTGAAGTATATTATTTGGTGGGATACTTGATTAGGGTTCTTTAGAAGAGTCACAACCTCATAGAATTAGCCACCAAGGAATTTGAATAACACCATAGATAACAAGTGATGATATATGTGTTTAGGTTCTCTTCAAGATTCCCTTCGATCTTGGTGATATCATATGGTAATTTTGCAAGCATTGGAGACCACATAGGATCATGGAATATGGGGTCGTTGGTTAACTTATCCAAAATGGGAAAGTAAAGATATATTAGAAAAGGAATTTGGTTTTCAATTGAATAGGTCTTAAGGTAAAGGAGAACCCCCAAATAGACCTTTCCACCCCCTTATAACATCATTTACAAAAGATGAAGGTTGACCAAAGGGGTGACTATACCCAGCATACTAAGGAATTGGACCAGTTGTCATGATGAAAAGATTATTGTTTCCACAACGATTACCCCCAAAGACAAACGAATTCCCAAATGCATGGTTGAAAATGGGATTATACCTGACACTAGAAGGAAGACCTATCGATGCAAAAGAAACATCGTGAAAACTCGTGGTTATAGTGGCACTAGTGGTTATACTTTCTCCAACTAAATTAGTCCCTCTAAGGGATTGAAAACCTCTAAGTAATGGCATTAATTTGAATAAATAGCTACCAAATATATTAAGGCTTCCTCTAGAAATAATATTTCCTCGATATTGGCTAGGGACAAACATAAATCCCCCAAGCAAGTTACTCAAAGGTAATTGAACCATACTATACATCATGACTGCAGGGATAGATGAACTAGGTGGAAACTAGCTAACTCCCATTGGTTGGCTTGGGCTTGCCCCCATTGAAAACATAAATCTTAAAGGAGGTAGGGATACATACAAACTTGGAAAACTTGTCACAGTTGCAATAGAAACTGGTGGGATTCCCTAAACAAGGGATATAGGTGTTGTCGGAATTGAAGGCGTGGGCCCTATCACATTAATTGGTGGTAAAAAAGGCATTACTAAAGACATTTCGGCATGGATGGTGATGAGTGGTTCATTTCCCCCATGGTAGAACCACCACTCTCACTATAAATTTGATGAGAGAACAAGGAAAAAGGCTTTGTAGAATAGCGACTCAACTATATAAGCATGAGGTTGAGAGGGTTATCTAAATGTGGATTGAAGTGTGGTGGTGGAAATTCATCTACAAATTCAAGAGTGTCCTAGTATTCCCCCCATAACTAGGGTTATCCCTCCCAACTCAGATTTGTCTAATCCCTTCGATATTGGAGTTATCATATGTCTCTATGGTGGTGGTGGACCCTCCCCTTTAAAATAAAGGTTTAAAAATATTCTATAATGATAGATATTTTGGTTAGCCATGGTGAATATATTTTTATTTAATTAATTAATTTTAGACACTACCATGGCTAGCTAAACTTGGAAAAAACAAATGTGCCATAAAATCCCTAAGAGATCCAACAGCAAAATTGACTACAAATGAACCTCCTAAAAGTTAAGACACTTGAAGTGATGAAATCCCCAAGGACCATGGACTGATTAAATACTAGAGAAGAAGTTGCCCCAACTTCTCCATAGCAGCCTTGACCAATGCAAATGTCCTCATTGGGATTGAGAATCACCCTCTAGGAGCACTGATATGGTAATTGACATCTTCCTCAGGTACTACAGGGACTTCCCATCCATAATCACCTATGTAAGAGCCCTAGAAGATATGCCACTATGGTCATCACCTCATAACAAAAAAACTGATGGAAAACATGTGATCAAAACCATATGCATAGTCAGGGTAACTAAGCCTAAAATATCTCAAGATATTTTTCAAAGTGATCTCAAGTAAATCCATTTCTAACATGCACAATTCAATGAACACTAGTATTCTGAGAGTGGGAATGTCACTCCATAGGTTCCCAATGTGAAGAAATGCTTAAATCTTTTGTGAGAGAATCTTTTCGACAAGTATCTGATGTGAAAATTGATTTACACTCATAAGGGAACCTAGTTTTAGTTTTGTAGCCTTAAATAGTGTATTATGCTAATACTACTTCAATTATCTACAACCCTAGGCTAATATTGGTTTGTTATAACTAAAACATCTAATTGTTTTTATTTAAATTTTATTTTAGGTTGTTTATTAGTCAGGGATATGAAATGTAACTGATATGGTGTGTAAATAGACTAAATACCAATGCAGGATGTGACTAAATGAAAAATGCAGTTTTGTTTCCAATTTTATGCAAACTAGCTAAGGAAGGGTAAAGAATTTCTTTCTATTTCCAACTGGAAAGAAAAACACTCACAATGATGTTTTTGATATTCCACAAATTTAGCTAACTAACTAATCCACCATACAACTTACAAAAGAAAATAAACACTCTTAAAAATGCTAAATCAAGAGCACCGACAAGCACTCAAAATATTTAAATTAAGGCTTTTCTAATGAAAATCATGAAATATGGCTTACTACACTTGGACAAGTAATAAGCTCACACTCAAATGAAATTTTCATTTTCATTTCAATGTTGGAAGCCAATAAACACAAACCTACAATTACCTACATGGGAAACAATCCAAACCATTGAAAGAGGAAACAAGATATAAGAGGTCACAGTTACAAATGAAGCAATTAAGTAGGTCACAAATACTCACCAGACAACTTAGATCAAGTTCATAATGTCACAAAAGAAAAAGAAAATAGATCACTGCTAGAACCAATCAATATAAACATACAACCATGAAATCATAGAGCATGGTTATAACAAAAATAAGAGATCACCAAAATTAAAGGGAAGCCAAAATAGATCTAAAGTAGATTTGATGAGGAGTCATCACTCGAAGGAAGCACACATATTAAGTACCAATCGTTATACAAACTAGCCCTAGGGAGTGACCAACAACCGTAATCACTCTATAAGTCACTAATAGGGATTGAATTCCCCCTAAGGATGAGATTTTAAAGAAGAAAAACCGTGTATCTAAAGAAACCAAATAAAATTAATCTTGTAACAAGCCTATATAAAGTTGAAATCAAAATATACGAGTCAAAAATAGATATAAAGCATAGATCGATACCATGGAAGGGAAATTCAAACACTAGGTAAAGAATCCCTAATGGAACCACCAATTTTATTAGCTTTAAATTCATTTAGAAGCTAAGGAGTTGTTGCTCAATCGATATCACCTCAAGATCAACCAGATAATGTGTGAAAGATCCAAGTAATATCCATAAATCTAATCCAATAACAATTATTCATATCATAAAATATGGTGATTGGTGTAGTTTGTAGACAATAGATTTTTTGGAAACCTTGATTCAATCTGAAGATCTCACTCCAAGCTCGCTGATCTAATATCCTACATGCATACACCACCAAACAAGATGATATTTTCCTTTGCGGAAGGCAAGTTATTATGCACCAAAATCCATAATAATAGCCATATGATATTCATACATATAAGAACATGAAATATGGAAGGGAATTTGAAATTTCCATTCATTAGCAATAATAGTAAAAAGAAACATTATACCTTGATTCACCAATAGACTCCCCTATGATCCCTGGCATTCCTCTTCCATAAACTTATAGGAATATTGGGCTCATATCACATGCAAGAGAAGAAAGTTCTGGAAGAAATTCAATAGCGTTGCTGAGTAGTTCTCTCTATGAATTCTTTCTCCTTTATAGGGTATCATTATATAGGCTTTTCTCAGACTCGAGAGGATGTATCTTGACACCTAGAGCCATGAGAATTTCAGGAGCTTCTCAAATAATTTACCCTTATCCAACTAGGGATAAGATGGGTCGAGCTAATTTTCTTGGGAATGAACTACTCTAGAAGTTTTACCTACATCACTCCAATTCTAAGGACATGTTATATACTCAAGTGCTAGGATATTCTACTAAAATGGATTGATATGTGATAAGATTGCAAGCCTGTGGGAGCAATGGGCTAGTAAAGGAGCACAAACAAGGGCAAAGAAGGATGCATTCATAATAGCAACTTGGGAAGGTCAGGATTATGTTTTTCTACTTGACAAAGGTGGAAAAAATGGTTATAACAAATAGGGTTTGACATGACATCCTCTCGCGCCATGGTGGTCAACATAGTAGGTCAACCTGCAAGAGGCGTACCTTTTTCATACAAACACTTATTGATAATATTCCTACATCATTCACAAATGATTTGAATGTATAACAACATCATAGGTTCTCCCAAAAGAATACCTTGTTAATTGCAAAAAAGAAAACCATTGAATTCCTCAAAATGGTCTTTTCTTTTCTTATCTTTAAATACATTTGCAGATGTTTAGTGTAACTTCTAGTTAAAGTGAGGTTTTTTCATAATCTCATATAAAGAGATCCAAACTATGATCTACCATCCTCATTAGTTCCTTCAACATTTTTGTTTCAATATCATTTAAAAGGAAGGGTGACCTATAAATAGAACAATTCCTTTGATCATGGTCAACACATTTATGTTTGAAGAAATAGCGTATTCCATACAAGATGAACACTTTTAGTAACCACTCACACAACCAAGTCACAACCAGGTCATATATCATAACACTATTATTTTTACATGGTTAAATCCCTCTTAGAGGAAATCAATGCATGACCCTTATTACACCCTTATTTGTCCCCTCCTTGATCAAATGAGAGATCTACCCTGCTTAGGAGGTTGAGATACTGAACCTTAGCTCTTGGAAGATAGTAATGTAATGCTCATTTCCCTCCCATAAAGAGTGATGATTATTACATATAGACTTGAAAGGAGCAATGACCTTGCAAAATATTCTAGATTTTCTTGTTTTTATTCGACTTTAAACTCAATAGAATATGGGTGTATACATTCATTCTTTCATATTCTTAACAAATCTATATGATTATGCCATTCCTAAGGGATAAAAAGGAGAAATATCTATGTAATGAAATGCTACAAAATTTTCTCATAGAGACTCCATAGATTCAATACATAGCCTATTATTGATTACCGCCCAACGAGGATCTTGGACCAATGAACTTGTTGACACCTAATCATAGGGATTGGGTGAACAACTGTAATTAGTAGAAATAAATAATAGAGAAAATGAAGAGTCATCAGAAGATGAACTAAACATTCACTCCCTATTGTATATAATAATGAACAACCTGAATGAATAATATGATTACACTTGAGGAGTTACCTCCTGGTCTGACATGGTATCATAGCCAGCGCCATTTTTGGCTTCCCTCTCTGCTTTGTAACTCCTCTCTCACAACTGTTGCCCCTCTCTGGCAACTGTTGTAGATGTTCAGCTGGTTATGTGAGGCAACTTCTTCACAAGCACAGTTGAGGTATCACTCTCTTGGTTTCATAGTGTTAAACACGGGTGCAATGAATGAAATTCTCTTATGACTGTGTATCCACATTCTGGACCCTAATCGGGTATTTTTCTCTGTTCATACATTTTATTTATAAATCACAGTCAATTAGTGTTAAGCATTAATACTGAGTTTAAGCGCTAAACCTTTTCTTAAGTGTCTTTATTAAAATATGAATTAAGCACGTGGGTAGTATTTGGCAAGTGGTAAGTGATATCTCGTGCACCCTAAAGCCTGGAAATGGTATTCCTAAATTTCACATGATTAACCCGAGGGTTGACATGTAGCATGGGAAAACCACTTTTCTCACGTTCTCTCAACTTGTTGTGCATCGTGCAAGATTTCACGTGAGATTACATGACAGCCGTTGGATCAAGCGGGATTGATCGACGGTGGAGATTGGCCAAGTTAGTTGGCGATTGGGTGACACAATAGCCATTTGATTAGACAGGTTAGATCTGACGGTGATCGCATCGGAAGATGCATGTGAGTTAATTTAAATTTCGGATGCAATGTGGTTATTAAAAAGAGTTTAAGGTTCATAGTGATCAGACTGTCCATTGAATGGGTGATCGGACGCATATCGCTTCCGAAAGTGCACGCAGGTTAATGTTAGAAATGGACTCAATAAGGTTATGAACTAGGGTTTTTATTCCTTTTGGTTCTGTTATGAGATTGCGTGATAGCCATTCGATTACATGGGTCACATCGACGTTGGAGATCGTCCGGGTTAGTTGGTAAATGGATGACGCGATATCCATTGGATCTGGAGAAGTGAGATCAACGGCGTGGATTGAAGCACTTGATAAAATGAGAAGTCAATGAGGGGCCGACAGTGATTGGTCAGATAAGCGAGACCCTCAGGGAGACAATCCACCTCATTTCTTTCAACCTCCTGTGTCATTTCTAAAATGCACTCATTGATATCTATTGTGGGAGTGGTTCTCACCAGGAAGGAGAACTATCCTAAATGGTCACGAAAAATCAAACACACTCTCATTTATAATGAGCTATGGAAAGGAGTGTGTGTTGGAGACGAAGACAAAGAGCCAGAAAAACCTACCTCAGACAAGGAATTCGCCATTTGGGAAAATAAGAATAGCAAGGCCTATGCATTGATTGTAGCATCAATAAATGAAGAGGTGAGTCGCCATATTTCGCCATTTTCAAATGCTTTCGAAGCCTTACAAAAACTTAAGGAACTCTATGACTCACACTCCACAGTTGAAGTTGTTCAACTCATGATTAAATTGTTCACCCTTGAATTACAAAATGATGATCCTCTTGCTCTTGCATCAGAAGCAAAATCTATTATGCATGATATCAAAGTCACTAATGTTGAATTGGACATTCCTCTAATAGCTGTTATCAAGGAAATTTATCCCACTTACTCAAATTATCTAGAGTCATTGCATGCAAATGGAAACCTCAAAGATATTACCATTGACTCCCTTGCGAAAAAAATTGTTGAAAGAGAGAAAGCTCTTGGGAAGAAGACAACTCCTCAGTCTTCTAAAGAGGCTATGTGCCTTGCACATAGAGAAAATAATCTTGCTCACGATTCTTCTGGAGAGAAAGAGGTGGTCAAATGATCCAATTTTTGATTCTCAAAATTTCATCGAGATTACCAAATGTCCAAGATGGTTATTCTAAAATAAGTAATTATTGACAATGTAATAAAACAGGTGTTTCGACCAAGATGGTCGTCGACTTAAGTTTAAATGTTCGATATCAGTTTGACATCAGTATCAACATCAGTTCGACATCAGTTAGACATCAATATCAACATCAGTTCGACATCAGTATCGACATTAGTATCGACATCAGTTTGACATCAGTATCGACATCAACATTGCATCAGAACAAGACGTCATCATTTCAACCTGCGACATAAAAACACAAGAAGTTATGATTGTAATGACTTAAAGGTGTTAAGAATGTCAAATGTCTAAAGTCCACTTTGTAAACCTTAAAGGATAAGAAATCCTAGGGTAAAAAGGACTAAAAACCTAGATTTAAGGTCCTAGGTCTAAATCAAAATCCTAAGAACTAGTCCTAGGTGTCAAATGCAAATCTACTTAGGCTAAGGTGAGAAACCATGTAAGGGGGTATAAATTCAAACCCTATGCTATAATCCTAATACATTAAGACAATGTATTAATGCATCAACTGAGGTGCTAAACCCTCTCGGCCTATTGTTTTGAAATCATTGTAAAACATTACAATTAAAACATTACACAGTCCAAACCACAGGCAGACTTGACCACATCGGAACTGTGGCAATGTGAACCGGTTACAAAGTCGTCGGGTAGTGAGTTAAGGTTACAGTTAGCACAAACCGTATCGGAACTGCCACGAAGGACTGTGACATGTCAATGCAATGAGGAGGTTAATGAAGCTGCGGAGCTTTGTAAACCATATTGGAGAAGACCACGGGATAACAATTGATATGTGATTAGCATAAACCTGTAGCACTAGGTGTTAGCTAGAACCGCTAAAGCATTGTCAACGGAGACCATAACCCCGAGGTAACTGCGTAATGAGAACAGAGAAACGAAGCTACAGGACTTTGAAACTTAACTATTTCTAGCAGTTCACCATAACCACCGGGTGTCAGCCTGCTCACATGGCACCGCCAGTCAACATAGCCGGAACCGGGGATAAGCCGTAATCGCCGAAAGTCAATAGGTGTTCACATGCGCTATCCTCCTCCACTCAGTTATCTGATAGCTAGCAGTTAGCACTTATCCTATAGTGCTAAAGTGGGTTTTTGTATGATTTTAGGAGGATTTTTATGCCAAAATTCTTGTAACTAAACCCGAAGTGTCAAATAATGAGAAGACCGAGAGAAATGATATCCCAAAGATCAGTCAAAACATACCAATCCATTTTTAAAGACCTCAAATGTACTTGGAAGCTTTAAAAAGGCATGTTGATCATTGAAGGAAAGGAGAGTGACTTGAGAGGAAAGGAGATAGTTTTCTCTACTTCAAGATGAAGTGAACACTCTTAATAGTATCCAAGACATAATTGGTGGAGAGTTTCGATTTTGCAGGTTATTGAAGGAGCAAAGGACATCTTTACTTGCATATTTTCAGTGTCGAAGTACATTGATGATTGACGAGATCCACTTCGACTTTTCAAACTCTGTTCAGCCACCATACAGTCAAAGGTCCATAAAGCTTTAGTTCTTCAGTAATAGTGTGCAATTCATCCTCATCCTTTCTCAGTTGTTGAAGGATAAGAATCTGTATTCAAGTAGCCTTTTCAGGAGATGATCCATATCTGCAACATCAGTAGTGAAACTGATGATTCATTGTAAGCAATATTTCTCTTGGCTTAAGGAATACAGCGATGCACATTTCTGAGGCAGACCTGGAGACGTAGTCCAGGAGGGACGAACTCCGTAATAAACTTTTGGTATTATGTTATTATTATGTGATTGATGTGGAATTAGTTAAACATTCATAGATTTATACTTAAAATCATTTCATGTTTAAATATTTAAATCACATAATTGTATAATTGTTTCAGTAATGCTTGCATTCCATTTTGTACAAGAACTAGAAAAGATCTTGGTAATTTTCGCATTCAGATCAAGTGGTATCAGGGTAGTTTAGCTCTTTTTCAGGTACAATGGGCAGAAACTCCCGACAGCAACTAAGGCTAAAGGAACTGGAGGAGTTCAATCAACAGTATAGGCAGCAAAATGCTGCATTACGGAGGATGGTGCAAGCGCTAGAGAGAAACAAGAAAAGCTTGCAATCAGAACTGGAAGAATTGAGGAGGAATCAAAGAGGAAGTAGTCCTCTCATGAAAGATGTGGCTTCAAATAGCAAAAAGCCATACTTTCTCTTCAACAAGAAGATAAAAGTATTTCTTCTCTTTCATCCTCACCAAAGTCAGCAATGGAAGGCATTGGCTCTTTTTCCAAATCATTGGTTGAGGAGAAGTTTGATTCACTATAATCATTGGAAAGTGAGTCTGTTGAAGTTTCTAGTCAAAAACCAATTGTGGATCCTGAAAGCAAAGGCTTATCCATGATGAAAGCCATGGGATACCAAGAAGGTGAAGGCTTGGGAAGAAATGGACAAGGGAGGCTTCTACCTATCACGGTACAAGAAATACCTAAGAATCTAGGTCTAGGATGTGATTTGATGAAATGTGACTATTGCGGGAAGCTTGGTCACATCGCTAACCAATGTTGGTCAATGCATCCTGAACTACTACCAAGGAAGCTACAGCATAAAGAAGGTAAGAAACCGCAATCCTCTAGCAATAATGATTCTGATAGTGACTTCTTTTATCAGAATAGGGTAATAGAAACAGTTAAGAGAATATATCCATGTACATTTTGTAGTAGTTCTTGGCACTGTGTAGAGCAATGTTGGAAACATAAGGTCTACAGCAAGAAAATTGGAGCTACAAAAAGTCAGCCATCAGAAGATGACAAGACACTTCAGGTAAAGAAGCAGTCAGGAAAATTTCGCTTCAATCTACAAAAGAAGCACCCAACTCTGAAAACTCAACAAGTACAAAGGAGAAAGTTTGTCAAAAATGCAAATTGTCAGGGCATGTCAAAGGCAATTGTCCAATCCTTCCAAGTGAAACAGCATCAACACCAGCAGCCCAGGATGTATCCAAGTCACCTGCTAGAGAACAATCAAATTCCAAATGGAATTGGGTAGATTTTAAGCCATATGCTATATGAGTTTGTAAGAATTGTCTAGATCTAGAAAAGATGTAACTAGGTTCTAGAATTAAATTTTTCTTCAAAAAGCATTGTAATAAAACTTTTTGAGAACCAAAAGTTCTTTTTGTTCGGAGGTGTGATCCAATTTTGGATTCTCAAAATTTCATCGAGATTACCAAATGTCCAAGATGGTCATTTTGAAATAAGTAATTATCGACAATGTAATAAAATAGGTGTTTCGACCAAGATGGTTGTCGACTTAAGTTTAAATGTTTGATATCAGTTCGACATCAATATTGACATGAGTTTGACATCAATTTGACATCAGTATTGACATCAGTATCGACATTAGTTCGACATCAGTATTGACATTAGTATCGACATCAGCATCGCGTCAGAGCAAGACGTCATCATATCAACCTGTGACATAAAAACACAAGAAGTTATGATTGTAATGACTTAAAGGTGTTAAGAATGTCAAATGTCTAAAGTCCACTTTGTAAACCTTAAAGGATAAGAAATCCTAAGGTAAAAAGGACTAAAAACCTAGATTTAAGGTCCTAGGTCTAAATCAAAATCCTAAGAACTAGCCCTAGGTGTCAAATGCAAATCTACCTAGGCTAAGGTGAGAAACCATGTAATGGGGTATAAAGTCAGACCCTATGCTATAAACCTAATACATTAAGACAATGTATTGATGCATCAATTGAGGTGCTAAACCCTATTGGCCTATTATTTTGAAATCATTGTAAAACATTAGACAGTCCAAACCGCAGGCAGACTTGACTGCGTCGGAACTGTGGCAATGTGAACCAGTTACAAAGCCATCAGGGTAGCAGGTTAAGGTTACGGTTAGGATAAACTATATCAGAACCGCCGCGAAGGACTATGACATGTGAACGCAATGAGGAGGTTAACGAAGCCGCGGAGTTTTGTAAACCGTATTGGAGAAGACCACGGGATAGCAGTTGATATGTGATCAGCATAAACCGTAGTGCCAGGTGTTAGCCAGAACCGCGAGAATGCCGTCAACAGAGACCATAACCCCAGGGTAACTATGTAATGAGAACAGAGAAACGAAGTCACGGGGCTTTGAAACTTAACTATTGCCAGCAGTTCACCATAACCACCGGGAGTTAGCCTACTCACATGGCACCGCCAGTCAACGTAGCTGGGACCACCGCTGGGGATAAGCCGTAACTGCCGAAAGTCAACAGGTAGGTGTTCACATGCGCTATCCTCCTCCACTCAGTTATCTAATAGCTAGCAGTTAGCGCTTATCCTATAGTGCTAAAGTGGGTTTTTGTATGATTTTAGGAGGATTTTTATGCCAAAAATCTTGTAACTAAACCCTAAGTGTCAAATAATGAGAAGACCGAGAGAAATGATATCCCAAAGATCAATCAAAACATACCAATCCATTTTTAAAGACCTCGAATGTACTTGGAAGCTTTAAAAAGGCATGTTGATCATTGAAGGAAAGGAGAGTGACTTGAGAGGAAAGGAGATAGTTTTCTCTACTTCAAGATGAAGTGAACACTCTTAATAATATCCCAGATATAATTGGTGGAGAGTTTTGATTTTGCAGGTTATTGAAGGAGCAAAGGACATCCTTACTTGCATAGTTTCAATGTCGAAGTACGTTGATGATTGACGAGATCCACTTCGACTTTTCAAACTCTGTTCAGCCACCATACAGTCAAAGGTCCATAAAGCTTCAGTTCTTCAGTAATAGTGTGCAATTCATCCTCATCCTTTCTCAGTTGTTGAAGGATAAGAATCTGTATTCAAGTAGCCTTTTTAGGAGATGATCCATATCCGCAACATAATTAGTGAAACTGTTGATTCATTGTAAGAAATATTTCTCTTGGCTTAACGAATACAGTGGATGCACATTTCTGAGGCGAACCCGGAGACATAGTCCAGGAGGGACGAACTCCGTAACAAACTTTTGGTATTATGTTATTATTATGTGATTGATGTGGAATTAGTTAAATATAAACATTCATAGATTTATACTTAAAATCATTTCATGTCTAAACAGTTAAATCACATAATTGAATAACTGTTTCAGTAATGCTTGCATTCCATTTTGTACAAGAACTCGAAAATATCTTGGTAATTTCTGCATTTAGATCATCAGAGAGGAAGAGGAAGAAATTTCAGAGGTAGGGGGGCAGACATTCTCAAGGAGAAAAGTCAGATTTTCACTGCAGAAGCTGCAAAAGAGATGGATCACATGATGCATCCACATGCAAGTTGCCTTGGGACAGAATTGAGCATGAAAGAAACCAACCCAAAGGTAAAACTAATGACAAAGAGGAAGGTAAAGCACCTGAATCTGCTCACTATGTTGTGGCACACTGTAATATTGGAGTAAATGAAGACTTATTTAATGCTTCACTTGCTTCTTGGAAAAATGATTAGTTGCTTGATTCAGGAGCAACTTGCCACATGAATTTTATAAGAGATTTTTTTGAATAATTTTTTGACAATGTTGATGGAGCAATATACTTTGCAAACAAACCAAAACTCAAGCCATCAGGGCTTGGTACAATCAGGGTTAAATTACCTGTTCATCTAGACTTTCTTCTGCATCAGGTTTTATATCTCCCACAGTTGAGGAGAAACTTGTTGTCCTTGGTCCACATCTGCCAGCAAGGACACTCCATTCATATGTTTGATGGAAATCTTGAGGTGAGAAAAGCATTAGACCACTCACTTGTCATGACAGTGGTAGAAGAAGAAAGGCTTCTCAAGTTGTAGGGCACCTTTGCTCGTGCACAAAATTTCTCATACACTTCTCATTATGAAGAAGGTAAATTTCCATCAATTTTATTATGGCATGCTAGATTTGGACACTTGAACTATGATAGCCTCCGCTTGTTGAAGAAAAATGGTGTTACTGGTTTGCCTACAATTCTTAGGAAACTTAAGCAATGTGATGCTTGCATTCTAGGAAAGCATAGCAAACAATTTTTTCATGATTCACATTCCAGAGCACATAGAAAAATTGAACTCATTCATTCAGATTTATGTTGTCCAATGCTTGTTCCTTCTGCAAATGGAAATAAATATATGATGACATTTATTGATGACTACACCAGAATGTGTTGGGTATATTTATTGAAGAACAAATCTGATGCTTTTCAAACATTCAAGAAAATTCATACATGGATTGAAAATGATGCACAATCTCATATTGGCTCTATTCGATAATGGAAAAGAATACACTTCAAATGAATTTGAAAACTATCTTCGCCAACATGGGATCAAACATCAAACAATTGTGCCTTATAATCCCCACCAGAACGGAGTAGATGAAGGAATGAATAGGACAATCTTAAATATGGTGCACTCCATGATGTTTTTAAAAAATGTAAAAATGATGTTTTGGGCTGATGCAATTATATGTGCTGTATATATAAAGAATAGATGTCCATCTAATGCTATTAGAAACAAGACTCCTTATGAAATGTGGTATGGGCACATTCCCTCAGTAAAGCATCTTAGGGTCTTTGGTTCCACATGTTATGCCTTGATACCAAAGGTACATAGAAACAAACTTGGTGCAAGAAGTCGTAAGTGTATCTTCCTGGGGTATTCAAACACCTCCAAAGCATACCGTCTCTATGATGAAGTCAATAAAAATTTTGTTGTATCTAGAGATGTAATCTTTCTTGAATCATCCAAAACTGACAATGTTGTTGAGCAGAAACTTGATCGCTTGGATAGATTCACAAATGCAAAATCATTTCAAGAATTTGATAATTAGATTCCACATCTTGAAGGGGACATTCCTATACTAGATCAACCTCTGGAATATTCTTCCGAAGCACTCTCTCCCCCACATGAAACTCCAACAACGGATGATACTTTGAGTAATGTGATTGACAGAATTGGGAGACTCAATCTTGATTCAGTCCCAACTCAATCAATGGAGCAGCCTGGACCATCTCAGAAAGGTCCCCCAATGTGGCTGACAAAGACACATGAAAGTGTTCATCTTGATGAGGTTGGAAATACAGGAACTAGAAATTCAACCTGGCAAAATGGAGGTGATGTAGATGACTCTGATTCACCTGTTGATATGGATGTTTCTTATGATTTTGAATTGAATTTGTCTAAAGATTTTGAACCAAATTCCTTCAAAGAAGTTGCTTCTAATGATGAATGGAAAGAAGCAATGCAAAATGATTATGATGCCTTGATAAAGAATGGCACTTGGAAGCTAGTTGATCCTCCATTGGGAACCAAACCAATTGGCTGCAAGTGGTTCTACAAGAACAAGTATAAAGTTGATGGCTCACTTGACAAGCACAAAGCCAGGCTTGTGAAAAACGGTTTTGCACAGAAGGAAGGGGTTGATTATGAAGAGACTTTTTCCCCCACAGTAAAATGGGCTACCATCCGAACACTCTTTGCCCTAGCAGCTCAGAACGGTTGGAAATTCCATCAAATGGATGTAAAAACCGCGTTCTTGAATGGAGATCTAAAAGAGAATATTTTTATGTCCCAGCCTGAAGGATTTGTTGTAAAAGGACATGAAAATAAAGTATGCAAACTTGTGAAATCCTTGTATGGCCTCAAACAAGCACCGTGAGCCTGGTATGAAAAACTACCTGAGCATCTTCTGAACTCAATTTCAAACATTATGGTCTTGATGATGCAGCTTTGTTTGTCAAGAAGGTTAGAAAAACAGTTGTATATCTTGTGGTATATGTAGATGATCTTTTGATGACAGGGAACAATGAGAGATACATTGCATCCATAAAGAAGGAATTGAGGAAAGGTTTTGAAATGACTGATTTGGGCTATGTTCATTACTATATTGGTATTGAAGTAACTCAACATCCGAAGTCCATATTCCTTTCTCAAAAGAAGTACATTGGAGATTTTTTGAATGGGTTTGGCATGAGTAAATGCAATCCTCTAACTACTCCAATGGAACAAAACTTAAAGCTCACATCCATTAAAGGAAAAGAATTTGAGGATGCAACAAAGTATAGACAGCTTGTAGGAAGTCTCAACTACCTAACTACTACCAGACCAAACATTTCATTTGCTGTTGGAATCATCTCAAGGTTTATGAAAAAGCCTTGTGAGGGACATTGGTCTACTGCAAAAAGAGTTCTAAAGTACTTGAAGGGAACTCAAGACTTTGGAATCAAGTATACACAGGTGGGCAACTTCAACTCGAGTGGATACTCTGATTCAGACTTTGATGGAGACAAAGAAACTTGGGTACCTACTTTGGGTTATGTTATGAGTCTTGGATCAAGAGCTGTCTCCTAGAGATCGCTCAAACAATCAGTTCCAGCAGATTCCACAACAAAGGCAGAATATGTGGCAGTTGCTGAGGCTACAAAAGAAATTGTGTGGCTCAGGAAAATTCTGGAAGATTTGCAAGTAAAACAAGTACAATTGACTTCACTCATGATTGAAAATACCTCGGCAATAAAGTTGGCCAAGAACCCAAAGTTCCATGATCGAACGAAGCATATCAATAGAAAATATCATCTGATTCGACATTATGTTGAGGCCAAAACAATCCATCTTCACCATTGTTCCACTAATGAGCATATTGCAGACATATTCACCAAAGTTCTTGGAAGAGAAAAACTTGAAAGATTCAGAACGATCCTTGGACTCACCAACATCCCTTCAGATTAAGGGGGGTAATGTTGACACCTAATCATAGGGATTGGGTGAACAACTATAATTAGTATAAATAAATAATAGAGAAAATGAAGAGTCATCAGGAGATGAACTGAATAGTCACTCCCTATTGTATATAATAATGAACAACCTGAATGAATAATACGATTACATTTGAGGAGTTACTTCCTGGTCTGACAGAACTAAGAGGGATATCTATATTCAAGGTATATTTTTATTTAATCCTTTCTTTTCTAATAAATATTTCATGATTCTCGAAAATCTTGTTGTTGAATATATGAATTTAATTGGATCTAGTTTATCTTGAATAATCTATGATAGATCTCTCATGAATAATTTTTAGGAGAGTATAATCTAGTTTCTCTTTTTGTCTTATGTGCAATATATAGGTGATTGTAGTGGAAGCAAGATATTTAGGAGATGGAGCAATATCCTCTATAGCAACATCTCTCAAAGATATCATTGGACTTTAGGGACAAGGTATGCAATCATCCTCCTCCTCTATTTTCTTATCTATCAAATAATATTAGAGGCTAAGTCTACGTGAAACCATTAAATGGTCTACCATTTTTATGTACAGATCTTAAGTCTGGAGTCCTTCACCTAGATATAAGGGAAAATTCATCCTAACAACCTCAACCAATGTGGACACTTGATGAAATTTTATTAATGCAAAAGAAAATTTGTACATAAGAGGTTTTCTCTTATTCAATCATCGATTACCCTCCGTGTTATTTAAATAAATATCATGGACCAATTATGTGTTAATCCATTGATCAATAGTTGCTAGCATTAAGAACAATATGAAAAGTCAAATCACTCTATGTCTAGAACAATTTTTGACATTTGAATTATAATTCAAGTAATGTATAATAAATAAACATGCCAAGACCATATTGGTCTTAAATAAATTCTTTGTGTCTAAATATCCCAACATCTCCCCTCAAGAACAATTTGGGGTGGGATTGAAGGATTTACAAAGGTTAGACAATAGATTAAGGAAGGAGCGATTAGTGCCTATCCCCACTTAATGACAACTTATTGAAATCCCAAATATATCAAAGCTTAGAAATATTTTCTCTAATTGAATTTTTGAAAATTACTACAACTTGATCATCTATTGGGAAAAAAAAGTAGTTCAACAACTTGATCATGAAATAACTTTCAATTAAAATTCATTTGTATCTCAATTTGTTGGTTTTGCTGATGTTGAACTAGATATTTGGAAATCTTGATAGAAATCTAATTATCATGCCAATGGGTGGTCAAATTCTATTATAGAAGTCCCAAATATAAAAGGATTTTTCAAAACCACAAGGACTCTTGACTTGCATTAACCACTACTCAATACTCTACTTTTACTAAAGAAAGAGAAATAGTCCACCGTATATTACAAGCCCAAGTGGAAATTCCTAAACTAATACATAAAAACTTACAATAGACTTCTGATAATCAAAATCATCAACCCAATAAAAACCAACCAACAAGTGAATTCCCCTTGAATTTAATTTATCCCATACCAAATTATACCTTGAATATACTAAAATATCCTTTTTTCCACTTTCAAATGACTTTCATGTGGCATTTCAATATATCGAGCAACAATACGAATATCAAAGAAAATATCAAGGTTGGTATGAGTCAAATATAAGAGGCTAGTAACTAACTGATTGTACAAAGTGGCATCAACTTTGGTTGTAGCGTAGGTGGCATCAATTTTGACTCTAGACTAGAAAGGAGAAGGGGTTGTTTCATAATCTTCCATGTGAAAGTGGTGAAGAATATCATTTCATACTTATATTGGGAAAGAAAAATTCCCTCCTTGATTTTTAGTACTTGGAGACCAAGGAAATAATGCAAATAACTTAAGATTGTCATTTTAAACTTCTTCTTAAGGCTTGATTTCACATGGATTAAAATTTTATGGTCACTAGCAATGAGTATAAAGTTATCAACATAAAGAATAAGGATTATGAGATGTCTTTCTACTTTCTTAGTGCAAACATTGGGGTTAGAATGACATCTATAAAGTCCAATGTCAAGTAAAATCTATCCATTTTAGCATGCCAAGCTTGGGGAACTTATTTAAGACCATATAGAGATTTATTAAGGATGAAAACAAGGTTGCAATCACTCTAATCATATCGAGGATGTTGTTCCAAGTAGAATTATTCATGTAGATCACCATGCAAGAAGTAAGATTTAACATCTATCGAATAAACCTCCCATCCATGTGAGGTAGAAAAGGCTAGAACAAGGTGGATGGAATTTATTTTGGTGACATGGGAAAATGTTTTGTTGTATTCAATTATTTCAACTTGAGATAATACTTTAACAATTAGCCATGCCTTATATCTTTCAATGCTTCCATTTGATCCATACTTAGTTCTACATATCCATTTACATATGGAAATTTTTATTCCTTTTGGAAGAGAGATGAGTTCCCAATGATAATTTTCCATTAATGAACAATATTCTTCATTTATCATTATTTCACAATTTGGATTGCTTGAAGATTCTACAAATGCTTCTGCATCATGAAACTTGAGCCAAAATATATGAGGCTCACTAGAACTGTGATGATGTATGAAACTAATTTTTATGATCACTAACAATATACCTAATTAACCCATCTAGGAATTTGTGGTGTTGGTGCATGTTCATGTTAAATGGACTCATCTAGAGGAAGGTGAGAAGGTGGAAATGTATTTTCATCCTCACTATCATCTTCTGGAGAACTAGAATAGGACAATAATATGGCACAATAATTGAACATGGATCACAAGCTGGAGATGGAAAAGACACTAAATTAGGATCAGAATCCAAGAAATTTTGATCAAATTTAACATAATTATTATTTCATTAGACTTAGGTTGAAGAAGCCTATAACTTTGGACATATTTATGATATCAAAAAAGGAATGCACTTCTCACTTTTAGGACGAAATCCTTTCCTTTTCTCATCAGGGATGTGGGCTCAAGCTACACTACTAAATACATTGAATTGATTTGGTTTGATTCTAGTCCATGATTATTTTAGTGTTTTATTTTTTAAATCCTTTCTAGTAGTGTGATTTATTATGTAATTTTTACAGTCGATTTCTCTTCCCCAATAATGAAGACTTAGTCATACAAATGGCAATTTTCATTAAAGTGTAATAATTTATATCAACAACACCACTTTTGTTGTGGTATATATAGAAAAATATATTTTATTTGGATGCCATATGCAGTGAAGTAAGTTTCAAATTGTTGTTAGCATATTCATCTCCATTATCTATTCTTAATATTTGTGGTTGATTTCCAAATTTGTTTTCTACGGATAATTTGTAAGCCAGAAACATGTAAAAAGAGAACTATTATTTTTCTAAGAAATAAACTCAAGTGAGTTTGGAGAAGTTGTCACTAAAAGTTAAAAAGTACTTATACCTAAAGAACAAAGGAGAGGAAAGAAAACAATATAAATCATTATGAACAAGATGTAAATAGGTTTAGGCATTCCAACAGGGATGTTTTGAAAATTGTTCTAGTGATGTTTGCGAGAACAAAAATTTCACAAACACCATCTTCACAATAACTGAGAGGAAGACTAGTTAGCATATTTTGATTATATATTTTCTACAATGAGCGATAGTATATAAAATCAAATAACTCATGCCAAAGTTTGGTTGGTTCCTTGTTGTGAGAAATAAAATTGATGGAATATATGATGACTTAGAGTTTTCAAACTTGTACAACATGTTAATATCATTAACTATTCTAGTGGCTAGGTCATGCTTAGGATATTTAGGATCCTTGACTACAACTTGGAGAGGTGAAAACTCTATAAAATATATCATTTTACCTCCACATGAATGAGTGATCTAATATACTAATAAAATGTTGCATGAAATACTTGGAACATGTAATGCAATATTTAAATGACCGTTATCAACCTTAACTATTCTAGACCCTACAACACTAAGAGATCCATCATCACCAACAAATATTTATTTGGTGTTACAATAATGGATTTATCCTTAGCCATATGATAAAATAATCTAGAATCAATAAGTCATTCATCATAAAAGAAGTAGATGTTGCATTGAATGAGAAACCAAAAGAAAAAGGTGGATGTCCATGAGAGTAAGTTTTATAAAAAGAAGAAGCAAGATTGATGGCGTACTTTTTCATTGATTCTTATAAGGCCTCCATCCCTTTAAAACAATTATACTCTATAAGACCATGTTTAGCAAAAAAAATGCAATATTTATTAATCTTCCTACTATTTTGTTTTGGTCCTTTGTCACCATTTGCAGTACAAGTTGGCTGAGAGGGTTTACAACCCTTGGTTTGCATGTTGTGAGGATGTTTCTTCTTTGGATGCTTTGTTTTATATTTCTTTTGGGACACTAAGGCCTTGTTAAATTTATCTATAATATTGATCAATCCAATGCGAAAGAGCTTGTTTCATTCTCTAATTAGAGTCACAAAAACATTCAAGAGTGATTTTTATATGCAATCCCTAGAGCTTCTCTAATGGCATAAAATGTAGCTACAAATATAGAAAATATGAAGGACCAAGCTTGAGAAAAATAACATATATGTTAAAATCATCGTTCAAATGACTTCACAATCTTCAAGTAAAAGTCTAAGTATTTTGATCTTAGATAATTAATATTCAATGAAAATTATTATTAGGACTTTAAGTCATTATCTAATTTTTAAGTTGATGAGATATAATCACATTAGATTCACCAAATATGTTTTCAACATTTCCCAAGCTTCATTGAGGTCATTGATTATTTGACTATGAAATTATAAATAATAAGAAATATATATTCTAATTAATCCATGTGCTTCATGATTCATTTTATGTCATTTATCTTTTTTATTAGTGGGAAATTTTTCCTTTTCCAAGATAATTCGGTACAATATTCTACTTCTTAGTACATCCTCATGTGGTATTTCCAAGAGAAATAATTGGTACTAGTAAGAAAAATTTTCATTTTGCATGGTGATATTAAAATATGTAAATAATATGGATTCAAAAGCTCAAATAGACTATCTTGACATAAATATTTCAAAAAATGTAATAATTTAAAAAAAATGGCACTTAAAATTAACTTTATATGTGAAATCTATGTTATTTTAATAAATGTATTAATGGTAAAAAATAATGACATGGTGGGTAGAAGTTGACTGATGTGGTTATGGATGTTGTCAAGATACAAACAAAATTATTTCTCTCATCAAATTTGCCTATAAGTATACTCTTACAAATAATTTATTTTAGGAAGTGGTCCACTTTTATAAAACAAGTGAGAATCACTTTTACCATGAAGTTATTTTATAAATGAGAGTTACATACAAAGCCTAATACACACACGCAATAAGGTTACTTTATAACGATTTTCTTTTATAATACAAATAAAATGCACTTTACAATAAAGTTATGAAATAACTCAGATTTGCATGATCTTTTTTCAAAATTAACTTAAAAGGAAAAGAAAAGAGACTTAAAATCAAAACTTTTCACTAAACAAAAGAACATTAAACTGCAAAGGCTTCACCTTGTGGGCCAGTATCTTATTGTGTTTTCTCATAAATGTGGTTTTAAAATCATGGAAAGTAGAGACAATATATTATAAGTAAAATAGAGATGGGGGTAGTGTAGTGGGTTTCATTAGGTATTAAGGATGTAAAAACTATGTATTATAGTAAAAATATGGGATATTTATTAAAACTAGAGATTATTTTCATTGAAAAGGTGAATTGAAAAGGGGGTTCAAAAAACATTGTGAGGCTTTTATCAATATCTAATCAGAATAGAGGTATTATTTAATATTCCAAGAATGAAAGTGTTATAAGATAGGTTTATTGAGTAGAGACCTCTTTCTTTCAACCAAATGATCTCGTGCAAAATGCACAATATTAATGAAGGAGAATGGGGTTGTTTTTGTTGTTGCAACTTCACTTCGAAGTGTGTGTTTACCAAAAAAGTCATGATTATCCAAAAACAAACAATAATTTGAAAAAACATTTGGAACTCAAAAATAATATATTAGACCATACATAAAAAATGCATTTTTTCTCTTTGTTTCTAATTTACCAAGATCACATAGAGTGAAGAAGAGAGTATACACAATAGAGGAAACATTCTTCACTTTGTTTCTGATTTATCCAC
Organism: Pinus tabuliformis; assembly: GCA_031772625.1. Taxonomy (NCBI): domain Eukaryota; kingdom Viridiplantae; phylum Streptophyta; class Pinopsida; order Pinales; family Pinaceae; genus Pinus; species Pinus tabuliformis. The sequence continues at coordinate 459,703,810 of CM062804.1, read as the reverse complement.
ATCACATAAAGCACATAATGAAGAGCATATACATATTAGAAAGAATAAAAATTTGAGAATAAGAATAGAAAACTAAATATGAATTTTATAATTTTTTTAAGGGTATATTCAAATTGTATTCCTTTATATCATACGGGAAAAGCTACAGGTCGAGAAAATGGGAACTTTTTTGGATAAAAAGAAAGGTGTCCTTAACTAAAAGTAGTGTTATGGATACAATGGAATAGTTTCCTAACATGGAAACATATGGAAATAGTAGATCTCAAAAAAGTGGAAATATAGGCTCGAGATTTCAATCAACAACAAAAGTGGCTCTTCAAATAGGTTTCTCCAGCATGTTTGAGAACACAAGGCACTCTATATGATCCAGATTTTTACTTCAAGAATGTGTACAAAATTCCATATAAAAGAGCATGTAACCAAGTAACTTAATAACATGAAAAGAAGTGGAAATAAAAAAGAAACCATGAGATCAAAGGCACAAAATAATTTGATTACGGATTTCACCCAGTGTGGGCTACGTCTCCGGGCCCTACTCAATGTGGGGAGGCCTCTTTCATTAAATGGAAACATAAATAAATTACAATCAAATTTACATAAATGACCCTTATAACTCCATTTTTTGGCATGGTCTAAAAATTAAAAGCCCAACTACATGAATGTACATCACCATTGGATTCATGGTGCGAAATCATGTCAAACAACTATAAACTTGACCCTCTTCTGAACAAGTGACATCTGGAGCTATAAGGAATCTTTAGATTCCCTGCAAAAAGATTATTACAAGATTTCCTAAGAATATTTCTCGAAATATGTGCCAACTTGGGCACGGTTCCAACCTGGGTGCACTCATGGTTCCACCTGCAAATAGACTCCCACTGCTTGATTCTGCCACTCCTCCTACAGTTCATTTGAGAAGGGTTTTATGTAGCATTGGCGGTGGAATTTACAAAGGATGGGTCGTTGGCCTGTTGGTTGAAAACGTCATATTAAGGTGTTTGGTTGAGGGAGGTTCTGTGGTCCAATCCACGGGAACCCCATTATAGCTCCATCTCATTATATTTTTGGTGTGATTTGGTTTTTAATGAACGACATTGTTTTAATAGTTTTGGCAGTGTTCAAACTTGGGTCTACCCATTGGCGAGTTGACCCACCTAGGTCGGGTGAGTTTGAACCCCACTAACCTTCATACGTGTTTTTATGTTAACTGGTGGGTTAGGCAGGTCTGTCGGTCAATGGCCCACCCACCACATAATATAATTTAGTCACTGGACAAATTATAGAGGTGAAAAATTTGCCTGTTCCAACCATCGGTTTCCATGCACCAACCCTTTGCCAAATTTTCGCCTCGTTAGTGATTGCCACTGGGCCTAGTTTGACCAGAACTTTGATTGACTATATCTTTCACATACAAACTCGGATTTGAGTGTCGTTTGCGCCGTTGGAATTAAGGCGACAAGAAATAAGATATGGTTCTATTTTCACTTCAATATGATGACTTTTATTTTTTTGAGTTTTCTTAGAGCCACTTCTATTTGTATAGCCACCTAGATCATTCCTCCCCACTAATGATATTTTTGGATGCCAAAATATTTATCACTCAATTGAAAAGTGACAGAATAGCTCCCTCGCTTTCTCCTTTCTAATCCATCAGGCCTTGCTTGGATGCATTCCCTTGAAACCAATATGAAGGTAGTCCACGTCTCCGAGTCATGAAGTCCTAATTTTCCTGTCAATAATGATATCCTCAAGTAGCTTGTCAAGTATTCAGGTGCAAATTCATCCACTGTAGGAACCTTTCCAACCTCTTCGATGTACATGATCATAGGAGGCTCATAAAGCTTCAAGTTTTTAACATTCACCACTAAGTGCATCTGCATGTATGCTAGCAAATCAATATGAAAATAATTTTCTCCAATATTCTCTAATATGGGTAATGTGCCATATCGGATTGATCTCAAATTATTTCCTTCCCCTTTCATTTTATCTTTTCTGATGTGGAACCACGCTTTGTCTCCAACCTAGAATTGGTGATCAACTTAGTGCTTGTCATGTTGAGATTTGTATTGAGCTTAAATTTTGTCCAAATACTCCTGCACTGCCTGGTGAATCATCTGAATTCATTGAACGAACTTCCACACTTGTCCCTATCATATTGCCCACTGGAATATTCATCTCTCTCAAAGACTATGTCTAAGGGATCCTTTGGGAAAAATCCAAATCATTTATCGAACAGTGAGCTCTAAGTGGATGAATGCACTACCTGGTTGTCTGCATGATGTAAATAGGGAGGTTGCTTGTCCCACAACTTGGGATGCTTGCCAAAATAGCCTTGGAGTAAATGTATCATTGTGCGGTTGACAACCTCTGTTTGTCCGCCGGTCTGCGGATGAAATGGCGTGCTCCTCTTCATCTTGGAGTCCATAACTCTTCATAAACTCGTCCAAAACTCTCTAAGAACCCGAGAGTGTCTATCAGACACAATGCATGTGGGCAACCCAAAGTGGACCCATACAAATTGGAAGAAGAGATGAGCAGTCTGCTCTATAGTGACCTACTTTTTACAAGGCATTAAGACACATTTTTCAAAATCGATCCACAACGACATACAAATAATCATGACCTCTTCTAGACAAAGGTAATCTGCCAACAAAATCCGTTGACACACTTTCCCATGGATGACTCAGAACATGGAGTGGTGTATAGAGCCCCAATTTTCTATTAGTGGGCTTCCTAACTGAACACAACACACGTCCCTTTACATATCGAGTCACAATATTTTTCATGTGAGATGAGACCAATAACACAACCTCTATAAATGATACAAATTTTTCCCTACACCAAAATGACTTGACACAAGAGAAGTACATGCCTCTCTGATTACATGTATTCTCTCATTAGTGGGGATACAAAGTTTGCATAGGTGGTACAACAATTTACCTTGAAAATGGTAGTTATTCACCTATGATCCATGAGTCAACCTTGCATAAATATCCTTAAAATTATCGTCATCAACATACTATTCAATGTAACTTCAAAATATAAAGATGCATTTTGTAAAAATATAGATGCAGAAATAAGAGGGCGAGAAAGGATATCCACCACTTTGTTGTTGGTGCCCTTCTTGTATTTTATTACCAAGTGAAATTGGTGGAGGAATCCCATCCATCTAAAATGACGTGCTTGTTGAAGCTTGGTTTGCAACTAGAGGTATTGCAAGGGATGGTGATCTATGTGAATGCTAGTCTCCTTTCTAATCAAATAGTGCTTCAACTTATTCACACTTTGAACCAAGTCATACAACTCCTTGTCATATATGGGATAGTTCACAACAAATTGGGAGAATGTCTTTGAATGGTAACATACAGGTTTCCTCTGTTGCATCAACACTACTCCCATCGCATACCTACTAGCATATGTCTCAATCTCGAAAGGCTGTTGGAGGTCGGGTAGGCCTAAAATTGGCGTGGTACTGATATTCTCTTTCAGCGTATCAAACCCTTTCTGTTTTTTTCCTACCCACTGAAAGGTTTTCTTCACACTTGTCAATGCGTGTAAGGGGGATGCAATGACGAAGAATTTGGCAATGAACCTTCTCCAGTATTTAGTGCACCCAAAAAGCTACAAATTCTGTAACATTGGTGGGTTTAGGCCACTTTACAATCACATTAATTTTAGAAGGATCTATTTTTAATTGTCCACCTCCGACAATGTGACCCAAGTAAACCAAAGAGGTTTTACCAAATTCACACTTAGACATTTTGACATACAATTTTATTTTTGCAAAAAATCAAGCACCTTTTAAACATGACTTACATTATCTTCCCATGTTCTACTAAAAACAAGAATGTCATCAAGATACACAAGTACAAAATCATCAAGAAAAGGTCTAAAAATATCATTCATCACCCTCATGAATTTGGCTGAAGAATTGCATACTCCAAATGGAATCACCAACCATTCAAAAAACCCATGTTTTGTCTTGAATACAATCTTCCATACATCTGTTGGCATTGACACAGGTTTGGCACTATGACACAAGTGTTGTCCTTGATGGAAACTCACTCAGATGGCAGATCACTGTTTAGGCTCTCAGAATGAAAGAAAAAGAGATATATGTAGGTTTCCTTTGACGAAGTCGTGTATACACATGGGAATGCCGATCAAAAGGCGCGTATGCGTATGCACGCACTTTCATGCACGAAAAAGCGCGTAGGTGTCGGAAAACTTATTTTTGGTCAATGGTATTTAGTCCTTGGTATTTGGACCTATGTTTTTGTACCATAGTATCTCGTCTGAAGTATTGAGCCCGGGTAATTGGTCCAAGGTATTGATTCATTATGGTTTTGGACCATGGTATTGTGTAAGGCCTAAGACTATAAAAGGGGAAGGAGATCATTAGGCATGGACATTGACTTAAGTATTGAATATCTGATGAAGAGATAAATCTAAAATACTGGTCATTAGGTTATGGTGCATAGCTGGATCTGAATCTAGGAGGAACCTAAGCACAAGAAGAAGGATAAGTACTATTGATGGGTCAAGATCTTAAGGCTTGAATAGTAGTATCTTTGTGTGATTTTGATATGTTATTTTTGGTGCATGACTTGATCTATAAATCTGATAATATAGGTATAACTGATGTCTGAATAAGTAAAATTGATGAATTACCTTTTATAGATCTGTACACAGGTTCAGTGAAGAAAAGGCGTGTATACACACTGGCTCTGTAATTCAAAATATCATATACACAGGTTGGCCTTAATTCATAAGCGTATACACGTAGGTTGTACACATTGAAGTAGCATACATCTATTGATATATGTTTTAGCTACTTCTGTTTATTGGCGCAGTGGTCTAGGTTCAGAATTGGTGTCTGGTTACTGTTATTGTTTTCTGGGTACAACATTCAGAGAAGTGACTACTTGATTTAGTTTTGTTTGGTGCAAAGGAGATTGGTTGATACAGATATACTTGATGTTTGATTGATGTTATTCATGGATCCAATCTGAAAATTTATGAAACGTGGTACCTAGAAGAAAAGAGAAGGTTGTAGCCTTCTGTAGGTTAGCACCTACATACTAGTACCTCAGCTAGTACAATAGCTAAGGGGGTTGTAGCTCCCTTCTAGGAGAAGCTGGAGAACGAGAGAAGGTTGTAGCCTTCTATAGGTAGCAGCCTGCGTACTGGTAAAAGACTGCACTAGTACAAAATCATTGTAAAAAGAAGTTTCTAATTAAAAGAAGATAGAGACGAATTGCAACAGGTGGTTTTCACCCACATTAGGTTTCCACCTTATATCTTTGTGTCCATGTGTGTGATGATCTGTTCTATTTGACTGCTCCTGTTTACTGTTCTTATGAAGTCCTGGTGCACTGATTAAAGATCAACAATTAATGAATCTTAAGTTTTATTGATATACATTGGTTTCTTTAGACATAGTAGCGTATATACACAGTTTCCCATAGCTTAAGTAGCATATACAAATCTGATTGTGAAATGAAAAATAATTGATTTGATAATACTGATTCACCCCCCCTCTCAGTATTATTTCCAACAATTGGTATCAGAGAAGGTCCTTCAGAAGAGGCTTGATCGCTTGAAGGAGGATCTATCATCATGAGGAACTACAAAAAGGAGGCATCTATCAGGCCACCAATCTTTGATGGAAGCAACTTTTTCTATTAGAAGGTAAGAATCACATCCTATCTTCAATCTCTTGGTACAGAAGTTTGGGATATCGTGGAAACATGATACACATTTCCATCAGCAACTCCTATAGATACGACTGCTAAAAAGCAGTATGAAACAAATGCAAAGGCTGTCAGTAATCTATTAGGGAGTTTATCTCAATCAGAATTCATCAAGGTTATGCAGCTCAAAACCGCAAAAGAAATATGGGACAAGGTTGTTCTAAGCTATGAAGGAGATGATCAGGTAAAATGCGCAAAACTACAAACTCTCAGAATCCAATATGAAAATATTAGAATGCACAATGATGAAAGTGTGGCTAATTATTTCTTACGTATAGATGAGATTGTTAATTGTATGAAAAACTTGGGTGAAGAGATAAAAGAAGCTACTTTGGTTGAAAAGGTTCTAAGATCTTTGTCTTCTAAGTTTGAATCAAAAGTTTCGGCCATAGAAGAAAAACAAAATCTTCAAAGCATTACCATGTCACAGCTGCACGGAATCCTAACTGCTTTCAAAATGAGAAAAGGGGGACCATCAGACATGAGAGAATCTGCATTCAAAGCCTCGGGAAAAGGAGAATACAATGAGTCAGGAGATATGTCAGAATGAGAGGAAGAATCAAACTTTTTCAACAAACTTCAACGAGGTTCTGGAAGATTCAGAGGTAAGCTACCTTTTAAATGCTTTTCTTGTGGAAGAGTCGGTCACTATGCAGCCAAGTGTCCTCATAAAGATAATCTTAACAAAGGTAAGCAACCAGTTAGATGGAACAGAAAATAGAATGTATGTAAGAGGAGATATTATACACATGAAGACAGTGATGGATTTTCAAATAGTGATGAAGATGAACAAGGTAATGATTATAGACTTTTGATGGATTTTGAAGATGATGATTTCTTGGATGCTATAGATGAAGAAGGTCTTTATGAAGAATTTTCTAAACTTAAAATTTGTTTAGAAGAAAAGAATATGATTATAGATACTCTGACATTCCAACTTGCTGAAAGGGAAAAGCACAATGAAAAGTTAGAATGTGAAACTGTGGGACTTAGAAAAGATATTGAGAAAACAAAAGCTCTTAATCTTAGATTTGCTAAAGGATCTGAAACTTTAAATGAGATTATCAAAGTGCAACATTCTCCTCTAATCAAGACAGGTCTTGGGTATACTAAAGAAGAATCTCAAGCACAGAAGCCATCTACCTCCAAAAGTTATCTTGAAGTAGCAAGAATAAGTGAACAGGTTGACAATCGACAGCAAAGGCACAATGCAGATCACCAGGTAAATCAGGGAAAATTTACTTCAAGAATGAATAGAGATCACCAAGTAAATCGAGAGAAATCTACTTCAAGGATGAACGGAAGCTAAAACCAACCACAGGTAAATCATTCTCAATTTACCTCAAGAACGAATGGCTACGGAAATTACAATCACCTGGACAGAAGGCTTGATAATCGTAGGAATTTCTTCAATGGCCAATGTTTCTCTTGTCATAAATTTGGACACAAAGCAGCTCAATGTGTTACCTACAAGACCATCATGACTATAGAAGCACGAAATCAAAGGAGTGTGAATGGAATCATGAAAAGAACCTACAATAACTTTTCTACTCTTGAAAATGTAATAGAATGTTCTATTTGTAACAACTTCGGTCATGAAGATTCTGAATGTAGGAGTAGGTTTCGGCAAACAACTCAGAAGGAGAAAGCTTCATTAGGTCCCAAAACATGGAGGAAGAAAGAACCGCAACCAGAAATATGTGGTATAGCCTTATATGCGGAAGGGCAGGAAAATCAGTGGTACATCGATAGTGGATGCTCGAAACATATGACAGGTGATAAAGAAAAACTTCAATCATATAGTGCCTTAGAAAAGGAAAAGAAGGTCTCATTTGGAAATGACACCCCTGCATTCATAAAAGGTAAAGGTTCTATTCTTTTGAAAGAAAAGGTCAAAGCTAGAAACATCATGTATGTTGATGGTTTAAAGCATAATCTATTGAGTGTCAGTCAAATGTGTGATCAAGGAAATGAGGTAATATTTCAATCAAATGGATGTATTGTTCGTGAGCTTGATACAGGAGAAATAGTGATCAAAGGCATAAGAACACCAAATAATTTATACATACTCAAGGGAGGACAACAACAATGCCATCTAAGCAAGAATGATGAACATTGGCTATGGCATAGAAGATTGGGGCATCTAAGCTTCTCTTAGATAAGGAAAGCATGAAAATATCAGGCAGTTTGTGATCTCCCTGACATCAGAATTCCAGAAAATACAATATGCAAATCATGTCAGTTTGGGAAGCAAACCAGAACTAATTTCCCTGTGAAGGAAGGATCAGCTAGTAGGCAACTTGAACGTGTCCATACTGATGTATGTGGTCCAACTAGGAAGAGGTCACCTCGAGGAGAAGAATAATTCATATTTTTCATTGACGACTTTTCAAGGATGTGTTGGATAGGACTCTTAAAGCATAAAGACGAAGCTTTCGAAAAGTTCAGAGCATTCAAAGCCTTGGTTCAAAACGAATCAGATCGCAAAATCAAATGCGTTAGGTCTGATCTAGGAGGGGAATTTACCTCTGATGAATTTTTCGTTTTTTATGAAGAACATGGAATAAGAAGGGAATTCTCTACTGCAAGGACTCCTCAGCAAAATGGAGTAGTGGAAAGGATGAACAGAACGGTTCAACAAATGGCTCGTGCTATGCTTGATGAGTCTAGAACTCTCGCAACCTTCTGGGGTGAAGCTGCATTTTCTGCGGTTACTATTCTCAACAAGATGTTTACAAACATCCAGGTGAAAAACACTCAAACTCCTCATGAATTTTGGTATGGTAAGACTCCCACGGTTAAATACTTCAAGATTTTTGGAAGCAAATGTTACATCAAAAGGACTCATGAAAACCTTGGCAATTTTGAACCTAGTGCAGATGAAGGCATTCTCCTTGGATATTCTCCCCACAGCAAAGGATACAAGTGTTACAATAAAAGACTTGGAAAAATTGTTGAAAGCATTGATGTAGTGGTTGATGAAGAAGGAAACATTCCTAAGAAGGTAAAACACGAAGATTTTGAAGATGATGAGGACTATCCTTCAACATCAAATCAAACTTATGATGAAGAAGATACCCATGAGGCACCAGAAGAACAGATAAGGATAGAAAAAAAGACTCCATCTAGGTACGTTCAGAAGAATCATCTAGAAACTCAAATTTTGGGGCAGAAAGAGGTGGGTGTACAAACAAGAAGAACTATTTCAAAAGCTTCAAGTTATCTAGCATTTTTCTCCTCCATTGAACCACAAAATGTAAGAGAAGCATGCAAAGATGAATGCTGGGTCAAGGCCATGAATGAAGAACTTGAGAAAATTGAAAAGAATAACACTTGATAGTAGGTTCCTAGACCAAATGATAAGAATGTCATAGGGAAAAAATGGATATTCAAAAACAAGCTGAATGAAAATGGAGATGTTATTAGAAACAAGGTCAGACTTGTTTGTAAAGGGTATGCTCAACAAGAATGTATAGACTTTGAAGAAATTTTTGCACCGATTGCTAGACTTGAAGCCATAAGTATGTTCCTTGCTCTTTCTAGCTTTCAGAAGTTCAAAGTTTTTCAAATGGATGTGAAATCTGCCTTTTTAAATGGAGACTTGGAAGAAGCAGTGTATATTGAGCAACCAAATGGATTCATCCTTGGAAATGATCCAAAACTTGTATGCAGACTTAAGAAGGCACTCTATGGTCTTAAACAAGCTCCAAGGGCTTGGTATTATGGTCTAGACAAATACCTCCATCAACAAGTTTTTTCAAAAAGGATCACCAGATAGTAATCTATATGTAAAAATTGAGAATGATAAATTGCTAATACTTGTTGTGTATGTTGATGATATCATCTTTGGTAGCAATGAAGAAGCCATGAGTCAAAATTTTGCTTTGTTGATGCAGAAAGAGTTTGAAATGTCCTTGCTTGGTGAGCTGACATATTTTCTTGGTTTACAAGTCCAACAAAATAAAGACGGTATCTTTTTGTCACAAACCAAGTACCTCAAGGAGATCTTGAAGAAATATGGCATGGAAGATTCAAAACCAGTATGTACCCCTATGGTAATAGGATGCAGCCTCAGCGCCAATGATGATTCAGTAGCAGTACATCAACCAACCTATAGATCCATGATTGGTAGTCTACTCTATCTGACAGGTACCCGACCAGACATCATGCATGCAGTGGGAATAGTTGGAAGATTCCAGGAAAATCCGAAAGAAGCACACCTTCAGGCAGTTAAAATAATTTTCAAATATCTTCAAGGGACACAAAACTATGGCTTATGGTATCCTAGAGATACAGATCTCACACTTCATGCATATACAAATGCAGATTGGGCAGGAAGCGTGGATGACAGAAAAAGCACTAGTGGTGGTGCATTCTTTATGGGTTCCAGATTATTCTCTTGGTTCAACAAGAAGCAAATTTAAATTGCTTTATCTACAGCTAAAGTGGAATATGTGGTTGTTGCATCTTGCTACACACAACTCCTTTGGATGATGCAAATTCTGCAAGATTTTCAAATCACTTGTACTCCACCTATCTCTATTTTATGTGACAATACAAGTGCAATCAACATTTCAAAAAATTCATTCATGCATTCAAAGACCAAGCACATACCTATCAAATATCATTTTCTCTGAGAACAAGTGCTTGAACAAAAGGTCAAATTAGAGTATGTTCCCTCCAAGGAACAGGTTGCTAATATACTCACCAAACCACTGCCCAGGGAGACATTTGAATACCTCAGATAGAAGCTGGGAGTATTTGATGCATCATCTTGCTGTTGAAACTTGTTTGTTTCATAGAAAAGTGGTTGTACGCGAGTTTAATGAGGAGAATCTGCATACATACGCCGATTTATGTGGATACAGTCCCATATATGTTGGTTTGAAGACAAACAATGGGCCAGGCTCAAGATGAAAGAAGTCTGATATGGGTCTGATAGAGATCATCTGGCACAGGTTTAGGGGGAGCATATATAATGTTCTAATAATGAATTATTGGCATTATCCTAGAAGATCTTGGTTCAAGATCATAGTGTTTTGTTTTCAGGGGGAAGAGGTGCAGAAGAAGAACATGGTTGTTGGTCTGAATGATGATTGACATATGCTGCTGATGATAGTTGTTAATAACTATCATAGTCTGGTTGTAGATATTTCGTCTCTATGTCATGTATTTCTTTTCTTATCAAGGTCATGTAACGACCTACTTTTGTTTCCCCACTGTGCCTGGGATGGATAATGTAATGTTCTTGTTTTATCTTGTGTAAACTTTTGGTGTATCCCCACTTGGTTGGGTGAATGAGTCAATCGCCACTTGGTTGGGAGATGGATGTATGTATGAGTCTTTGGTGAGAGGAAGGTCATTTATGATGTATAAAGTTATGTATCTTCTTGTAGAACATCTTCTTGCAGACCTTGCCTACAATCAGGGGGAGCATGGACAACACAGCAGAGAAGATATTTCAGCATGAACTCAGGGGGAGCATAACCCTTTGCCCTTGATGTCAAAGGGGGAGAATGACTTTGAGTGACTTGGGGTTGCCATCAAGTCCAAAGGGGGAGATTGTTGGCATTCTGACATAGGTTTGGCACTATGACACAGGTGTTTTCCTTGATGTCAACTCACTCAGATGGCAGATCACTGTTCAGGCTCTCAGAATGAAAGAAAAAGAGATATACGCAGGTTTCCTTTGATGAAGTCGCATATACACGCGAGATTGCCAATGAAAAGTTGTGTATGCATATGCACGCACTTTCATGCATGAGAAAGCACGTACGTGTGGGAAAACTTATTTTTGGTCCATGGCATTTAGTCCTTGGTATTTGGACCTATGGTTTTGGACCATAGTATCTCGTCTGAAGTATTGAACCCAGGTAATTGGTCCAAGGTATTGATTCGTTATGGTTTTGGACCATGGTATTGTGTAAGGCCTAAGACTATAAAAGGAGAAGGAGATCGTTAGGCATGGACATTGACTTAAGTATTGAATATCTGATGAAGAGCTAAATCTGAAATACTGGTCATTGGGTTATGGTGCATAGCTGGATCTGAATCTAGGAGGAACCTGAGCGCAAGAAGAAGGATAAGTACTATTGATGGGTCAAGATATTAAGGCTTGAATAGTAGTATCTTTGTGTGATTTTGATCTGTTATTTCTGGTGCATGACTTGATCTATAAATATGATAATTTGGGTATAAATGATGTCTGAATAAGTAAAAAGGATGAATTACCTTTTATAGATCTGTACGCAGGTTCAGTGAAGCAAAGGCATGTATACACACTGGCTCTGTAATTCAAAATATCATATACGCAGGTTGGCCTTAATTCAGAAGCGTATACACGCAGGTTGTACACATTGAAGTAGCGTACATCTCTTGATATATGTTTTAGATACTTCTGTTTATTGCTGCAATGGTCTAGGTTCAGAATTGGTGTCTGGTTACTGTTATTGTTTTCTAGGTACATCATTCAGAGAAGTGACTATTTGATTCAGTTTTGTTTGGTGCAAAGGAGATTGGTTGATACAGATATACTTGATGTTTGATTGAGGTTATTCATGGATCTAGCCTGAAAATTTATGAAACGTGGTCCCTGGAAGAAAAGAGGAGGTTGTAGCCTTCTTTAGGTCAGCACCTACATACTAGTACCTCAGCTAGTACAAGAGCTAAGGGGGTTGTAGCTCCCTTCCAAGAGAAGCTGGAGAACGAGAGAAGGCTGTAGCCTTCTGTAGGTAGTAGCCTGCATACCGGTAAAAGACTACACTAGTACAAAATCACTGTAAAAAGAAGTTTCTAATTAATAGAGGATAGGGACGAATTGCAGTAGGTGGTTTTCACCCACATTGGGTTTCCACCTTATATCTTTGTGTCCATGTGCTTTATGATCTGTTATGTTTTACTGCTCCTGTTTACTGTTCTTATGAAGTCCTGATGCACTGATTAAAGATCAACAATTAATGAATCTTAAGTTTTCTGATATACGCTAGTTTCTTTAGACACAGTAGCGTATATACACAGTTTCCCATAGCTTAAGTAGCGTATGCAAATCTGATTGTGAAATGAAAAATAATTGATTTGATAATATTGATTCACCCCCCCTGTCAGTATTATTTCCAACAGCATCCTGTTCTACAATCTTGACCTAATGATAGCCACTGCGCAAGTCCAATTTTGTGAAATAGACAACATTTTTCAATTGACCTAATAAATCATCAATGTGAGGGAGAGGGTATCGATTCTTCATTGTTACTTTGTTGAGTGCTATGTAGTCCACGTACATCCTCCATGTGCCATCCTTCTTTGGCACCAACACAATAGTTGAAATGCATGGAGAAGAACTTGGCCTTATGACCCCTTAGTTCATCATTTCCTGCACCTGCTTCTTTATCTGCTTGATCTCAATGGATGAAAACCTATACATACCAATGTTGAGTAAAGGAGCATCCTGCTACAAGTGAATGTCATGTTGTATTTCATGCTTTGGAGGCAAACCACTTGGTTCTTGAAAAATCCCATTATAGTTAGCAATAATTTCATGAAATTCCTTTTTATGAGTGGGATCACAACCTTGGAAAGATGTAGATGCCTCTGCATATTTTTCTCTCACAATCATGAGAATGCACCCTTTTTTGGAATTTATTAATCTCTTCATCTAACCTGCACTTACAAGATTGGCACTAATTTTGGCACGATGATCTCTAACAATGTATTCTACGTCATCTTTTGTGAAATGATACTTTTTTTAATGGAAAAAGAAAATTGTTTTTCTTTCATACAAATATGGACTCCCCAATATAATACCATAGATATCCAAGGGTACAACATCAATATCAAACTCATCTACTAGCTTGGATGCAATCATAATTCTAGCTCTACACTTCTTGGTTACATGTAATTTGGCTTTGTCACACACCCATCCAAGAGGGTAGGGTTTTAGATGAGGATGGGTTTCTAACCCTAACTTTTTAACCAAGGATTCTGAAATCAAATTTTCTTGTGAGCCCAGATTAAAAAAGGTTTCCACTTTAGTATGTTTCATTACGATTCTAATGTGGAACAATTCAGTCCTCTTTCGTTCATTAACAAAAAACTCATTTGAAGAACTTGTACTTAGATGCAATTCAGAATTTTCATCAGCATATAGAGATAGAGTACTTTGTATTCCCACTATTGTGATGTATGACTCATCACTGTAATCGGATCCAAGGTCCTGTTGCACGTTTTCTGATGCCTTTTGCTTTTTCTTCCCACCAAATCTCTTTAGTTTCAACTCCGGATGCAACTTCTAACAATGTTCATCATCATGGCCTTCCTTATTGCAATGTGTGTAAGATGGCTTTTTTCCTTCCTCCTTCCTGGTTGTAGCTACCCTCTTGTCCTTTCCCTTGCCTTTTCCTTCGAATTTTCCATTATGAGGTTTGAAAGATTATTTCTTCGGTTCCTCTTATTTATCACTCTTTCCCTTGCTTTCAAGGTCAACGGCCATCAAACTAGCCGCCTAAATAATAGTAGGCTCAAATAACAAAAAGGAATGCTTGATGTAACTATGTAAAGCACCAATATATTTTGTTACAATTTCTGGTGAATCAAGTGAAATACCCAAATTCAAAAAAAAAATTATGAACTCTTCTATGAAGCTTTCTACATTTTGACCCTTTCCTTGTCTCAAATATTTCCATTCCATTAAAGTGATCTTTTAATGCAGAAACAAAATTGGACCAAGAAGAAAGGAGAGTACCCAAGTTTTTTCTACCTTTCTACAACTTTCTCTCCCACCATACAAGAGTAGTGCCACTCAGATTAAGAGATGCTAATTGGATCTTGGCCTCATCCTCCTCAATCTATTCATGAATCTAGAAATAAACCTCGATCTGTGTAATCCAATTGTCTGATTTCTTTACGTTACATTCTCCATTATATGTGGGCAAATGAAACATTACATCTAGCTTAAAAATGCCTTCTTAGATGTATTCATATGATGCATGTTAGAGTGATGAGAAGAGGAAGAAGAAGAATTACCACTAGAGGATGGAAAGGGTTGTTCAGGAGGCTCTCCTCTTCTACCTTCATGATTTACTGAGGCATGGTCATCTGGTTCTTTCTTCTCAGACTTGATTGTCTTCTCATATTCTACAAACAACTTGTCACCTTTCTCTGCCATGGTGAAGAATATCTTGCGATAAATTTGCTCTTCCCCCATTCAAGCTTCCTCATCTGCCATGTTTTGTCTTCGTGTTGCATGGACCACTTCGGGATCAAAGGATTTGAGTTTTACTTCTCCTCTTTGGAGCTTTTTCCCGGTTAGCATTCACTCACGCAACTCGCATCAAGAAGATCTGCTCTGATACCAAACTTGATCCAGATCTTTTACTTCAAGGATGAATATAGAATTGCATATAAAATAGCATGTAACCAAGTAACTTAATCACGTGAAAAGGAGTGGAAATAAAAAAGAAACCATGAGATCAAAGGCACAAAATGATTTGATTACGGAGTTCACCCAGTGTGGGCTACGTCTCCGGCCCTACTCAATGTGGGGAGGCCTCTTTCATTAAATGGTAGCAAAAAAAAATTAAAATCAAATTTACATTAATGACCCTTATACCTCCATTTTCAGGCATGGAATGAAAATGAAAATCTCATCTCCAAAAATGGACATCACCGTTGGATTCGTGGCGCGAAATCGTGTCAAATGACTATAAACTTGAACTTGTTCTGAGCAAGTACCCTTTGGAGCTATAAGGAATCTTAAGATTCCCTCAAGATTCCCTAATAATAAATCTTGGGCACACTCATGGTTCCACCTGCAAATCGACTCTCGTTTATTAGTTCCACCACTCCTCCCCCAATGTATTTGAGAAGGGTCTTATGTAGGATTAGGGGCAGAGTTCACAAAGGACGAGTCGTTGGCCCGTTGGTTGGCGGTGTTGTATTGAGGCATTTGGTTGAGGGACGTCCTAGGGTCCAACATGTGGGACCCCCCATTATAGCTCTATCGCGTTATTTTTTTGGTGCGATTTGGTTTTTAATGTACGACATTATCTTAATGGATTCAGTGGTGTTCAAACTTGGGGTCGCCCACCTTGGCCGGGCGAGTTCAAACCCTACCGACCTCCATATGTGTTGCTATGTTGACTGGTGGCTTGGGCTGGTCCGCCCACCAGATAATATAATTTAACCAATGTCGTTGGAGGGTGGCGCAGGTGGCAGCACGCCACCCCATATATATATATATATATATATATATATATATATATATATATATATATATATATATATTAACAATAATGGATAAAATATCGATGGCGGTTTTTAAGTGTTACTGGAAAAATTAAAGAGGCGATAAATTTTCCCGTTATTACCGACAATTTCCTTGCACCGACCCTTTGCCAAATTGTTGCCTCGTTAGTGACTGCTAGTGGGCCTAGTTTGACTAGAACTTTGACTCACTATGCCTTTCACATACGAACTTGGATTTGTGTACCAGTTGCGCCATTGTAATTAAGACGATGATCATTACTATCTAGTTCTAGTTCACTTCAATACAATGAATTTGAATTTTTTGAGTTTGTTAGAGCCACTTCTATTTCTGGAGCCACCTAGATCACTATATAAGATGAATACCTTCAACAATGATTCACACAAATATATCAAATATCATAACACTAATATTTTTATGTTGTTAAAACTTGCTAATAGGGAAATAGTTCATGGCCCTTGTCATCATCGCTACTGAAGACCATTTTATTAATGTAAGATAAAACTTTTGCATATAAAATTTTCTCATAATTGATCATTAGCAACAAATCTCCATGCTCTTTAGAAACATATCATGAACCAATCAAGTCTTTATCTCTGGATCAATATATATTAGTAAGGAGAATATGAGACATGAGAACACTCTATATATAAAATATAATATAATCATTAAATTACAATGTAAATAAAACATATTAAAAAAAATACATTGAAAGACAAATTTTTACCCAAAAACACATTAAACCAAATTAATTTTAAATAACTCCAAAAAAAATCTAAATATCTTACCAATTTATTCAAACACCCTTTATAAAAAAATATCTTTATATCATTCGTATCTCTTCCAAACATTTCATATTAATCTATCAAATTAGACACCTATCATCCTCATCCTATATCTCTTTCGCTGAAACTTTAAACATAACAATGAATAACTACCCATAAATTCTCTATGAACACATGCATGCACTTAAGAAGATAACAGAACAATATTAATAAAATGTAATAAACATATGAGAGTTTGGTGGGAAATGACAGCAGAACATGGTTGGATCTCCTCTCATATAGACGCCAATCCCTCCTCTGATTAATCAATCTATATTATGCGTCATCGACATCGTCATCAAATACAGCAAGCTAATCCCTCCGATTAACCAAGCTATATTATGCGTCATCGACATCGTCATCAAATACAACAATCTATATTATGCGTCATCGACGTCGTAATCAAATATAGCAGGCTAATCCCTCCGATTAACCGATCTATATTATGCGTCATCAAATACAGCAAGCGAATCCCTCCTCCGATTAACCAACTATATTATGTGTCATCGACATCGTCATCAAATACTTTTTGATGAACGGAGGAGATTTGATATTCTAAGAATATGCTTCGTCTAAAACATTATCTAGGTTGGGTGTTGGGAATTTTTCTGGTAAAATTCCAAAAACAAATTAACTGAACACAGAGACAATGCTCTGTTTTTAACCCAGGAAATAACACTCTGTTTTAGCACAGGGAAGCAAAAAAATTTGTTTGCTGAGGAACAGAGTTTCAGCAAAAAAAAACTTCAATTCATTAACAGGAAACCAACCATTACATAAATCATCTTCCTCACATAGAGGGATTTTCACAACTGCTGTTACAAAAGCATCTTCCTCACACAGAGGGATTCACCAGAGATTATGCTGAAGAGCATCTTCCTCTTAACCAGAGGGATTCACCAGTCTATGCTGAAAAGCATCTTCCTCTTGACAGAGGGATTCACCAAAGACAACAGATCTTCCTCTTAACAGAGGGATTCACCTGAGACTATGTTGAAAAGCATCTTCCTCTTTAACAGAGGGATTCACCAAGAGCTTCCACAAAAACAAAATTACTCTACCTCCATTTAAAAGGATTTACACTACTGTGTGTAAATTTTTTTTATTTACATTTACTACTGTAAATAAAAAAAATTCTTACATAGATTTACTGCTGTAAAAAATTCATCATACGCTCATGCGTATTACAAAAAAAAAATTATGTCTCTGTTGGAGAGATCAACGCACTGCTGTGTGGAAATTACACATTCACCAAACAAAAAAGAACTTACATTATTGTGGAAATTACACATACGCACTACTGCATGCTTCCCTTTTGTTTTCACAACAAAACAACTACGTGCTCCCCCTTGGATTTCATATGCGTTCTCAAAACAATATACTCGTGCTGCTGCACATTTCACATTTTTTTTCAACAACAAAAACTACCTCACGCTGCTGCGTGGATTCCCATTTCTTCAACGAACTACACTGTTGTGTATATTCACTGCACGCTTCCCTCACATTACATTACACTTCATATGCCATAACAAAAGGCATTCCATATTTTTTAACAAAAACAACTACACAAAAAATTACCATATTACATGCCGTGTAAAAACAAATAAACTTAAGAACTTTACCAATAACTCTACGACCATAATAAATTCATTTACTACTTCGGCATGGTGAGGAATTAATTCAGTCAGGTTTACATACGGTTTTACCAGACATACGGAGGTCAAACAAAAATTTCACTCCACGCAATCTCCATGCCCTGCAGACCTGTACGCAGCTTTGACTTTGATCAACGGCTTCAAACCTTCACTTTAATCCAACGATCATCGCTCGATCAAGTCACCCGAACATTATGTCCCGATAAAAAGTGGTTTTGATTGTATCGGGGGCGATTGAAGGAATACTAGTCTTTTAGCAAAAACGGTCCGATGGAGGTTGGCGGTTTTCCTGAATGGTTTTGCTGGAAATAAATTATGCGGCAGGTGAAATTACATTTTTAACACTCCCCTTTAATTTCAACTGTTGGGCGTTCAGTCATACCCAAACACTTCCTCAGAAACTCAAAACTTTTCTTCCTATTCGTATCAGCTTTCCTTTCATCGCTTTCACTACTGTGCTTAGGCACTCCAATCATGTAATATCCTCTTTCTCTCTGCCTCAGGCAAGATTTCCAATCTTTGCATCTTCAAGCTATCTTGCAACCTTTTCTTCTCTGCTCTTATGGCAGATTTAATTACATATCTCTCCCATATAAGAAGATCTTCAAGGGACTTCAATTCCTTTCTCCCATTCATGGGAAGAATGACTGTTAATATAGTTCAGCAATAATGATCAAGAATTACATGCTCCCCCTAAGTGTATGCATCATCTTCTTTCAGCAAAGTCTTCTCAAAAGAAACTTAGATTGGCTGGGGAGCTCGAAGGACTTTCAGACTGTATTTCCTTCCTTCTCCATACTTTTGTAACTTTCTTCTTTTGCATGGGTCTAGCTTGTGTAAGAGCCCATGTTAAGTTACAATCACATGCCATATGACCAATGTTATGACACTTGAAGCATTCTACATTGTTCATGAATAATATTTCATGATTTCTTCTTATAAAATTGTTTCTTGGAGGTTGTTGGAGACCATAACATCTATCTCTATGAAATGCTCTACAGTGTTTTGCCATATGACCAAAGTTTGAACAAGAATAACAATAACCAAAAAATGAACTTTGGTACTTGGGAGATGGAGGTTTTCTTGATGTACTTCTGAAGCTTTTCTACCTTGAGATCCTTTGATAATAACCATTGCCTCTTGCCTCTTTGACATCATCAACATTTCTTCTTGGAGCTGGTTTTCTACTTGGAGTAGGATTTCTTCTATTGTAGCCTTGATTTTTCTTCTTGCCTTTGCTGGAACTAGGAGCATCACAATTTCTTTCTGCCTTCTTCACATCTCCTTTGCTTAAAGCATTTTCATTCTTGTTTGAGGGTTCACCTACATACCTGAGTCCTGATTTATCAGATGGAGATCTGTGATAGCTAAGCATGTCATCCAAGGCTTGAGAGCTCTTCATGATTTTGTTCATCCCTTCAACTTTTTTCTTGAGGAGGAAAATCTCTTCTTCCAATCTTTCACACTCATTATTCTTCTTTGCAAGTTGTTCCTCAGTTTCTTCCTTGCTACGAGCTATTATTTTAAGGGAGATGATATCTGACTTCATTTTGGAGATTTCTTCATTCTTTGCTTGACTGCTCTCCATTTTCTTTTCAGCTCCTTGTGCCTCTTCCTGGCTTCTTGTAATTCAAACTTAAGGGAGGAGACCTCTACCTTGTACTGTCCAATCTCTTCTACAAGTTTGTTCACTCTCTTGTGTCTTTGTTCAAGTTGACTTGACAAGGAATCTTCTTGCTTCTTTGCTTTATTCAATTGATTTGTCATGTATATGACTTCTTCATGATGCTTCCTTTTGCTTTGATCAAGTTCCTTCTTAAGCTTGGTGAGCTCTTCATCCCTTTCTTGTACTTGAAGCTTGATGAGGTCAACCTTATCATTTTCAGCTTCTATGATGGGTTCAGAATTTCCTTCTTGACTGATGGTCATGGTCAGTGCTCCTTTTGAATGAAGGTCATGAAGTTTGTCCCATATATCCTTTGCTGATGAATATTTTCCTAGATTTTTCTTTACAGAATCAGGCAGTCCATCCAAGATTGTCTTTGCTGTTTTTGCATTGTACTCCTTGGATTCTCTATCCACCTTGCTATCATCAATCATTGATTCCAAAATTTCAATCCCTTGAGACTGTAAGAAAGTCCTCATTTTTACTTCCCATATATAATAGTTCCCATTGAACCTTGGAGCCTCAAATAGAATGCTTTCAAATTGATTGTTTTCTATTTTAGTAGTAGAGGGAGACACATTTTTAGGAGGATTGGAGACTTTCTTCTTTGACCTCGCATTCTTAACTATGCTTCAAAATACTTAACTGTGTTTTTTTAAAACAACTGTCTATTTTCAACAGCTACACAAAAAAAAACTAATCTGAGAAATACCTGGATCCTTTCCTGATTGTGTCTTCACTCTGCTGGAGAAGCTGCTGCAACAAAAAACTTCTTCCTTTAGCTTCTTTGACACCTTCAAAGAGCCTGGACAAGCTCTGATACCACTGTTGGGAATTTTTCTAGTAAAATTCCAAAAACAAATTAACTGAACATAGAGACAATGCTCTGTTTTTAACCCAGGAAATAACACTCTGTTTTAGCAGAGGGACGCAAAAAAAATTTGTTTGCTGAGGAACAGAGTTTCAGCGAAAAAAAACTTCAGTTCATTAACAGGAAACCAACCATTACATAAATCATCTTCCTCACATAGAGGGATTTTCACAACTGCTGTTACAAAAGCATCTTCCTCACACAGAGGGATTCACCAGAGATTATGTTGAAGAGCATCTTCCTCTTAACCAGAGGGATTCACCAGTCTATGCTGAAAAGCATTTTTCTTAACAGAGGGATTCACCAAAGACAACAGATCTTCCTCTTACCAGAGGGATTCACCTGAGACTGTCCTCTTTAACAGAGGGATTTACCAAGAGCTTCCACAAAAACAAAATTACTCTGCCTCCATTTAAAAGGATTTACACTAGTGTGTAAATTTTTTTTATTTACATTTACTACTATAAATAAAATAAAAATCTTACATAGATTTACTACTGTAGATTACAAAAAAAAAATTGTATCTGTTGGAGAGATCAACACAACACACTCTGCTGTGGAAATTACACATTCACCAAACAAAAAAAACTTACATTATCCTTTCAAGATTTGCACTGATGCGTGCTTCCCTTCTCCTCATTACATTCAGTTTCTTCAACAAAAAAAATATCTTCATACTGCTGCATTACAAAATAAAACTTTTGTCTCTACTCGAGAGATCAACACAATGCTGTGTGGAAATTACACATACTCAGTGCCGCGTGCTTCCCCTTTTGTTTGCACAACAAAACAACTCCTCTGCACTACGTGCTCCCATTGGATTTCATATGTGTTCTCAAAAACAATATACTCGTGCTGCTGCACATTTCACATTTTTTTAACAACAAAAACTACCTCACGCTGCTGGGTGGATTCCCATTTCTTCAACGAACTACACTGCTGTGTATATTCACTGCACGCTTCCCTCACATTACATTACACTTCATATGCCATAACATTACATTACACTTCATATGCCATAACAAAAGGCATTCCATATTTTTTAACAAAAACGACTACACAAAAAAATTACCATATTACATGGCGCGTAAAAACAAATAAACTTAAAAACTTTATCAATAACTCTAAGAACATAATGAATTCATTTACTACTTCGACATGGTGAGGAATTAATTCAGTCAAGTTTACATATGGTTTTACCATACATACGGAGATCAAACAAAAATTTCAGTCCACGCAATCTCCATGGCTGCAGACCTGTATGCAGCTTTGACTTTGATCAACGGCTTCAAACCTTCACTTTAATCCAAAGGTCATCGCTCGATCGATCAAGTCACCCGAACATTATCTCCCGATAAAAAGTGGTTTTGAAGAGAGCACTGTGGACGCTTGGCAGGTTTTTTGATTGTATCGGGGCGATTGAAGGAATACCAGTCTTTTAGCAAAAGCGATCCGATGGAGGTCGGCGGTTTTCTTGAATGGTTTTGCTGGAAATAAATTACGCGGCAGGTGAAATTACATTTTTAACACTGGGAAAAGCAGCGCGTCTGTTATTTTAAATATTTATTATTTAATGATGTTATGGCTCCAGGCGGTCTCCTCCGTGCGGTGGATTCTAGCAACAGTGGAGAACGTGTGGTCCTTGTTGTGGCGCTTCCACAAACCAGACTTACAATCATTTTATTCGTCGTGGAGCTAAGTCATAGCTGACGTCGTAGAGTTAAGTTAGAGTTGAATTTATAGTGTGCGGTTGTATAGGTTTGTGATAGGGTAGTTCGACAAACTACAGGCTTATAATCATTTTATTGTTCATGGAGTTAAGTCATAGTTGAATTTATAATGGATAAGTGTATATCAAAACAGTTTGAATTTATAATGGATAATTGTATATCAAAATTGTTAGTTAAAAAATGTTAAATATGTTTCACTTAATACATTATAATTATTAAAAAAAAAATGTGTAATCAAAAAAACAGCAACTTAGTATATTTTGTATGTGAAATTTGTGTTTTGTCTATGCACAGTGACGGTACCGTGATGAAGAAGGCCCAGGTGGGTCCGCAGAAACCATACTTTCAGATGTTTCTGCATTATCCAATCCTACTAGACACCCGAATACTTTTGGGCTATTATATTTTACCAGTGAGAGGCACCCTCATAAGGAAGCGAGATTGTGCTGTTGGAGCTTTCATTTTTCCTGATCAACTCCTTGCAGAAGAAAATTAACAGAAGCGTAGAATGGAGAAGTCTTCAGTCACAAAGCCGAGCCCGAGCCTGGTCACGAAAGCGTGCGACAGTATTTCACTTCTTTAGATAAATACGTTGATTGGGTTGAATTTAGTTTAGTAATGTTCACTTGTTGGGCGGTGATTTACAGTCAAACCGGAGGTAGAGTATTAACCAATTTCTGCAATGGCTTTTTATAAAATGCCGTCGGTAGTTTAACCACTCCTGTGTATTTGGAATAAAAGCAATTTGAAATTTCGTTACCCGTTAAAAGTCCTCTCATCGGTCATGGGACATACCTAAAAGAAATAGGGTTAAAAGAGACATTTATAAATCAACTTTTTATAAAGTATATGGGAAAGCTATTTACATATATCTTTGAAAAGATTAAGATACTCCGGGATATATATCCTATAATTTAAATTTATGTTAAATTATACATATCTTCATATGTGTCTAAATATTTAAATATATAATATAATATTAAATACATTGTTACACACCATATAGTATTTGTTTAAAATCTCATAATTTAAGATGTTACGTGGTACGCAGATTTTCTATATCAAATTTTCAATTAGTTTCGTTATCAATTTCTCAAAATACCTCCATTTATGTGTGTAGTTCACGATTCAATTTCGAATTGAATAATTTTAATCCATTACAATTGCCCAGCCTGCGACAGGTTTCATTCACACATCTCCAAGTTTATGAACTACATTATGCATAAAGAATCTAATTTTATTTTCATGGTTGTGGCATCAACGTGGCATGGAAAGAATGGCATATATACACATCAATAATTAATAAAAAACTGTATAATGTAAAATGTTTTGCCTAGGCCGTCAGTCGATCACATGCTGTGGAATCATTTGCTTTATGGCTTAATCACCATATACTTTATTTAATAATCATGTTAATTCAGGAATAAATAAACTTTCTTTATTAGATATTTACTAATTTTTTATTAGATATTTAAAATTATACATTGGGTAAATACTTATTAATAATACGAGATTATTTAAACAGAGAAAATGTAATTTTATACTACTCACATGGTATTGAATTTATATATTTGTGAAAATTGAATCCCACGTAAATAATATGTTGATTTATACAAAGTATATTGTTATGATGGTCCGCAATTTTATTATCTAAAAAGTTTGAGCTATGATATTTGAATTAGAAATAATGTTTTATTATATTTATGAAGAAATATAAAATATTAATTATTGTGTTAATTTTTCTTTTTTTTTTATAAATCTAGTGTTCCTAAATGAGTTAATATTTAAATATATTTAATATAGAATAGATATGGTGCTGTTTTTCAAATAAAACATATAATAATAATAATGTACATCACAACAAATTTTATTTGTTGACATTTTTCGAACCAACTAGTGTGGTTTATCGTCAGGACAAAATGAATGAGCATGATTGCATGTTAAATAAATAGAGCGGAAATTCTAACCGCTAAAAAACGGCTATATTGACAACGACTAGATTTCACTGAATAGTTAGGACCGGATTAGGGTTGTAACCATTATTTAATTAAAAAAAAGGAACCTTGGTTAATTAAATGGACCATTTTTAACCATCTATAATTATAAATAAATATTAAAAAATAAATTATAACCAAAACTAATATACATTAAAAATATAAAGTACCTAATTTTTAAATTCAAACATAAGTCAAAGGGGGCTGATCCATACATTAATAAATAAATATTAAATTAATTATAAACTAAATTAATATTAAATAACAGTTATTTAAGTTCAACAAATATATATATAAATAATAGGGTAATTTAAGGTTATGATAAAGAAGTAATTTGATGATATTATAAATATATATACAAATAAATTAATCTACATTAATAGTACGAAATCCAAGTTATGAAATCTAAATATTAGAGTAGTAAGTAATAAAAGTCATAAACATTAGGGTAATAAAAAAGTGAGTCATATAATTTAATTAATATGTAAGATTAAGGGACAATTCTAAAAATATATTAGGATAAATCAATTAAAAATAAATTAATTTTAATTCAAAATTTATCTATAAAAGTTAGTTAAAAATTAGAGTAATTTAGAAAGAAAATGCTATTATTAAAAAAGAAGAAGAAGAAGTTAAAATAGTCAAAGAAAAATAGCAAGCTAATTCCCATAAAGTTATTAGCATAAATAAGAGCAACTATAAGAACATCAAGAGACAAAGACCCCAAGAAACAGGAAACAAGGGAAAAATAAAAGACAACAAAAGGAAGAGGGGGGAAGGGATACCATGACTAGGAGGAGAGTGCTGGGACCGGCAACTACTGATCTTCCGGCCATCCTCTCTATTGAGATTGTTCGACCTTTTCTCAATCTCAAGTACCTCCCTAAAATATTAAAATATTATTAACTAAATCTAATTTAATTTATTATATTATAATTATTTTTATTAATAAAATAATTTAATTTTAAGTATATAAAAATTAAATAATTATAATAATTTGTTTTTTTAAGTTATCTATTTATTTATATATATAATTAATGATATGAATACTAGATTAAAATATTAAATTAAGTAATAAAATAATTTAATTAATAAGTATATAAAAATTTTAATAATTTGTTTTTCTAAATTATCTATCTATTTTTATATATAATTAATGATATGCATATTAGATTAAAATATTAAATTAAAAAAAATTATGAAATATATAAAAGAAAATTTCCACATGTATTATGACAATTCTGATCAAATTAAAATAAATATATTTATTATATATAGAAATGTGAAATTTATATAAATACATATATTATTATTAATAACTAGCATAAATTTATTTTAGCTTTGATTTATTATTTATCAAGAGGAATCTAATTTTTTCAAGGTACAAACTTTTCTTCAAATTTTAAACTTAAAAGAAATATGCATCTTAAAAAATTTAATTCATGTAAAATTAATAAAATTAAATTTAAAATAATTTATATTAATTTATTAATAATTGTAAATGTAATTAATATAAATCATAAATATTTTTTAATTTATTTTAAAAAATACAAAAAAAATTATATATATATATATATATATATATATATATATATATATATATATATATATATGATATTAAAGAATTATTATTATTTTTTTAGTGTAACCCTATAATTATAACTATAAGAATTTATTTCTAATTCATTTATTTATAAAAATGAATTTAATTCAATTTACCTGCATCTTTAATTTTACATCCTTTCCTTTTATAATCGACTACCAAAATTAGGTAGTTTGTTGTTATAAAGGTTTGAAAATACAATTACTCTTTAGTTCTTTTTTATTTACATGAATATCAATAATAACACCACACTACACACTTACTTGAGATGTGATGTTCAATAATAAATAAGTTAATATATTTTTATTAATTAAATATATTATTTATAAAAATTAAAATTTGGATGATTTTTCACATGTGTAAAATATAAAATAATAATAATAATAATAATAATAATATTTTTTTTTTCTAGTTAAGACTAACCTAAGTACCCACGGAAGATTTGAACCGGTGACCTATCACAAGGAGTGCCTTAAGAGCGTATCCATTCAGCGTCAATCCAAAACCCTGTGAACAATAATAATATATAAATATAAATATAGGACAATTATATAAATTTTTAATAATATTGTATAATATTTTAAAAAAATCTCACTTACATTAACTTTTTTATTTCATTTATTCTCTCATATACATTTTAATATGGAAATTGATTTTCAAATAATTTATTTTAAATAAAAAAGGTTACAATTATATGACCTGAATAATAAAAAATATTAAAAATAATATAATATAAAATTAATAACCCCAAGGGTTAGCTCAATTGGTCAAGTCGGGGCCTCGCCAATGGGAGGTCACAGGGTCGAAACCCGAAAGCTCTTGGGGTTAGGTCTGTGGTGACCGAGGGGTGGACCCCCTTCGGGTGGGGTCCACCCAGATTTATCGAACCTGGAGTAGCGGATCAACTGACCAGGGTCCGTGAATCAGCTGGAAAAAAATAAAAAAATAAATAAAAATAAAAATAAAAAATATAATATAAAATTAAAGAATAATATATATTCTCTCATATACATTTTAATATGGAAATTGATTTTCAAATAATTTATTTTAAATAAAAAAGGTTACAATTATATGACCTGAATAATAAAAAATATTAAAAATAATATAATATAAAATTAAAGAATAATAAATAATGAAATTTAATTAATGATTAAATAATTAAATATATTATTTACTAAAATAAAAAGAGAGAGTTAAATATGATAACTATATTGTATATTGGTATTATACAGAAGAAGAAACGAATACAAATGTAAAATACTTTTTTGATTTATTTTCACTTTTAAATTTTTTAATTGCATATTAGTTAGTATTATCTATTGGTTTATGGAAATTTTTATTGTTATTATTATTTTAGATAAGAGATGATATTAGTGTTAAAATTTGTCAATAATGGTTGAATCTCAAATTGTGACAAATATTGTTTCAATATGAAAATCGACCATGGTCCAATATCACATTTAGACGAATATTGTCTCAATATGAAAATCAACCATGGACAGCCATGGTCAACCATGGTTAGTCAAGGTCAATCATTGTCAACCGTGGTCAACCAAGTTACCCATAGTCCAACATTGCACTGTGACAAATATTACCTGAATACGAAAATCAATCATGGTGAACCATGGTTCAATTTCATATTGTGCTAAAAAAATTTTCAATATGTAATCAACCATGGCCAACCATGTTTATCTTAGCATTTATAATATTTATCATAGGGTTTATATACCTTGGTTTATAATATTTATCTTAGGGTTTATGATAGGATTTTATCAATATGAAAATCAATCATGCTCAACCATAGTCCAATGCCCCATTTTGAAAAATATTGTCTCAACATTAAAATCAATCATGGTCAACCATGGGCCAATGTCACATTATGACAAGGATTGTCTCAATATGAAAATCACCCATGTTCAACCATGTTTCGACGTCACATTCTGATAAAGATTGTCATA
Source organism: Pinus tabuliformis (assembly GCA_031772625.1). Classification (NCBI taxonomy): domain Eukaryota; kingdom Viridiplantae; phylum Streptophyta; class Pinopsida; order Pinales; family Pinaceae; genus Pinus; species Pinus tabuliformis. Next base: position 459,675,498 of record CM062804.1, on the reverse strand, counting down.
ATATGTAAATCAACCATGACGAGTCATGGTCAACCATGGTCTCATTGTGACAAATATTATCTCTTGGTCCAACGTCACATTGTGACGACCATGACCATCCATGATCAACCATGTTCCAACGTCACATTCTTATAAATATTGTCACAATATGAAAATGAACCATGGTCACATTGTGAGAAAGATTGTCTCTTGTTCCATGCCACATTGTGACAACACGGTCCTCCATGGGCAACCATGGTCCGACATCGCATTGTGGCAAATATTTTCTCAATATGAAAATCAACCATGGTTCAACATGATATTGTCACAAAGATTTTCTCAATATGGAAATCAACCATGTTTATTTTATAAGTTTTAATATTTATCTTTGGGTTTATATACCTTGAGATTATAACCAATGGTCAACCGTGGTCCAATGTTGCATTATGAAAAATGTTGTCTCAACATGAAAATCAACCACGGTCATCCATGGTCCAACGTCGCATTGTGACAAAGATTGTCTCGACATTAAAATCAATCATGTTCAACCATGAACCAATGTCGCATTGTAACAAGGATTGTCTCAATATGAAAATCAACTGTCGTCAACCATGGTCAATAACCATGGTGACATTGTGACAAATATTGTCTCTTGGTCCATTGTCACATTGTGATAAACCATGATCATCCTTGGTTAACCATGTTCCAACATCACATTTTGACAAAGATTGTCTCATATGAAAATCAACCATGGTCAATCATGTTCAACCATGGCCACATTATGACAAAGATTGTCTCTTAGTCTAACATTACATTGTGACAACACGGTCAACCATTCTCCAACATCGCATTGTGAGAAAGGTTCTCTCATTATAAAAATCAATCATGGTCAACCATAGTATAACGTCACATTGTGAGAGATATTTTTTCAGTAAGAAAATAAACTGTGGTAAACCATGGTCAATCATGTTTATTGTAGGATTTATAATATTTATATTAGGGTTTATATACCTTGGGTTTATAATATTTATCCCTTGGGTTTATAATTCCTTTGGTTTTTAGTATTAATCATTTGGGTTAATTATTCCCTTGGGTTTATATACTTTGGATTTATAATATTAATCCCTTGGGTTTAATATTATTCCCTTAAATTTAATATTATTCCCTTGGGTTTATAATATCATTCTCTTTGGTTTATCAATCTAAGGGTTCATATTCCTACGGTATAATAATATTCAGAAGGTTTATAATATTAATCCCATGGTTTAAGATAAATTCATTGAGTTTATAATCATGGTGAGCCATGCGCAACCATGGTCTAATGTGACATTTTGACAAAGATTGTTTCAGTATTAAAATCAACCGTGTTCAACGATAGTCAAATATCTCATTATGATAATGATTATCTCAATATGAAAATCAACCATGGTAAAACATGATCAACCATGTTTATTTTAGGGCTTATAGTATTTATCTTAGGGATTATATACCTAGGGTTTATAATATTAATCCCTTGGGTTTATCTCTTTGGTTTAATATTGCTCCCTTATGTTTATAAACCCTTGGGTTTTTAGTATTAATCCATTGGGTTTATTATTCCCTTCAATTTATAATATTAATCCATTTGGTCTATTAATCCAAGTGTTCATTTTCCTAGGGCGTAACAATATTCATAAGGTTTATAATATAAATCCTTAGGTTTAATATAAACCCCTTGGGTTTATAATAATGATCAACCATGGTCAACCATGATCAACCATGGTCCAATGTCAAATTGTCACAAAAATTTTCTCAATATGAAAATCGACCATGGCCCAATGTCGTAATGTGACAAAGATTGTCTCGACATGAAAATCAATCATGTTGAACCATGATCAACCATGGTCCAACGTTTCATTCTGACAAAGATTATCTCAATATGAGAATCAACCATGGTTAACCATGGTTAATAAGCATGGTCACATTGTGATAAAGATTGTCTCTTGGTACAACCTCACATTGTGACAACCATGGTCCACCATGTTCCAACATCGCTTTCTGATAGAACTTGTCTCAATATAAAAATCAACCATGGTCAATAATGCTCAACCATGGTCAATCATGCTCACATTGTAACAAAGATTGCCTCTTAGTCCAACGTCACATTCTGACAACATGGTCATCCATGGTAAACCATGGTCCAACGTTGCATTGTGACAAAGATTGTCTCAATAATGATGGTCAACCATGGTCAATCATTGTCCTATGTGCCATTGTGAGAAAGGTTGTCTCAATATGAAAATCAATCATGTTCAAACATAGTCCAACATCTCATTGTGATAAAGATTTTGTCATTATGAAAATCAATCATGGTCAACCATGTTTATTTTAGGGTTTATAATACTTATCTTAGGGTTTATATACCTTTGGTTTATTATTCACTCAGGTTTATAATATTTTTGTTAGGGTTTATGTATCTTGGGTTTATAATATTAATCCCTTGGGTTTAATATTATTCCCATGGGTTCATAATACCTTCGGGTTTTAGAATTAATCCCTTGGTTTATAACATCAATCCCTTGGGTTTATCAATCTAAGGGTTCATATCCCTAGGGTATAATATTATTTATAAGGTTTATTATATTAATCCTAGGACTTAAGATAAATAACAATGATAATTAGTTTATTATTATTATTATTATTATTATTATTATTATTATTATTATTATTTGTTAATTAATTATGAATGAATTATTGAGCAAATCCAGAAGCGTTTTATAACTTATAACCTGAAAATGAAAAGTAATACACCCTATCCTATTCTCCTTATAGAAGCAGGTCTTTCCCCTATTGAGAGCCTAGCTATTCTTAGGTTTCTGTTGTACAAGCACAAAATCAGTAACATAGACGATCATAGACTTCCTAAGCTAGCTTTAAATTCTAGCCAAAACCACCTAAGGCTCAATCGAGGGTGGCATAAAGACACAAGGGCCTCGTTAAACTATTGGGAGATCAACGAAAAATGATGCATTGCAAAACATAAATAACATTAAAGATATCGTTAATTCTAAGTTCAAAGAAAAAATGTGGTGTGAGAAAGACTTAGTGGCTAAAAGAAAATTAAGTTATTATAAGAAGGTCATCAAACCCACCCTAGAAGATCAAAAGTATCTCTCTATTTTAACTAGCTCAAAGAAGAAAATTAATATAGCAAAGATTAGAACGAATTCTCATGAGCTCCATAGTGAAACAGGTCGTTGGGCAGTTCCTAAAACGCCATGGACGGAAAGGATTTGCCATATATGTGAGAATAGGAACATCGAGGATGAAAACCACTTCCTCTTAGAGTGCCCCACATATAATCACATTAGATCTCAGCTTCACAATCTTTGTTACAATACTGACCTTCCTAGCCTTTTACAATGTCAAAATTATAGTGAGCTCGGGAGGCTTCTCTCCAAGCTTTTTGAGCATAGGAATAAAATCTTAAATCAAAATAGATAATTTGTTTATTTAGGTCCGATAGACCATTATTTGGTCTCAGCGGACGTTAACCATCATCATCATCATCATCATCATCATTAATAATGAATGGAAAAAACTAATTCATTAAAAATGATTTAATTAATTAATAATGAATTAAAGAATTATTTATGAATTTATGAATTAATAATTAGTTGTCAACTAATTAATACCGAAGTAATAATGAATTAGTTATTAATTAATTAATAATGAGCAATTAATTAATTAACAATATTTATATTTAATTAATGACATTTAATAATGTGGTTGTCATGTGATTGATATACACCTTCCATGTATATCAACCACATTTACTAATATGGTTGTGCTAGTTATACAATAGAGAGGATATAAAAGGACATTTTGATAGACTACTGATACTGAGAGTTGAGTTGGTTTTCGACCTAGAAAGGGTGGTGTTATTCAGGTACACATATGTGGCATCTAGACAGTTTCTGCGGTAGAGTTGCAAGTGGAGTGCAGAATCCTTCAGGTGGAGGGGAATATTTTAATATCATAAACCCATATATATTTGTAATCTTGAAAGTTGAAACTCTGTGAATTAAAAATGCAATTTGGTGGAAGAACAATGAATAATTTTATGCCTAACCTTCTAGATCCATCTTAACTCCGGATCTATCAAGTGCCGAATGGGATCCAATATCTCAAGGTGCAAAACTCTTTTTTGAGTGAAAAACTTCAAGAAATGTTTACAAGTTGAGATATTTGATCACTCTCAAAGCTTGGTAGGTCCGGAGTTAAGATGGATCTGCACTGGTTTTAGTCATGTGCGGTGAAAGAAAATATAACGACCATATGATTAATTTTATCAATAATATGTAAATTAATCTAATATGAATATAATCATTTTAAATATGCTAAATATGTCTCAGATTAATCTGGTCATTTTAATTTTAAATTTGCTTAGTTACCTCAGTTTGTTGAGATGATAAATATTGTTAATCACTTTAATGATGAAAAATGATGAGATAAAAATTTTGAATGTAAAGTGACAATGTAATAGTGTTGAATGATAGAAAATGTGAATAATAAGAATATATTCAATTATAAATAGTCTTCAATGTGATTAATCTCAAATCATTTTCTTCTACTATTCTTATTTTCACTCTTGTTACTTTTGTCATCTTTTCATATCGAATGTCATCTTTTCATATCGATTATATGAAAAGGATGGGTTAAATCATAAACCATTTAAGTATTTAGCTTGAGCTATTGTAGTAAACATCATACCTTGTCTCTCTTTCTCTCCAATATTAATAGGTTGAACTACTATAACACAAAAATCAATGTACATTGTCAATAATGTTTTATGCTTACATTGAAATAAATGCACAACGTTAATCCAATCACTTTAAAATTAATCTACCATCATACATCCAATTACATCAAATCAAAAATCAACATCCACACTGAAATCAATGCATCTAATGCAAGAAATCAAATAATATTAGAAAACAACATTTATAGTCAAATCCATGCATCTATTTCAAGCAAACAAATAAGATTATAAACCAACATCTACACTAAAATCAATGAATCTAGTGCAAGCAATCAAATAGGATTAGAAATCACCATCCATACTAAAATCAATGCATCTAGTGCAAGCAATCAAATAGGATTAGAAATCATTGCCTACACTAAAATCAATGCATCTAGTGCAAGCAATCAAATAGGATTAGAAATCACCATCTACACTGAAATTAATGCATTTAGTGCAAGAAATAAAATAGGATTAGAAATCATCTACATTTAAATCAATGCATCGAGTGCAAACAATCAAATATTATTAGAAATCAACATCTACATTGAAATAAATGCATCTAGTGCAAGAAATCAAATAGGATTAGAAATCACCCTCTGCACTAAAATCAATCTGTATATCCTGTCCTCCCTATCTCCATCTGTCTCTTCTTATCTCTCTTAACTTTCCATCTATATATATGATCCAGGTGGATATTGGTGGCCACCCACCTATTCCACGTGGACCCCCACTAGTGTTTCTTTCAATTTTTCAGTTTCCTTCATTGTTGAAAATTTTTGAGGTCCTAAACGACATTTCTTGGCAATCTTGGTCCAGCCAAGATTTCCAAAACAACATCGTTTAGGGCCTCAAAATATCTCCAGGAGTTCAAGACTCGAAAAACTGCCAAAAATAGTAAATTGTGCTACAATGAAGGAAATTGAAAAACTAAAAGAAACACTAGTGGGGGTCCACGTGGAATAGGCGGGTGGCCACCAATATCCACCTGGATCATTCCTCCCCCCTTAGGAAGGAATGGTATCCATTGTGTTGAGTTCCTCCATGAGATGGGGAAACTTCTACTTAACTTGGTCCCTAGTGAGCCATTTTCCTTGGTGTAGGAGTTGGTCGGATTTGACAACTCAATACAGTTGGATCTTCTACTAGAAAGTGTTCTTGATCTGTGTGTCCATGATCCGATCTGTTTCATCTTGTTCCATTCATTTTGGATTTAACTCTGTTGGTGTGAGTTGTTCTGCAATGTCGGATGTGTCCAGTAATGGTGGAAAGTATGGCCGAAGGTGATCCCCATTGAACACTGGGTGCAGGCCAAGGAATGGGGGAATGTTGAGTTCAAAATCATTATCTCCCACAGCCTTAGTGATGGTGTATGGCCCATATCGAAGCGGGCAAATCTTGTTGTGGGGCCGAGCGAGGCGCTCCTTCCGCAGATGTAGCCAAACTTTGTTGCCCACTTAGAACTTGTATGGCACTCGATGTTGATCAAGTTGCTGCTTGTACATGATATTCAAATGGAATTGTTGTAGGTATCACTACAACAAAACCAGCGATTTGTGCCAGATTTAGCGCCAGATTTTAGTGCATTTTTTTTGTAATTGTGATGAGCAACCTGGCGCTAAATCTGGCTCTATTGTACAATTTTTAAAGCGTCCTTTTTTGCACCTGATTTTGCATCCTTTTTCACGCTAGATTTTGCATCATTTTTTACACCAAACTATGCATCATTTTTTGCGTCAAATTTTGAACCAAGATTTGCATCTTATTTTATGACAGGTTTTGCTTCTAGTTTTGTGTCATTTTTTGCATCTATTTTTCATTCTCTTTTGCTTCCTATTTTGTGTCATTCTTTGCTTCCATTTTTGCACCATCATTTGCATCAAGTTTACACTGTATTTTGAATCCAATTTAACGTCTTTTTATGCATCCATTTTGTGTCAGTTTTTGCATCTAGTCTTACGCCTAGTCTTACACTAGTTTTTGCTTCTATTTTTGCACCAGCTTTGGTGCCTATCTTTGCACCATGTGTTGAATTTGATTTAGCACCAAATTTTGCATCCATTTTTGTGCCCATTTTTGCATCTTTTTTTGGACCAATTTTTACATCCACATTTACGTTTGATTTGTCTCCATTTTTCCCATCTCATTTTGCACCATATTTTGCGTCATTTGTTTCATCCAATTTTGCATCATTTTTAACACCATCTCTTGCATCTAATGTTACATCATTTTGAGCATCCAAATTTGCATTTATATTTGCATCTTATGTTGAGTCATGTGTTGTGTCCACCTTTGCATCTTATTTTGTGTCTAATGGTACATTCAATTTAGAGCCATTTTTTACGTCTACTTTTGTATTTGTTTTTGCACCAAGTTTTGCATCCAATTTTAAGCTATTTTATGCCCATGTTTGCACCATTTTTTTGTTTCTACTTGTGTCGAATTTTGCACCATTATTTACACCGACTTTTTCATCCAATTTTGCATTTTTTTGGTGTCTAGTTTTACATCGTTTTCACCATCCAAATTTGCATCTTTTTTTGCCTCATTTTGTGTCCACATTTGGATATAATTTTGTGTCTGAATTCGAGCCTAAATTTGCATGTGATTAGGAATCATTTTTTACATCCAATATGGCATCCTTGGTTTCACCTTTTTTCAGCCCCATTTTACATCTTGTTTTATGTCTTTTCTTACATCTTTTTTTTTTCCTTTTTTGCACCCAAGTTTGCATCCCAAATTTACAACATTATTTGCATCATCATTTGTCATATTAATTTGTAACGTTTTTTGCTTCTTTTTAACGCTCAACTTTGCATCTTATTTTACATCTAGTTGTTGTCTTTTTTTGCATCTAATTTGGTGCCCATTTATGTGTCCTTGTTTTTGCCCAATTTGATATCCTTTTGTATGCCATGTTTTGTTCCCTTCTTTGTGTCAACTATTGCACAATTTTTCACTTCTAATTTAAAACACTTTGTATGTCAATTGTTTGCATTTTGTATTAATTCCTAGTTTAACATCCAAATTTACTTTCAATTTTGCATCCATGGTTACATCCGCATTTGACTTCTTATATAGAGTATATTTTTCTTTACATATATGACCCCCTTTATAGATTCATAGTGAAATATATGATAGTTTATAAATATCATTAAAGCAGATATCACAATTCAAAATCATTCGTAAAGAAATTTAAGAGAAATTGACAACATCCATCCAAAAAAATAACAATGTGTCATTAACAATTTTCAAAACATGTATAAAATAGCAACATAATACTAATAAAATCAGTATTATTTTTAATCAAAACAAATAAAATTCAAATATGATTAACAAATCAAAATATTTCATGAATATCATTATTCTACGATAAATTAACAACATACATAAATCAAACTCATCGTATGATTACAAAATCAAAATGTCTCATTGATATAGGGTAAATTCACAACACCCATCTAAACATAGCAATGACATTCTACACAATAATTTCTTCATAAAAAACAATGCATGTGCATGCCTAGCTACCACCACCAAGATCATCCTCATGATCATCTTGACCATCCTCATTACTCTGATCCACATAATCACCAACACCGCAACTATCATCATCATCTCCTCCTTCACCACCATCATCCTCATCCTCATCCTCATCATCTCCTGATATATGTTGAACATAATTTGGATCATCGTCTTGGCAATCATTACCTATAGCATTCTGACAAAAAAAATCAATATTACATGTTAGTATTAATTACATAACACAACGCATGTTTTTGTTATACAATGTTAACCATAAAATGAGGTAAGATATAATATCTAATAGTACTAAAAAATAAAATGAAAATATGGTTTAAAAGTATATTGGAAATCCAACTAAGATTATATACCATAGAGTCCATCCAAACAACAAATTAAACCCATCTCTTTTGCTGCAGCACCTCCTTTTCCAAATGATTTGGAGGTCTTCCATATTTTAGTTCCTATCAATCAGTAAATAGGGAGAAATTAGATAACAATGACTTTCTTCTAGTACAAAATTTATTAAAAAATATCACATGTTTAATATACTTACAAAGGTTGTTATCAGTGCTTTTAAACCTTTCTGGCCACTACGATGAGTGACTTTTGTCTTGGTTAACCTTGCCTTGGATGCCTTGTCCTTAAACATAAACCAATTCAATTTATTTTCACACAAATACATGTCTAAGATACCTATAAGTATTAATACATTCTAAATAATGTTTAATGAAAAATTCAATACCTGAATGCTCTCATTGTCGGCTTTTCTTTGTGCATCCAACTTCTCATATGATTTTACAAGTTCTTTCCATACTTTAAAAGGTATGTCAATAGGTCTTTGTTTCAGTCTTTGATCTTGAGGCATTTTTTTAATTTTTCTTGTTTGGGTAAAAATTTTGGTTAAAAAAAACCGAACAAGTAATTCACATCAATGGCATGGGGACTCTATGGATATGTGTAAAAAAATAGCTATAAAGAAAACATCCAAAAAACATATGAGCTCTCCCTTTGATGGTCACTTGGGGCATATGGCTGGAAAGGAACAACTCCATTTTCGAAAATCAAGGACAATCCTTTCTCAAAGTCCTTCCTAATATTTGCTCCAAATGTCTTAAAATGAAAAACAAAATTCAAACGTCATCCTTAAACATCTCCCTTAAATATAAGGTTGGACCATAAATTCTTCACTTTTATTGTTATCAGCTCTGGAATGATTTTTCTATATGCAATTATATAATGAAATATGTGTGCACTAATGAAAAAACATTGAGTTTCATTTTTCATAATCACAAACAATGAAAAAAGAATCACACGTAACTAGCATCATTTTGGAAATTTTATATTTATTAAAAATCTTTAACATGTTTTCCTCCCATATCTCATAAAAAAGGTGTGAAATTTTTTATATACTCTCCAATAAGCACTACAACAAAACCAGCGATTTGGAGGTTTTACACTAAGTTTTTCAACATCGAACTTACTAGGGCTTGCACCACCGGGGTTATTAGTAAGAATCTCATGAGGTTTGCATAGCCATGATTATTAGAATCAAAATAGTAGGATTTGCACTAAAAAACAGTTCATAGAGCTTTCCTGCTGGGGAGAAAATCACAAGTTCAACTTTTGCAGTGCAGAGCACCGAGAGCTCGTAAGCTTTCTTCAGCAATCCACCTACGTTTGGAAAATGTAGCCTGCCTGCTGGCGATGTTCTCAATCCTCTTCCTCTGCATCTTTCCCCTCACTATTCTTGTATGTCCTCTTTCGTTTTTCCCTCCAAACAAACCCTCTCAAATTGAGAAAGCAGAACAACTCACTCGATGAGAATCCGAATCCAATTATCGCTTCTAACAATAACCCAATATGATACCAGAAGTGATTACACAAAACCTCATTGACTCTTCATTTGTTTGGAAAAGAGCCAAGCATATACTTCTGACGAGGGTTTCCGTCTCAAGTCTGGCTCGCAGGACCTCGCTTAGTCAATTGCGAGAAAAGTTTTCCACCTGCCTGTCACATACGGTTTGTCACACTATATATTAAAATAAGGTTGATCATACTAACAATAAGGTTGTATAGTTTAAAAGGAGGGCTCTCCTGACTGCATTTGGTTGGTTTATAGAAAAGATTGCTGGAATGTGTAATGTGAATGCTCTGCTAACTGTTTTTTAAGCATTTGGAAGTATTAAAACCCCCTAGGATAATTAATGTAAGACCTGTTAATTAATGTGTAAAGATGGCTATTGTCCTTGGGCTACCTTAGCTATTCGTGTTTAGTGATCTGTGGTATTATGACTCCTCAAGTCACTATTAAACCATGAGAAACATGCCCAGGCAAACTAGTGTGACATTGTGGATGAGAACCAAAACTAGACTCCTATAACCTCCTTTTTCATCCTTTAAATTGCAGAATTAACTGACTGTTCTAGTAATCATTCTTGAGCACCTGAAGATGTGCACCCTAAATAATAAGAATAATACCCTGTAACATATGAATAGTCCATCATGTGCATGTAGGATATGCACATGAGGTCCAATAAAATCACTAACCAGAATACCAGGTGTTATTAAAGCCTCTACAGGTTGATATATATGAATGTTACAGTGTGCAGGAGTATGATTCAATTCCATACGAAAATACAAAACATCTGATAGGATTTCCTTATACCTCATATGCAAACACCCATTGTCCCTTCTATAGATGAGCAGAATAAGTGCTTGGTTCTCTACACTAAATAAAGACAAAGTATAGTACTTATTGCTGACAAAATAGGATTTAAATCGCGGTTCAATTGCTTGACATTCAGCTGGTCACAGAATTGTAGAGTGCATAATCATAAGTGATGTTGCGAGCCTCATTGCTCAAAGTCTAAGGGTCTTGCGAGCCATAATCACAGCCATGTATGGCATATCTTGTGATTATGGCATTTTATGAGGTCAATTCTTGTGAAGACATTTCAGTTTATAATAAATTTTGAACCTCAACAGAGTTTTGGCAAGACCTGGCTGAGCTAGGACATCAACAACACAGCTGATATGAATGACATAATCTAGCCTCAAGAGGGAGCCTCTTTTGTTTCATCACTCTAACAATCTATGAAGTGGTGGAAAGCATAACAACTTCCCCTTGAATATGACACCTAAACTGAGTACAAATCCTAAATGATGCATCCCTTGGTGCATGTCTCTCAAAGTATCGATATTTCAAATGTTGAAAGCTCTTGTGCCCATTTGATATGCATTCGATTGCAGTTCCCCTGAAGAAAGAATCTTATAAAGGTGAGGCCATGGCCAATATGTTAGCCATATCCATTGGAGTTGCCATTGCTTGACAAATTTAGTGTGATCAGTCCCACCATGATTCACATGGGCTTCTACTCAACACTGGCTGTTGCTATTGTAAGAGTCTTCAAGCTCGTTGAAACCATAGTATTGATAAGTGTATTCTTTGGGTCTCTGGTTTTCAAATTCTGCCTATGTTTTCCTCTCAGTATCATTATTTCAAATGCTGAAACCTCTAATTCCCATTGCTGTGTATTTGATTGTGGTTTCCCTGAAGAAAGAAGCTTATAAAGGTGAGCCCGAGGCCAATATGTTGGCCATATCCATTGGAGTTACTATTTCAGCTTATGGGGAGGCCAAGATGAATGCATGGGAGGTGATTCTCCAGTTAAGTGCAGTTGCATGTGAGACTACCCAATTGGTTCTCATACAAATTCCACGAACATCAAAAGGGATTAAGTTGAATCCCATCACATCTTTGTTGCTCCTTGTTGCCTTGTTTTTCTCAGCACCCCCTGGGCCTTAGTAGAATACCCATTTCTGATAATCAGGGTCTCTTCCTTTGATTTGGATTACATGACATTTCTGCTTGTGCCTTGGCTCTTAATCTTGCAGTGTTTCTTCTGATAGGAAAGACTTCAGCCTTGACTATGAATGTTGTTGGTCTTGTCAAGGACTGGCTGCTCATAACATAATCTGTCTGTAATAAATGAAAAGGTTACAGTCATAAACTTGAGTGGGTATGGACTGGCTTTTATGGCTGTCTGTTACTATAATCATTTGAAACTTCAAGCTCTCAAGTCCAATGACAACCAACCAAAGTACCTCAGCAGTGCAGCTGATGCCAATGATGAAGGAGAAGGTTTGATAATGACGAGTGGGAGATTCTCAATCAGAGATTCAGAACCAGTAGAGAAAAATCAAACTCAAGCTTCAGGATTAGGTATTTAGATCATTAATATTGTCTTGTGCTAGAGATTACTGTTCTTGGATTGGCTCCTCTATGCCCAGATCTATTTGCAGGGAACAAGCCAGTCATTCACAGTGAAGAAGATAATGACAAGATTAGTGTATAATGATGGACAGGATGGTGCCATGGTGCCAACCTAAATCTCAAGTAAGGAGACATCTGTTCATCAATTTGTCAAGAAGCATGGCCTACAATTCAATTGCTCTAAGCCTATCACTTCTTCCACCTGTCAAATGAATTGTTTCCTGTTTGTTTAGTTGACTATGGTTCTAATAAATATACTATTGTTTGATGTAAAAAGACAAAACAAAACAAAAAATATGGAAAGTTGTGACCCCATTTTCTAACTACAAATTGAAATCGGATTACCATAGTGACCACCTCTGCTTATTGGAATCAAAAAGGGGGTGGGTTAACCCAATACGATACCAGAAGTGATTACACAAAACCTCATTGACTCTTCATTTGTTTGGAAAAGAGCCAAGCATATACTTTTGACGAGGGTTTCCGTCTCAAGTCTGGCTCGCAGGACGTCGCTTAGTCAATTGCGAGAAAAGTTTTCCACCTGCCTGTCACATACGGTTTGTCACACTATATATTAAAATAAGGTTGATCATACTAACAATAAGGTTGTATAGTTTAAAAGGAGGGCTCTCCTGACTGCATTTGGTTGGTTTATAGAAAAGATTGCTGGAATGTGTAATGTGAATGCTCTGCTAACTGTTTTTTAAGCATTTGAAAGTATTGAAACCCCCTAGGATAATTAATGTAAGACCTGTTAATTAATGTGTAAAGATGGCTATTGTCCTTGGGCTACCTTAGCTGTTCGTGTTTAGTGATCTGTGGTATTATGACTCCTCAAGTCACTATTAAACCATGAGAACCATGCCCAGGCAAACTAGTGTGACATTGTGGATGAGAACCAAAACTAGACTCCTATAACCTCCTTTTTCATCCTTTAAATTGCAGAATTAACTGACTGTTCTAGTAATCGTTCTTGAGCACCTGAAGATGTGCACCCTAAATAATAAGAATAATACCCTGTAACATATGAATAGTCCATCCTGTGCATGTAGGATATGCACATGAGGTCCAATAAAATCACTAACCAGAATACCAGGTGTTATTAAAGCCTCTACAGGTTGATATATATGAATGTTACAGTGTGCAGGAGTATGATTCAATTCCATACAAAAATACAAAACATCTGATAGGATTTCCTTATACCTCATAGGCAAACAACCATTGTCCCTTCTATAGATGAGCAGAATAAGTGCTTGGTTCTCTACACTAAATAAAGACAAAGTATAGTACTTATTGCTGACAAAATAGGATTTAAATCGCGGTTCAATTGCTTGACATTCAGCTGGTCACAAAATTGTAGAGTGCATAATCATAAGTGATGTTGCGAGCCTCATTGCTCAAAGTCTAAGGGTCTTGCGAGCCATAATCACAGCCATGTATGGCATATCTTGTGATTATGGCATTTTATGAGGTCAATTCTTGTGAAGACGTTTCAGTTTATAATAAATTTTGAACCTCAACAGAGTTTTGGCAAGACCTGGCTGAGCTAGGACATCAACAACACAGCTGATATGAATGACATAATCTAGCCTCAAGAGGGAGCCTCTTTTGTTTCATCACTCTAACAATCTATGAAGTGGTGGAAAGCATAACAACTTCCCCTTGAATATGACACCTAAACTGAGTACAAATCCTAAATGATGCAGCCCTTGGTGCATGTCTCTCAAAGTATCGATATTTCAAATGTTGAAAGCTATTGTGCCCATTTGATATGCATTCGATTGCAGTTCTCCTGAAGAAAGAATCTTATAAAGGTGAGGCCATGGCCAATATGTTAGCCATATCCATTGGAGTTGCCATTGCTTGACAACTTTAGTGTGATCAGTCCCACCATGATTCACATGGGCTTCTACTCAACACTGGCTGTTGCTATTGTAAGAGTCTTCAAGCTCGTTGAACCCATAGTATTGATAAGTGTATTTTTTGGGTCTCTGGTTTTCAAATTCTGCCTATGTTTTCCTCTCAGTATCATTATTTCAAATGCTGAAAGCTCTAATTCCCATTGCTGTGTATTTGATTGTGGTTTCCCTAAAGAAAGAAGCTTATAAAGGTGAGCCCGAGGCCAATATGTTGGCCATATCCATTGGAGTTACTATTTCAGCTTATGGGGAGGCCAAGATGAATGCATGGGAGGTGATTCTCCAGTTAAGTGCAGTTGCATGTGAGACTACCCAATTGGTTCTCATACAAATTCCACGAACATCAAAAGGGATTAAGTTGAATCCCATCACATCTTTGTTGGTCCTTGTTGCCTTGTTTTTCTCAGCACCCCCCGGGCCTTAGTAGAATACCCATTTCTGATAATCAGGGTCTCTTCCTTTGATTTGGATTACATGACATTTCTGCTTGTGCCTTGGCTCTTAATCTGGCAGTGTTTCTTCTGATAGGAAAGACTTCAGCCTTGACTATGAATGTTGCTGGTCTTGTCAAGGACTGGCTGCTCATAACATAATCTTTGTCTGTAATAAATGAAAAGGTTACAGTCATAAACTTGAGTGGGTGTGGACTGGCTTTTCTGGCTGTCTGTTACTATAATCATTTGAAACTTCAAGCTCTCAAGTCCAATGACAACCAACCAAAGTACCTCAGCAGTGCAGCTGATGCCAATGATGAAGGAGAAGGTTTGATAATGACGAGTGGGAGATTCTCAATCAGAGATTCAGAACCAGTAGAGAAAAATCAAACTCAAGCTTCAGGATTAGGTATTTAGATCATTAATATTGTCTTGTGCTAGAGATTACTGTTCTTGGATTGGCTCCTCTATGCTCAGATCTATTTGCAGGGAACAGGCCAGTCATTCACAGTGAAGAAGATAATGACAAGATTAGTGTATAATGATGGACAGGATGGTGCCATGGTGCCAACCTAAATCTCAAGTAAGGAGCAATCTGTTCATCAATTTGTCAAGAAGCATGGCCTACAATTCAATTGCTCTAAGCCTATCACTTCTTCCACCTGTCAAATAAATTGTTTCCTGTTTGTTTAGTTGACTATGGTTCTAATAAATATACTATTGTTTGATGTAAAAAGACAAAACAAAACAAAAAATATGGAAAGTTGTGACCCCATTTTCTAACTACAAATTGGATTCGGATTACCATAGTGACCACCTCTGCTTATTGGAATCAAAAAGGGGGTGGGTTAACCCAATACGATACCAGAAGTGATTACACAAAACCTCATTGACTCTTCATTTGTTTGGAAAAGAGCCAAGCATATACTTCTGACGAGGGTTTCTGTCTCAATTCTGGCTCGCAGGACGTCATTTAGTCAATTGCGAGAAAAGTTTTCCACCTGCCTGTCACATACGGTTTGTCACACTATATATTAAAATAAGTTTGATCATACTAACAATAAGGTTGTATAGTTTAAAAGGAGGGCTCTCCTGACTGCATTTGGTTGGTTTATAGAAAAGATTGCTGGAATGTGTAATGTGAATGCTCTGCTAACTGTTTTTTAAGCATTTGGAAGTATTAAAACCCCCTAGGATAATTAATGTAAGACCTGTTAATTAATGTGTAAAGATGGCTATTGTCCTTGGGCTACCTTAGCTGTTCGTGTTTAGTGATCTGTGGTATTATGACTCCTCAAGTCACTATTAAACCATGAGAACCATGCCCAGGCAGACTAGTGTGACATTG
The DNA here is from genome assembly GCA_031772625.1 of Pinus tabuliformis. Taxonomy (NCBI): domain Eukaryota; kingdom Viridiplantae; phylum Streptophyta; class Pinopsida; order Pinales; family Pinaceae; genus Pinus; species Pinus tabuliformis. Next base: position 459,659,240 of record CM062804.1, on the reverse strand, counting down.
TGGATGAGAACCAAAACTAGACTCCTATAACCTCCTTTTTCATCCTTTAAATTGCAGAATTAACTGACTGTTTTAGTAATCATTCTTGAGCACCTGAAGATGTGCACCCTAAATAATAAGAATAATACCCTGTAACATATGAATAGTCCATCCTGTGCATGTAGGATATGCACATGAGGTCCAATAAAATCACTAACCAGAATACCAGGTGTTATTAAAGCCTCTACAGGTTGATATATATGAATGTTACAGTGTGCAGGAGTATGATTCAATTCCATACGAAAATACAAAACATCTGATAGGATTTCCTTATACCTCATAGGCAAACAACCATTGTCCCTTCTATAGATGAGCAGAATAAGTGCTTGGTTCTCTACACTAAATAAAGACAAAGTATAGTACTTATTGCTGACAAAATAGGATTTAAATCGCGGTTCAATTGCTTGACATTCAGCTGGTCACAGAATTGTAGAGTGCATAATCATAAGTGATGTTGCGAGCCTCATTGTTCAAAGTCTAAGGGTCTTGCGAGCCATAATCACAGCCATGTATGGCATATCTTGTGATTATGGCATTTTATGAGGTCAATTCTTGTGAAGACATTTCAGTTTATAAAAAGTTTTGAACCTCAACAGAGTTTTGGCAAGACCTGGCTGAGCTAGGACATCAACAACACAGCTGATGTGAATGACATAATCTAGCCTCAAGAGGGAGCCTCTTTTGTTTCATCACTCTAACAATCTATGAAGTGGTGGAAAGCATAACAACTTCCCCTTGAATATGACACCTAAACTGAGTACAAATCCTAAATGATGCAGCCCTTGGTGCATGTCTCTCAAAGTATCGATATTTCAAATGTTGAAAGCTCTTGTGCCCATTTGATATGCATTCGATTGCAGTTCCCCTGAAGAAAGAATCTTATAAAGGTGAGGCCATGGCCAATATGTTAGCCATATCCATTGGAGTTGCCATTGCTTGACAACTTTAGTGTGATCAGTCCCACTATGATTCACATGGGCTTCTACTCAACACTGGCTGTTGCTATTATAAGAGTCTTCAAGCTCGTTGAACCCATAGTATCGATAAGTGTATTCTTTGGGTCTCTGGTTTTCAAATTTTGCCTATGTTTTCCTCTCAGTATCATTATTTCAAATGCTGAAACCTCTAATTCCCATTGCTGTGTATTTGATTGTGGTTTCCCTGAAGAAAGAAGCTTATAAAGGTGAGCCCGAGGCCAATATGTTGGCCATATCCATTGGAGTTACTATTTCAGCTTATGGGGAGGCCAAGATGAATGCATGGGAGGTGATTCTCCAGTTAAGTGCAGTTGCATGTGAGACTACCCAATTGGTTCTCATACAAATTCCACGAACATACAAATTCCCCTTTTTAATGAAGTGGCCTCCTTAAGAGATGACAGAAATTAGTTCTGGGCCAGAATGTATATCAGCAAGAATATTAGCATCACATAGTCATTTTAAACAAGTTCAGTGCACCAAATTAATATTCGTCAACACATTCCAGCTCAGGTACAATGTTTCACAGGACCCAACACAACTTACTCGCTGAAATGAAGATATTACAGCCATATAAACCACATTTACCCCAATGTAAATTACTCAAAAATGTATATCATCAGAATAGTGACATTACGTACTTAATTGAGCAAGAGTACAGTGCACAGAAATGAAAGACTCAAAGAGGAACCTGGTCCATATCAGTGGGAAATATATTGATAGAATGGTGGCTCTTCTTATGGTGTAGCAGTGATCCCTTTTCTGAATAAAGGATATTCTACATGCTGTTTTGATATACATATTAGGCCAGAATTACAATAAAAACTGATAGGAAAGAGACTGATATCAGATTTAAGAAGACACAGACCTTACATTTAATTCAGCCATACAGACAAAATAAAAGAGGTAAAGAGAACCTGAAATACACAGTGAATTCTTAAGGCAGTGGACAGTCTTATATTGTTTGCAAAATTCCAGAGTATAAATTGGAAGAAAACCCTCCTAATCTCTGTCTTTCTCTTCCACAACACGTCCAGAACTCCTCCAGTAAATCTGAGATAGTTTGGCACTGATAAGGGAGATGTACGCACAGGTAACAGGATGATATCAGCTCTCACACCCAGGCAGAGGTATCACGGCCTGTTTGTTTTCAAGGCAGCCTCCAAATCTGTAATATGTCCCTCACACCAAAGAGAAAACTCAAACTTGGACCCTTCAATAAGAGTACGCTCAGCCAGGAGTAAATAAAGCCTTGATGCGGATATAAACTTGGTCTCTCAAAAAACAGAACTTGGCCCATAAGTCAGAACTTTTTACCCTTCAGAACTGTTTACTTCAACTCAGTCATGTACCAAACTTCTGGCCCTTTCACTGCTGGAAATTCATCATTACATCACTGACTAATTGTGGTGATTACACTCTTGATAACATACTATTCATGGTAACAATTTGTCCTAGATTACTGTGGTAAATGTGCTTGTATCAGTTCACTGCTCACTCATGTCATTGATTACAAATCTGCTCTTGAATTACTGTGGTAAAATGAGCCTTAAGGCTGGTATATTTCCCCAATATTGATGCCTTAGCCCTATTTCATCAGATGCAACTGGCAGACGTGAAACCTAACTCAGTCACTTTGGTAAGTGTGCTCCTGGCATGTGCGCATTTAGCATCGCAGAAACAATGTAAGTTGATTCATGGTTATATAATTAAAGGTGGATTTAACTCTAATCTTGTTATAGTCACAGCCCTAATTGACACATATGCCAACTGCGGCATTTTAGAGGTTGCACACCAGTTGTTTGACCAGATGTCTGAAAAAAATGTGGTATCATGGAGTGCAATGATTGCTGCCTATGGAATGCATGGGCTTGGTGAGGAGGCAATTTCTCTTTTTCACAAAATGCAGATGACGGGCATACTGCCAAACCACATCACCTTTGTTTCTCTTTTGTCTGCATGCAGCCATTCAGGCCTGGTGCTTGAGGGCAGACAATATTTCAATTCTATGGTTCAATATTATTGCATTGTTCCCAGGGTAGTGCATTATGCATGCATGGTTGATCTCCTTGGCCGAGCTGGGCATCTACATGAGGCATGGGACTTGATTAAAACCATGCCTTTAGAACCAGGTGCGAGTGTGTGGGGTGCTTTGCTTGGAGCATGCAGAGTTCACTGCAATATTGAGCTGGGGCAATATGCAGCAGAGCAACTTTTCGAGTTAGAACCTAAAAATGCTGGATGTTATGTACTGCTGGCAAACATCTATGCTGCAGCTGGCAGATGGGAAGATGTAGCAAGGGTAAGAACAATGATGAAGGACAGAGCGGTTAAAAAGACTCCAGGTTACAGCTGTACTGAGGTAAATAATAGGGTTCATGCATTTGTCATGGGAGACAGATCACACCCTCAATCAGAGGAAATTTATGAGATGCTGGAGACTTTGGAAAGGAAGATGGAGGCAGTGGGGTATGTTCCAGATACAAATTTTGTACTACATGATGTGGAGGAGGAGGTGAAGGAAAGTATGTTGTCTACTCACAGTGAGAAGCTGGCCCTTGCTTTTGGGCTAATAAGCACAACCCTGGAACCCCACTTTGGATTACAAAAAACCTGCGCATCTGTGGCAACTGCCATAGTGTTACCAAGCTCATCTCCAAGATTGCTATGCGAGAAATTTACATGAGAGATGCAAACCGTTTTCATTATTTCAAGGATGGAATGTGCTCTTGCAAGGATTACTGGTGATGTTGGTTTCATTGCACTAGCAACATAAGCCCATGATTAGGGACAAATGTCGCTCCACGTGTTGTTTTACATTGTGCAGTAGCCTGTTTGTGGAAGATCTTGTTTCCATTAATTAGGCTTTGGATCTTGTTTCCGATCATCATCAACAGGCGAACAAAACATCGAGAACCCGATAAAAACAGATCTTACTAAAAAGGAGAAAAATTAGAAGTAAATAACTGCCCAAATGCATCTTCCTTATAGTCAAGGTCCCATTTATGTGCACAGGAAAAGGGCCACCGAAGAGGCCATGAAAACAACTTTCAAAACAAAATCATGAAATAGCCATGGATTAAGAAATTTACATGTCAAGAAGGACATCCTCCTCTTCTTCGCCCGTGGTGACAGTAACCTCCTCAAGCTTAACAATGGGTGCAACCTGAGCTCCAGTGTCCTCTTCCTTTCTGGCATCATCCTCGTTCTCTCTCGAATCGTCATCTACTGCCCGTGTAAGAACAGGATCCTCCTGAGTTCCAGCCATCCCAATACCAGATAGTGCACAGAGGGAGGGCTCGAATGAAATCGATGGATCCAAAATATGCCAGAAACTCGCCCAATATCAGACACGAATGCAAGTTTCTCGCCCAATATCAGACACGAATGCGAAACCCCGAGGATTTTGGAGAAAGGATTTAACTGTGCAAAAATGATTCGAAGGCAAAGGGCAAAGAGGTCGACGGAGAGAAAACACTCTATATAAGGGTTTTTGAGGTCGATGGAGAGAAAACACTCTATATAAGGGTTTTGAAGAGGGAAGGCCGGTAGCTGTTAAAGATTGAGAGTAAAAGTAGCATCGTTAAAGATAATATAATAAATTATTACAGGGATGGTTGGGGGGTTTCAAAGGGAGAGAAGGCCATGGAATAACCCCTAAATCATCTCCAACATGAGAGGCCTACTTCATTCATGTTGTCATGTTGGGACCAGAGGTTGTTGTGCGTTTTTTGTTTTCGCAAATTTGAACTTTTTCCTCGGTGATATATTATTGTGTTTATTGTAATAATAATGGGATGGGGTTGAGGGGTTTGTAAATGAGATAAATATGGAAAAGTAATATGAAATATTGGTTTTAAATTATTATAATAAGTATTGTTGTGGTTGATCCATGATAAGTTGTAGGGTAGTTGGTTTGTATGGGGTTTAGTTGTTACGAGGTCTTAAGTTCAAATGTCATGGGGAGGGGTTGAGAATGGAAGTCATTTTGGGGGCATCAAAACTATTCTAAGGGGCATCTTCCACTGAGCTTTACACAATCCTCGATGTTGAGGATGAAAATAATATGAATATGCCAAGCTCACTCTACAGCCTAGTATGGTTACAACCATGTTTGTCCATCATTCCAAGGGGCATCTTCCACTGAGCTTTACACAATCCTCAATGTTGAGGATGAAAATAATATGAATATGCCAAGCTCACTCTACAGCCTAGTATGGTTACAGCGATGTTTGTCCATCATCAAAGTTGAAATTTTGCTAGTGTCGGCCAAAATAAATTTAAAAAAAAAAAATTAAAAAACAAAAAATACAAAACATTTAAATAATGTTTGCTCATAAAAAATAATTGCCAATGAAGAAATTGGATCCCTCTCCGCTCATATTATATCTATATTTAAGATGGGTCTATGCTAGTGGATAACACAAAAATCACAAAGTGAAGAAGAGTTTAATTTCAAGTCAAAGCAAAACTTTGGGACTAGCGCAATTCATCTAACTTCTATTGAAATGCGGTATTTATACGTGTAATGTGATATATATATATATATATATATATATATATATATATATATATATATATATATATATATATATATATATATATATATATATATATATATATATATATATATATATATATATAGTGTAATTGCTATTATGTTGTTAAATGGTTGTTTAATTAATGTTGGTTATTCGATGGCAAGATGGTTTTGTAACTCTTAATGATGTAATTGTTCATCTTCTTGGTTGTAGTGTGCCATGTTGTTGACATACAAATATTGTAATGGAGCCAAAAAAAAATGACAGTAAAGCATAGTTGGAAGTTATAAGTTTATCCTCCTGGAAAAGCAAAATTGTGGAGTTAAAGAACCACTTCTAGGAAATCAATTTCCATCACATCCATAGGGAGCTAAATACAACTGTAGATTCTCTCTAAAAAAGAATTATTTGTCTGGAGACAGGTTACATATATTATGATGAATTAGTTGGCAACCCAGTTCAAAGTTCTCATTCGATGCCCATATACTAATATGGATCAGCTTTAAGTCAAATTTTCAATTAGTTATCAACTAGCTTACTATAAATTTCAAGTGAGTCTACATTCAGCTTTCAATTAGCCTCAAATACAATGTCTTTCTTTTTCTCTTGACAGGGGCCTCTTCATGGTTGTATAATACACTTTCGGGAATTTTTGGTTACAGGCTAATGTCATTTCTAGTCACTGTCTTCATTTTTCTCATAGTAGGGCCCTCTTCGTGGTTGTATAATACACTTTCTACAATTTTTGGTTGCATGCTATTGTCATTTCTAGTCAGTCTTATAATTTGCAGAAGAAAAAAAAATTGTAAAACCCTGGTTTTACAACAACTTCTTTTTCTCTTCTTCTGGGTCGTGATGCCTTGTCTTCTGGCAACCCATTGTAATGACAGAAGTTACAATCTTTTTGTCAATGTTTGTGCTTTTTTTCTTCCTCGTGAATAACAAAAGGGTCCTTTTTTTCTATAGTAATAAGAAGAAGAAGAATAAGAAGAAAGATATTGTAATGGTTATGTCATGGTTGGCATTCCTAAATATAAGCAGATATAGGATAAGCATGCATGCATATTAGAACTTGGTGCGCATGGATGGAATTCAATGTGCCAAATGATGTAGATGTTTCACAAGCATGGGGTGTGACATTTCAACCCTAGTTATCAATAGTGATGAGAGGCCACCAAGGACAATACCCCTTGGACCCTATGATAAGTGTTGCACATTTTGGTGTTAGGAGTGGAAGGGTAAGCTTGGTTCGAGGAGGTTGGTTATGGGATGTTTTTTGGTGCACATGAGGTTGTGCATCAACTACCATGGCTACACTTGGATTAGTGGGTCTTTACAAAAATAAAGTGGGAGAGTTAAGTTTTGTGAACAAAAGTAGCCTATGGGTGATATTTGCATTGATCACTTGTGTTAGGAACCTTTTTAGGCAAGTTAACTAATACTTGGAAGGTGTGAACCATGTAATTGAAATAATTCAATAGTGTCCTCCTTCCTTCAAATGAAGCAACAAAGCCAAGAACGTGACTATCAAATAAATATTAGCCCCCTATTGAGCCCTTGTTGCACATTTACAATTTGCTCAGACATTGATGTCATGGTGTTTCACACTAAGTATATCTAAGATTACATGTGATAGTATATGCCTCATTTTAGTACTAACAACTTCATTAGTTTTGTTCTTATATATTACATACTTTTTTTATTTTTGGTTGTTATGTATGTGATGTTTATAATAATTACAAAACTAACTATGTGAAAGCATCCCTAACATAAATTTTCATTTGGCACTAATAATATTTTCCTTACAACCCCCTTCCTTCATTGGTGGTGGGAAGGAAGCTGATCCTTCCTTCCCCCCACACCCCCCTTCCTTCCTTTGGAAAGAGAGGTAAGAGCAAGAGTTGGAAAGATGCCGGAAAGAATGCCTACCTTTGGTAGTTGTGTTGTCGTATCGAGAGAAAGAAAGTCAGTTACTGTCGTCCTCCCTTCGGTAGATGAATGCCTACCTTTGGTAGTTACCTTCGGTAGGAGAGAAAGAAAGTCGGTTACCTATGCTTCGCTTCGGTTGTCGTATCGAGAGAAAGAAAGTCGGTTACCTACGCTTTGCTTCGGTTCGGTAGGAGAGAAAGTCGGTATGAGTACTTTGGGTGTTGTTGGTTGTTCTTTTTTTTCGAACAACTGTTACTTGTTTGAAGAAAGAAGTCTATCTTACTCTGAAAGAGGTAAGGGGCGACACCGCAGGAGAATGGAATGCTCTCCGGAGGAGCCATCAAAGGTACGAGTTCAAGAAAAAAGATAAGCGGTAAGCGATCATAGGGCGAGGATAGGGGAAGGCACGCTTGAGGGTCGTCCGGGCGAGGGTGGGGTACGGGTAGGGAGAGGGGGGAAAGGACAGGGGAATAAGAGAAAGGAGAAAAGAAAAAAGAATAAGAGAGAGGAAATAAGGGAAAGGAGAAAGTAGTCGACACTAAATTCAACAACTAAAAAGAGGCTCTTTGAGCCATGGCTAGCTCTCAGAGAATTTCATTCTCTTCGAGCTCTATACATATTATACTCGTCTAGACATATGATACTCGCATCTCTACGTTTCACTTCTTTACTCTCTTCTCTACCGAGATAAAGATCTAGATCTAGTATAACTTAGCCATTCCAATAGCCAATACACTTTAGTCCTATTTAGTACCCTTCTAATAGTCCCCTTGGCATAGTAGGTAGATATTGATTCCTTGTCCATGCATGAAGTTCCATAGCAAGAGATTAGACCCACTTCACCATTGACCTTAGCATATGGAAGGAAGGAGGTGTAGATGCCAGTCATAAGGCTAGGAGGTGCCCTTCTAGATAAGCCCATAGTCGATTATAGAGGAATCCCCTGTTTCATCGCAGATTGATGCTTAATATTGAATTTGCCAGAATGTTCCTTGCTCTCGACACGACACTGGTGAATAAGAAGCGGGGGGGGCTTGACAAAGCACCCAACCCCTACTTTAGCCCATTGATCGGTGAGGCATCCAACCCTTCACCTTCTCTCTTTGACCCTGCAGCGCTTAACTACGGTACTCTCTCACTTCGCCTAGCTAGGTTGTTCCTAAACTTGACCTTGCCTAGCCGGGTTGTGAGCCTAACAATTGGTTGGTCGGGGGAACACCATCAAATACCAGAATTTCTTAGGTAGGGGTTGTGAGCCCTAGCTTTCTATCTTCTTCTGTGTAATTTGAATAGAACACCATCAAATACCAGAATTATCAATTCCCATTCTCCAAAACTTTTAAATGTGCGGAACTGAGACAGAAATCATTCAATCAAACCACTCGAAATGCATCTGAATGCTGATCCATTAACTTAAAGAACTTCTTCCCAAACTCTGCCATTTTTTAAACAAAATTTTGAGCACAACCTTGTCTAGTCCATTTATAGAGAGCGTTAGTTTATGAAATCTTGCCTGTAAGCCAAAATAGAGTCAAAATTTTCCATTGAAAGCTCAGAATAACTGAACCAGAAATAACCCTTGTGAAATTTGTTGCTTAAAACATTGTTTTGAGCACGGCCTTTTTCTTCAGATTTATTTTAGATAATACGGTAGCTTATTTAATGAAATATTTCCAGAAAGTTGAAATATGGCAAATTTTTCCAATCAAGAACTCTAAATAATTTCATTAGGACAAGGCGTAGAGGATTCATGACGGCGACAAGAAAATAATGGCGCTTTGCAATTTTAGCACTCTCTTGCAGAAAAATACCTTTTCTGAAATCGTTTTGACCACGAAGAAACGCAGATGAACTGTTGGAAGTCGTGCAGAGAGAGATCTGGTGGCTCGTGGATCGATTCTGGGGCAATGTTTATGCGATTGCAAACCATGATTGTTCATATGCGAGCATCCATAAAATCATCTCATTAACGCCACATGCAGTGCATTTAAAACTCAAGAAAATTCTCTCATATGCTAAGGAATTTATAACATAGAGGGTAAGAAACCAACATACAGAACAATCCACGCAAGTGAGTCAAACTAGATCAAAAGAGAGAATGACACTTGGAAAACAGAGCACCGCTACCCAACCTAGAAATGACTCTTCAGTTCACCACCGAGTCGAGGTTCTTGCCATGGATCAACCGCCTCCAATTGATCTATGCAATGGGTATTTAATACCTTATTTCATGATATGGTTTCCATTAGCGGTGTCTCGCTTTTATGGATCTTTTTATCCATTTGCGTAGGCTTATCTCATAAAATCTCACCTTTCTCTCCCATGAGGATTTTCCTCATAGAAGATTGCCTTTCTCTCCCGCACAACTTTTATGTTTTTCTCAATGGATATTTATCTCCAATCCATCCAACTTATCTAGAATTAAATCGAGAAGCTTTACCATGAAAGAATTATCCTTTCCCATTCACCAATGTGATTTGGCAAGAATCTCATCTCTTGGTGTCTCGCTTTTCCAAGTGATTAATTTATTAATAATGTATTTACTTTTTATATTACACATCATACCTAGCTTTTCTCAGCTTAGGTTTGCAAAGTTTGACACACAAGGGAGGGGTGTTACATTTTGGATCTCTCTCTTTCCTTAAGATCCCTCCAACTGCAGCTAGAGTTCTTAGATGACTGTAAGGAGGAAGCCCCTATTGGAAAGGGACAGACAGTTTGAAGGTGTCTATCTTGTTGGTAATTCTTATATCGAAAAGTTGTATTTTCATAGTCCAGGGGTTGGGAATACACAATTCCCATCCACTTGAGCTCAATTTTATCTCGCAAAACTTCATTGGGATCTACCTAAACACATATGCAAACATAGGTGAAAATGCCTTTCAAAAGTCTTTCCCTGTCTACTTTGACGAATCTTCCAATAAAATTGCCCACTTTTTCTAAGAGATCTAGATGGGTAAAGTGAATGGGAAAACTGGGAATCTTACCCATACTAGAGTAGTCATCGGCAACATAGTGAGAGGATTGAAGTTGGGAAACCATGGCTTCACTAGAAGACCAACTCATCCCCAAAACCATGGACCTTGGTCAAGGATTTTTTTCTTATCCTCAAGACATTTGAAGATCACCACAAAAAAACATGGGTCTACATCCACCCAAACCGGCGTTCATCCAATCCTATCATAATCGAACAGAAAAACGCTACTTTTTCAATAGAAAATGGGGAATAAAAGTATCACCCAAGGATAATGACCATCGCATCAAGCGCTCAATCATAAGGGAGGAGAAATAATTTGACAATCACACATCCTTGATTTCTGTTGATTTAACTCTGAACACTCACGTAATATTCTCTTGCTTGGCGAATTAAACACCACTGCATGGAATGGACGAGGATTGAGCCGAACCCTGGATGAAGCCCACTTCATTCTCATCTAAACACAAAACTATATATATGTCAAAGCTATTACAATAGATTCTAACTGTCAACATCTCTAGGTTCTGTTTATATGTGGCTACCTTTTATGGTTACTATTGAATGTGTGATTGGCAATAGTAATGGAAACTTAGGGCTGCCAAATTTCCTTCGATTCCCTCACTACATCCTAATGCAAATAGTTGTTCAATGCCTTGGTTGTCTTTCAAAACTGGTAGGCAGCGTCTTCTTTGATATTTCTCGATGGTTTTAATTCCACTACAATCACAACTTTCATTTACATAAACTTCGTGTTTTCGCACGAGCGACGATTGTTCCAAGGTGAAATGTCACTTGGATGGTTTCAATGTTGTTGACCCATCATAACTAACTAACGGATATGCCCATTACAATTTTATACCACCCCATTATCAATATCAATTATGCATGTGAACCAATTAAAGCAACTTTTCACATTAATTTTATATGAGCATGAGAACATGTGTTAACAAGCAGCCCATAAAGCCTCATTTTGAATGCCATAGTCACTTAGAAGGAATTCCTCTTGTAGTAGCATCCTCCCTACTAAACTTTGCTAGTGCTAACATTAGAACCACCATTACAACAAGATATCTTTCTAGTGTTGACAACACCATTATAGTAAGATACCTCAAGAGAGACAGAAAATTTAAAAAGTATGATAGTAATACGTATCCAGAAGATGGTATTGAAACTAGTAATTGTTCACGAATCCATAAGATTGTAAGGTCATTCTTATTATCATAATCATTGTCATCATCATCACCATCATCCTTGTCATTGTTATTGCCATCATTACATTATCATCATAATCACCATTCATGCCATCATCATCATCATTATGGACATTGTTTGCAATTGTTCATAATTGTAGATGTTGTAAGAAATATCATCAACCCAAAAAATGTGATCAGTGCTAGAAAAGGGTTGTTTAGGAAACATTGATATACGTAAGAGAAATAACAACTCTATTTTTGACAGATGATCGATGATGATCATCATCACCACCATTATCATCGTCATTGTCATTTTTATCATCCCCATCATCATCATTAATGTAATTTCTATCGACATTGTTGTAATCATGCATCATCATCATTCATGCCATTATTGTTTTTGATGATGACCTAGATGAAAATGATGATCATGACACCAAAGATAATGCTTATGATTATGACAATGACAACATCTAAAATTGGGAAGATTCGCCAATGTCATTAGCATCGTCATCATCATAATCATTGCCATCATCATCATTGTCATTGTAACCTCTATCGTCTTTATCATCATAATCACAATTCATGTCATTGCCATCATCTTCATTTTCATCATTGTCAATATTATTGACATTGTCATCAATTGTTCATAATTGTCAATGCCATAAGGAATATCATCAATGCAGAAAATATGATGAGTGTTGGAAAAGGGATGCAAAAGCGAACATAGAAATGGGGGCAACAATATAAGTAAAATTGGATGAAAAGTGGATACAACATAAGTAGATGCACAACAACATGAAAAACCTGACACGAAAGTGGATGCAAAAGTAGATGCAGTTGTCAATGCAAACTTGGATGCAAACATGAAGGCAAAAGTGGAAGCAAACATGGGTCTAATGGTAGGTGTAAAACTTGGCACAAATTGTGGTGAAACAAATGTGGATGCAACAACGGAAACAAAAGTATATGCAAAAATGGATGAAACAAAAGTGGATGCAATAGGGGATGCAAACGTGGAAGCAAATGTGGTTGCAATGGTAGGCGCAAGATATGGTGCAACAAAAGTGGATGTAACAATAGACAAAAAATATGCAAAATAAGATGCAAAAATGGATGTAAAAGTGGAAGCAAACATTGATGCAACAGGCAAAACAAAATTGGATGCAAAAAATGGATATAATGTAAGTAGATGCAAAAGTAGATACAAAACGAGATGCAAAACCCAATGCATAAACCTGACATAAAAGTGGATGCAAAAATAGATGCAATATTTGATGCAAAAGAGGATGTGAACATGGATGAAAAATTGGAAGCAAACGTGGATACAACAATGAGTGCAAAACATGGTGCAAATTGTGGCATAACAAAAGTGGATGTAATGATAGATGCAAAAAAAGAATCAAAGTATGATGCAAATGAAGATGTAAAAAGGGATGCAAAAAGTGAAATTTAAAATGGGTGCAACAGTGGATGCAAAATTGTGTGCAAAAGTGGATGCAATAGAAGTCGATGCAAAAGTAGATGCAAAACGAGACACAAAACCCGATGCAAATCCCGGTCCAAAATTGGATACAAAAAGGGATGCAAAAATAGATGTAGTAGTTGATGAAAACCTAGACGCAAATGAGGATGCAAACGTGGATGCAAAATTATAATCAAAAGTGGGTGCAAAAGGAGGTGCCAAACTAGGCGCTAATTGTGGCACAAAAATATTAGATGCAATAGTGGGTACAATAATAGATGCAAAAGAGGATGTAAATATGGATGCCAAACAAGAGGGCAAAGTGGATGCAACAAAAGTAGATGCAAAATTTTATGCAAAACTAGACACAAAACACGATGTAAAACTTGGCGCAAAAGGGATGCACAAATGGATGAAAAAATGGATGCAAAAAATGATTTAAAAAAGGATGCAAAAAAGGATGCGAAAGTCGATGCAAAAGTTGATGCAAGTGTAGGTGCAAAAAGTAGATGCAAATGAGGATGCAAAAGTATGTCAAACAAAATTAGGTGCCAAACTTGATGCAAAACCTGGAACAAAACCTGGTGTAAAGGATGACACAAAACTTGGCATAAAATTTGGTGCAAAACATGGTGCAAAACCTATTGCAATACTTGGTGCTAAACTTGGTGTAAGATTTGGTGCAAAACTTGATGCAAATTTTGTGTCAAGTTTTGCACCATATTTGATAAATGGATGCAAATAGCACCAAAAATGGGCTCTAGATGCAAAAAAAGAAGTAAAAAGGGACGTTAATCGCTGGTTTTGTTGTAGTGTATGTGGACTACTTTTGATGGTGATCATTCTATAACTTCCCTTGCTTTTGTATGAATTACAGGGGTGAGTGGTCTGTGTGGATGAATGTTTCTTTACCCAAAATGTAATGCTTCCATTGTCGACAGACCTACACAATGGAATCCATCTCTTTGTCATAAGTGGGATACTTCCGAACTATGTATGAAAGTGTATCACTGTGATATCCCACTGGATGCCCTTGTTGAGTAAGGAATGCCCCAATAACATAGTCAGAGGCATCCATCTCAATCTCAAATGATTGTTGTAAGTCCGGTAATGTGAGCACTGGTGCAGAGAAGAGGCGATGTTTCAACTCTGCGAATGCCTTCTATTGAGATTCAAACAAAAAGAATTTTTCTTTTGCTCCTCCATTGGTGACTTGACTCAAGGGATAATTGATATGATAGAACCCCAACACAAACCTGTGGTAGAAATTGGCAATACCTAGAATGCTGCAGAGCTCCATTAGAGTGGTTGGGGCTGGCCAATCCCAAATGACTTGGATCTTGGCTGGATCCACATGCGCCGCTCATTTATCATTAATGTATCCCAGATATTGAACTTGGGTCATGAAAAAAGTGCATTTTTCCAAATTGGCACACATCTTGTGTTGTCGCAGTGTTTGGAGAATGTGTTGAATGTGGTTTATGTGCTCTTCCCAACTCTGGCTGAAGATCAAGATGTCATCCAAGTATAGCACTACAAATGAGTTGGTGAATGGCCACAAGATGTCATCCATAAGCCTCATGAAAGTTGTCGGATCATTTCTCAACCTGAAAGGCATAAACAACCATTCAAAAAGGTCCTCCTTAGATTTGAAAGCAATCTTCCGCACATTGGAGGATTCAATTGGTACCTGGTGATATTTGGACTTCAAGCCAATCTCACTGAAATATTTCCCCCCTTGAGTTGGTCCAAAATGTCATCAATTCGTGGGATCGAGCACCTATTTTGGACAATGATCTTGTTTAGCACCCGATAGTCAATATAGAGTCTCCAAGTAACATCCTTCTTCTTTACCAACACGATCGGGCTCCCACAGGGTGATGAAATCTACCGAATGTGACCTTTCTGAAGCAGCTCCCAAATTTTCCTCGTGATTTCATCATTCTCTAGAATAGAACACCAATATATTGGTCCATTGGGTAATGATGCACCTGGGGTCAGATCGATTTTGTGCTTGACCTGACAGTGCAGAGGCACCCCTGCAAGGGAGGTGAAGATGTCCTCGTACTCCTCCATGACCTTGCTCATCTATTGTTGTCATGTGAAGGGGCCCTATCTGGAGGTCGTGGCCATCGTCTTCTTCCTTCCTTGAGGGTGTATCATCAGGAAAACAAATTTCTCGATTTTTGAAATGAGCTTACTGTAATTTTTTGTAGTAAATAGAGAGATGGTTGTAGGCGGTGCTACCTTCGGTATCCTGTACAAATTATTTCCCAATGTAACAATAACAACATGAGGCCTTGAATCATACACACCATGTCACTTCCACAAGTATGGTTGGCCTAATAATACATCACAAACATCAAGGGGAGCAACGTCACATAATACCTTGTCCATGAAGGGCTTGATGTTGTATGGAAGGCGACATTATTGGCTCATGCACAAATCCCATCCTTGGTGAAGCCACCCAATGGTGTACGGCTGTGGGTGTGCTATGGTCAGTAAGCTAACCGCTTGACAACTTCTACTACAATGAAGTTCTTTTGGCTCCTATTGGCGACAATGAAATGCATCGAAAAAACCTTCACCCACATCTGGGAGTGGAAGAGATGCTCCTCCTCCTCTAGATCTTCGGGCTCCTCCTTCTGGATATTTGTGGTGGTGATGGTGGAATTGGGCTTTGCATCAATAATCTGCTTCCCTTTGTCATTACCCTTGTCGAGTTTTGACTCAAAGTCAAAACATGCATATGATTCTAAAGCCTTCAGTTCAGCCACCAGTGACTGCTTGGCCCGACACTCAATTATGTTGTGGGTGGAGCTCTTATGGAACTCACACCACTTTCACGTGTCCTTCTTCAGCTTCATAGTGTTGTCCTTTTCTTGTGGCCTTAGCAGGTTTACTTAGGTCATCTTGCCTTGGATTTGTCCTTTGTTATGTGATTTGGGGGCACCTTTCCCTTGCTTCGGATTCACAAATCCAAAGTCTCACTTCTTCCGTTTAAACTTCTTCTTGATATTGACACCGTATCAGTACCGTATGCTGAGTGAGGAGATGTCTAGGAACTCCATCACGTCCTAGATGTATCTATGTAGGTAGCTACGATACTTGAGTACCAAATGTTTCTTAAAATCCTTGATACCCATCTTCGTGCGAAAGATATGAAACACATTGGTAAACTCTGGCACATCTTGGTCCCTTCCCTATCGTAGCGTGGTCCACTTTATGTATTTGTCTGCATAGCTCCCAATAGGGTATTACTGCTGCTTAATGGCGTCTTGGAATGAATTACAAGTGAGAGTAGCTGAAAATAGTGAGGTCGTATTTTCATCCTTCTACTCATAATAGGTTTCCCACCAGTCCTTGATATGGGGGGCATATTTGAGAAGAGAAAAATAATCTTTTATCGACTACAAAAATCATGAACATAAAAATATCCTTCAAGTAGATTCAACCACTTATCTATTGTGTCTACATCTATTTGGCCCTAAGATATGGGAATGTCAAAGTTTACTTATACCTTAAAAGGTGTGGAGCCTCTAGAGTTACTGTTGGATGTGGATGTGCCGTCGGTGGGAAACCGTTGAAGGATCTCAGCAAAGTTATCCATCATCACATTCCTTTGTTTCTTGTGGGCCTCCTCAAGAAATATTTTGATGGGATCTCCTACTCCCTCGGCTTTCTTTTCTTCCCCCATGGGAGGACATTGGGATTTTTGCAGTTGGTATTACAAAGGTTCAACCAGTTCGATCCCTAACTCCTTATATCTCGACCTCGTTGGGGACATGAAAAGAAAAACATAGAAAATGCATACCCCTCTGATACCACTTATTCGAATTTAAATAGGAACACAATAAACTATAGACATGACCATAAATACAGAGATGTAGTAGAAGTTAAACTATCTCCCATTAATATCAAATAATGAAATATGCTTACAAACATAATGGAAATGGGACTAGCTCAGGCAACGGTAGCTTATCTTTGAGAAGAGATGTGGTGACTACATGCCTCTAAACTAAGTTACAATGAGTTTCAAGGGCCTTTTAATTATTGAAAAATAAGAGAAAACCCTAAACAACCAAAACCCTAACCCGAGGAGATGTAACAACAAGATTTTATGGGTGCCATTGGGGTTAGCTAGGCAACAAACTTCCTGGGGTCGTAGCTTGGTTGTATTATCTCCGTTTGATGTGCATGATACCTCGTTAGAAAAATATCTCCGAGGATTACAACTAAAAACACGTTCTCAATGAGATCGCTATAAGCGATCTCCTTGAGATTTCATTTTTAGTTTTATTCCTCAAAGAGATCTTTCTAACGAGGTATCATGCACGTCAAACAGAGGTAATACGCCCAAGCTACGACCCCGGGAAGTTAGCTTCCCAAATAACCCCAATGGGGCCCATAAAATTTTGGTGTTAGATATCCTCGGGTTAGGGTTTTGGTTGTTTAGGCTTTTCTCTTATTGTTCGATAATAAAAATGCCCTTGAGCCTCATTGTAACTCAGTTCAGAGGCACGTAGCCACCACATCTCTTCTCAAAGATAAACTACAATGGCCTGAGCTAGTCTCATTTCCATTCTGTTTGTAAGCATATTTCATTATTTGATATAATGCGAGATAGTGTGATTTGTTGCGTATTTTTATTTATGGTCATATCTGTAAATTGTTTCATTCCTGTTTAAATTCAAATCAACCTCTATCTCCCTTTGTCTCTCTATATCACCCCAAAAACATACACTCTCTTTCTCCATTATATCTATCTTTCCCTTGTTCAAGGAAATGTAACTAGGTTCAGACTTCAAAAATGTAATTTTGATATTTGTATTTATTCAAGAAAAGAGAAATTATTTTTATAGTATTTGTCAACGAGTTTCTTTCTCTTTAAAAATAGGTCAAGCACATTTTAAAGAGCTTCTAGAAAGTCAAAGTCAAAATGTAATTATGATGAGACCCTTTGAGGGCATGTTACATCATGAACGTCAATTTACAAGGTCATGGGAACACCTCCAAGACAAGTCAAATCCTCTCCTAGCATCAACAAAGTCTCCAAGTAGTAAAATAATGAAGAAAAGATGAATTATAGTGAAACTGTCAAATCAGCCTAATAGATAGGCAAGTTGGCTTGAAGAGGAGGGACATACCTCTATTTATAGAGGCTATCCACTCCTCAAAATCATAAAAAAATCTCTCTAAAATCAGCGAAGGTATAAGGCAGAAAAAAGAGTACTAAGCAGGATGAAAAAAGCCAAGGTATAGGGTTTACAAGGCCAACAAGCAAGGAGAAAGAACAACGAAGAAGAGGAGATATTTTCTAGGGTTTCTATAGCCACACATGCAAAGATAAAGGAGGCTTCTTGAGGTCATTACAACAATATCAAGTATCTTAGGTTTGGGCTAATAAACAAGGACCATAAGGCCTCCCCAACTAGCGAAGAATAAGGAAAAGAAAGTGAGGAGGAAGGAGATTGTTTTAGGGTTTCTGTCCACACATACAGCAAGTAAACCCTTGCAAATTTGACAATAGAAGAAGACAACAACATTTGATGTGTATCTAGGTCTACAAGGTATCAGAAGGAAAGTGAAGAAGACTCTCTCTGTAATGAAGTAAATAAGTCCTAATGTTCTACGGTTTCCTAACTTAGACAAGGAACAGAAGAAGGATGAAGTGCTAAAGAGAAAAATGTTGGAAGAGAGAGGTCCATGTGCCGGAAGTTATAGTGCAGGAAGAGGAAGGATTTGACTTGTTCTTGGAGGATATCCTAGTCAACGGTCTAGGGTTTGGTAGTTGTTCAAATAAGAAGCTTCAATAAGAGAAAACTTACAAAGGGTTTTCCTCTTAAGAGTGTAGAGGCTTTGTCCCTGGAAGAGACCCAAAATTTTTGTTCTTGCTATTTTGTTTTGATAGAAGTGTGATGAAAAACACACACTAATAAGAAGAAGATAAAGTGTAAAAGTACATCACAAACTGTTATCAAGTAACGAAGAATTACACTACAATAGTTTGCCCTAGATTCTTCAACATGATATCAAAGCTAAGGTGACACATCAAGGAAAGGGAAACTCAATAACACTCATCATGGAGAAGAATCTACAAGATTGAAGCATCAAACATAGAAGTATCAATCACTTCAAGGTCAATAAGGGTCTACAATCCATCATCCATCAAGGAGGACTACAAAGCTAGAAGAAGAGCCTTACATAAAGGCACCTAGAAAGAAGACAAGATTGAAGTAGAACCTACATCAAGCTACAAGTCTTCAAGAAAACATCATCACCAAGCAAGTCCACTTGGAGAAGGAAACTTGAAGAACATCAAGATCTAGGGAAGACAAGCCATCAAACCTTCTAGGAGGAAGAAAATCCACCACATCACAAAATATATCAAGTAAGTACATGTCCCCTTCTGAATATAAACCAATGTCTTTTTGCAAGGAAAACAATAAATTGGTAGGGGCCAATAAATCTCTTGCATGGAAGAAGAGGACTGATCTACTTCTAAAGGAGAATGAACTCCTAGAATCTGTCAAAGGTAATATCACTATCCCTACTAAGGAGAAAATTAAATCCTTAGCCAAGTACAATAAGTATGAGACAAGAGCTCAAAGGATTCATATAGAATCAATCAAATACTCTCTCATTCCTTATGTCTCCAAGTTTGAGACATCAAAATAAATCTATGATAAGCTAGTAGATCTATTATCGGTATCCACAACCAAAGAAGTAATATCTCTAAGGAATAAATTATACAAGATGAAGATAACAAAGGAAGGAATAACTCCCTACTTCATGAAAATATCTAAAATTAGATATCAACTTCAAGAGCATGGGGAAGTCATGTATGAAAGAGAGATGACAACTATAGTACTCAATAATCTATCTGACGAGTGGGGAAACACCACATCAAGCATATATGCCAAAAATGAAGCAACATTTTTCAGTGAAATGTGATCTCTATGAAGGACATAGGAAACAAGACTTAAGGAAAAAGTATATGTGGGATCAAAGGAGCAAGCATTTGCTACCATGGCCAAAAGAAAGGGTAAATTTGGAAAGTTTGGTCTAGTATGAAGAACAAACAACAAAGACATGTCCAAGATCCAATGTTTTTGATGTCAAGAATATGGAAACTACAAGAGGGATTGTCCTAAGCTTAAGAAGGCAAACAATAACAAAAGGAAGATGGAAGAAGCTCACATATCTAAAGAGATGAAAGAAGAAGGAAAGAAGCAAAAGAAGGAATATCCTCCCGATCTCTACTATGACTAGGTCAAACTATTTACTTCTAGACTTCTTTCAAAGTTTTGAGTAGGATAGGAACATGTAGGAATAAATTAAAATTGCATGGCTAGAAGCATCCTCTAGAATCCAGCAGCATAATGTACATAGAGTTTTAGATACTCATGAAGATGTAGCATTTAATAATGAGAATAAAAATGCATGGGTAGAAATATCTTCTAGAATATAGGAGCATGGTAGACATAGCTCAAGATATTCATATAGAAGGACCATACCTATTATAGGGCCTCATACATGATGAAATAAAATTTGATCATGATAAGAATATTAGAAGACCTACATCATCAAAAGAAAGGAAACATTTGTAAGGAAAGGATCTTTAAGATCCTATGATGTAATCTTCAAAAGAAGGTTCATGGACCGAAGCAGATGTCTCATTGGGAATAACATTCATGGGTTTCAAGAAAAGAATGATATGCAAGCAAGCTAAGATGAAGAAAGAAGGGCCACACCAACAGATGATCAAAGGAGAATCAATATGACGTATGTATGCATCAAAGTTTAAGTCATGTTATCATTTGTATATTATTGAGTCATGTGTGTAGTTCTATAACATGATCAAGCATGAAAGATTCTCTTTCACCAAGAACATGCTTGAAGGCATGTACCATTATGCAATGAAGATCAACAAAAGAATATGCTCACAGAAGGAGCATAATATTGTTGACTAAGAAACAAGAAGAAATGCTGACAAGTCTAGAAAGCAAGCAATAAAGGAATGCTCTCACAAGAATAATTTGATGGTTGACCTACCTATCTGAGAAGAAGAAAACGAAGAAAGAGATCAATCATGTGAAAGTCCAGAAAGAAAGCAATAAAGGAATGCTTTCACAATAAGAATTAGATGGTTGAGTTATCTATCTAAGAAGAAGAAAATGAAGAAAGAGATCAATCAAGTGAAGAACACCATGATCATCGAGAATCACTATCTAACAAAATTCCTTGAAGATATATCCTGAAAGAAGGCAGGACAACTTTGATAAAGGAAGAAAGGACCCTTGACACCTATGAAGGCCTTGTAGATACAAAAGGTGCAGATAACTGATTCTACTCTACAGAGATGTCGTGATGAAGAAGACATTAAACAAAAGAAAAAGAAATGTTGAAGCAATATCAAGATGAAGTCATGATGGGCTACTAGGTCAAAGCATGTAACCTAGCAAGTACATCGAAGCATCCATGAGAATAGTATTTCAAAGCATGGACAAGATGAAAAAGAGTAGCCAAGATGAAAAGAAAACCTGATAGTCACTTTCCACAAAGCAATGACATGACAAACCAAAAATGAAAATGATCGATGGATGGTGCCCTACCTGGAAGAATTTCGAACAAAGACTTCATGACATCAAGAAAGGAAGAAGATCAAGCAGTTGAAGGACCCACAAAGAAGAAGATGTTGATGAAGGAAAGAGTCCCCAGTTAAGAGGGAGCTTTGATAGGTCCTTCTTGATCAAGAGGGAGTTTTAAATCACCCCTAACTACAAAGGAGTGACAATTGTGTTTTCCATTTCATGGGTCATGCACTATACCAGGACTAATAGCCATAAGTCTAGATGAAGGCCATGAATGGAAATCTAGACACAAGATAGACACAACATTCTTGTCTTCATTTGGGAAGAAATAATGGGAGTATTAGGTAATCATCTGGCATATGATACTCTTTGAGGATGTTTATGGCATCCAAGACAAGAGTAAGCAAGAGAACTGATATTCTTTCACGGCTGGGAACCCAAGATAAGAATAGTCCTAGAAGGTCATACTCGGAGAATACTCGGGTGGGTATGTACCTTGAGAGACAATGATGAAGGTGTCTATAAATCATTGGTCTCACCAACATTGTAGCTCATGATCTCATAAAGAGATGGAGTTTTTAGTCGAGGCCTTGCATTATGACAATGCTTATGTATATGATTCTATAACAGATGGATTTCTAATCCGGTTTCTCTTATGTGAATTCTTAAATATTTAAAATTGAAAAACACATTGTAATGTTGTATGAATACCTCCCTAGTTAAGAAATGTAACTAGGTTTGGTCGTCATAAATGTAATTTTGATATTTTTATTTATTCAAGAAAAGAGAAATTATCTTTATAGTATTTTTCAATGAGTTTCTTGGTCATTGAAAATAGGTCAAGCACATTTTTAACTGCTTCTGGAAAGTCAAAGTCAAAATGTAATTATGATGAGATCCCTTGAGGGCATGTTACATCATGAATTTCAATGTACAAGGTCATGGGAACACCTGCAAGACAAATCAAATCCTCTCTTAACATCAATGAAGTCTCCAAGCAGCAAAATAATGAAGAAAAGATGAATTATAGAGAAACTGTCAAGTCATCCTAATAGATAGTCAAGTCGGCTTGAAGAGGAGGGAAAAACCTCTATTTATAGAGGCTATCCACTCCTCAAAAGAATAACTAATTCTCTCTTAAATCAGTGAAGGTATGAGGCAGGAAAAAAAGTACTAAGGAGGACAAAGAAAGCCAAGGTAAATGGTTTACAAGGGTGACAAGCAGGGAGGAAGAACAACGAAGAAGAAGAGATACTTTCTAGGGTTTTTGCATCCACACATGAGAAGGTAAAGGAGGTATCCTAAGGTCATTATAACAGTAACAAGTATCTTCATTTTGGGATAAGAAACAAGGACCATAAGGCCTCCCCAACCAGTGAAGAAGAAAGAAAAGACAGTGAGGAGGAAGGAGATTATTTTAGGGTTTCTGTCCACATGTGAAGCAAATAAACCCTTGCAGATTTAACAGCAGAAGAAGGCAACAACATTCAATGTGTATCTAGGTCTACAAGGTGTCCAAAGGAAATTGAAGAAGACTCTCTCTATAACAAAGTAGAGAAGCCTTAATGTTCTAGGGTTTCCCAGCTTAGACAAGCAACATAAGAAGGATGAAGTGCTAAGGAGAAAAGTGCCGGAAGACAGAGGTCCATGTGCTGGGAGTTATAGTGCATAAAGAGGAATGATTTGACTTGTGTTTGGAGGATATATTAGTCAAGGATCTAGGGTTTTGCAGTTGTTCAAATAAGAATATTCAATAAGATAAAACTTACAAAGGGTTTTCCTCTCGAGAGTGGAGAGGCTTTGTCCCTGGCAGAGAGCCAAACTTTGTGTTCTTGTTATTTTGTTTTGATAGCAGTTTGATGAAACACACACACTAATAAGAAGAAGAATATAAATTGTAAAAGTGCATCAAAAATTGTTATCAAGTAACAAAGAATCACACTACACTAGTTTTCCCTAGATTCTTCAACATCCCTCCCTCCTCCTCTCTCTATCTCTCTCTCTCTTTCTCCCCCGCTTCTATCTCTCTTCCCTCTTGTTGTCCTCTATCCCTCTCTCTCTATCTTCCTTATCACTCCCTCTCTCTCCCCCCCTTTCTCTCCCTATTTCTTTCTTCTTACATCTCTCTCTCACACCCTCCAACTCCATCTCTTTTTCCCTCCCCCTCTCCACTCTCTCACATCCTCTCTCTCTCTCTCTATCTCTCTCTCCAACTCTATTACCATATCCCTCCCTCTCTCCTCTCTCTTTCTCTCCCCCATTCTCTCCATCTCTCCTCCTTTGCCCCTTTACCTCAGCCCCAAACATAGACATTTTCTCTCTGTCTCTCCCTTGTCACTTCCTCTCTCTCTTCACTTCTCAGTCTCTATGTATTTCTTCTTCCTTTCCCTCTCCCCCGCTCCAAATCCATCTCCCGATCCCTTCCTCTCTCCTCCTCTCTCCCTCACTCTCTCCTCCTCTCTCTCAAGTCCTCTCTCTCATACTTCGTCTCTCTCCCTTTCTATCCTACATCCCTCTCTCTTCCCCCATCACTCTCTCTCTCTCTTTACCCTCCAACTCTCTCTCTTACCCCATCACTCTCATCCTCTCTCTCAAGTCTTGTCTCTCATTATTCCTCTCTCTCCCTTTCTCTCCTACCTCCCTCTCTCTCTCTCTCTCTCTCTCTCTCTCTCTCCAATCTTCTATTTTCCCCCATCATTCACTCTCTCTCTCTCTCTCCCCCCAACTATGTTACTATATCCCTCCCCCTCTCCTTCTCTCCCCCCTTCTCTCTATCTCTCCTTCTTTGCCTCTTTATCTCACCCCTAAACATACACTCTCTCTTGCTAGCTCTCCCTTGTCACTCCCTCTCTCTCTCCACTTCTCACTATCTATGTCTTTCTTCTTCCCTCCCTCTCTCCCCCTCGAACTCCATCTCTCTATTCGTCCCCCTTTCCTCCTCTCTCGTAATTCCTCTCTTCCCCTTTCTCTCCTACCTTCCTCTCCCTTCCCCCATCTCTCTCTCTCTCCCCTCCAACCCTCTCACTATCTCACTCCCTCTCTCCTTCTCTCTCTCCCCCCTCCATCTTTGTGTCTCCCTCTCATTCTCTTACCCTTCTCTACCTCTCTCACTCATCTCCCCCTCTCTCTCTTCATTACTCCTCTCCCCCTCTCTCTCTTCATTCCTCATCTCCCCTCTCATTCAGTTTATCTCCATCTCTCCCTTGTCACCCCCCCTATGTCTCCACGTCTATCACTCTGTCTTTGTTCTTCCCTTCCATATATTTCTAGAGTTAATATATATCATGATATATTAATATATATTATAATATAACAAATTTAATATTGTATTAATCTAAAGTTATTAAATTTAATAATATTAATATTATAATACATTAATATGAATATTAGATTTAATAATAATAATAATAATAATAATAAGCTTTTAATATTAATATTAGGGTTAATAATATTTTTTTGCATAGTATTAATAATAATTTGGGCCATGGTATTTGGCTCAAAGGCTTCCCCTGAATAAAACCTCTTTTTTGAGTGTTAGTAAGTATAAAGAGGTTTATGGAATAAATATCTAAAGAAGTTTTATTTATTTACCATACCTCTTTAAACTTTTGTTTATATTTATTTATTTACGATATCTCTTTTATAAATATGGCACTTGGCCCATGTTATTAATAATTATTTGGTCCATAAGCTACACCAAAATAAAACCTATTTTTTGAGTTTCCGTAAATATAAAGGGGTTTATGGAGTACATATAAAAGATTTTATTTTATTTATTTACCAAATTTCTAAAGTAACTATAAAAAAAATTGTTTATTTATTTACCATACCTTTGTTTATTTTTATTTTTATTTATTTACCATATTTTTTTTAAATTATATTGTGCTTATACATAATAATAATAATTAGATTAATTCTAAATACAGCCAACATTGAATTAAAAATGTTAAATATAAAACATTATATTTATATTTACAAATTTTATTATAAAAGCATAAGTCGAAAACGTTGTTTACTATAATTAATAGGCATGGGTTTGTTTCGGCACAATCACTTATTATATGAATATCAAATAAGGTGAAAATTCTGCATTACGATCACAAAAGTGTGTGAATATCAAAAATGGTGATTTTAGGTTAAATGTTGAACATTAATGGGAGGACCAAGTCCACGGACCACCAAAAAAATTGGTTTCATGTCGAATTCTTCATCTCAAAATGAATGTCCTTGTATTTTAATAATTTCTGGCTGCGATTATGAAGTCATTGACAAAAGGAAAAATGAAAAATCATATTGGATGGCATGATGAAAGAATTTTAAATTAAAACATGATGGCATATCGAAAGAAACCAATCGATTTCAGCCTTCGTCGCGGAAACTATTAAATAATGAGAGCTAGGCAGTGTTGGTATTTCTAATTTCTATTATAAAATTATATTAATTTTATAACAGAAGTATGAGTAGATTATTTTGAAATTTAAAATTTGAAAAATTTAATTAAATCATATAAAAATAGTCAATTTATCATTAGTAATTTTTGGATTTTAGTTTTGATAATAGTAATTTTACTAATAATATTTTAATGTAAGAATTATATTTATATATATATATATATAAAAAAAAAACCTATCTAAATCTATCTTTGGTTCTAGATATACTAAAGATTAAGAGGGATCAACTTCAAAATCTTTGATTCTAGATATACTAAAGATTAAGAGGGATCAATTTTTTTAAAGTGTAAATTTATTTTAAAATGAAAAGAGATTTTATACGTTAAAATTTGATAAATTCAAAATTAATATATATCTATTCTGATTAAGGAAATGATAATGAAATTTCAAATTACTGAATTTTTTTATCAAATACTTGTGTCTTAATCGCTTAATTTAGTTACAGCCAAAATAGAGCATATGTGAAATTACTTTTTTATCTTATAAGAATATAAGTTGAAATTCCTCTTCCGGATTTCATATTTTGAAAATAGGGTAAAAGAGTCGTATTTCTGAAATATTTTAAAATCCACAATCAGGTTACATTTAAGTGGCACATTACATATTGAGAAGCTAAGCAAACTGCAATTTTCGAAAAGTTAGTAACTACATATAAAAAGGACAAATTTGTGGCTTCCTCTTCATGTTTACAGACTCTGAAGTTGCTTTGCTAAATAGCAGGTTGCTATAATAAACAACATTAGAAGTATAAACAACATTAGAAGCAAGAGATGATTAAGAGAATAAGTGTTTAGGTTGCTAGTTTGGACACTAGAACAGCCTCATGGCTGTATGTGGCCCATTTACTATGAACCTGCAATTTCCATAAAGGTTAAGCTTTTCAGGATAGAATGGGGATACCTTTCCGTTTTTCTACTTGACGTAGAGGGCTAAGCTAGAGTTAGTTTAGAAGATACTTTTGTTGCTAAGTAATAATTTAGGAAAAATAGCT
Organism: Pinus tabuliformis; assembly: GCA_031772625.1. Classification (NCBI taxonomy): domain Eukaryota; kingdom Viridiplantae; phylum Streptophyta; class Pinopsida; order Pinales; family Pinaceae; genus Pinus; species Pinus tabuliformis. The sequence goes on along the minus strand of CM062804.1, from coordinate 459,632,083 downwards.
CTTTACGAAATCAAAGCTATTTTGAAACTCTACTTGTAGAAGAAATTATCACCAAATTCATATGGCAGATTTGGGCTTAAAAACAGAGAGTTCTAGGTATCCCTTATCCTACGCCATAGCTTGCACCCGCTCATAGTGAGTGACAGATGAGGACATACGTAAAATTAATAAAACCCAACGCTGGTTATTTTGTGACATGTGTGTGAATCGAGACAGTGAGACGTTATTAGATAGTCTGTAAGATACAAGTTGACATTTTCATCGCCCGGACTAAGATCATTGAGACAGTGAGACGTTCATAGATAGTGGGTAAGATATAAGTTCACATTTTCACCCCCCGGACTGAGAGTTGAGGTGTTTTTCGACCAAGCGAGGGTGGTGTTTACGATGGAAAGCTGCGTTTGATCAGTTTTGCGTAGCGGTAGAGTAAGCGGAATGCAGAAAAAATTATTTAAATTGTTGCACACAGTGGTTATCCTATTATTATCATCATCAATCTTGTGAAGTTACATAATCATCATCATCTTGTGAGTAACATAATTTTAAAGTTTATATACATCTCACCCGGCGACGATTTTATTATTATTATTGTGGTTATATATATATAATTTAAAAGTTTTTAAAATAATTAAAATAGTTAAAAAATAAAAAATGAATTATAAAATTGATTTGCAGTACAAAAATTTAATTAAAAGGTTTTAAGGCGTTTTAAATTGTAAAAAAGAAAATTGAATTACAAAATTATTTTGGTAATATGGTAAATTAGAAAAAGATTATGTAAATTTTCAAATTGGGTGTAGTTTAGTTTAAGTAGTTAAATGGAATTATTGTGGTAAGGTTTAATTTTCATAAATAGACATGTTTGAGTTTTGGAATAGAGTAATTATGTTGACTAGTTCAAAGGCCAATTTATTTCTCTAACCAATTCTCGATGCTCAAATCAATTCTTTTTCCCTAATCAATCCTTAATATTGGAGACTTTTATCCTTTCCTTTTCCCTAATCAATCCTTAATACCAAATACTTTTATCCTGCGAGAAAGAATAAAAATAATTTTATTTTTTAATATAAATAGTATAATAAAAGATAAAATGTAATAACCACATGTAACCAAATCCCATAAACTAATAAACTCTTCTTCATCACTATCATCTTATTAGTCCCTAACAAGGAAGGACTCTAGTAATCCATTTTCCAATTCACTACTATTGATTAAGATTGACCAATTCAATTTATAAGGTTTAACTTTGAAAATGTAGAAATTTTGAATAATATGACACATATTCATAGAGATTATCCTGATTATACACTATTGCGGAATACATGCATAATACATAACCTCCTCTAAATTGATCATCAATTTACAGAAGCAGAAACAATAACATGCGCACATAGAAGCATCAATCACACATATCAACACAGTGTTTTCCCGGGGAAAGCATCTTGCTAAAAACCCCAACTATCTGTATATTATATTCCTTGAGAAAAAGTAACAAACATAATACAATACTCCTCACGAGTAATCAGTACTAGCTCCACCTGTTACACACAATACAGCTCTGATCTGATCTCCAAATCTCCCCCACTGCATTGCCTGCCTCCACTGCACAATTCTGCAAGAGAATGAATGAATCCAAACTCGTTCCAAGTTCTATTTACCTTGGGAAAATCACTTACACTGGAAATCACGTGAGCATAGGCTATATCACTGGGCATATGCAATTCTCATGGGCATACTCAATCCTTTGATTGTGCAAAATCTCATGCACAACTATAGTCACAACTGATAGTAATCTCAACCTTTAACACCTGTCTCCACTGAACTGTACATGCACTGAGTTAACTGATGCATTCTTCAGTTGCATTATGAGTTAACAATTAGTGAATTAATTAATAACTAATTCACACAACTCATCACTTAGTCTATTGGCTAGTTAGACTAAATACAACTAGTTCAACTAAGTCAAACTGAACACAACTCCATTAACTGCTCATCCAACTCCACATAACTCAACCACATGAGTTCTAACTGATGTCATGCATGCAATAGCTCAACTGACCCACAAAGAAAGAGTATTTCCTTCTGACAGCTGCATGTGCCACATTTGTAGCTCAAACTAAAGTGCTCCAAGAGAATAAGATAAAGTTTATAGTCTAAATATTATTATGAGACAATAGTATTTGACTTTTCTATTTTTAGCCTGGCGTCTAAAAATAGACTTTGATCACTCCTGCTGAGAACTAGAAATAGAATTCCATCTATTTTTCCCAACATGACCAATCATCCATAAACAACATCCTGCAACTCATAGACCATGATCCATATGTCTAAAAATAGACTTTGCGCCATAATTTGCCTGCGGGCCCACTTAGTGAAGGTGACTCCTTTCCACTAAGCTCCATCATCTTGTTGCATTCTCAACAAGCATTTCTTGTTGCACCATTTTCAACTTTCCCTCCCAACAAGAAAGGCTTCCTCTCAAACCCGATCCTGTAACTCTGGAATGTTCTGCATGCAACACATCTTCCCGATCCACTTTGCTCCAAAAACACTCCCAACTGACCACTCTGTTGGGCTAGGAACATACTCTGATGTTGAAGCTCTACCTACTGCTGACAAGTGCTCCCTCTTTGACATATGCGCTACTGCAACATCTCCATGCATCTCGCACCATTGCACACCTCTCTGTGCCACCTAGCACTGTGCAAAACACTTGTGCCTCTCGCATTGCTACAGCCTGCATGCTATGCGCTATCCTGGGATTCCCTGCACTATCGCTCTCTCTGCCGCTCCATCCGCATCTGCCTCTACCCAATCAGTCAGTTCCTGCTACTACACATCGGGGCTCCCGTAGCAAGGTCTCATCCAAGAGGTTGGGTACCTCAAGGATCTTACTCCTCCTCCTTGGGACAATCAATCCACATCACCCCACCTCCTACCTGGAGGTATGGCTGCATGCGATCCCTCTGCCCACCTGGCTCGAAGTTTACCCCTACTGGAGGTCTCTCAATGAATAGATGTCTCTACTCGATCTCCACTCAGCTTCTCTAGTCGTGGCTACTCCACAACCTCCTGAAGTTGTTGCATCAATCGTGACTCCTCCACAATCGTCTGAGACTTTTTCTGGCTCTGCATGTTGAGAGGTAATATACACTCCCTCTCAACCACCAAGTCTCCATCAGTTGCCTCGCTGCTCAAGGCTTTGCATGCATCTTGAACCTCAAGAGCATACAGGTTCTTGACTTGTGAACCAATCCGCTTCACCTGTCTAGTGATGACGTGTCTAAGGAAAACCTTTCCCTTACTAAAAACTACATCATAGCCTCTGTCTTCCAGCATCGCGATCGACACCAAGTTTCTCTTCAGTCCTGGTACATACTTGACATAGATCAAGGTAAGGCGAGCTCCATGCTCCCTCTGAAAAATAACCATGCCTACACCTGAGACACTATACTTCTCATCATTACCCATCCCTATGAGTATCTGGAGATCTTTCTCCTCCAAAGTACTGAACAAAATTTTGTCACCGGTCATGTGTAAAGAAGCTCCACTATCAAGAAACCAACCACTTCCCATCATGAATGAAACCATGCATGTGAAGAGTGTGAAATCCAACTCAAATTGTGAGGCAAGTGCCTCACCTTCAGATCCTTCCCCAGATCCCTTCTTGGATTTCTTCTTTGGGCAATTAGTAGCATAATGGCCCAACTCATGAAAACGAAAGCATCGCACCTTCGACTTGTCAACCTTCTTCCCATCATTGGAAAAATTGGATTCGGAAAGAGAAATCTTCCCCTTCCCCTTCTTCACCTTACTCGCTAAGGCACAGTTCTCCTCATCATGCATAGATGAAGAACTGTCTCTGGTGCACCGTTTGATCTCCTCTTGCACAAGATCCGACCAAAGTCTCTCCCATCATGGCAATTTCTCCCTTCCATTCATCGATTCCTGGTAGCTATGCCAACTCTTAGGAAGGCAAAGGAGTGCTAGACTCACCATATCCTCATCCTCAACAGTTACCCCCACACTTCCCAGCTTATCCCGGCATTGGGTGAACTTCGTGAGATACTGGGGCATACTGTCTCCATTCTCACACCTAGTGTTTCTGAGTTTATCCTTGAGCGCCAACTTCCTCTGGTCGCTCTTGCTTTGGAATAATTCTGTCAACGTTTTCCACATCAAATATGGAGAAGCCTTTCCATGGAGGCTGGACACAATGTGATCCCTCACGCCCTCCAACAGAATCCTTCGACACTTTGCTGTCTTCTTTTGCCAATCCCTCACTTGAGCAGCATTAGTAGGTTTTGGGACATCCGCATCTATGAACTCCTTCAACCCATTATCATCTAACACCGCCTCCATCCTATCCTTCCATGCAATATAGTTCGAGCTGCCCTCAAGGGCACACTCCAATCGCAGTCCGTTGAAAGACATTTCAACTTTGACACCAAGAAAACACTGCTGCAAATTTGAATTCCACCAGCTCAAAAAACTCAACCGCTTCTAATCTAAACTTCGTGAGAAAAAAGTATTTCTCGTATAGAGATCGACTGTATGGGCATTCACCGGATATCTCACCTTCCAAAAGAAGGATGAATCCAGAGGCTACCTGGCTCGATTACAGACTCTGCCTGAAGAAATAAAATGTAAACACTTTCTGAATAATAGATCTGATGATCAATCCTCGCTTTGATATCATGTAGAACTTTTTCTACAAATCAACCAGCTTTGATACCATGTAGAAATTTTGAATAATATGAGACATATTCATAGAGATTATCCTGATTATACACTATTGCGGAATACATGCATAATACATAACCTCCTCTACGTCGATCATCAATTTACAGAAGCAGAAACAATAACATGCGCACATAGAAGCATCAATCACACATATCAACACAGTATTTTCCCAGGGAAAGCATCTCGCTAAAAACCCCAACTATATGTATATTATATTGATTGAGAACATGTAACAAACATAGTACAATACTCCTCACAAGTAATCAGTACTAGCTCCACCTGTTACACGTAATACAACTCAGATCTGATCTCCAAATCTCCCCCCGTTGCTTTGCCTGCCTCCACTTCACAATCCTGCAAGAGAATGAATGAATCCAAACTCGTTCCAAGTTATATTTACCTTAGGAAAATCACTCACACTGGAAATCACGTGAGCACAAGCTATATCACTAGGCATATGCAATTCTCATGGGCATACTCAATCCTTTGATTGTGCAAAATCTCAGGCACAACTATAGTCACAACTAATAGCAATCTCAACCTCTAACACCTGTCTCCACTGAACTGTACATGCACTGAGTTAACTGATGTATTCTTCAGTTGCATTATGAGTTAATAATTAGTGAATTAATTAATAACTAATTCACACAACTCATCACTTAGTCTATTGGCCAGTTAGACTAAATACAACTAGTTCAACTATGTCAAACTGAACACAACTCCATTAACTGTTCATCCAACTCCACAAAACTCAACCACATGAGTTCTAACTGATGTCCTGCATGCAATAGCTCAACTGACCCACAAAGAAAGCATATTTCCTTTTGACAGCTGCATGTGCCACATCTGTAGCTCAAACTGAAGTGCTCCAAGAGAATAAGATAATGTTTATAGTCTAAATATTATTATGAGACAATAATATTTGACTTTTCTATTTTTAGCATGGCGTCTAAAAATAGACTTTGATCACTCCTGCTGTGAACCAGAAATAGAAGTCCATCTATTTTTCCCAACGTTACCAATCATCCATAAACAACATCCTGCAACTCATAGACCATGATCCAAATGTCTAGAAATAGACTTTGCGCCATAATTTGCCTGCGGGCCCCCTTAGTGAAGGCGAATCCTTTCCACTAAGCTCCATCATCTTGTTGCATTCTCAAGCATTTCTTGTTGCACACTTTTCAACAGAAAAATAATGTTTTTCTTAATATTATTAAAAAACATATTTTTAAACATTTAATTGGACCATAATTTGAAGGTAGTTTTTTTCCATAGAAAAGTGACGAGTGATTTTATTCATCAAAAAGAAGAAGAAAATCGTTCCCATTGGATAACCTGGGACCATGCTTACAATCAACAAAGAATAAAAACCCTAGGGAAAAGAAATCCTAAGCCACAAATCTATGAAAGAAAATAGGAAACGCAGCACACAGACCCACCAAAGAACCCTGAGTGGAGCACCAGATTAAGCCACAAAAAATTGGTAGCCAAACATAACAAATCAGGTTTGCAAGCCCCAAAAAAAAATATGCAACAAGAAAGGGCACAAGGCTCACATAAAAGACCCAAATGGATCACTATCATTCTGAACCGAAACACTAAGAGGAGCAGTGGAGAGACAACCACAAGGCCTAGAAATGAAAAGGCGTCAGCCTTGAAGCAAAGAACAGTGAATGCCATCACCCACGCTAGCAAAGGGAGAAACCATCGAGCAAAAAAGAAATAGGGTCGTAGAGCCCAAAAACAACCCACGACAACCTTCACACTAGTGAACATCAAACACACCAACATGAGTGGTGAGAAAATGATGACAAGATAAAGGACGAACAACAACACATCCTAAATAGGCAAACCATGGAACAAAACCACAACCCTTGAGAGGATAATTAATTAAGCCCAACCCATACCACACATTGTATAGGGAAGCCCATGCACCAACACTCTCAAAGTCATATGTGAAGAAAGGCACCACAACCACCAAAAAAGGGGCACGAACTAAGGGCAACTTCTCCCTCAACTCCCTTCGTGAGGATTCCCCATAACTTCAAGGTCTTATTGTAACCTTTGCACAATTTAATAGTATATGGGTAACTACCTCAAATATTTTATGTCATAATTTATGGATATAGTTGTAATATTCATACATGGTAATATAGATTTTTGTGTAGTGATTTTTTATTCTTAAAATTTGCACTACAACCATCAAAAATTAAAATCTTCAAAATAGCTCACACTAGATAAATAACATATTTACCATTAGTTACTTCCCACCATAATTTAAGCAAGTCTTCGCCTAAAAAATAGATCTAGCATTCACCAATATAGATTGTAATATTTTACACAATTCTTTCTGAATAATTTCTTGCTTTAATGACAAAGACTAAAATGCCCTACCAAACTTATTATTTAGATGAATATGATCAAATATACCAAATATATAAAAGTAATTGTATCTGATATTCTGTAACTTATCATATATATATATATATATAATGAAAATATTGATTTAATAGCTCTAATCAAATATAATAATAATAACTTTAATATTTGAAATATAACTTTAATTCTTAAAATTTGTTTTTAAAATGAAAAATAAAATAACAAAAAGAGTTTTGTTTTTGGATAGTATGTTTTTAGATTTTTTTATATATTTATATATCTTTTACATCAATACACTATTTACTTATAATTACATTTTTCATCCTAAAAAAAGAACTCAGAACCAAAATCTTCACCCACACAACTATTACCTATCAGGATAGCTCACCTCACATTTTCCTTTTATTCTCCCTATGAAGAAATGCATTTCATACCCATCATGAAGTCAATTGAATATTCAATTCGCATGGAAAGTTTTAGTTAAGTTTATGGTGAGCTTCAGAAATTTCGAGGACTCCAATTTGTGTTCCAGCGCTTTTGGCAAGTTTTATTTCCAGGTGGGTTTCACACATGTTACTTCACGAGTAACACGGATCAAAGGTCTTAGCCGAGTCTCATTATATTGCGGGCACGCACAAGTGTGGAAGGTACGACCCTTCAGGAAAGTTTAAAAGTGTACAATGTATGATTTTTGAGGTTGGATCTCTATAGTATTTTTCATGTAATATAAAATTTAAAATACACATCTAATTTTTGAATTATGGTCAGAAATGAAATAATATAGAGATAAGAGATGGTAAACATTAAAAACCTATATTTAACATAGGTTGCTCGTTATACATCTATTTAATTACTTTTTATGAAAATAATAATTATGATAGCTTTTATTTTTATTATGGTGGAATCCGCAACAGGGACAACTTCGCAATTCAAATTACACAAGGTTGATTCTAACTGCGTTTAAATTCAACACAATTTCATATAATTTGTTGTTGAATTAGCCATAATAAGAACTTAAGTACACAATACAATTAACGTAAAGAATTAATGTAGATCTATTGTTAGATTGTTAGAGATTAAAACTTTAGGTGATTTTTTTCAATATTTGTAACTACTAAAATGCATGGAGAACAATAAAAAAGACTAAAAAGTAAAATCTTATTATACATAGCAATAAAAGGCATAAAAAGTAAAGGGGAAAATGTTATATATAAGAATAGAATACATAACTCTTGTAAATACAAAAATATACTAATAACAATAAAAATACTAAAAAGTGAAGCCTATTATAGATAGCAATAAAAGACATAAAAAGTAAAGGAGAAAATGTATAATATAAAAATGGAATATAAAATCCTAAATATATAAATGGGATAAAGACTTAAAATAAAAATCTAAGGTGAATTAATGCCATCTAAAGATCCTTTCAGATATATAAAATGTAAATGTATAACGAAAACCGTCATATGAATATAATAATTATCTATTTTCATAGTATTAAGCATATCAAAGATGACATTGATATTACATTTTACATATTACTAGAGTTAATTAGTAATAGTCCAAGAAACCATTTGTATCATAATAATAGAGTTAACACATGAAGTCAATAAAACAATTATCTCTTGAAATGATAAAACCAATTTTGTATGTTTAGTAAACATGAGAAGAAGTGTATAAAATAATTTCAAATAATTAAGTTAATATTAAGAGGAAACTTAGAAGTATATATATGAGTATCATCATTATCGAAACCATAACAAATGATTATATTAGCATTAGAGATGAATTAAATTAGTTAGAAAGGAGATTGATAAGATAAAAAAATATTAGAATTCCTTCCAAAGGATATCACTCAGTTCTACAAATATCAAGGAAAATATAACAATAAAAAAAACTATTTTATATGGACAACCTATTTTTTAATAAATAGGCATGTTGACAAGAAAAAATTTCCTATGTGAAATAAGTGATTGTCACGAGATCAAAGTCTAATTAGCACTAGGTTCTACAAATCTCAAGGAAAAATAACAATTCAAAATCAAGTTTTGTAAACTATTACATGGAAAGCCTGTCTTTTACTATATGGGCATGTTGAAAGGAAGAAATGTCCTACCTACAATAGGTGATCATCACCCAGTCAAGGCCTAATTGGGTTCTTAACCGACTGATGACCCTTGTTGCAGGCACGACATTTTTCCATGTCATCAAGGAGCTATAGACATTTTCATCTCACTATGAATAATATTTTTATAATCAATAGTAGGTGTATAATATAAGTTTCCTATTTGTGTGAATGCGATGTTCTAAATGAGTTTATGCTTGGTAAAAGTAGGAAAAAGCATGTAAAATTCTTTCCAAAACTTCAATTAGCATGAAGAGGAAACAAAAGATCACATATATGAGCATGACGACTATTAAAAATCTTATAGATTATCTCTACAAATCTCACCATTCTCAAGGGAAAAGGTAATAGAAAATAAGCACACATACATAACTGTTTCACATGACTAACTTATTTGTTAAAACAAGAGAAATATAGACATTTTCACAACACTTTGATCATCATATTTTTCAAATGTATTCTCAACTCACTTGTCCACATTATAGTGATGCTAATACATATTATGAGCAGCTTGTACATATCATGAAATTAGCAAGATCTTTCTCTTATCAATCCACACAGGAAGCTTTGTGTTAGCTAGTGAACAATTTTGTGAATTGTTGCATGATTTTCATAGACATGCCAATGCATTGCAATATGATGTGGCTCGACATTCACATCCACAATACAATATGTGAAGGAAGAGATAAGTTAGAACTATGATAAAATAATTTGTGAAGTATAAGATAAATTAGAACCATTTGTTTATATCATTTTTTGTTGTAAATTTTTTTCACCTAACATGTAACATTATGTAGTCTTCATTTAGTATAGAATTTTGTGCACTCAAAGGTTGCATAACATGTATGTAGTAGTTTTATATTTTTAGATATATTTCATATCGAATTTTTCTTAAGTTAAGTAAATCATTCAAAATATGTATCTTAAGACATGTATAGCATTTAGGAAATGTTTATATCTGAAAGTATATTTCTGGTTGCATTTCAAACAATTAATCATTCCATCATTTATTAATATAGATGCATTAGTAATACACATTTTTTATTGCTAACCCACCTTTTCTCTATTTATATAACATAGAAATTAATACATTATACATTACAATATAAATATTACTATTACTATATAATATAATTTTGTATCTGAAATATTAAATTTGTAAATAAAAATGTATTTTTATTTTTACAAAACATTTTAAGCTAGTTAGTCTCTTCATATCATATACTACATCTATTTTGAATTTTGTTATATATTTTAATTGCATTGTGCAAAAAATGTTTTCTCTAGCTCTCTTATTTTTTGTTATAATTTTAAGAAATGTAAAAAGAAATCATATTTTAATTGCATTGTGCAAAAGAATGTTTTCTCTAGGTCTCTTATCTTTGTTATAATTTTAAAAAATGTAAAAAGAAATCATCCATTTTGTAGTGTTGTCCCATAGAAATAAATAAATGTTCATATGTTTTAAACAGTTGTAGCTATCAAATAAAATATTGTAATATATGTGCAATATAAATGAATACATGCTATTATTTGAAAATTAAGAATGGCCATGCAAACTCACGCCATTTCTCTTTCATCGTGAAAGTCATCACTCTTTATTGTTGCGTATTTTATTATTTTGCCAAAATTCAGTTCGCGTTACGGCCGCAAGAGTCCTACTGTCCACACATTTGTGCAAGTTTCCAGATTCCTCTCGCATATCCGGGAGAACAAACGCTCCTTTGACGAGCGGAAAAGGTTGCGCTCCATTCGGGAGACGACCCTGACCTTACCTTTCGAGATGGCTAATATTTGACCAAACGCTCCTTTGACGAGCGGAAAAGGTTGCGCTCCATTCGGGAGACGACCCTGACCTTACCTTTGAACGGCTCTCGCGTCCCTTTCGCTTGCCACCCAAGTAAATAAACTAGTCGACGAAACGTTTAGTAAATCAGTTTTAGGTTAGAATCCAACTATAACTAGATTTGTAATTTTCGGACTAATATATTTTTTAATTGGTTCGGTATGGAGATGTCTAGATTCCATGTTGCAGTAACGACATTGTAGAAGTTTCACGAGATTTTAAATTTGTAATTAAAAAAGAACAATAAATTGAAATATTACAAAATGAATAATAATTAAGTTTTGGGTCAAGTTTTCAATAAATGTTTATAGAAATTGAATATTTATATTTTGAAATATTACTAGAATAAATTTATTTTAAGTATTGATGTAGTATGAGTAGAGAGGGATTATATTTTTTTAGGTGCAATTTTTTTTAAAATACAAAATATAATGTGTTTTTTTTCATTGTTTAAAATATTTTTTAGAGTGCTAAATAATATATATAAGATCAAATCGAAATTTTAACTATAAGAATTTGATTTTTTTTTATGATAGATACATAATTGATATATTATATATACTTAATTTACATTAAAATATTTTGCAACACATTTATATCTAGACATTTTCTTACACAAATTAAAATAGTTTTTTAGTATTAATATAATTTTAAGTATATGTAAATATTAATTCTTATTAAAATATTTTATTGATAACCCACACTGAATAGTTTTTATATAGAATTTTTTTTTTCTTATTTATAAATATATGAAATGAAGTTGATATCCATATAAATTAATTAACATAGATTTTTAAATAGTTTATTTAAATTTCTTATTTAATTTTCTTATTTAAATATTTTTGAAAAATATAATATTTAAATATCTTACACATACGTTTATACTATAACCAACATTATTTTTAATTTAAAACACAATTTTAAAATTTTTATTTTAATTTTAAAGTTCATAATGAGCCATAAATAAAAGTAGAATAAGCCTTACCACCCATTATTCCTAATAAGCTTACACACTCTGTCATAATAGGCAGTAGAATAAGCCTATCCACCCAATAAAAATTAAGCTATTTTTTCCGTTCTTCTTCATATCTAATAATTATTGGAAAATATAATTTAAAATATGCGATTAATATACTCCCAAACCGTGCATAAAAAGGTGGCATGGGCCACGAACCGAGGCAGATGGACCTTTTTCTGATCGGGGAAACAAAACATTCCACGCCTTCAAACATGTTTAACAACCTCTCCGATGCAAATGTCAAAGACGAAATGGATATTCTATATTCTAACTTTGCGTCCACGTAATATGTAAAATGCCAAATAAATTTCATTAAACTGACGTGCCTTCCCTACTCTGCCTTATTTTAACAGAAAACCATGTTAGCAAATTTGTCCATCTAAGTTATTTCGAACTCACTCTACCTCTCCTTTAATTCCAGCCGAACTTGAGAGCTTAATTGCAACGAGAAATGACGGATGCCCTCGTTAGAAATTACAAATTGCAAGAGGAAGTGCTCGGCAGAGGCAAATTCGGAGTCATTAGGAGATGTTCCAACAAGCGGAGTGGCCAACATTTCGCCTGCAAGACCATCAGAAAATCAGATCTCCTTCACGATTCCATCGACAGAGATTTCCTTTACAGTGAAATGAAGATCATGCAGTATCTCTCAGGTCACCCCGCAGTGGTTGCACTTCACGAGGCTTATGAGGATGATGACAGAGATCTGTTCGACAGAATCGCTAGCAAGAAGAATACAGTACCGTTCTCCGAAGAGGAGGCCGCCACCGTCCTGCAGAAGCTCATGGAAGCCATCAGTTACTGCCACTCCATGGGAATTGCCCACCGAGATATAAAACCTGACAACATTCTCTTTGTTGATAATTCAAATTCCCTCACTCAAATCAAGCTTACAGACTTTGGGCAGGCCTCCTCTTTCTCTCCAGGTACGCTTATTATTCTTGCCCCCTTCTCTTGTCATACAAATCTATCAAAATTTTTAGGTATGAATCAATGGATCCTATGGTTAAAATTCTGATATTAATGAATGCAGGGCAAGGATTAATGCAAGGAATTGTGGGTACTCCGTATTACGTAGCACCGGAGGTGTTGGAAGGGAAAGATTACGGTGAGAAAGTGGATGTGTGGAGCGCAGGCGTGATCCTGTACATAATGCTGAGTGGAGTTGCCCCTTTTATGGGAGAAACACCGCAGGAGATATTTGAGGCAGTCCTGTGTGGGCGCCTTCGCTTCCCAACAGATCCATGGCTATCAATTTCTCGCTCTGCCAAAGACTTGATACGCCGGATGCTCTCCAGAGACGTCACCAAGAGACTCAGCGCACAGCAAGTCCTAGGTACCTACGTCCCTTAACCCCGACTTCTCTTCTCTCATTGAGCTCCATTCCGTCAATTTCAGAAAAAAATAATATAAATCGTGGAATAAATTGTAAAATCGACCCTTTATGAGAGGTGGAGGAATGCCCTCAAAGTTTGGTGGGCAATGACTGCAGAACATGGTTGGATCTCCTCTCATACGGACGCCGATCCCTCCTCCGATTAACCAAATTATGCCTCATCGACATCGTCATCAAATACAGCAAGCTAATCTCTCCTCCGATTAACCAATCTATATTATGCGTCATCGACATCTTCATCAAATACAGCAATCTATATTATGCGTCATCGACATCGTCCTCGAATACAGCAAAAATCCTGAATATAGATATTTAGACGTCAATATTTCGCCGAAGGCGGTTCTATGTCGACCCCAGGTGGATGAACCCACGATGACCTTTTTTATACGAACGGCGGAGATTTGATATTCTATGAATATGCTTCGTCTGAAGCGTTATCGACGGCTGGGAAAAAGCAGCGCACCCGTTATTTTAATTATTTATTATTTAATTTTGTTATGGCTCTACGCGTTCTCTTCCGTGCGGTGGATTCGAGCAACCGTGTAGAACGTCTGGTCCTCGTGGCGGCGCTTCCACAAACCACAGACTTACAACCATTTTCGTCAGTGGTGCGGCAGTTCGATAAACCAGTGAGAGGCACCCTCATAGGGAAGCGAGCTTTTTCTGTTGGAGCTTTCATTTTTCTGGATCAACTCCTTGCAGAAGAAAATTAACAGAATCGTAGAATGGAGAAGACTTCACTCACAAAGCCGAGCCCGGCCACGAAAGCGTGCGACAGTATTTAATTTCTTTAGATAAATACGTTGATTGAGTTGAATTTAGTTTAGTAATGTTTCACTTGCTGGGCGGTGATTTACAGTCAAACCGGTGGTAGAGTATTAACCAATTTCTGCAATGGCTTTATATAAAATGCCGTCTGTATTTTAACCACTTCTGTGTATTTGGAATAACTAGCATTTGCACCTAGTGTTGCAAAGGAAACGCCGTAAGGCATGTAGTGTGGAGGAATATTGAAATGTGAATGGGCATTTTTGAAAGGAAGGGTCGATGATAATGAGTTTCAATTGAGGAAGCCATGCTTAAAACCCTATTCGGGGGTTAAAGTGGCTATAAAATGGAATAAAAATCGTCATAAATAGCCATTGAAGTTGCTTAAACACCTTTGTATCTGGATAAAGATTTCCTAGTTGAAGGTGAAGGTAAACAAATGAATCCAGGTGAACAGGTTGATGATAATGAGTTTCAATTGAGGAAGCCATGCCTAAAACCCTATTCGGGGGTTAAAGTGGCTATAAAATGGAATAAAAATAGTCATAAATAGCCATTGAAGTTCTTTAAACACCTTTGTATCTGGATAAAGATTGCCTAGTTGAAGGTGAAGGTAAACAAATGAATCCAGGGGAACAACAACTGGGTATCCATATCGATTTGGATAGGGTTATTTAAGAAATCATTATTTAAACGAAAAATTCAATTAATATCAAGATATATTTAAAACATGTATTATATTCATTAAAATAAATTGATTTTTTTTTAAAATATGTTAAAACCCATTGATAATGAATTGGTTGTAAAGACATAAACTATCAGAATGGTATTTCATCTTGAAACATCATTTTTCAAGTTTCAGTTGGAAAATACAAGTAGTAAATTGTAACGAAAGAGGTTAGAGAAGAAATATAATATTCTGAAGAACATTGTGGTTGTCATTCCATATTTGAAGTTGCATCGAAATTTGTTGGAGGCATCGAAGACCTGAAGAAGCAGTAATGAACCTGCAAAATGTATATTTTGTTAGGATTTGTAATATGTAAATTAAGTGTGGAAATTTATTTGTAATATTTTGCATGTGAGTTGTGTTAAAATGAAATTGGAATGAATGGAAATGAAGTTACAAGGGAGAGAAACAAGGCGCAGTCTAAAGTTTGGAGGGGAAATGAGATATGAAATCTTTTATAGGAATGTGCCTATGTAATGATGTATGGAATCTAGATTGTATATAAAGGTGCATTGAATATATACACATTATTACAAGCCCATTCAAACCCAAGTGTGACATCAACTTCAGATTCCCTAAACCCTCAGATGAGTTTGTGCTAATTATAGCCCAGGTTGGATTGGTAATAAATCTGGGTTTTACTTGGATTGAACTTACTACTAAAATAACAGAGGTTTTGGTCTTTTGTGAATTAAAATTCATGCAATTTGAGTGTTTTTGCAAAGTAATCTGCATTTTCTTTAACATTGTACATAAGAAAGGTTTGGTCTTTTGTGAATTAAAATTCATGCAATTTGAGTGTTTTTGCAAAGTAATCTGCATTTTCTTTAACATTGTACACAAAAAAGGTAGCTGCTCTATAACAAGCCTGGGAAAGATGTCCATGATTATTAAATAAAATGAGGTCAATATTCAATGTCATTGAATAATATTCTCAGTGTTAATAAATCTAAATCTATGCTAGTTTATTTCATGAACGGAATAATCAGAGCTAAAAACAGTCGCCAAGGGATTGCAGACTACTTCCTCAATTTATCCTCTACACTTTGACTTATTTGTAATACAACCTAGCATGTGAAGGGTGTGCTAGTTAGCAGAGTAGGGTAAAGTCTAAAAAAGGCTTAAATACTCGTTATCATCTCATTTCTCTAAACCCTCTCTCCCTTGCTTCTGTACTCCGTTCATTCAATATTTCAAGTATTCACTTCCTGTTATCTTCCTTAATCGCTTAATTCATTGAATTCAGTCCAAAAAATAAATACCAAGATGCCTACAACTACTGTTACTCGTTCGAGGAGGAACATCCCCAAAAGAGGGCAGGTGAAGGCAGCCATTGCTTCTTCCCTCGCCCAATCCATCAGATCAGTGTTAGGATCCCCTAAATCATTCAACCACTCTGTTGTTTCCTCTTCCTCTTCTCTCGCGACTGCAAATCGTTTGAGAGCACAATGAATGACTTGCAGATCAAATGGGCTTGAGTTTCTTTCATTACAAATTCAGTGATGCAGAAATTAAATCATTATGGATGAAAGCATGGGATCCATAGATCTGTTGTCCAAATCATTTGCTCATTTGTCTAACTCTTTTCCCCAGATTTGAAGCCCTGCAACAACAATGGAGTTTGCTCTTTATGTTGTAGTGAGTCACCAAATATAAAGAGGGGAAATATTTTCTACTATAGCAGCTTTTCCTAGTTGCAGTTGAAAAGCTCTGAAATACAAAGTTTGTTGATCAGAGATTTTGAGTTGAAATATATGGCACTTGATTCCCCTTGGCATGTGTAACTGATTTTGATCCATTAGTGGTGTTTATAAACTTCATCTATGTATTGGATTGATAGAAATACCCATTAACATGTAGAATAGACTTGAATCCTGTTTTTTACATCCAACAACTAAGAGTTTACTAATTCATCATGCTTTTGATCCATAAGTGAGTGGCTATAAACCTTAACTCTGCATTGAGTGATGAATCATTTGCATGAATGTGCTTTGAATGTGTGGCTAATTAGCATGAATGTTCTTTGAATGTGTGGTTAATCAAATATGAATCGTTTGCATGAATGTGCTTTGAATGTGTGGTTAATCAGATATGAATTGTTTGCATGAATGTGTGGTTAATCAGGTACTCAACACTCACTTTGAATGTGTTGTTAATCATTTGAATTTGTGGATGCATGAATGTGCTTTGAATGTGTGGTTAATCAAATATGAATCATTTACATGAATGTGTGGTTAATCAAGAACTCAACACTCACTTTGAATGTGTGGTTAATCATTTGAATGTGTGATTAATGAAATATAAATTGTTTGTATTTTGGTAGTGAATGTTAATGATTGAAGTTACATGTAGCTGAAGTTATTAAAAAGCTAAAAGATTTTCTATTGTTTATCTTATAACTGTTTAAACTAGAAGGAGATTATCACTGTTCACAAAGTTGAAATTTGGAGGAGATTCTTTCATTTAGGTTAATGAAATGAAACTTTGAACAATTTATTTTGATTTAGGTTACTAATGGTCAAACAATTATTTTGAGCTTATAATTGCTCACCTATATGATGCATTCATTTGGAGTTAATTATATCATTTAGATTTATTGTGACCAAAATCTAATGTGAGTGTCAAATATGTAGGATGGAGAAAGTAGACGTTATGTGTATTCGCAACAGAGCCAAAATTCTGGGAACTGTAATTTGTGTGGGTGGAGCAATGGCTATGAGTTTCCTTCAAGGTCCTACTCTAGCCCAACTCTGGCCTCTGTGGGGACAATCAACATCAGTTTCCAACACTAATACAATACACCTAATGGAAACCATTCTACACGAGGGAGATTCAGGCAACCAGATTAGAGGGTGTATTTACCTTATCTCAGCAGTGATAATGTTATCCACTACCATGATATTGCAGGTCTCCCTACCACCTTGCATATTAAATTGATACCCAATTATAACCCTTTTCTGTATTTAGAAGTTTCAAAGCTCCCCACCCAATAAAATATATGATTATAATTTCATGTGCATGTTGAGACAATGAAGAAGTTTCCAGCCACACTATCCCTTACATCAATTACTGCCATTCTAGGCTCCATCCAAACTGCTCTCCTAATAGCCATTCTTGACAGGGGCATCATTCCAACATCATGGATACTGGATAGGGCTAATATTTTGACTGTGTTCACTACAGTAAGTCTACATACATGAATGATGTTCTTCCTCAATTTTCCCAGCCATGAATAACTTAAATTTTTGTTAGGTGGTTAAGCTGATTTGTGGAAGATTAATTCAATTTGGCAGGGAATCATATTCAATGCAATGGCATTTCCATTACAGTTATGGTGTTTGTGGAAACAAGGGCCAGTATTCATTACAGTGTCTACAATGTGCTCAACAATTTTATCATCTATAGTTCTGGGAGACACGTTGCGTTTGGGAAGGTGGGTGGTTTGTTATATTCTCAAATATTCAATTCGGTGTCTTTTTATACACTCCAATATTCAATTTGTGTTAGAGTGGTTCAGGTAAAATTAAACTTGATTAGATAAAGTTATTAGTTGTTTTTGGGCTAATGAGAATCTATGGTTTTGTCCATGGTATTCATATCGAATATAGTATATTCTTAAGTCTTCAATTTCTATCAGAGTGGTTCAAGTAAATTTGGGCAATGGCTATGAGTTTCCTTCAAGGTCCTACTCTAGCCCAACTCTGGCCTCTGTGGGGACAATCAACATCAGTTTCCAACACTAATACAGTACACCTAGTGGAAACCATTCTACACAAGGGAGATTCAGGCAACCAGATTAGAGGCTGTATTTACCTTATCTCAACAGTGATAATGTTATCTCATATATTATTCAAAGTATAACACACCAATATACATGTTCAAAAATAAAAATATCTGCAATTATTTTGATTTTGATGGTAATAACAGATTTAAACCCAGCTTACCAGGCTGACCATGAGAATTCCCTCCATCAGACACATTGAGAAAGGTCAAGCTTATTTACCATGCCCGGTTGGGCTATATATACACACTGTTAAATTTATATTGGTATAACTTTAATTGTATATGCTTACAGCCCAACCACATTTAATATCCTAAACCACATACATTTAATATCCTAAACCACAAAATCCTATAGCAGAGTAAATATTATTTTCCATGGAGAAAAGCAGAGCTTATTTACCATGCCATAGGATCAAGTGCAAGAAAGGAAGCCGCACGTGCTTGAACAGGGCTAGAAACGTTAGGCTGCTACTAAAAAGGCGTAACAAACTTACGTGTTAGTCTCCGCTTTGGTCTGTTCCGTAGTTTTAAATGCGAAGGAAGTCAAATCATTAGCACTACGTGTAAATTTTACAACGTCAATCCACTAAACTAATATTTATAAACTAATATTTTTTTTATTTAATGTCAATCCACTAAACCAATATTTATA